>BSAI01000073.1:16899338-17130658 GCA_036245035.1 Adrianichthys oophorus | reverse complement strand
TTTTTTTCTGAGATATGTTTGACCATATGAAAAGGTCATAACTAACCACCATAACACTAACAGGAAAATTGAAACAGTAACTGTTTGGCTTCACGGAAGGATGAATCAAAAAACCCAGAAAACCTGAGCTGATAACAGAATTAGTTTGTTAAATTGATGGCATGCGTAGCAGCAAATACCCCAACGCACACATATAAATCAAAGGAATAAATATCTTTGAAAAGACAGCATTTGCTTTAAAAGATACATTTCATTGCAAAAGCATTTCTGAGTGCACATTGATTACATGGCATTGCTCAGAGAGCCACCCCGTTACTTTAAATCTACAGCACACTCACTATAGAGGTAGAGTGGATCTTTCTCTGCTCTTTCAAAATGTTTGTGTGCTCTGGTAGTGATAGCAGAGATGATAACATTCCTCCTTTTGATTTCTGTGTAACATGTTTAGACATCTGCAGTATTACAACATCATATGCACTCATGCGGCTACCTTTCCATCTGTGCATTTAAAGAGTATCACAACATCACAGTCTCCCAGATCTCGCCTGGGTACACCACCCTGCACTGTCAACATAGCTGTGAGCTTGATCTTCACCGTTGAGCTTGATGTGAGCAAATCTTGTTGCTGGTGGACTGTAGATGGATCTCTTGGCACATGAAGCCACACGAACAAAGACTAAAGGATAATATGAAAACCATGTGGGTGTCTGTCTTTCTTCATGGTTGGTGTTACGCTTGTTGGAGATAAGAGGGAGAGACATTATTGTGTGAAGCTAATTATAGTCTTATTTGCAGCTGGCATTGGTGTGGCCAAGAGTAAAACCTCTGAATCCTATTAAGAAACACACACAGACACACTCCCACACAGACGTCTCAAATAACACAAGAACAGAAAGGCTGAATTGTTTTTTTTAAAGAAAAACAAGTCGATCCGTCAAACAGTAGCAGAAGAGTTTGGTTTAGTGCTTTTCGGTGTAAGGATGGCAAAGAAAAATAGATTTTGAAATTTACATTTAGATTAAACAAGTCACAATTGCTCCAAAGTATTTGATTTAAAATAGTCAAAGTTGGAATCAGTTATTTCAAATTGATGTTCCTACCATTCTCATTCAGTGTGTTGTACCCATGTGTCATTGAAGCAAGAATGGAAGGTTTCCTCTGCCTGATCTCCAAAGCACAGATTTACAGCTAAAAATGAGCAAAAACCAGCAAATATGAGTCATGTTTTTAACATTACTAGGAAAACAGGTTGCTTGTATGTACACAAGCAAGCATATATTAGTCATTCATTCATCCATTTTCCAATCCGCTTTATCCCTTTCGGGGTCACGGGGTTGCCGGAGCCTAACCCGGCTACTCATGGGCGAAGGCAGGGGATACCCCTGGACTGGTCGCCAGTCTGTCGCAGGGGCGCATATATTAGTGTTGCTCACATATATATATTATGCAGGTGAATCAAATGTTTGCTCAATCCTACTTGAATCTCCACCATTTCTAAAAAATGTGTGATAGTTAAAACATTTTTTCTCTCCAAAAGTTGTGGCTGACCCACACAAGTATCAATCCACCTAATGGTTACCTACCTATCTCCAATTACTTTCATTTTTATGCCTGTAAGCAAGAAGTCTTAGGATTGTCCTCTCCTGGCTGTGGTACTTTGCATGATCTTCCAGTTCTTCTTTGTAAATGTTCTGTCACTTTTTGATAAAACTGAAGGCCTACTATGTTCAGCCACCATAAAAACCTGACAGGTAAGTTTCATCCATTAATCCTGTGAGTTATTTTTATTAGTTGATATGATTTATACATCATATAAAAATAAAAGACTAGAGACACGGTGTGATGAGGATACACAATGTAGTTTTATGCAGTAGATTTCGTTATATATTTTATAGATCAAAAATATTTGTAAAACTATATGCACGTAAGTCTTTTTTCCAATTCAGCTTTTATTTTGAAATTGACATTTGAAATTTCCCAAATAAACAAAATAAAAAATAAATACAAATGAACACATTTTTTTTTTTTTAAAAAAAGCATCTTAACATACCTATATAATGAGAACCCTGCTCGGGTAAATAAAAAACTCCCTTGAAGGCAGGTAAAAAAAATGCCTCTGTTCTCCGGCAAACGGCATAGAAAACACATTTTCACTCGGAATAATAACAGCTTTCCACAAAAAAAGCTTCAACTAATGCAAAAACCAAAACATCAGCTTTCAGGAAACCAGATTAACCTCTACATGCTTCTACAGTTCTCACCCACCACCGTTAAGTAAAGCAGCGATCTAAATAAAAAACTTAAATAAAAATTGAATTGTTCAAAAATGTCAGTGCTCAAAATTAAATAGCTTTAGGTAAGTTTTTGTGAAGTCGGTCTTTCTCAGAACCACAGCCCCCACAGGTGTAACAATTTGGGGAAAAAGATAAATTATTAAATGATCTGCTTTTACAAAACACCTTAGAATCACAGCCAGGATCTAAAGGGGCTTTACACTTATTTTGATTCAGGCACGCACATTCCAATATCACACACCTGCAGGCTACAGGTGAATAAATTAATGATCCTGATCTCTATCTCAAGCTTTTTGGATTCATTGTCCCTCAACTGTACGCTGCTTCTTTAGTTTTTCTCTCTTTTTTCCTCCCTTTTTCAGTTTTGTTAATGTAAAAGTAGAAAGATGAGAGCTGAAGTGCAATGTAATCTGGAATGCATATCATTCCAATGCCTATTGAGGGCGCTGACGCCCCTCACCAACATCAGCCGCAGAAATGAATGGACTCTAAAGTTATTTGTCAAGCTGCATACCATGTGAACTTTAGAGTGATTACTCAAGCGAAGGTTGAGAAGTGTGTCTGTCCGTGTGAGCTGAAGTGTCGGAAACATGCCCAAACAAACACGCACCACACACAGAGCCCACCGAGGTTGGCGCAGCAGCTCACACCCAGAAGAGGATTGGTTACAAGATTGGGAAATGATTTAATCATAAGAAAGGTTGACCATTTGTCAGATTTTTACGCCAATTCCAGGACTGCTGTGCCAACAGAGTTCCAGTGTGTGTGCATGTGTCAGAATGGAAAGGGAGTAAGAGAAAAGTTGATGAGTGTGCATTTACTATAAACACCTGAAAGCTACACTGATTTAAGTTTGTGTGAGTTTGTGCTGAATGTTTGTACATTCCTGAGAGGACCATGAGTGGATCAAAGCTCCTGACACCACAGGCAGCGTCCTTCTGAGGGAGCCAGCTGTCAGATCTCTGATCAGAGATCAGCGTCCGCCCTCCTCCCTGCTCTCTGTGGGGTCTGTCACAGCAAGTTAGCATTTAGCCAGCGGCACAGATCAACAGCCAGATTATGCTCTTCTCAAATAATAGTTGTGACGTCTGGCTGCAAGGATGAGAAAGTTCAAAGGGAACCCCAGAAAGAACTACTGTTGTTTGTTCTTTTGGAGACGAAAAGAAAATGGTCATTTATTTCAATTTTCTCTTAATAAAATGGGAGGGACACAGATTTTCTTTAAAAATCCTTCCTCTTCTGGCTTTTTCCACTGCTGATGAGCACCTTAAAAAGTCAAGGTGTGTGGTAAAGTATGTTATGTAACCATTGCAGCTAGCAACAATGGGCTCTCACAACATCAATCTCTAGTTCCTTCGACTACTATACTTCTGTACAACCCAAAGTGTATGTCACAAAAAAAGCCTTGCACAACTCTGTACTAAAGTCTTCCCCCAAATTTTTTTGACTGCTGATGTTTTCCAACTGCTTATTCTAACAGATGATCGGAATTCAGAACTGCTGTCAATGAGTATTGTGGGTAAAGTTATAAAAAAAAATTTAAGAATAAAACAAACAAAATGTCAAAACTGTAAAAATAAATGTATAAATTTATTGATGGAGCTGTGGACTAAAGTGCTGTTCAAGATCAAAAACAATAGTGCAAGTAGCAAATGCATGCAACCAGACCTAAAAACTTAAAGCAAGTAAAATCATGTCTTCAGCCCAAACATGTGGGTTTTAAAAGTGTCTGTTTGCATTCCAGATTTTCCAAGACGTTCTCAGCCTCAAGCCCAATGATCCACAATCAAAGCAGATTGTGAGCTTTTGTATTTTAACAATGATTACTTTGTAAGTTTACTCTAAACCCTTTTTATATAGATACTTTTGGGCAAAGATGTATCTTTTCACACACAACAGGGTGTTGGTAGAGAAAATAACGCAGAAAAATAACGTCTTGTACCTCCTCATGCTGTCTGTTTCCGAGGCTGTTAGAAGCTCTGAAAATGTGGCGCTTTTAAGGACCCGACTCAGACAGAAAGTGTAAAGGCAGACTGACAATTGGCACAAACTTGTCAATATAGGAATATGAGCGAGACGATGCCTTTCAAATGTGCCATAGAAAACATAGTTACTCAGCCAAGTTGCACTGACCATTAACTTTGTGTGTGTGTGGGTGGGTGTGTAGCTCTGAAAGTGTGGGGGTTCTGGTCAACCCATCCGTTGTAGACGTGCTGCCAACTCTTACTTGGCAGAAACTTCCAAACTGTTCTCTGCCCCCATGGCGGTCAACAGTTCCTCCAGACCACATGTGAACGCGGTGCCTATGAATCATGGTGACTGGAGCGTCTGTGTGCGCATTAGCCTTTCTAATGATGTGTTACACAGGTTTGTGCAGTGTTGTCTACATATGCAGCTGCAGCACATGATATAGTCCTTATGATATAGTCGCCTTCCTTCAGCTTTAGTCACAAAAAAAATCCCACTCTTATTTTTCTCACTTATTATATTATTGTGTTTCACATTCTTCCACATGGTGATGTCATTCCTTTTTCTGCAGCCAGACACCTCATTCCAAATGATGCTATGCATAAAAACATGAGCTGTACTTTAATAAATGAGGGACAGAAAAAAATGATAAGAAAATTATCCTGAACTAATAAAAGCTTCAGCATGTTGAAAGCATTATTTCGGTGCTTGTCATAAAAATCCTTCAAAAAATACAAAACCTCTATTAAAGACTCCCACCAATGGGATTGTTGTATGTTCTTGTTTCATGTATCTCATGGAGGACATAAATAAGGAAAATGAAGCTCAAAATTGCGTTTTTTAATATTTCTTTATTCAAACCACTTAAATCAGGGGCAGTTGGAATAAATGCAGTTTAAAAAGAGTGTATTTGTGATGTAGAAAATACACTGGGCGGGCAATGAGTTCCCTGCGTCAAGCTCTCAGCAACTGGTAGGGAAAGGGAGGCGGGGTTGCTTCATGCCAACAGTTCCACCCACAACTCATGGGCGGATTTCTTGTAAACTCTTGTTGCTCTGCAGAAACTATGTCCTAGAAAACAACCTCTTTTTTTTTAAACCACTTAATGATTGTTAAAAGACCATTGGGGTGGCTTTTAAACTAAATCAAAGATGACAGGAGTGGTACTTTAAAGCCTGTCCAATATTTTTCTTTTATTATTTCCACTACTTCCAGGTGCAGTCTGCCATCCAAAGTTAGGAGGGAAAGGTAAACTAAATTCAAGGACGCGATCAGCAAGTTATCTGGAAAAAAGTCATCAACAGAGGAATATTTTTGACACACAAGCTAAAGTATTTACAGCACGAATCCAGGTGTTCCTCGAATGTACACAGTGCCTACCAGCCAGCTCTAGTACACACAACATAAGTCTGGAAGCACATTCCTCTCCACACCACAAAGCCACCATGTCCCGGATGAGCGTCTGCTGAATACACAGAGCAAAAACGGGTATCAATCTTCAAGTTGAGGACAGTAAACAATTCCATCTCCAAGTAACTGCAGTAAATAACAGATTTTTTTTATTCTTACATGCTGCTATACTGAGGCAGGAATCTGGGACAAATGTCTTAAACCTGGCATCTAAAAATGAATCACAAGATGTTACAATGATACAGTCTGTGCATAACACACGTTCTCTGCCATGTGTTGCAGCATTGTGTCTGCAGCGTTAACTCCTTCTCGCCACTGTCCTTTTGCACCTTGCTTAACCAGCCCCCCTTTTTTCCTCTGCCCTCCACATGCACACAAACTGAAACTTTCTGTCTTACACTCCCCCTCTCCCCTCCATCCCTCTTTCTGCTCCCTCCTTCTCAGCTCTGAAGTATAAGAGCCAGACAGGAGCGAGCACACACAAAATCCGCCTGCTCCCATGCTTGCATGTACACACATCAAGCAGCCTGAAGGGAGAACATCCGAGTGGAGAAGTCTCAGCTGAGGATTGTTATTTCTTTTTTAAAATGATTTTTAATCAACCATGAAAGCAAATAATTTCTGGTAGAAGAGAGAAGAACTTGCATCTGGCTGAAGTGGAGTTTTTTTTCTTTTAAGGGATTACTGGACTCTTCATGGATGAGTTCTTGTCATGGTGTGATCATATTTTGATTTAAAGCATCCCTTTGATTTGGACTGACGCTCAGCTTTGTTTAAATGATGTCTGTGGAAGCAGGAGCCATGTCAAACTGCTGTTTCAGGGGCCTGTTAAGAGGGGTCTGGTTGCTCTGGCAAGGTGAGTCCAGATACTAAATCCTGTCAAGTGACCTACTGATCATTTTGATAGAACTGTTGGATTCTAAAATATCAATTTGACAGTGAAATTGACTTACATCAGAAGACGTAAAAATGTTGACACTGTAAAAACAATCAGATAAAAACGCTTTAATGTCCAAAACCAGCCAAACAACCACAGATCCACATCTTCTGGAGAACACATGGCAGAAAAAGTGGCATAAAGAGAAGGATTATTGCTCACAAACTCATAATTACAAGGAAGTCATTATGTAATTTGTCATAATTTAAATTATTTGCAGAGTCTAATTTGTGGATCATCACTTTGAAAAATAAAAATGTAAGTAATGCTGACATCGGACTCATGAATAGATGGTCTGTGCTCTCTCTTTAGTTCTGTGTCTTCAAGGCTCTGTCAGGTCTGTTTGCATGAGGGGGTAGTTTTAGAAAAGAGCCCTGCCTGATGCCTACAAACAATAGTTCTCTGGGAGCAGGGGAGCATGACCCTGGAACTAATGTCGCTATTATGTTAATAACAAGAATAACAGAAGACAGTCCTTACTGACACAAACCTGGGCTTCTGAGCTGAACGTCCAGCGGCCACAGCCTCCGTCGTGGAAGGTCTCGAAAGTCAGGTGACGAACAGTGAGGGGGCATTTGTCTGCTTCCAATCATCAGCTCGGCACCACTCTGCCCCCTCCATCCTTCACAGCTACATGCTAGACTGGGATCAGTGACCTGTTCCCTTTTTCACATCTTAACTTCACCTGAGGAGACAGGTGAAGCAGGAACAGACGCAGCGCTGCAAAAACTGATTAACAGGTTACTGGACTTTTTTTTTAACCAAATAAATTCAAGGTTGACAAAAAAAAATGTGGTTTCAAAAACCTAAAGTTCAATTTTACCAAGGTTTTAAAATACATTTAAACGTATTTTGCATTTTTGTACATCTATCCATTTTCTTAACTACTGCTGTATCTCTTTCGGGGGTCCCGGGGTTGCCAGAGTCTAACCTGATCACTGTTGAGCAAAGGCAGGGTACATCCTAGACAGGTTACCAGCCTGTTGCAGGATCTGCATCATTACCTTTCTGTAAAAAAAGTCTTTGCTTTTAATGTAGGTCTGAGCTGAGAGAAAAAATTATCCAGCTCTTATCATATCAATCCATACACACATCCAGAACCACATTCAGTCTAAGCTAAGATGAATTTTGGTGTAATCCTGGATCCAAAACATCAGTGGACCATCAACTTCTCTTGTCTGCTGTCTACAATGTTCCCGCCTCAAATAAATCTCATTGGTTTCAGAGATTCAGAGTTTTTTTCTCTGAAACAGTTGATTGCATGAAGATAACAAAAGAGCAAGTGGATGTGTTGGCGGTTCTCGTGTTTTGTAACTTAGGAGCAAGATCCAAAATTTGTGAACTGTGGTGGAACGGGCAGCAGGGACTGCTGGGCAAACCGCTGCCGATCTTTTGTCTAAATAAACAAGGCCACTGGATTAAGCAGCTGATACCCTATGATGAAAAGACAACAGTGGTGTTCTTTGCTTTGAGTCAGCTCTAATCTGGAGGAGGTAAAAGCAGAAGTTGAGGTTAGAATAACAAAAACTAGCTTTGTGTTTCTTAAATCATCCCGACCTTCATCTGATGTGGCGACAAGGGCGGAGGAGAGGGAAAAAAGGGGCGGGCACTGCAGCCAGAAAAGCTGTAACCAATGAAATATGAAAGAAAATGCATGTTAGCTGCTCCGGCATTCATTTGCAATATAGTCAATATAGTCACTCCAATTAAAATTTTCCAAAATGTGCCACCAAATGTCAAAAACAAATGAAATAATTTGATGTTATTTTTCAATAGCCGAGTTGCCAGAGTAAAATGTTGGCTCTGAATGTTTTGACAAAGCCCTGCAACCTGTAATCTGAACCAAAGCAGCCTGGTCTCACTCCTAAACTGACACTATCAGGACTGTACAGGGTTGTGAAAGATAACATTTTAAAAACAAAGCAGGGCGTTTTCCAGTCTTAAGTCATTTTATTGCAGAAACCGCACAGCAATAAAAAAAAAAAAAAAGTACAAAACAGCTTGTCATGCTGATTTCAAACCTCTCACGTGCTTCTTTTTTGCTGCTTTCATGTTAGGTAATCACCAGCATTTTAATTTGCAGAAACGTTCATTATTCTCTCGCATAAATCACATGATTTATTTGTGTCCAGCCCAAGTAGCATGCAAATGTCTATCAATTGTTGGCAGCTATTCAGGGTAAATGTGTTTATTCCAGTGTGGATCCCTTGGCAAGACCCGTCACTCTACTGCCTAACTTTGGCCACAGGGGCCTGAGTCTGGGTTTCCCTGTGCTGGTCCCCAGCCCAGAAAAACACAGGGATGTGTCAGGAAGGGCATTTGCCAAGCCAAATGTGTGGATCAGTGAAAGCTGATTCGCTGTGGCGACCCCTGAGGGGATATGCCGAAAGGTTAACAACATTCAGGTTAAAGGTGTTGCTATTTGGGACTCATACGGTCAAGAACATTTTTTCAAAAATAAATTTTCTGTTGGATATGTGAGTCTATGTGGATTAGCTATGAATTGATCAACAACATAAACAAAGGGCAAAAGCAAAGAATTTAAAAAGTAGGCAAAATTTAGGACTCAAACACAGATTCCTTAAAAATTTTGATTTTTCTTCCTTTTTCTGCAACTGGGGTCAAGCACTGTAAAATTCTAAAAAATAGTAGTGCTAATTGAATAAAAATTAATCAAATGAGTCAAATCAAAATATATTTTATGTACATATAATTATCTTAAAAGAAATTTCCAGCTTCATCTGCTGTTTTGTGATTATTTTGTGACATTTCTGCTTTAGTTGTGCAATAAAATTAAGTGGGGATCAGTGGCTGGCAATTACATTTGATACCTGACCTGAAAAATAAATGCAAATGTGCACTTCATGGATATCATTCCAGTGCAAAGCCATTAACCCTCCCCGTCAAGTACTATTCTGACTAACTTTATTCGCCTCATCAACCCCTGACACACACTGAAGAACAGAAGAAAAGATCAAAGCTAGAAAAGTGCAGGAGAGAACCGACATCCTTCAGATTGAAATGAGGCGTGAACTTAATGTTTCTGTCATTAGAAAGGGGAAGCGTAATCAGAGGGAGGGGGAAAGGACCAGGAGGGCATGGACAGTTCAGGGAGAGCCAGAAGGTTTCTGTGCTGCAGTGAGAATCTTTTACAAGAGACAGGGGCCTCCACACTGGAAGTAAATACGAAGGAGGAAGTTATAAAAAAAAGAAGAGAACCCACGTGTTGTTGAGCAGCTTTTCCTTTTTTCTTTAAAATAATCTGCAACTAATATTTTTATACATCTCGGCAGTCTTAAATGATTGTCTCCTGAAGGCCTCTCTAATGAACTAAGGCCTCTGGTTGAGCACTTGATTCCCAGCAAGCTTTGAATCAGAAGTACCTGGATCTGGTTCTTGTTTCCACAGGATATCTCCAAATACATGCGCACATATAGCTGTTTTGACTGTGGCTAAGACATGAGGGGTGAGGGTGCCAAACCGTAATCACAAACGCAAACAAGCAAACAGAGAGCAGCCTAGAGGCCTTTCATAAATGGCATCCTTTTTGCTGGGTACAGTAAATCCGTGTGTAGCGTGTTATTTTTTTACTTTTTTTTTTTTTTTTTGCATGTGTGTAGAAACTGAATTAATTTAGAATTTGAAGAACATGTAGATTTCTTTGGCCCAGCCATCAGTCAGATGAAGTGAGGATCAGTTACAGCAGCAGTTTTGAAAGGTGGTGACAAACTGACTGTCCAGACCACACACAGTTTGTAGGCTCCAGCACTGTCCCCTGGTGGGAGATTGTCCAATTGCAGGTAGAAGGTGGTGGGGCTGCTCAGAAGTACAGTATGTACTGTACGTGAAAGCAGATAGTGGAATGTACCATATGTCAGCATACTTTAAAAAAGTCACTAGAAAAGCACAAAGTGAAACCCAAAGTGCTGTAAAGGACAAAAAAGACTAGTTTTTATGTGGCTTTTTACAACAATTAACAGTCAAATTTTACTATTTTATAGCTCAATGTCAAAACTGAATGAAAAATGTTTTTTTAATAGTTTACTGTGTTGGTAAAGACATTTCAGATTCACAGTTCAGAGTCAAAACGCTCACCGGGTTCAAATTTGTTTCAAAATCTTACAATCTTATTTAATGATCTTTATTTGATTCAATATAGATTTATCGTTCACATTTTTATTCACAACCAATTTTATTTGGTAATGAAAATCAGTTTTAACACAACTGGTGATGAAAGCTGAACAAAAGTGGAACTTTTTCTTCATAAAATGCTGAATATTTATATATATAAAAAAAGAAACAGTTTTTGTCTGAAAACAAACATAATTACTCTTTATTCACAGATCTGATCAATCAAAATGTATTTTCTAAATAAAAACAGGGTCAGTATATCAATTAATGAACTTTTTAAACTCAGCTCTAGTGACACTGTTTTGTTTAAACACAAAAATCTTTTTACAGTGTGTCAGACACCACGCAATTGTGTTTTTGTCTAATTTTGAAAATTCAAACTTTTCTACCAATTTTTATTTTGGGGGGGAATTTATTCATTTTTAATTCCTGTTGGCAAAATACAGATTGTTGCCTGTGATAACTTTTCAGATCTTATTTTATTACTTTTTACATCTTACCTTTTCAATTTGATTTTTTATTGCGACTTTTACCAAAAGAAACAAGAAATATCAAACGGAAAATCAGTGGAATTGAAGGGTAGAACTAATGATAGAACGAATGATATCTGACTGCATGTGAAGAAAGTAAATCATGGAAAATAGCCTCATATTGTCTCTAAATTGAGAAGGGGCTTAGATATGATCGAACTGTACACATCATACCATCATTTCTCTTGTGGTTTCAGTAGATCTTTTAAAAGCTGAAACTTCAAATTCCGAAATGAACAATTTTGCTTGATTTTGCTCTGCTTTTATGAGAACTCCCCAACTAAGTACAACCATATGACCAACAGAAAAAAGATCCAAGAAAAGAAAAAAAGTGAAGGACAAATCTCCTCAGCAAATGTCATATATAAATGTGGAGGCAAAAACAGAAATATTGACAACACAAACTGCCTGGTTGTTTTAAATTGTTGCTAAAAACCTGATTTTCAGTGTTTTTAACATGTTCTTGTGGCAAATTTTCACTGCATGTTTGAATATTTCTTTATTCAAATCATTGTGAATCAGAAGCAGCTGAAAAGAAACTGTTGGAAAAAGCTTGTAGCTGTGACATAGAAGCTACAATCGCCAGGTTAAAAGCTCCCAGCTCCGCTCCTTTCTCACGCATCCACTTGTGGACGACTGGCATCTGGCTCAAAACTGTACGACTGGATAGCTCCAATATTGCTCGCCATTTGTGTTGCACCGGTAATGTAAGCTAGCAGAAGAGAGTGTAAAGAAAGAGATGATGGGGAGTGGGGGTGAGATAAATCTGCACCAACGGTACCACTCACAACTCAGAGATGAATTTCTGATTAATTATTTGCTGCTCTGCTCTTCTATGTCCTAGAATACGACACAGTTTTTTAAAAAAGTTTTAACTAAAAACCTGTATAGTCATAATTAAAAGACCACTGGGAATGCTTTTACAATAGATCAAACATGATTAGAGCAGGACTTTGTTGAATGACTTGCACATAGAACTGGTAGCTCATTTTGATTAGTACCTTTGGTCTGGATTTTAGAGAGAGTGTGAATTCTGGCTCAGCTTGCACAGTTCCATTTTCCAAACCTGCTGAATACCTTTCAGGGTCAAGGTGTTGCTGGAGCCTATTACTACTACTGATGGCCAAAGGCGGGATACACCCTGGACAGGTCGCCAGTCTGTCACAGAGGCTTGCAAAGTTCTCTCAATAAATATAGATATATTTATTTTTGGAAAGCACACAAATTGCTCACACTTTTTATGCTCAAGATCTTAAAAAAGAAAGGACAATCTTATTGAGAAGTATAGTTTGAACTTAATCTGTCATCTGCATGGTTTAAATAACCTGTTATACATTTGTATCTGTGTGTGTGGGAGGTGATCAGGTGAAAAGGTGTTGAGAAACCACTGAGATGCACAAGTTTGTGGATGAGGTCAACATGTGCGGAGCAATCCAAGAATGAAGGGGAGAAACAGTATCCTTTATTTGACATTAATAAGGTTCATTACTAACATTCAGTCAGCCGCTGTCTTGGAAGCTTTTGCAGAAAAATAATGAGTGCAAGCTTTTCTCTCATTGGCCCAAAATGTCTTTTAAAAACAAGACCAGTACTTGTTTGGTCCAGAGGTTTTCAGAAAACACATTTGAGATTAATAGCAGGCAACAGATGTGCACATGTGAGATCAATACTGTAACTATTACAGAGTGAAAAATGCTCTCTGTTGGTTTAACTGTCAGAGCTTGTGAAAAGCCAAGCCAGAACATTCATCATTCTGTGTGCTTTTCTTTTAAATCATATTATCAGCAGATGGGTTTGGCTCAGTTGGCCATTCTGTACATGCCAGAAATGCAGATCGTGCACTCATGTAGTCACTTCTGCACACACCTTCTGCTTCTCCAGAGCTGAAATAGATCTGGTGTTACAGAGC
The DNA here is from genome assembly GCA_036245035.1 of Adrianichthys oophorus. Classification (NCBI taxonomy): domain Eukaryota; kingdom Metazoa; phylum Chordata; class Actinopteri; order Beloniformes; family Adrianichthyidae; genus Adrianichthys; species Adrianichthys oophorus. Next base: position 17,117,479 of record BSAI01000073.1, on the reverse strand, counting down.
AGCACAACTACACCTGAATTCTGATCATTTTTAAACGAAAAAAATAAAATCTAACAGAAGTGTAAACTTGAAGAATGCAGCTTGAGTTTAGATAAGTCTAATTTGAGAAAAATGTACAAATATTTCTCCTGTATTGTGTTTTTTTTCATTAACACATATGATTTAAGATTCCTCTGCAAGCAGTTAAAATGTGCACGGCTTCTGTGTGTTTATAGTCCTTCCTGACGACGACTCATATTTACGAAAACTTTTCTGACTTTCCACCCCCCTGCAGCTGTGCTTGTGGTTGGAAGAGGCAGCAATCTTTGGGAGGTGCCCCCACATCACTTCAGCACCTCCTCCAATCTCAGTGAGAGTCTGCAGTGGGAGCCACACTGCCAGTACCGCCATCTACAGGACCGAGTCAAAGTCACAGCAGACATCCCTCCAAAGCTGGATGGCACCTGGGTGTCGACAAGGTACATGATCATGTCGGACGGGGGTCTCAGACTCGAAGCCTCGAGGGCCTGTTAGTTAGAAAACATGTAGAACACTGACCTTTGAGGCCTGGAGTTTAAGACCTGCTCTGATCTTTGAATGTATGACTGCTAAACTATCCTTGTCTTCTGTTTAGAACAGGTAACACAAAAGACCATTTAAATTGACATACCATTGAAATTAAAGACGTACTTAAGTGATAAAAATGTAGACTTTATGGTTAACTTATTTATGTGGATTATAAACATTTTTATCCACAATTGCAAATTCCTAAAAGTGAAACCCCAAATAAAAGGGTTATCAGATTATCTTAAATTATATTCAAGATTCCTACACCACATGGAAAATAAAAGTGCCAAAAAAGGTTCCCGTTTACTAGATTTGCTTATGCTTTTACACATTATTACAATTTTTAAACATTATTTATTTGTTTGTGTAAGAGTTAAGATTATTGATTTTTTTCTGTGTGTTTTCTGCTGTTGTTTAAACATGACGTGATAGTGTTGTTGAAGATGAGTATGCTTTGATTGTTTGCAATATCTCTGAGTGATTCATTAAAAAAAGGTACATGATCATGTAACTGTGTGACTGTTTTTAGGGTGGGGAATAACATAATAGCTAAAGGTGTGAACCGCACCATCCATCATAATATTAAATGATACTATGCTTCTGCAAAGAATGACTTTAATGGTACATGCTGCAAGTATGCAACACCAAACGTAATATCATTACTTTTACTGTTTGTGCTCAGATGTGAAGTTCGGCCTGGACCACAGTTCCTCACTCGCTCCTACTCCTTTCAGCCCAACCGCCACTTCCATGCCCTGCAGCACTACTACTCCGACAGCAGTTGTGGAGATCCAGCCTACTCCCTTTTGATTAAGGGGAAGATTCGTCTGCAGCAGGCCTCCTGGATCACCCCTGGGGGCACTGAGGCTGAACATCACGTCACCAAGGTGGGCATTATGGTCCACAGCATCTCAGCAAAGCAGACGCTGGCTGCAAGGCTGCCTGAGACGTGCACAGATATGAGTCTCGACAGAGTAGTGCCGGGGAAGCTGTTTGAGCTCTACAACACACGAGCAGGCAGAGGGTGCCTGACAGCTCTGGGATTCTCTATGATGGAGATGAGTTTGGTTCGAATGCAGACTCAGCACCACAAACATGGAGGGAAGGTCCAGGAGTTGTTTTTGGGGGATATTCACACAGACTGGACTCAAAGAACACTACACAGACCCACAGGGTACCAGCAGCCACTACAGAACGCCATGGTGAGGCTTCAGATGATCACTTTTCTGCAATGCTAGCACAATTTTAGAGACAGTTTTATGTTTAAATAATATCCATTGAAAGTATTACAGTTTTTAGCTAGCAAAATCATTATTTAGCCATCAGCAGAAATAATTAATTGCAGTCAAATTAACATGTCTTTTACTTGGCAGCATCACATCCACCCCTGCCCCGTGTGTGCTCTGGTGTACCGCTCCTCAGAGAAGCGTCCCCCAGTCTTACCTCGAAACCCCACCCTACCTCTGTCTCTGGATGGTCGCTGGGTAAGTCAGAGGTGTGAAACTCGGCCCAATGTTCTCTTCCTGACTCGAGATTTTACCTTTGATTCTGGCCAACAAGCCTGGGAAGGCATCTACAGGCATTACTCTGACCCCTCCTGTTCACAGCCCACTTTCACCCTCAGGGCCTTTGGCCATTACGCTCATGGAAACCCCTCCGCCAAGATTGTGGGAACATCTGAGTTTGTCTTCAAGGTATCCGAGGTGAGAGTCACAGCTATGGACGAGCACATTGTGAAGGTGCTGAACAAAACAAGACTAGGAAAGTGCGGTCTAGCAGGAGGTTGGGAGGAGGGGGCGGAGCAGGATTTGACTCCGACAGATGGATGCACTGTGCTGGGCATCAAGCTGCCACATAAAGAGTATGAGCTCCTAAAGATGGAGCTGGATCACAGGAAACATCTGCTGCTGTTCACCGGAGAAAGACCAACAGACGGGACCAGTCCTGACAGACCGCTTCGACGACCCACATCCTTTCAGGCTCCCATGGTGCTTTGCAGCAGCAGAGACATGCAGTTTTCTCACTCAGGAAAGCAATTAAAGTTATCCAGTGGGGCGGAGAAGGTGAACCAAGCAGTGCTGCTGTGGTTTGCATCTATGCTGTGCAGCAGGCTCTGTGTTTATTAGAGACAAGTGAATCCTTTTACACTTCAATAAGTGATGAACAATGTTTTCTGCTGAGTTTCATTCGTCCTTCAACGGACACACAAGTGAGAGTGGAGGATCATTTAGCAATCACAAAAGAAGAGTTCTTCAAGACTGAAAATCTCCTTTGGGTTATCCCCTGTGATTCACTCTGGCTCTTTTCTACTACATTAAGATGTGCGGCAAAAAAAATCCGTCAGATCAGCTAAAGTCCATTAAAACAAAGACACAAACAATTTCATGCTGCAGCTTCAATTCTCAGTCACATGACAATGAAACAACAGGATCTTTGTAAAACATCATGACAGTAGCATCCATTGCCACAAACCTTTCAGTTGACTCATCTGTCAAATGCATCTCAAATTTTGCACTTTGTTTTTTTTCTTTTATAATTAACATAATGGACAAATGCAAAGCCATATAGAAAAGGCACAGTTGCCTCATATCTGATGCTATCAAGGTAAGGGAGGAAATTTGGCTTTACTGTGAGCTCTTTAAAAACCTGTGCAGTAATCTGCTTTTTATTATCAGTGATTAAGGTAGACACATCAAACGATAATTTATTTAATCCTTTTGCTGTATGTTTTTTCATAAAAAGGAGATTTTTGTCAAATATTCTATCTACTTTTGTCATCTAATAATTTGTATGTCTATTAAAAATAGATTTTCAAAAACGTCTTGTGTCTGACTCACCTTTTACATTTCAAACTGTGGTTTTACACAGCTTGTGCTTGACTACATGAAGTGGATACTAATGCACATGAATGAGATAAGGAGACTAAAAAAGAAACTTTAAACTAAAGATCTGTGCTTAGACATATCACTTAGCTTCAAAACTATGAAATATCCCTGTTTTCTTGGCTGCCCTCAAAAACTTGCAATAAAGTTGTGTACAAAATCAGAAGATTTCTTCTAATTTTACTCAGCAAACTTTTGGTTATTGAGTTATAAATGACCTGTTAAATACCAGTTTACAGTTTGTTAAGGATTTATAAATGTACTTATAGATCGACAGTAGATAAGTAACAAGTTTTTAGTTAGCGAGTTATACATGACCTGTTACCTAAATATTATTGATTTCTAACTGCACCTTATTAATTAGTAATAGATCATGAAGAAGCTGTTACTAAATTACTTACTAGTGACTTGTTAAGAATCATTTAATATTTTATATATGTTACTGGGACATTTTTTTAAGTTGTAGCTATTCTTTAATTATTTACTGTTAGTAAATAAGGAACATTTCCAACTAATCCTAATCCAAAGGCTAATCCTAAACCCTAACCCTACATTTATAAATCCTTAACAAACTGTTAACTGTTATTTAAAAAGTCATTTATTACTCAATAACCAACACTTAAATAATGATTTTTTTGGGTAGTTATAGCAAAGTGTTACCAACTCTTGTTCCATTTCAAGAAGATAACTCAGAATCGACGGGAACATGAGCTAAAAGGGATTATTTTACAGTTTGATTCAAAGCCCAGATGCTGAGTAGATGTATTGCTATTCAATAAATAGCTGTCAGATGGCTTACACATTACTCCAAAGACTTTCCAGCACAAAAATGACTAGAAACTGCCAAAAACAAACAGAAGAGGAGGAATGAGATGTGAAGCCATTAGCCAAAAAACTACACTTTGCAGTCAGTGTGACAACAAATGAGCCAAGATGAGCAACAACAAGACGGCAGGGAATACACAGAATATACATCAGGAAACACTGTGTTATGACTGAAACAGATTAAGAACCGCACAGACACGTCTTTTATTTGGAAAATGTGGATTCTTGCATAAATAAAATGATTGACGGCTCCTTCAGTTTGACAGAGAGAAGTTTTAACCAAAATAAAATTATAATTTGCAAAAAAAATGTATTTGAATGTTTATAAACTCTAAGACCAAGGGAGGATAAAATAGATCCAGAAGGGTCTTCTTTAGATCAGATGACAGCTTAACTTTTTGGTACTGATTCATTAGGCAATAATTCTAGTAACAATTCACTCACAGTCAATGGGATCTGATTAAATATTCTCTAAACAATTCAGATCAAAACTTTGCATGCTACTTTTTAACACTTTCTCAATTCTGAAGGTGTATTCACACCGAACGAGATTCGCGAGATTTCCGGACCCGGCTACTGTTGGGCGAAGGTGGGTACACCCTAGACAGTCTGTTGCAGGGCCCATGGAGCTGGAGCGGTCACGCTCGCTATGCCGGCTACTGGGAGACGAGCTGGTGGCCAGACAGAGATCCGCTGCTGGATGAAGAAACAGTCTGCTCGGGCCTCCTGAACTTCATGATGTTTTTCTATTTTCATTGAGACAATTATAAAAAAAAAGGTCTCCTAATTTTATTCTTGTTTTTATTTTTGCTCTCTCTCGGGTTAATGCAGGAACAGCGAGCCTTCAAACAGGGTCAGAGAGAGAAACACCGCGAAACAGGCTGTCATTCAGACACAGCAGGACTGAAACTCACTATACTGAGAGAACCTCTAAATCAGGGGGGCTCACACTTTTGTGGCATGCGAGCTACTGGCAAGTGAGCCTGGTTACTTCTGCAATCATTGGATTTCAAATGCCCAACAAACCACTGTCACCACAACTGCAGTTATGAAAGAAGAGTGTTTGCTATTTGGTGACTGAATTTAACCTCATTTTTTTAGGTAGATGGTTTACATATTTATTCATTTATTTTTGATGGCCCACTATCTACATGGAGACGTGATCACCAATGTTTTTGTCAAGCTCTTCGAAAAAGGAAAACTGATCCGTAAACATCATCCATCGTCCATGCGCTGTAAATGAGATAAACACAGACACTGCCTCATGTAGTGATCAGGCAAAAAACATTAGCTGGTAGCTCCTCCCACATAGGCTTAGAGAACACATTTTTGGCCACACGGCAAACAGAAAATTCCCCGCTCGGCAAAAGAGGGGTGGAAAATGCAATTTGGCAATCACATTTGGTGTGAAAGCACCTTATTTTTCAGTTCTAATCTTTGTTGTTGGATCTTATGTTTATTTTTTTCACACCTTTTTAATTTGAATGAAATTACTTCGAAACCCTGGTGCAATGACAATATCAACATGTGTGATCACAATTTCTTTAATAACCTGAAAAAAACAATAATTTCTTGTGTATTTATTTAAAAAAAACTTTACAACAAATTGTTTGTGAAGTTTTCCTATGAGGTGAAATTTTTTAAGCCTTAAAGGGTTTTCAACAAATGCTTGTTCGAATTTTTTGTGCGTACTCTTTGTTGGATAAATTGCATGAGCAATGATCAGCCCATACATGTTTGTGAAAAAAGCAGCTATATAGGCCAGAAGTCAAATAAAAAAAATAATACATGTTCTTTACTTGTTACTTGGATATATTTTTAAAAACACAGCACACACATTTAGCAATAACCCATGTCCCAACGGTGGGGCAGCTTTTGGCCCCATGAGGTCATTCAATGGAGCTGAATGAGGAAAACAGCAGGTATTTGCCCCACACTTAATATCGTCATCCCCGAGAAGAGCAGAGGTTGATTAAAAGAAAAAGAAAGTGGGCCTGTGCAGTATTTTTCTGTACAATGATGTGCAGAATTTGCAATCAAACCTCAGTCTGGAAAAAAAAGTCCTCTCGTGCTTTAGGGGGAGTCCATCGGTGCAGCTGCAGCCTCTGGGACCAAGCCGCTGGGGTCTGTCTGTGGTTTCTTCTGCAAATCATGAGGCTGAAAGGTGTGCAGGGCCAACCTCTCACCAAGCAGACCCAGAGGCTTCTTAAAAGCAACCATTTCAGAAAAGATAAAACGCAGACACAGTACATTAGAAACAACACACATGTAGTGTATTTACACCAGAAGAGGAGAGTAAAGGACCTCACATACTGAACTTCCACTTATTGAAATACGTATTCATCTACACTTGTACCAGTTTCTTCTTGTTTACAATAAAATGCATTTAGATGCTGCATACCCTTATTCTGTATCAGTTGGACTGAAGAATTCTCATTTCATCTTTATCAGATTCAGGATACAGCAAAAAAAATCCTTTTGGAAGGTTCACCCTGTTTCCTTCTAAAAAAAAAGTGCACTAATCTGTGTTTATTGCAAGTAAGCAGTTCGAATTGACCAATGATTACCAAACAAAAGAAGGGTCTATCACCAGGTTTTTTAATTTTTTTATATTTCCTGGCAGCACAGGGAGCCCTGAAAGATTTACAATTTACCCAGAGGCACAAGATAATAGTCTCCTATAATGTCAGGAAATTTAAAAAGACTTTTAAATCAATTATATTGTAAATGGAGCCAGTTAGCATACCAAAGCACAAAAGCTGGAAACTGGGGAGTGATCCAGGCTGACTATCAGGGCAAGAAAGATTCATAATTTTTCATTAAGTACATGCAAAAGAAGTTTTCCTTAATTTTGCAGGAAAAAAATACAGAAATTAGTTCTTTTTCAAAATATCAAACAACTATATTCAGAAAAAAAACATTGTTGCAATTTTTTTAATGGGAAAAAGAAAGAAATGAAGTGATCGCATATTTAAGGACACATGTGGTAATACTTCTGAAAACTGAGGAAAAAATTCCTTCACTTGAAATCATCCAGACAAGCAGTTACATCCAAAATGGTGTCAGTCAGGCACGAAGTGTAACAAGGAACCTTTTAAGGGCCATTGAAGCAGTTCACAACGCTCCCCTGGATCTTTGATGCACATGTGAGGTTAAACTTTTCTTTGGTTTAGTTGCTGGTTTTCCTCATGGGACAATTCAAAACAGAATCTTTTTAGAAACATTAGGAAATGGCAATTTTAAAATGTAACCTTAAAGGACAACCCCACTGATTGCAACAAGTTTTTGTTCATGTAAACAAAGGTTGGTGGTAGTTTGAAATGTTCAGCTGAAAGTCAGGCAAAACTCTGCTTTTGGACCAAGATTTGCGTGAAGCATGTTTTTCTCCCATCACACATGTCCAGAAAAAAATAGGCCGCTGTTGTTCACACACATACAAAATGACATCACTACAGTAGTGTTTTTGTCTTCCAGTTTCTCCCACTCATTCATACTTTAGGCCTCATTATCAAAATCCCATAATTGCCAAAAGAATATAAGCTGCAGCTGCCCCATAAAGGAAAAGATCAGCTCTAACCTTGTTGGCATAGTTCAAACTCAGTAGCTTCTTAAAGAAATTCTCCAATTGCACAACAAAGTACTCTGCTGCTGCCCACAAAACTCCACTTTGAAGCAGCAACTCCACTTCCCTGCTTGATACCATGCCAAAAAGAAAAAAAAAAACACTTTCTGACATTGCCTCATGGTCTTATATACCTGACCAACAACTGAACAGACACAGCACCACATTCCAGCCTGTGATTTCATTTTCTACCCTGACACACTGAGCTTCTATTTCATAGCAAGGACAAGAAAGAGGAATAAATATGAAAACTATAACTTCACCAAATGAAAAAAGAAAAACTTAAATGGAACAAAGCTACAAGCTTTCCTGTAGTTTATTTGTCAAGCAGTCTTTTGTTGGTTTACATTTCTTTAAATAATATTTAAATGCGTCAAGGAAACATGAGATTCATGGACACGTTGATCGTCAAGGAAGGGAATCAGACCACTAACCTCCTGATAGAAAAACAGCTATCCTCTATTCTGCATAAAATAACTTAGAATGTATTATGAACCCCACAAATCTACACCCTGATCCCTGAACATCCATGACTTTGTGACCATGTGCTGAAGCTGTAGCCTATTGTTCAACCTTTTTCTGATTATGAAACGACAAGGTACCCCCCCACCCCCAGGCAAGACGCCCACACTTTTCCCCCAAATGAATCAATTTTAGTCCCAAAGATTAGGAAATCCTCTGTACAAGCTTCTATTGCCAAAACAATAAAAGCAATATTTTAAAGGAATTAAAAACAATAATAATAATAAACTTCCATTTGTCATGGCCACTTTTCCAAAGACTCCACCCCTTCATAAAATCTTCTAGCTCTGCCCTGTGTAAAATGCTGGGAAATGTTCCTGCATGAACAATTATTCATACATTCAAAAGGAATAGAAGGGTTTCAGATGTGCTCTGTAAAAGATCTGGGCAAAACATTCAAATAATTGCTGTTTATTCGTTAATTCTTGATGCTGTGCATTACTGTGTGGAATGAATAACAAACAAATTTAAATGTTAGTTTGAAAACATGCAATGAAACTATTACTGATGGAGCAGAAATAATCAAACTGACTTGCTTTGAAGGTCTGAAAGTGAGAAGCAGAGGCCTGGAGTTACAGATTTATGGGGGAAATATTGCACAGAACTTATTTTATGCTCAAGGGAAAACAGGGAATTTTTTTCCTTTCTTTTGTCCAGTGAAACATAACAGATGGACAGCAACTTTCTGGCACCACTTTGGGACAAAGTTTGTAAAACATCTGCTGCCTTTGCTGACTCTTTGTGTTATGCAGCCTTTTCATTTCTTTGGAGTAATCTGCAAGTTCATGTGGCTCATGAAAGAAGGGCATGTTTTTGTTGTAAGGTTAGCATGATACTGTAAAAGGTAGGTTGTTGCTGAAGGGATTTGCTGCTCTTTCCAGACTTTGGCAATCGCCACCTGATGATTTTTGTCAAAGCCATACACTTTTACATTGATTTAACATCATTAATCACTTTTTTAATCAAAATAAACAGCACGTGTGCCACTGGCTTTATTTTTCTAGTACTCTTAGGTCCACTGAATAGAAAATGTCAAGTTGTTAAAGGTACCTGTACAAATAAACTGTTTTGGTTCTTTTCTGCTCTTTGTTTTTTGGAAGGAATATATATCAGAAGAACTGCTCTTTTTTTTGTGGGGGAGAAAGTCAGATTTAGGTGTTTTGGACACATTCAAAGGAGGGACAAGCGATTATGTTGGTAGGTTGGAGCTTCCAGCAAGGAGAAGCAGACCAAAGAGGAGGTTAAGTTTAAGGTACATAAAAACGGAGTTGGTATGAACACAGAGAATGTAGAGGATGGGGATGGAATTGAAGTGTGGTGACAACCCCTAAAGAGAAAGGCTCAGTTGATTGACAACTGTCAACTGTTGATGTGTCCTTGGGCAAGACACTTCACCCTCCCTGCCTCCAGCGTGACTGCACTGCACTGTGTATGAATGTCCCGGTGATGGTCAGAGAGGCCGTAAGCACATGCTGGCAGCCATGCGTCTGTTAGTCTGTCCAAGGGCAGCTGTGGCTACAGTAGCTTACCATCACCAAACATGAATGAAGAGTGAATGAATAATGGAGACACACTGGAAGCAATATGAGCATCTGGAAAAGTGCAGAAAATCAAAATCTATTATTATTATAAAGATGAAGACGTTGTACAGACAATGTAGTGAACCACATGATTCACCTGCTAGAAAGACAATAAATAACTATGTTGTCAAATAGACAAACATTTGCCAAACCCCAGTGTAAGTGCACCCTCTAGATCAAAAGTTGTACTAAAAAAAAGAAATTAATTCTGGTACAATACATTTTTACTGGGAAGCTCTGTTCAGTGGAAACAGGAAAAAAGTTAGTCTTTAAAAACAAAATACTAAACTTTATACACAGGAAAACTCACAAAGCAAAAAATTTGGTGTGTGTTTTTTGTGCACACTGAATGTATCCTGACATCTTTATCATCCGTATTTTTCATATTGTACTTGGGTGATGTCATGGTGCTTGTGCAAAAAAATCTTAATGGCTTCTGATCATCCATCTTTTTTTGATCCAACTTCTAAAGGTTTTCACGGGATTTAAGTCTGGAAACGGCACTGGTGGCCCTTCATCCATGCATAGGGTGAGGCAATGAGCTTTACTGTGCTTGAGCTTTGCACATGAATTATTTCACATGTTCTTTGAAGAATCTGCAAAATGCCAGCCCTGTTTTAGCAGCCCATCATCATAAATCATCCTGTAAATGTTACTGTGGGTGCAATGCACTGTGGCTGGTAGGACTTTCCAGCTCCAGAGCTGTATGATGAACTGTATAGCAAAACCAGAAACTGGCCTCATCAGAGAACATGACACATCTTAAGATCTTTTGTTAACTTTAGCCATTTTTTTGGCTTATTTTTATGAAAGTGCTTTTCTTTCTAGCTTTAAGCGACTTGAATTATGTCCATAGAAGCCTAATTTGAATTGTTTTCTTTTCCTCAGCTGTTATTTGCCATTTTTTTTTAAGTTCATTGAATGTTGTACAGTAGTTGTATGTTATTTGAATAAGAGATCATTCATTTAAGTCTTTTAAAAGTCTCTTTTGATCTCTGTTGCTCTGTAACTTTGCTGTCCACAGTGTCTGCTGCTCTATTTTCGTCTTCATAATTAATCAATTTACTAGTTAAGTTAAGGCAAAACTCTAATTCCTCATTCAGACCTTTTAAGCTTTTTTGGCAAAGCAGTTCTTCTTGTTTAGTTCCAACAATTTTTGAGGGTCTGGCAGTCCTTGCTTTACCATCCAAACTTTTCTTGAAGTAATATTTGAAAATTCTGTTTGACATAGACCGTCTGTAATAGAAAAAAATGCTGATTTTACAGAAATATGCAGTGGAATTTCAGTGGAAGAATATAAAACCTCATGGTATAGAATATGTTGCTATGGTGGACTGGATGCTTGCTTTCTCCCTGATTCTGCATCATGACTTTAGCAGAGCCAGACACTGTTCTAATGAGATCAGGGAAAAACAAATATGTTTGACAAGAAAAAGCTAGTTTAATTTATTGACTACCTTCAAACAGCTCATGGAAACTTGTCACAGTAAACGTTAAGAGAAAATCTGCCATGCAAAGGACTTGAACTGTACTTTGCACTTCAGACATGTTCATGTTTGCAATTTGCAATAAGATTTTGAAATCAAACTCTGTTGTTCTAGTCACAGGTTCAGTTTTGAGGCTAGAGAAAATGGTTGAAGTTTTAATACAGATTGGAAGCAGAGGGTAACAGTTGACTTACCTTCATCTAAAGGCAACATTTATCCACCAGAAATTCAAGAATTAAATAATTATTTATTAAATCAATGCAAGAAATGGAATTAATAACTGAAAGGTTGATTAACAGTCATTTGTCAAAGGAGTTCCATAAATTCAGTTGAAATACATGAGAGTTTTATAGCCATTCTGAATTAAACTTCCCTTTCTGTCTTTCTGACCTTTCCTTCAGGTGAGCAGCATACTGCTGGACCTCCTAATTACGACTTTGTCTGTATTTTGAAACATTCTTCTAAAATGGAAAGAGATTATTTCCCGAATTAATATGAAAGCAAGCATAAATCTTGTTTTTTTGCCACGCTCTAGGAGCCAAGCTAAACAGCTGAGGAGCTACTGGGTCCAGGTGCACACCCAGGAGGACCCTTACCTCACACAGATTCTACATCTACAGGGTGCAGACAGAAACATTGTCTGGTTGTACTGATACAATTTTGACTTTATTAAAAGCCAAAAGTGCATGAAGGAAAGTTTAAGGGTTAATAAATTTCTTTTTATCAATACTTTTTATCACTCTGGAAACCAAAGTAAACTGTGATGCTTAAAAGTCAAAGAGGCAGCAAAATGCGACTGATGCTTTGAGTGTTGGGCTGCACGGTGGCGCAGTGGTTAGCGCTCCTGCCTCACAGCAAGAAGGTTCCCGGTTTAAGTCCTGGCTGGGGGACCTTTCTGTGTGGAGTTTGCATGTTCTCCCCGTGCATGCGTGGGTTTTCTCCGGGTACTCCGGCTTCCTCCCACCGTCCAAAAACATGCTTCATAGGTTAATTGGTCACTATAAATTGTCCCTAGGTGTGCATGTGAGTGTGCATGGGTGTGTGATTGTGGCCCCTGCGACAGACTGGCGACCAGTCCAGGGGTGTACCCTGCCTTCGCCCATGAGTAGCCGGGTTAGGCTCCGGCAACCCCGTGACCCCGAAAGGGATAAAGCGGATTGGAAAATTAATGAATGAATGAATGCTTTGAGTGTTCCCAAAGTTTGTATTTCTGACTGTGGTCTAATATGACATGTTTTCTTGTGGTTTCATGTTCCATGCTTTTTATGCTATTTGCTGCTGACCAAAGTCCCTTTGGAAAACTCGGTTTTGTCTGAGATAATACATTACTAAACTGCATGTGAAAAGTGCCAAATTATGTCAATAAAGTTATATTCCAAACAAAGGACCCTTTATAAAATAGTGTGAATACTATTTTATAGTAAAGTAGATCTAACACAGAAAGAAAGAAAATATTAATTTGTTCAATTTTTTCTTAGTTACAATGCTTCACGTCAATAGCTTAATATTCTGAAAGCCCTCTTTTAATTCTAGTAACGGAAATGCTGCCCTGCACCCAGCATCAAAGAAGAAATAGGACAAGACTCTGACCTGCAATTGATCACAACTGTAGGGAAAACATCCATCCACCCATCCATCCATCCATCCACCCATCCATCCATCTGGGACCGGGTCGCTGGGGCAGCAGTCCAGGCAAAGATGCCCAGATTTCTTTCTCCCCAGCCACTTGCTCCAGCTCCTTTGGGGGGACCCCAAGAAATGACTAAAGAATGACTGGCCTGAATGACTTTCTCCCAAAATATTTACTGTAGCACAAATATGGTGATGAGTCTTTATTAATAGGTAGCTCATTTAAATATAGAAAGCATTGTTTTTTGAGAGATTATTGATTTTTACAGATTGGTCTTTTCTTAAAGCTTGCACTTTGTAGACGGTCCCTTGGCAGCTGTCTTGCTGCCGCGTCTCCATCTGCAGCTCGAAGAGAACACTTCTCAATAAAAAGCAAAGAATACACAATCTTTTTTCTTTTGAAATGCACTTGTAAGTTACTCTCTGTGTTAATACAGAATGATTGAGATACTTGGTGTCACGTTTGAATGTTTATCAGAAGAGTTATTGAGCCCAGAAGTTCAAATCCGTGAGTATCTTTCTAACTTTTCCGAACTAGAAATCCTGTGGTCCCTAAACCAGACCCCCTCCGGACCCCGGCTGTCCATAAAGACTACGACAATGTAATGAAAATTATGTGGTGAAAATGTATTTGCTTTCTCACAAAACTCTTTTTTTGTTCTTTTTGGGAAACTAAATACAAAAAACAAACACAATTCAAATGTGTGGTGGGCAAGAAGTTTTCATGTCAACACAACAATCTAAGCATTGTTAACCTATCTCAAGTTGTTCAACTTCTTACCTTAACAAATAATGTTCAAAATTAATACACCACCTTTCCTGATATTTTAACTTTTCATGAAGTAAATGAACACATGTTTATTTGTTAGTACAATATAAACTTATTTCTCTTGAATGAAGCATGTAGAAGCACGAACAGAAGCTCAAAAGGACAAGCAGAAGCTGTTGAGCAGCTAAAGAAAAGATTTAGTACATTTTTAATGGACACATCACTCACAAGCCTGTTCCTTACAAAAAGAAATAATAATAATAAAAACAAAATTATCTTTGGTTTTTTTTAAAACCAAAGATAATTATTATAACAAAGATAGAGATATACCTTTTGTGCTAGTTTTGTTATTGGGGGGGTTTCTTGCTCCCTAGCAAATGTTACCTGAATAGAAGGCGACCTCAAAAAGTTCTGGTCGATTATGGAAATGTGTTGAGTGCTTTCTGATAAAACTGTATTTTCTTAAGTAAAAAAAAAAAAAAAAAAAAACCTACTGACAGTTTTGGATTGAAAAAAACTTGCAGTCTTCCAGCATTGCAGGTGAATCTTGTCAGAAGGTGATATGACTTTCTCTAAAAGTTGCTTATGTTTGCATTTTCACTTCACAGACAAGAAAAGTTGGGACACCAAGTTTAGAAATCTTTTAGAGCATTTTTAATTAGACAGAATTTTAAGTAATTTGGTTTGTGCTATTAAAATCCTTTGTCCCAACATAAGCTGCAGTTGCAGTACATTGCTTTTGCACTGTGCTCATATCAACAGTGAAACATTTTTACAAAAATTTGACAGGTCATCGCTAAGCCAAGCTTTGAAAAAAAAAAAAGGATCTGTGTGGCTTTATATGAAATGTGCAACTTGTATATCCTATGAGCTTTACAGCAAACACCTTCACACTAATAAGTCAAAGCTTTATTCATTTATTAGGATGCTACATACCCAACATTGGAGTTTTTTTTTTTTACATCATACTACTCGATTAGGGTTAATCATCTTCTCAGATAGACGTTTTTATTTCTTTATTTATATACATACAAAACAGCTTGTTGACTGTTTACATCGATCATGGTGATGGTCAGATTCCAGGTCAGGTTGGTGAAGTGAGCTTTACAATCGGGCCCGGACCAGTTAGTGTTTACACGTTGATACTTATCAAGTCCCATTATTCCTTGGGAGGCGATCCAGCCTGGTGGCGTTTACGTCATCCGAGACAGTGTCAAAGTTACACATTCATTTACATTGGTTAATAGTAATTTGGTGTTTGGAAGCAGCTCTTGTGTAGAATGTGACACTCCAACCAGGATACAATAAGCAAGAAAACTTTATGCAAGTACTATGTGACAACCCAGGACGGGTCTGTAGCTCAGGTCAGCTTTGCCCTCACTCAAAAACAGGTCATCCTCAAACCAAAAAATGTCAGAGATACAGTAGAAACATTTATTTTCAGGTTCTTCCTCACTAGTTTGATTCTTCTTTAGCTTCCACAGGAAAACATGAAGCATTGCATTGCTTTCCTCTCAACGTTTAGACTTAGACACAAGGAGCGGAAACAAATAGTTTATTTTCTTTGGAATATTGTAAAGCAGAGAGATTTAATACCTTAGAATTCAAAAAGTTAAACAATTTCCAAAATATGTTTTCTGGTTTTTCTTCTGCATGTTCTAAAAACAAAAAGCAAAGCCTGATGGTGTAGACCCCCGTGCTGCGTTTATTTCCTGCTGCAGAATGCCCAGAGAGAATAAAGCCGGCAGCAAAAACAACCATTATAACTTCAACTGTAGACTTGAGATAAATGAGCAAACAAAAAAAATACCAAAGCTAAGTGGAGGCTAAAGAACTAAGGAAAGCAGGTTAAGGCAGCTACTAAAACACTCATTTTTTAAATACATTTGCCCTAAATAGAACAAATGTATCAGAAAATATATGGAATAATGTAAAACAAAAAAAAAACACCTTGGAAATAACATAAAATCATTGGTTAGGACACGCATGAGGATCGTAATGTTGACAGGAAACTATTCGCTCTACACCTTCTGTCCACTGTACAAGCAGATGTACTGTAAATGTACCTCTGTCTTGGCCTGAGAATAACTTGCCTGGATAGGTCACAAGGCAAGGCTTTCATCCAAATCTACAGAAATGATCTGAGCCTCAATCCAGGTAGCTGCAATAATCTTAAATGTTTTCATCCATACACAGAAAATTATTTCAAATAAAACCAAAGAACTGCAACAGAAAACACAAAGAAACATTCTGAAATTGTAATTGTGCAAACCTACAATCAAAATATAATTTCCACCATTATAAAAGCAATTAAATTAGATTCAAAAGTCCAAATGCAACACTCCGTGAACGCATGCAAACACTCCCCTCAGCCAAATGGAGACGTGGTGAGCAGTGAGTGACAGGAGATGGTGAAAATAAAACAAACACACGGAAAAGAAGCTTATGTTAGTGTTTCATATGCAGACCGAGGTGGTTGTACAATCAAAGAGAACTTTGCCAAGCCTCTGATTGAAGGAAGCTGTGATAGCTCTGTGTGTCGCCCCACTTGTGTGCATCATTCATGTTCCGTTCTGTAAAGAGGATTTTGCTGGAACAGACACCAGGATTTTACTGATGAGTGGGGCCATCACAACTCCATTTATACTGGATTTTGCCTGTGTAACTTCAGAAAATAACACACCGGAATGACATTCGCAAACTCAGTCATACCAACACTAAGTTCAGTGTTAGAAAATAAGCTCTAATCAAGTCTTCATTTTCCCCCACCCTCAAACACATCATCTGTATACATGAAACTTGGGAAGAAGGCCAGATTAATTATGTAATGATTAGGAAGAGACAAGACCTGTAACAGTTTTCATTTGTTCATGAGTCAATTTTTTTCTTTTTGCTTTCATACATTAAATTTAATCTCTTACAGGATTTTTCTTTTACATAAATGAGACTAAATCAAAACTAGTACCACCCACCCCGACCCGACAAATAGGACATTCCTGATCCAAGAATCCCAGATCCTGTGTTTGGATTCGTCCCCGAAAGCATGCTGTGGTCGACAGAACTGCTGCGCTTTACAAGACCAGTTTGCCCACGATGACGCCCACCACAAAGAAGAGAATGATGAGAGCCATTGTGCGAGTGCTGAACCCTTCTTCTTTCTTCATGGCAACAGAAGCATGCTGTGATGACATGACATTACTCTTCCTCATTCGGAGACCATCGTCCTCCTGAAGTATGGAGGAGAGAAAACATAAACAAATGAGAAATTATGAAAGAGCACGTATAGAAGAAGAACAGTAAAAAGAGGCACAGGCAGAAGAAAGAGAATTTGGGAGATTAATTAAAGTATTATTCTATGGATAGTTTTTAACCATTTTTTGTTAGCTCAAAGAAATAGGATCTGCTTAAATTTTCTAACCCAACCCCCTGAGGAACGCAAAAGGCGCCAGACTTGAACTCACTTCACTTCCCAGCAGCAGGTGGGGAATCTGGTGTTAGTTTAATCATAGCTGCAGGAGCATTTAGTCCCTCTGCCTGTGGCTACGACTAAAATGGAAGGTAGTGATGATGTGCTAGAAGAACGTTTTCTGCCTGCCTGTAGAGCTTGTGTGTATTAAGGATGGAGAGATTCACGGATTTGAAGCAGTGGTCCCTTTGTGAGGTTAAGGATGCAATTGCACCAGATGCTTCAGAGTACATTGGATACAACTGACAACTAAATGTGCAACTAATCTTTCCTAGCGTGGTTCATTGGTAAAGACTGTGGCTCACACAGTTACTTCATGGCATTTTCAAGGTGCACTGATCGCACCATCAGTCTGTAGGGTTTGCTTTTACAGCAGAAAATGGAGCAAGTAAGGCAACAGAACAGTAACAGAGATCTGCAACGTGAATCTGACGACTTGACTGTCCAAAGTTTGGGAGCATTTTGGATTTATAAAAACATTTGAAATACTTTTTGAAAAAATGTTTTTTCAAAAAGACAACTAACCTTTTAACAGCAGCAATGTTGTCAGCGACACCTAAAAAAACATGCTCATTGACCTACCATAACTTTTGGACCATTTACACAATCAACATGAATCAGCTAATTCTGAACCGGAGAAAAGCAGCTTTTCCTATCAGCTTTGTACTGTTGTGCACTTTACAAAAAGTGTTGCATAACGGTACAAAGCCGCTTTTCTCTGCTTTAGAATCGCTATACTATACTATTACGCAATGAATTATGTCCATTGCGTAAATGGTTAAGGAGTTCTATTAGTTAAAAGAATGCCAACACTGGAGCTAAAGCTCCAATTTAAAAAGGTATTTTTTATTAGCCACATCAATTTACTGAATCACATCAAACCATATCAGCAGAAGGCTCATTATATTGTTAATGTATCATATCGTTGGTAGCAAATTGAGATGCATAAAGAATCTGTCTCTGTGGTGAAGATTCACATCCCCAGTGTGGTTGCATTTGTGAAATCCACCTCCAGTTAGACCTTTGAAACACCAGTTTAACACTCATTTGTTGCTGTGGTTGATTGTCTGTTGTCTTCTTGAAGACATGGATGTTCTTTCTTTAAATGTCACAGCCTAAGACACACAGGCTTCATTCAGTATGTTCCTGTTACGCTCTTCACCTAAAATACATTTGACTACATTTTATTATTTAAAGTGTTCCTTCTTTAACATATAATTCACATCACAATGAAGGTATTCATGTTAAATGGCAACAGCACTGAAATGCATGAAAATCTTAAACTTTATATATTTTGATAATCAAGATCAGAAATTAAGAAAAAAAAGAAGACGTCGGCATTTAAGACTTTTTTATGTTTTAGGAAGTTAATTCTTTTGCAATGTTTCTTCAAAAATGCCTTAAAACCTAAGCGGTGGTAAGAAATGTTTAAATGAACTCATGCAAACGCATGTGAAATAAATATGTGACAACTTTGAATGAAAGATAAATGTTTGCCCCCCATTTAGAAGAAATAAAAATGTTCAATACAAAAATAAATGATTAGAAAAAGCATTTCCTCTGAAATGTACAACAGATGATTCATCACTGAACACAATGAAATAATTAAATCTGGGCAAGATTTCTTTTCGGCCATTTTCACCAGTCAAAAAGCATGTTGTCTTCATTAACTTTGTTCATAATATTTCCAGCAGAAACAGATCATCTATCATTTCTGTTTGGCTCCCCAAAAATGTGGTCATTTAAAAAAAACATTGATATTTGCACATTAGTTTTCAAGGCTTTTTATCAAACTATGACGTCATTCACAAAGATATTATTGAGACAAAAAAAGACTTTAAAAAATATTTTTGATTTCAGCAAAAAAAGAAAAAATAAAGAATCGTATTTTCAATTATTCTGTTTTCTCCTTTTAAATGGAGATCAGGTGGTAAATTAATTCATGTACAAATAAAGATTTTAATAAGAAAACTCCTCACATGTTTAATGTCAGTATTACACACTAATAATAAATGCCAGTGGAACTAGCCAACAACGTGGATGCGATTTAAAGCATCTTATAGTGCTTAAATCCTCTGCAATCAATTTGTAACAAGATGTGTTTGAATGAAAGTCTCAGCTCGCGTCACAAGAACTCATACCTTTTTGTGGGTGACTTTAAAAAAGCAATGTTTATTTGTATAAACTGCTGAACACCACAATTAAACACTGCGAGATGCTATTGGAGAAAAATTATAAAAGAAAAGTCAAACAATTATTGACAAGAGCAATTATCAAGCTATAATTTACCCTGGTAAAAACTCTTCTTACTTACTCTAATCTGTTTGTTTTCTTCCCGTAGCCTCTGAGCTTCCATCTGCAGCCTCTTACACTCTTCCATGATCCTTTTTACCTCCCCGTTGTCCAGGGTGGAGCTCGCTGCCTTTGCGGGCAACGCAGAGGATTCAGACTTCAGCAAACTGGTCGACATGATCTTGCTGAACTCCATGTCGTGCTGTAAGGGGGCACAGAGGGGCAACGCTTTGATGCAATTACTTCATTATTGTGGCTCTACTGTTTACATGGTGATTCTCAGTATCAGATTTGCTGCCTGCCACAGAGTTATTGCACTATGTTTACATTTTGGGCACTTGCGATATTGACACATAGAAGCTTAGAGACACAGAGCCTTTTGTGGGAGAGTTCACTTGGGGGTGCCTTTCACAAGTGGATCAAGCTGCTTTCTATCAAATATATCTTTGTCTTTCAGAGTATGTGGTGCAGAGTGCAAACTCGGAGTGATATGAATGCTCATAATGAATTCAAAACAATTACTCGGAGTTGTGCTCCCTCCTGGTGTTCATACGGCATGTAGACTAAGCTCATATCATAGAGAAAATAATGTTTTCAAGATGGGAGGAGTTGATGGACTGAGAGCAATCACATGAAAATAAACCCTCTGGAAGAGTGAACAAAGCCACTTTCTGCTGGACTCTTGTACCTCTGTGTGCTTTTGTAGACAGAAAAGAAGGAAATTAACATTGAAGCAAAAGATGAAAAAGGAAAAAGCAACACTTTAAATTCCTGATAAAAAATCAATCCATGTAAAAACTAAGAAATAAAGTTTGAGGTAAGAAAAACTAAAAAGGGAGAGAAGACATGCAAAAACAAACAAATATTAACAAAATGGTGCAGAGAAAAACCCCCACAACAACGATTGTTGAAAAAATACACACTTTAACAGATAGTCATTAAAAAATTTTTTTACGGAAATTGCATTGTTAAATTCTGAAGGGAAATTCTTTCGATGCATAAATATACATTATTAAATGGGAGAAAAGTCTTTAGGTCACTTTAAAAACTTAAGTTACTGATTTTCCAGGAAATATCCTAAAAACATATCTGTGTTACTATGTGGAAGTTTACTATGTTTGTGATCAATATGATAGATTTTCAACCCCTATGATGCAGCAATCCATTTTTTATTGATATTGCAATTTTTTCTTCATATTACTTTGTGTTTTTTGCAGAGGTATGAAACAATGCCACTCTTTTGTTAATTCTTCAGTTTCTTTTTTTTTTTTACTGGCATTGTAGACCAGAAAACTGCTTGGAGTGTGATGGTAAACAGAAAAGTTCATAACCTCACCGTTTTTTCATTCTCCACTGGCATCTCAAAGACACACCTCAGCTTAGAGTCCATCAGCTCATCTGGTTTTGCTTCTTTCCACTAAAGAAAAACAGACAGAATAATATATGTTTCATACAATTATTTCTATCAAAATAATAATAATTTTAAAAAAGCATCCGTATCTTATAAAGCAATTGCTTCAAATTAAAATTTTACTAAAAGAAGGCCTCCAAACAAGCAAAAAAGCATTTCAGGAATCACTTACCACTCCCTCCATGTCAGTCATGTCTGGAGGTGCTACCATGGACTGGACCATGAACTTGTGTTTGCTCTTCTCATTGGGATCATAGTCAAAAGGCTGCAGCATAACTGTAAAATGTTGTATACAGAGCCATTGTCAGTGTACAAGAGAAAAATTTTAAGTTTGAAATCTTTAAAACTTTGACAATTCATTGTATAAGATTTTAGCTTCTGCTTTTTCTTATGCATGGTTTTGGGGTGTTCCAGTGGGTAACATAGCAAATCTGACAACCCTGTTACAGTACAGTAGTTCCACGTTGATTAATAGACACAGAAGAAAACAAACTTTAACACAGCTTTGAATATCTAATATTCAATATACTAAAACTTTTAAAAGGTTTATGAAAATAAAAACGTTTAAAAACACCAACACTGCTGGAGCTTAGCACCCAAAACAGCACAAAGTTAATGATAAATAATATGTAAAACTAGTTTATTTTCTGATCCTTTTTCCATTACAGTATTTTTAGATAACATTGAAATTGCTCAAAAACGCATGTTTGTGTATGAGCAAGTTGAAAACCTTGTCCCTCAACATAGTTGCTTTGGTAATTACCAGACTTTTTTAGTACAGAAAGATGCACGTGTTTTCTGTGTGCATTTCTGGATAGATGAAAATGGTGTCAGCCTTGAATCTCTATGTCTAGATGGGTCTTTTGTTTGTTTATTTGCTATGAACTTGCATTCTAATGGATGTTATACATTTTAACAAGAAAAAGGATTGCATGAAAAAGAAATGTTCCCATTTCTGTCAGATTGTTATCCTGCAGACTGGGGAATATAATTATTTTCTTGACTGACAGACTTTATTTAAAGTAATTTCTTTATCAAGTTAGCGCAAAACAACAGCACCAATTCACAGTGATCTCATTCTTGTCTTAACAGTTAAAAAAATGCAGATACAATAAAATTTAAAATGTTTTCAACATATTACTAACAAATGCTGAAGTTGCATACAAGTGTGAAAAATAAAAATACTTTTTTTTTTTAAGTCAGCTCCAACCTCATCAGATTTTTTGGATATTTTGGCTTTTCCCCCCCAAAAAAACAAATTGCTGTTAGCATTGCTTTCATATGTGGCACATGCCAATTTTCCCCCAGAGCAGTGCTTTAAAGCTTTTCAGCAATCAGCGTAGCTCAGTGCCGCAAATCAGAAACAGACGGCATGAACAGATTGAGAATGTCCTGTTTCAGTCAGCCTTAATTTGCACAGCCATCCAGCCTGGGTCCACAGGGACGACACCAGTGAGTGGAAGCAGTAAAGCACCTAAGATCTCTGACAAACACTGACTGGAGTTAAAAGGTCTGGCCCAAAAACTGAGATGGAAAAACCAAGGCTACCATAGGGGGAGAAATTATTCAAATTACCTTTACATCTGCGGTGGGATGGATTTATATACGTAGCTCAATAGGTATAACGCCTTTATTTAAGTCGAATGGTTGCTGATTTGATGTCCAGTTTACATGTTTAACTGGTTGCGGGCAACTCACTGAGTCCCAAGTTGCCTGTAAAACACATTGCTTACGTTGGCAGACACGTTGGGTAAAAGCATTCTCAGTCAATAAGCAGCCTGCTGGTTCATAATCAGGCACGGCCCTGGGCTGCATTGCACCCTAGGCAAGTTTTTTTTTTTTTGTTTTTGGAATATATCCTGACATTTTAAACACTGAAGTAAATGAAAACTGCACCTTTCTGCATTCTGCCTCCAGTGGTTTTTGGTGGAATTACAACATTTTGTATGTCTGGTTTGTGTCAAACAAATAGAGGGGGGTTGGAAAAAACTTTTCAACTGATAAATGACTTGTAAAGATTGATTTGATTAGAAATAAATTAAAAAAAAATTATAAAGCTTGCAGGCATGATGTGATATTTAAAGAACTTGATTTATAAAGCGTTAACTTAGCTGCTTCTGATAGGTAAATAACAAAAACTAAAATCTTATACAACTTTATTGCAATCAAAAGACTAAACAATAAAGTATATAATCTGAACTGAACTGACTGCAAATACTAAAACTGATAGGGTGCAAATTCAGAGTTTATTATAAACCAATCTCTGAAGCAGTTTTATGTCACTCCAACAGCTAAAGATGCTTTGTAAACTCAAAATTGTTTACTGGTATTCATTTTTGTTAAGCTTTTAAAGGGTTTTCACAAATTCCTGTTTGAGTTCAAATACCCAGATTTACCCTGAACTAACACTCACCCCATCCGCAGCTCCCCAGCTTTCCTCCTTGTTAAAACTCTTGGAGATGAGAAACACTTCTTCAAACACAGCCCATACTACTGTAACACTTTTGCACTTTTGAGTGGATCTTTGCTCACAATTAGGCTGTTACTTTAAACCCCTGCATTATAGAAACACCTATTACCTATATGTATATGTATGTGTTTTTTATTAAGATGTGCTGCATTAAATGAAACAATGTTTGCAAAATGTATTTTAAAAAAATGCAACCAGCAATGTGACATGTCTGAAATATGTCAAAGGATTTTTTTCTTAATTTATGAAATTGTAGGACAATTATTTGCATGTTTATATGCAACTGGAAGGACGGAAAAAAATATAACTAATGTAATGTACAAATGAACAAGACCGTAAATAAATATGCATGTTTTATTCAAGTAATGTGTGTGTTACATTTCAGAAAGTTCCTAGAGCGCATCATGGTTTCAGACCAGTTCCTTTAGAAATGGTAGAACTTTAAAAAAAACTGCTGAAAACACTAACATTACACTGTACACTGATGCCAGTCACTATAAGTTCACCAAAGCGATCCTTTATTTAAACTGCGACTGTTATAAGTTTAAAGGGGGTAAAATATAATGACAACTGACTGACTTGGTATATTATGGCTGCCTGCATGCAGCTCTGACACTGTTTGCAGTTGTTGACACCAGATAGGGGATGTTGTAAAATGAGTCTTTGGCTGCAAATGGTAGAGGTAGCACAGAGTGGAAACTTTGCCCTTTTAGCTGCCCATTCAAGCCCACTGCAGTGCAAGTGAAAGTCAGTTCATTACAAAGACCCAATAAGTACTCTTCAAACTGGTTGTGTAAAAACCCTTTACCTATAGGGTATTTCATAGTTTATATTCAATTTAAACAAAATATTTCAGAACATTTATTCAGAATGTTTTACAACACTGAATATATGAGATATTAAGCTATGATTAAATAAATATACCTACTCAAAGTCTATTTAAAGCATAGACTGTATAATCACTGGACAGCTTGACCCCTCCCCTTGGCTTTCCAAACAGGAAGTATCTGCTGGTTCCAAGAAACCAAAACCCCATAGACTTCTTTTGAGAAATTGACAATTATTACTCATTACTCAGTCACTCTATTTGTCAGAATATCTCTTCTTAATCTGGTACATTTTTCTTAACATCTTCTTACTAATCTTGTTTTTTCTTCATGATATTTTTTCTTTATCGCAAGTTTTTCAAGTTATAAAGTGACCAATCAGATGCCTCAGTAAAAGCACGTGGTGCCTGCTGGGCCCCACCTCTAACCTTTGATTGACGGATTCTCCCGAGCCGCTTTCAGTAGAAGGGGTGAGGTTTTTGAACAAGCTTACTTCTGATTGGTGACAGCAGCTGCCATAAAAATGTGACTCAGACCGACTTGGACCAATCACCATTGTCTGTCTCCAAATTGCTGTGCCTGTATCGCGGAAAAATGGCAAATGAATTGGCTTAATTTTGCTGGAGCCAGAAGTACGGCATTTTCTATAAGTGACATCATATTCGCTTCATCCAGGGATTCTACAGTCTATGATTTAAAGTCAAATACATTTGTGTTTCCCACTAAATATATCTCATGTTTTGGCCTATTAAGAAACTAAGTCCAATCTCTACATATTGGGGTAGTAGCAAAAAAAAAAAAAAAAAAAAAGTTTTGCTTGTTCAAAAGCCATTGAAGAAGAATGAATACAGCCAAGAACAAACATTAAATAATTAAAAATGAGCATAATTAAACTGAAATAAAAAAAGAATATTAAATATAACCAAATCAATGACCTGCTGCTGATTACTCCATTAAAGGCACTGGAATTGGGTTTGTAATATGTCACAATCTGGGGGGGCAAACAAATCCTTTTGGATTGATTTGAATGCGATTGTTTCAAATAAAAAAAATAAATCTTTAGTCTAGATAATCAAATATTTCTTCTTAATTGCAAGATCATTTCAATTATAAATGTGTATACACAGCAAATCAGTTTATAGAGTAAAATGAATAACTTTGTCATATAAAAAGTTCTCATAATGACTTGCCTGTGAGACAGTATGAGAATGAATGGAGAAACTAGCAGACACACCTTTAGACACCAAGCAAGTTACTTACCAGAAACATTAATGGAGGTGCCTGCATCTATGATTCCACTGTTTGGCCGCACACAGTACCTGCGCGGTGCCGTCGTCTTCACCTTAAAACACACATTCCTGTCTGTAGGGTTTGAGAGCTTAAGATTTGCAGTGACCACGTCTGAAAACGGACCTGGAACGACAAATGAGGAGAGAAACATGACTGAGTAAGAAATTGATTGTTTAAAGGACAATGATTTTTGTAATTCAAGTAAGTAAAAACGAAGGACAATTACAAGTCATCTTGCAAAACAAAAATTGTACAAAATTTAAGTTGTTTGATGCTAACCAATCCACCAAAAAGTGGTTAAAATACAACACTATGTTGATTCTTTCTCCCTCCAGTCAAAAAAAAAAACAAAAAAATCTGTTTGCTCAAGCAAAACACTTATTCCATCTTAAATAGCTTACAACAAATGTTTAACAGAGTTAAATGTTGACATTAAACTATGAACTTAACTTGATCTTGAGATTCAAGATTAAAATGATTTATTGTTAGAGCATAATTGGCTAAGAAACATGCTCAATAATATAAAAACAAGTAATAAATAAAAGACAAAGAATAACAAAATAACAGAAGAGGTGACCACAGCATGGAAGAAAAGATGGCATTTTGTGGTGCACATAGTATACAGCAACATTCTACATGGTCTAATGTCAGAAGGATAAACACATTCAAATAGCCAACCATCCCATTTAAATGACTGCAGTCTTTACATTTTCAAGAATACTAAAGCCATCATATTCAATCGTTGCTCAATCGTTTACTACAAACAAATTATTGACAAACACCTCCTAAATTTTTTTTCCCCATGATATTTCAACTATACTAGTCTCCATGATAACAAACAAAACTACACTTTGGAAATATGATGGCAATGTTTTTGTAATGCAACAAAAAATAATCTATTTTCAAAGTTTTTTTTTCATCATAAAGCAAATAAAACCACCATGACAGAAAAAGATGCATTCATCATCTAATAGTTATTATAATCAACCTTAAATTAGTCAGAACAACTATATGACTATACTAGCCGACAGAATAACAGAACAAACAATAGACAATTCTCGTCTGGATGTATTAAGATCAATATTTATTCAACAAAAATCAACAGAGGTCACATAAAGTATTCCTACTTGTAACGACCAATGGTAACCCAATTTCATGCTTTATATAAAGAGAAAATAAAGGTGACTGGCTTAATACCAATAAAGTCAAACTAATATATATATATATACATATATATATATATATATATATATATATATATATACACACACACACACACACACAGAACAAAAACTATTAGGGCTGACAAATTATTCTCAAGCTGACAGAGTCTACAACCCAACAACATTCTAAACATTGTTTCAAAAATAAAATTTTGCTTCAACTAACAGAGAAAATGTTAAGCTCTATTTTTCCTTTTTGTTTCCTACACTACTACTAAGATAAAGG
Organism: Adrianichthys oophorus; assembly: GCA_036245035.1. Classification (NCBI taxonomy): domain Eukaryota; kingdom Metazoa; phylum Chordata; class Actinopteri; order Beloniformes; family Adrianichthyidae; genus Adrianichthys; species Adrianichthys oophorus. Next base: position 17,090,412 of record BSAI01000073.1, on the reverse strand, counting down.
AAGATGTACAAAGTACCAGATACACTCATATTGAAAGAACCACTGCTTTTGTTTGCAAAAAAATACATAAATAAAAACTTTGCAATAAACTACATCAGAGAAGAAATTTACTTTCCTTTGAGAAAGGGACTATTCACATGTATTTTTTTTTTTTTTAAGTGTTGAACTTTTTTCTTGGACGCAAAGACAAAGAGGAAAAGGTTAGGGTTACCGTTAAACCACTAAATGGTTCCTGAGCGCGGCTGTCTGCTCCCCCAGGAGATGCGTCAGGAGAGCTCCCCCAGGAGAGCAAAGTACACACACCTAGGTGCATGACAACTAATGGAACTTCAACTTTATTCGTGTGACCAACAACATTTAGCCTTGGAAGCCCTAACAATACAAATTGGATAGAAAATTGGATTCAAATACTTTTATTAATGTAAACAAAACCAAAAATGACATTTTCTTTTTAATTATTATTTTCTAAGTAAGTGTTGAGAAGTTAAGTGTAGTTGGTGAAGTCAGTGATAAAACGCTGACAGTACAACGCAATAGCCTTATCATTTTACTTTGACCATACAAAGCCTAAAATTATTTAAAATAGTCAATGAAATAAATATCTGAGTACATTTGTTTTCTTTCCAAACTTGTAGCTTAAATGTTCTTTTAGTGTTAATAATACATTAAAAAACAACCTTATCTTATGAAATATGCAAGTCGATCAGCAGGTTCTTAGAAGAGAAACAATAATGTAAAGATACAAAAAACAGAAATAAATATGGATGCCTGCCTTATTTTTCATTTAACATTTGCCATTATAGAAATGTGTCATAAAGTCTAACAATGAGCTTTTATTTTTGACTTTTAATTCAGGTAAATAAGAAAGCAAAACTATCAAAGTAAAAGCTTTCTTAAAAAAACAAATTTTTTAAAATTGCATATTTAGCAACTTTTCTTTTACATGTGATTATTGTTAAATTATAAGGAAAGGAAATTAAAAAAAACCATTTGATTTTGTACACATTTAATAGTAAATATTTGTAAAAGAACAAAAAATAATTGCCACTTAACATGCCTATGGCAACATTACACCTTGTAAGCAAATGACCAGGCTTCAGTGAACTGTCTGTTATCGGTGATAAAACATAAAGGTTGGCAGGCACGTTAATGGCATTAAAGAGCAACGGTTGTCGTGTCTTTCTGGGAGCTGTCAACTTATTAGATGACAGCTGTATGGCTAGAAGAGCGGGACAGCCAATCAGAAAGCTTGCTATTGCTAGCTAGCTAGGTCAGCTAAGGATATCAGACTGCAATGAAAGTCGTAAATGTATTGACGGTAATTGAAATTGTATGTTATATAAAATAAAAGGTTTTTTATCTCCTGTCTCGCCGTTATACATTGATTCACAAGCAGTGGCAGAATGAGAAATGTGAGACAGGGCCTGGTTAACTTAGCCATTATAAAAGCTAATCCATGTAGCTAGCTAGCTGTCAAGCTTATAGCTCAGCTCCTTCAGGACAGCCGTCGTCTTGCTATTTGAACAAAATGTGCACCGCAGCCTCTCTACGGCTCCATGACCCCATCAGTCTAAACTCCCCAAACGCGTTGGCAGTCAGCTCCACACCTTCGGTTTATAGTCGAGCTCTCCTCCCTCTTACCTCTGAATTTTAGCTCGTGCAAGGGCTCCAAAAGCAGAACCTGTTCCGGCCTGGCCATATCCCAATAGCTGTAGTGGGGTTATCGAACTGCAACCAATCCCGTTCGGCTACCCCGGGTTAAATTCTTGTTTGATACCGTGACGCCAGTCGGTTTTTTTCTCTCTCCCTCTCCCTTTTTTTAAATCAATGAATTAGTGGCAGATATCCCGTTCTCCTAATGACAAGTGCTATTCAAGCTGCTAAATGCTGCTGTGATGCAGCAGGAAGGGAGTCAGGCTGGTGACGTCACTGCCTCTGCAGAGGAGCCTTGTGGGGAGGGGTGGAGGCGCGATGCCGAGATGCAGTCGTGGCTGGTGGAGCTCAGGGGTGGAGCTACCACGCCCACGTGATTAAGTTTTGTTGGAATTTACTTGAAGAATAAAACCATTTGAATGCAACATGTGTGGAACAAATACATTCAGAAACTGATGGATGGTGCTCCTTCAATAATTTTATGACCAGTTTATTTTACTTTGTCAAAACTTTTTCATACTTTTCAACATGTTGACCTATGCCAATAATTATTATTTTTTCAGTTGTTTGGATATAACATTCATGGTGAGGAAACAGGATTTATATGTTTTAGAGACTATGAAAAGCATGTTTTTGGTGTTTTCAACACCTACTTGTGGCATTTTTCTCATTATAGAGGACATATGTTAAATGTCTGAGTGTTTCTTTATTCAAATCATTGTGTAAAAGATGATTAAATGCCATTTGAAAAAGCTTTTAGCTGTGACTTATACATGGTACACTTGGTGGGCCACTAGCTCCCTGCTCTGTTTGATTCCGATGCTTCCACTTCTAGACAAATAGATCCATGTCTTTGTTTTCTTCATCTGAGCAGGCATCTGGCACAAAACTGTACAGCTGGATAGTCCTGATATTGCTCGCCATTTTTGTTGCACTGGGAATGTTAGGTTGTTAGCGGCTGGAAGCTGAAAGGAGCGTAAACACAGGAATGATAGGAAATGAGGGCAGGCATTCTCCACATCAATAGTCCCACCCACAATTCATAGGCAAATTTCTGATGACCCTTTGTCGCTATTTGACAAACCTATGTCCCAGAAAACAACACAAGTGTTTTGGTTTTTTTTATATATATATATTTTGCCGAAATATAGTATAATCATAATTAAAAGACCACTTGAAACACTTTTGAAAATAGATCAGAAGATGATTGGAGTGGGACTTTAAACCAAAAAGATTTAAAGGTGCATCAAACTACAAAGCTAAATGACTGTGGGGAGTGCCAACTCATTAACTAGCATATTTTAATGTAACTTCTTTCAGTGGAAACTCATTTTTGGATATATAGCCATGCAGTAAGCTGCCAACTGAGCAAAACAATACAATTACAACACCCGGACAAAACAATTCTCTCGAGGATGAGTAATTTCTACCAGACAGCATCATTCACTCTTTCAGTCTTGTGTGACACACCAAGCATTCAGCATATTTGTCAGTTTTATTAGTAACCAACCAACAATTCCCTTTTTACACTTTTGGATTACTGAACAACAGTTCTCAGGGATTTTGTCACAAGAGTTGTGTAACAGTAAAATGCTACAAATAATACAACACTGTTTTAAAACAAATGGTGAACAGATATACTGCGCTCACACAAGTAAATTGGCGTATGTCATTCCTTTGTGTAAACTGATGGCATACAAGTCCACAGTAAAAGATACAAAATATAGATGAATCACATTGCCTGGGCCAGCCCAAGACAGATAGTATTCTACGCAAAATAAAAAAGGAACATTATTGATACTGTCTTTAATTTCCAAATATATTCAGGTTTTAAATCACAAATTCATGCAATTAGCATTTCAGTATGATCACAATAACCTTACAAATGCTTAATGGGTGGTTCAACAGCTTTGGCATGACAGCTTTCATAAAAAAAAGTAAAGTGAGCAAAAACCTGGCAAAACATATAGAAACTAAAAATGTCATTTGACAAGACCTGTCCACTGTGTAAATTTCCAAACATAACAGGCAGCAGAGCTAAAAAGATGGGTCAAGGTTTCCCCAGTACAAAATATGAGGACATTATCCCTTTTAAATCAAATGAAAGTGTGAGAAGACTGGCTGGAGCTGACATTAGAATGTAGTGATGACTATAATCATAGAGACAGAAGGTAGAAAGCTTACTTTCTTAAATGGGAAAACAATCAAAGGAACAAGATAGCTGTCTCTTTCTCAATCTATTTAATCAACTACACAGGAAAAAAAGAGTAATCAAATCAGTATTAAGTGCAATTAATGTTGAAAAATCCTTTGACAGAGTTGGAGAGAATGAGCTCGTGTGGATAAGATCATATTTTTGATATAACAAATGAAATCCACCTCAATTTAGGGAAAATTTGCTTTTACAATAACAAGTTTTGTCTTGTTCGTAAAAAAAAAAAAAAAGAAACTTGACAAAAACAAAAGGACAGATATAAAAAAAAAACAGACATAACTTGTAAGTTTTGAATCACACCTTGCTGTGCTGCTTATCCCAAAGTAGACTTAAGTTGTACTTTAGTTAAAAAAAAAAAAAAAATTTATGATCCGACAGTTTTCATCACATCACTAGGTGTGAAAGCTGGTACTGATTAGGCGATGGAGAGAAGATGGAAAATGTGTACAGGACAATAAAAAAAAATATTTCACATAACTCCTGGTTTAATGCTCAAAGTAGCAATGAAAGACAGAGAAAAGGGCAGCCCACCAGTGAGCATTAAACACCAACATGACTCTCTATAAACCATGTACAGTATGGAACATAGGAGTTCTATTGCCCCTAGTGATGCTACTAAAGAAAAGAGGGGGGGGGTTGGCTGTTTAAAAGTCTGGTTCTGAGATTTAGTTTTACAATTTTTAGTTATTATTTATAATAAAAAGTGGTACTTTAATGCCAAAAGTACGAAAAGCAATAAAGCTCACAAATAAAAGGAACTTGAGAGACAAGCTTTGTTTACTTTTCTAGTGCAATCTGATGAGGAAAGACGGCACTACATTAAACACCGAAGATAAACAAGACAGTCTTTTTTAGGTTGTGTTTATCTCACTGATTCAGCTACATGTTCACTGAAGAAACATGGCAGAAGTACCAATTCTACTAAATGTTAAGTTATTCCCAGCATGAATAGAAAGTAAGCTCCTTCCTTTTACTGAGCATTTGTAAGGTCACACAGCCATGGAACCCTGAGCCTATCAAAACTCACACCACCCAATTTAAATAAGGTGCTCAGGACATTTAGTCGTGTTTGGTCGATAACGTGATTTTTTTTTTTTTGTTTCTTGTAAAAAAAGAAAAAAAAATAGACTACATGCATAATTTGCTTTTGAAGTCAATAATGCCTTAAGCCAAACTTACCCATCAAAGTAAAATGCAATAACTTAAGAGCTTTCAAAACAACTGAATTGCTCTTTTCTGTTCAAAAATAGCAGATTTGTACAACTGTACAAGTACAAATGACCTTTAAATCCATGTATTACAAACTTCAAATGTTCTAATCATACTTTGGCTATGATACAATTGCACAAGAGGGTTCTTTTCAGAATGCAAGCACTCATTCTTGCGCAAATTTTTTTTCTCCTGCCACCGCGTTTGAGCTGATGCATGTTGACCTATTGCTGCTGAGAGTAAAAAAAAAAGTGTTTTCTGCAGCTGTCAGGAGTCGCATTGCGCCCAGCTGCTGGTTATTACGGGTGGCTTGAGTAACGTGGAGGTCTGAAGCACTGCGGGTGAGCAAAGGGTCAAGTCTTGGGCCTTCTTGGGACGGTTACCATCATCAGCAGCACGTCCTGCGAGACTCTGAAACCTGCCGCCCTAGTTTGATACTTTTCGCTGATCCTGGTGCATCGACAACGGGTATGCGCTTGCCTGCAAGGACAAACAAGAACCTTTAGTGTTTAGGAGCTCAAATATTTCAATTAGATTTTTTCAAATTTGAACTATGGCTTTTACATATTATTTCATTATTAAAATATTAATTAGTATTAATAAGGAACCATGATTGGATTATGTTTGTGCAATATTTCAAGTGAAAGTTATTTGGCATAAAGCGATACTGAATATGCTCCGTACTAATCATAAATCTCTCATTAATATGTGAACATTGAAGACATTTGAAAAACTCAAATCTCATTATCCAACCAGTGATGCCCTAAAGTACCTACTTTTTCCGGTTTCCTTTTGTATTTTGTTTTTTAAAGGGCCTACATCATGTTTTTATTAAGCCCCAGAAGAAAGGCGACTATCTCTGAGGCACTGCCTTTCGCTGTTTGTGGGTACCTTCCAATTTGTGATGTTATCCTAGAGCTGGCCTTGGAAGCGTTTCTGCATTTCTCCCACGAAAACAAACAGCATCCAAACTTTTGCAAAGATGGATGTGCATATTGTGCAAATAAAATGAAAGTGTGTTGCTGATCACCGCTAGCTCAGCAGAGAAATTGTGTGTGTGTTCTGGGGGTAGTGCTGTCAGCACAGAATTTCTTGGAAGGGGGTATTACCCACTTTGTGCCATCACTATGTGAGGACCCACTCATTTTTGTGGATTGGAAGGGGCTGGTGCTCAGCGCAGGTTTTTAGAGGAATGCTCAGAGATGTGTGAATTAATCAACTATATTTATAATTATAGGATTTATTATTTAGATGCTTTTAAAATGCACGCCTAAAATATTTTCTTCCTCCCGTTACTTTGACAGTAAAGTAAGTCTGATGACTCCAGCTGCATCAAGTATTCAAAAACACACTCACTTATCTCTGTAAAGACCTCGCTGATGTTTATGGCATTCTTGGCACTGGTTTCCACAAAGATGGCATGGATGGACTCAGCATAGTCCTTGGCATCCTTTTCTGACACTTCCCTGTAAAACACATGTCAAAGGCAATATTTTGAAATGTGTACAAATATTTCTCTGCATGTGTGAAGAGGAGGATTTCACATCTGTGTGGAAGATAAACCAGGGAGATGGATAATTTATGTGCAAGATATGGATATAGCAACAAAACACAAAGAGCCACAGCATAACCTTACAAAATACACAAAATATTTATCTTTATAACAAGTTTTCATCAAAACCGTTTTCAAGGAGTTGTTTCTAAGCTGCATGTTAGCATATCTTATGTTGTAATCTCATCTGAGGCTTACCTGGCATCTGACAGGTCACATTTGTTGCCAGCAATGGCGACCACTATATTTGGAGGTCCGTGCTGGCGAAGCTCTTTAACCCAGTTCTTCAGTGTTTGGAAGGAGTCCTGATAAAGAGGTAAACACTGAGCTTCTGGGAAGTGAAAGTATCTTCTGTGTGAGTTTAAAGAACTTTGTGGCAACTTTATGGCAATAGTTATACATAATAAAATAAAAAAAATGTTTTTATCTAAAAGGCCTTTGTTATATGTTTTAGGACACCACAGCCCCACCTAACACTGTCGGTGCAACAAAAATGACAATCAATATTGTAGCTATACAGCCGTACAGCTTTGAGCCAGATGCCAGCTCGGATGAGGAAAACGACAAATGCATGCATAAGAATGGAGCGGAGCTTGAACTGTAGCATCTATGTCACTCCTACAAGGTCTTTCAAACTTTTGTTTTGTCTAATTCACAATGATTTTCAGTCAAGTAAATGCAAATTTAAGAATAATTTCCTTTGTATATGTTCTCCATTATTAGAAAATGCTATTAAAAAGACTAAAAACACAATTTTCATTGGAGTGGGTCTTTAAGCTGAAACTTTTATGAACAGCTACATTGATAAAAATGTAAAATGCATGTACACCACTTTTAAACCAGCTGATATACTGGCAAGTTAAAGTAAAAAAGTGCTAGGAACAGTAAGGCAAGTACACATTTTTTGTAAAAATTAAAACAAGTAAAAAAATAACCTCTTTTGTGATGTCATAAACAATGATGGCTGCCGCTGATCCTCTGTAGTACATTGGAGCCAGAGCACGAAACTGTTGGAAGATGAAGATGGGATGTTAGTGGATGAACACTAATAATAAAAGTCCTGTATTCATTCTTTTAAAGATTTTAACGTTGGTCCAGGAGATAGCAGAAGCTAACAGTTCTTTGTTGAACAGCTTTGGATAGAAGTATCAACTAAATGCTTCAATATAAAATGCATTTGCTTGAACTGCATTTTTTCTTTGATGTGACATTGGTTATAATAATTGGCGTTTGGAGAAAAGAGAAGATGGAAACTTTAAGTCATGTTTTTAGATCTTGACTTTGTTCGAGTTACTTTTTTCCTAAACATAAAAAATATGACTACATAACCCTCTTTGATATAAAAGCACAGTTATAAAATTTTACTTCCAACAACATTAAATTGTATTGTGGCTTTTCATGGATTTAGGGTCAACTATTAAACTGGCACAGTTTCATAAAAAAATGCATTACTGGAAGTTTCATTAAACTTAAAAAATATCAACTGCAATAAACAGAAAACAGAAATAAACTCTAAGACGATAAACAGAATATTTAAAAAGCTCCAGGGATGACCTAAAAGAGCTGATTAATTGATAAAAAAAAAGAGCTGATGGAAGCTAAAATGTATCCATACATTTTTTAAAGTTTTTTTTCTTTTTTTTTTAGGACAAGAGCTTTAACTCATGTGTAAAACATTAAATTTGTGCTTTATGTCAACACAACTCTAAAAAACTGTTTCCCATTTTGAATGACCCTGAATTCCTGCAAATTGTATTTTCTTTTTACAATAGAACAGAATAAACGATCCATCTCAGAGTGACAGTGTTATCCCAGGAAAGCCCACATTCCACATAATAACAGTTGTTACTGGCCCCAAGACTGCCAGTGAGAATCCGGCCCGGGATACTTGGCAGAGGCACTGAGGAGAGCACTGTCTGTTCAGTTGGCGAGCATGAGGACTGCACCACAGCCAGTCCTGTGTGGTCTATACTCGCCTCAACCCAAGGAGCAATCACAGCAAGGCCAGACATCTGGCCACAAAGAAACACTGAAAACTGCTCTAGGGATGACCCAAAAGAGCTGATTAATTGATAAAAGCATGACTTGGTTGTAATGAAAGAAAGCTTCCTGTTCCAGATGTAGCACGCTTTCATCTGCTTCTTTCACGTGATAAGCAGCAGTCAGAAAGCACGGCTCGGTGGGTAGCTGACAGTTGGGCTTGGATGTTCTCTTAAGACCTCATTTTGTTCTGAGTTATTTCATCCAGCTTTTCTTTATGGGATAGTTCAGATGAGTATTTTGCTTTATTTATTTATTTTTTTGCAAGAAAAGTGTAGCGAGTAAAAAAAAAAAGTTAAAACAAAAAATGTACAAAACAAAACATTTCTGTTAGTCACAGACAGCTTTTTGGGGTAAAAAAAAAAAACCATGAAGTGGCGTAGAAGTCAGTACTTTCAAATAGCCAACAGAGAAATTCTGACTTTACCCTGATGTCCTTGTTTTAAGGAGTTCTAAACAAAGACAACTGTGAGGAAGCAGGGTCAAAAAGAAGGGAGGATGTGTCCTTTTAGCAACAGGACATCCTAAACCACAGCTCGGGATTGCAAAAAAATAAAATAAAAAAAAGAAAAGACAAGGGCAAGGCACAAAAAGGGAAGTACCATGAATGAGTAATGTGGAAAAATGATTCAAGTGTGAGTCAAAAGAGAAAGTTGTTTCCCGCACAATATCTGTCTGGGTGTCGAGTATAGTGGATTTCACTTGATTTTTGACTCATTTTGGAGCTAAAACAGCAAAATGTATGTTTTCTTTCCCCTTCTTTCAGATGCGAAACTATAGATTGGCACAAAAGGTAACCCCAGACCCACAACACATCTTTACCTACGAATTAAAAGAAGATTAAGAACAGACTGAAGAAAGATTACACAAAAAGCCTAAGTGTTTTTGAATCAAAAAACACAACACACTCCTTTAAAAAAATATTACAAGAATCTAGGACTTAAAAGTTGAAAAATAAGACTAAATCATGAGCAAGCAAAAACATGAAAGGCCTGAACTTGAAATTTAAAAAGGAAGATATTGCCCCCTGTCAGAAGTGCTCAGTACTTGCATGCTTACAGTCTTTTTCAGGGAGTGTCTCTCATTTTGGAAGCTATTTTACCTTCTTGTAAAAGCAAACAATAAGAATGATAGGACTAAATAATCTGCTTTGAGTCATTTAAAATCAATATTTGAGGTCATTGCATGAGTGAGGGATACAGACCCGTTCTTGTCCTGCTGTGTCCCAGATCAGAAACTTGTAGAGTTCGTTTTGGTATTGCACTGTCTTGGTCATGAAAGACGCCCTAGAGGAGAGATAAAGCATCAATAAGATCTTACTGTCAGTAACATATAAAAAACAAAATTAAATAAAATAACAAAGCAAAACAAAACAAACAACAACAACAACAACAACAAAAAAAAACCTCTTGATTTCCTTTGGATCATATACTGTATGTAACTGCTAAGTTTACAAAAGAGTCTAAAGTCATTCTGTCATTTGAAATTTCATTAAAACCAGTTTGAATTTTCATAACATATAGTGCTTTAAAAACAGTAAATATTTCTAAAAAAATTCAAAGTAAAATGTATATTTTATTCAGAAAATGTAAAAAAGCTTTGCATGTGTCAGATAAATTACTAATAAATTGTGTCACATAAGTTTATACTAAAACGATTCCCTGATGTCTAAACAATTATTTTCTGTTCCACATTGCCATGATGTGCGTTTGACTGGTCACCCAAAAACGGGTCAGCAAAAAGAGGCAAAAAGTGTCACAGTAGAAGTTAGGTGATCACCATTGCACAAGTTTCTAAACATAAATGCACTAAAAAGAAAAGTGTGAACCTAATCAGTTGTTGTTCTTTGTTTATTGGCCAGTCTAGTAGCAGAACCTCACACCTAAAAAGCAGGAAGCATGTATCCATTTCTAAAAACATGAAGAAATCAAAGGTTAAGGAGAATCGCTGCATGACATCTGTCATTTGTTTAACTAAACAAATCATTGAGAGAAGTTTAATGACCTCCATTACAAATGCAACTTTTAAGGATTACAGCAACAAAGGGCAAGAAATAAAAACAAAATTCAGATTTGAAGATGTCAAAAGCTTACCCAATGGTTGGATTGATGTTTGGGTCAAAGCTATCCTCCACAAATCTCCAAACAATGCTTGTTTTTCCAACTCCAGTGTCCTGCAGAGAAAGAAAAAACAAACTATGAAACTTTGGTAGCTTCACTTGAAGGTTTTCGTTACTGAAGATTTGACAGGAAACTTGATTGATTTGAAAGTTGCCAAAGAGAACTAATGATAACTCCCAATATTTATGTGAGATGAATCGGTTCCGTGGGCTGCACGGTGGCGCAGTGGTTAGCGCTCCTGCCTCACGGCAAGAAGGTTCCCGGTTCAAGTCCTGGCTGGGGGAACTTTCTGTGTGGAGTTTGCATGTTCTCCCCGTGCATGCGTGGGTTTTCTCCGGGTACTCCGGCTTCCTCCCACCGTCCAAAAACATGCTTCATAGGTTGATTGGTTACAAAAACATGCTTCATAGGTTGATTGGTTACAAAAACATGCTTCATAGGTTAATTGGTTACTCTAAATTCTCCCTAGGTGTGAATGTGAGTGTGCATGGGTGTTTGATTGTGGCTCCTGCGACAGACTGGCGACCAGTCCAGGGGTGTACCCTGCCTTCGCCCATGAGTAGCCGGGTTAGGCTCCGGCAACCCCGTGACCCCGACAGGGATAGAGCGGATTGGAAAATGAATGAATGAATGAATGAATGAATGAATCGGTTCCCCACATACTTTTAGCTTCCTCCCACAAATACTTTCATGAAAAGTTAAAAAGAGATTCTAAATTTGATGTGCTTTGATGATAACCCGTTTTGTGTCCATCTTCATCTCTGCAACAAGCTGAGACAAGTACAGAACATGTCTCCATTACTTTTCCCTTCAAGCAATAAGGAAGTATTCTGCTGTTAATACTATGCTGCTGTGCCTTTTCTGATTATCAAAACTAGGAGTGTAACAATTAATCCACTTAACAGATTTATCGATTTATATATAATCCAACCAGATGGATCTGTCTGAGGCAAGTGCTAAATGAATTGAATCGACCTACACTGTTATAAAATTGCTTATTTTTTATCTTTGAAAATATCAATTTAATTGAGGCATCGGTTTGTTCTACTATGTTGTAAAAATGACCAAGTGCCATCACAGCAAACAACACACATGTGATGGAAGCAAAAAGTGATCAAGCAACCATTACAGTCCAATGTGTGAAAACACTTTGAATTATGCAAACATGTGACCATAAAGTGTAATAGAATATTCTAATAATGTTCTCTTTATATTATTTTGATGTGGAAAAACTGAACTTTATGAAACTAAAATGTGAAGAGATTTGCTATTTATTCTGGTTTACTTTGTTTGTGCACATATTTATATTTATATCAAATTTATATTTGATTATCTTGCAAGAAATACAAGGAATCTGGAAAACTTAACATGCACTGTTTAGTACCAGGTATTTATCTCTGAGTGGTTGAATTTTGGATAAAAATGCCCAGGACCGGTCTTAGGTCAGTGAATCGGATCGTTCAAAATGAACCAATGTTAACTATGAATCTTATCGTCAACCACAAATTATGATATGAATCAAATAAAATGATTTGTTACACCCTAAATCAAAACACAATCTGTTCAGTAACGTTTCAAAATAAAAGAGCAAATATCCCTGACTACAAAATTGTCTGAAACCATTGTTATTACAGGTTTTTAAACTTTATTCAACATGTGCATATGTTGCAATTTTTTTATGTTAAAATTTAAATGAAAACCACTGAGTGACTAATGTAAACTTTAAGTATTAGGCAACAAATAAAAACAAAAAAACACCCATATTTTGGCTAGGAACATGTTTTTTAAGAAATCAACTTTACAATAAAAAAAACAGGAAGTTTTGGAAATAGCATCATTTATAGTTTATAGAGTAAATTTGTTGAGGTTTAAAAAAATATTTCCTATAAGAAGATGATCCACAAAAACTGAATGTTTACGTTTCGGTAGCCTGCTGTTAAAGCGTGTAAGTTAGACGAAGGGCGATAAAGTTCCATGTTTGTTGCAGATGCCACAAATAAAGAAGTAGATTTAAAAAAGGGGGAGGCGTTCCCGTTCTGTTGAACCGAGCCTCGTTTTTACACACAATATACAATAATAATATGTTTTTATGTTAATCTAAAAATCAATTGCTACTTACCCCTAGAAGACAAACTTTTAGCTCTCTCAACGCCATATCAGTCTCCACTTTTAGAGTAAGTTAAAGATGAAGATCATGGACAGTTTCTCTTCTGCTTGCTTTATATCTTGGGTTTTCTTTAGTGGGTCAATGTTTACGAACAACTTCGTTTCATGGTTGTCAATAGATGGCAAATGCACATCTCTGGGTTGTTAATAAATGTAGTTTAAAGATCTTGTAGTCCGTCACACAGACATAATGTCTTTACTGTATGCACCTAGCTAGCTAACAGCGAAACCTCCAAATTTGTCGGTCTCCATCTTGAACCTCGGCTTGTGGTCACGTGATTACATCGGCTCTTTGTGTGTGTGTGTGCATCTTTGTGTGTGTGTGTGAAGGTACACAAAGAGCCAGCCTCACACTCCGTGACGTGTTCACGCTCAGTTATGTCGAGTTTGTGTCTGAAGTGCAAAAAGGTTACGTAAGTGTTCGCTCCAAGGATAAGAAGCCAGCATATACCGACATATATATGCATGCTGGCAGAAGGCAATACTTTCAGGAAGTAGTTCGCTGCCTTGTTTGAGTGACAGCTGTGGCGTAGTGACAGCCCACACGGGACGGCAGCCCGCAGAGCCGAGCCAATATTCAAGATGGCAGGTAATAGCACTTTTAAAAACCTCCAATTAATATTAGTTTTCACTTTTACATTTTTCATGCTTTAAGATTGCTTCAGGGAAGTGTAGAAATGACACAAATTGTTTAAATTTTAGCTTTTCTATGGTATCCGCGTTGCTAAATCGAGCTAAAGCTGTTAACACTATTGGAAACACTAGCTAACTAGCTAACGACAGCTAGTTAGCGGTGTCGAATTAAGTCACAGTCAGATCGTTTTTCAACACAAGTATCACAATTTTTCGTTTATTGTTGATTATAAAGAGCAAGTTTCAGCTCTTGAAAGCTTGTTGTCAGTCTTTTCTTACGTATTTTCGACCTGTTGACAGATCAATCGTTAGCTGGATAGCTAGAGTCAGTTTAGCCAGTAGCAGACCAAATCCTTCTTTACACAATAACAAAGCGGATTTGGTGTTCTTCACCCCACTCGTCAAAGATGCTTTAAAATCTGCCCTGACGTTTCCTTCATTTAAAAGGTTTTTGGATATAATTTTGCTAAAAGAAATGGTTTCATTTTTGGAGCACATTCCTTTGCTTGTCTTACTGTAAACACATGATCCACTTCCTTGACAGGGTTTACTGTCCTTTCTCTGTTTTAGCGCAGATGTAGTATTTTGTTTAAAAGTCGTTTGATGATGAAGCCTGTGCTTTTTGTTAATACATTAAATATTATAAATGATGAAAGGATAAAAAAATAGTAAATTGTGTCAAAAAATGTTTATTTGAAGAAATCATGGAAAATTTAAAGCAAGTTATAAAAGTGTCAATTTAGTGATTACATTTTGTCATCAAAAAACGGGCAATGACCATATGAACATAAACCTTTTGTTGTTAAATTTGGTAGCTGGAAACTTTACTTTACGTAGGTTAAAAATTGCCCTATATAATTTTCAAAAAGTCTGTTTGAGGCAAAAAAAAAACCCAAAACAATATTAGTCTTTTGTATTTGTTGTCTTTCGTATCATGTAAAACCATATATGAAGTTTTAGTTGGACTTTGACCAGAACAAACCAACTTTGATTTCTAAATTCTAATATTTCAATAAAAAAAAAGAAACATAGCAGGAAAAAATGTACACATTGCTTCTGTAGATTAAGTTTTTATTTCATCTGTTGGGCTCAAAAGAGACATAACTAGAGTGTATTTTAAAGAAAAGGAAAACAATATAAATATATATATTTATAAAAGGGATACATTATGCTGGGCATCTTTCCAACGCCAATAAGGTTTTTTGGGTGTATATGTTATACTAAGAAAATGAAAAGCAAAAGTTGACTATCAGATTGTGTTCATTTGGAAATTGCTTACACACCCTCCTCATCCATTCTTTATAAACGCTGTTATTCATTATATGGGCTGTGATTAAATTGTTCAGAGATTTGTGTGCACTGAACTGCATTACAAGGCTGCAGACTGAAGATTGTTTTTTATGTGCTGAATCACATAATGTTTATTTGACAATGATTTATTTAAAGAATGGGGAATAATGAAAAATATTTCCTAATAAATGTGGCATTGTTTTATTAACCAACAGGTAAAAAACACAGGTAAAACTGAAAATGTAAAGGAAAAAATGTAACTTTTGATTGCTTGCTGTTTTTTTTTTACTAAATCCGTCCACCCTTTAATGTTGCATCTTCCTAAATTTGGGGAAATTGTTTATTACAAAAGGTTAGTTTTATACATTTCGTTTTGGAAAGTTTTTATTTGGCAAGACTTAGTGTTACTGACTGAGGCTTCCTCTGGTTAGAAACGCAGAATCTTCTCAATCGCGATTCCTTTTCTATACATGGAGGGATAAGTGGTGATGGTATGATGAAGATGTTGGCAATCATGAAATCCTCCCACAATCTGCTTTGTCCTTGCAGGTCTATCTTTATACTTTGAAGATAGTCACGATGATATGGACGACTGTAAGTATGCTGGTGAAACTTTACTAAAGAAACATTTCAAATATTTTAATATTTGTGTTATATATTCTTATTTTTATAATTTGATCTTTTGTCATTACTGATATCTAGGATGAGTGCCTTTGACAAAATCACATCACAAAATACTGGCATGGATTTGTTTACGATGTCCATTCCTACAAACAACCCTTTGTGTTCTTTACGCAGTTGGATTTGATGACTACGGGTCAGACTGTGACGGCATTCGCATCACAGCTTTTCTTGATGCAGGACAGGACAACCTCACACCTCTTGGGAGGCTAGAGAAATATGCTTTCAGCGAAAATGTCTTCAACAGGTAATTACAGCCCTTGTTTTCGGGCTCTTCAAATCTGAATTCAAAGAGCTCATATTTGGATTTCAGACCTCGTGACTAGAAGACTGATTGCTCACATTTGCATTTTTCTGCTGCTTCTGTAGTCAATAGATGGCTTGTTATAGAGGAATTGACTGACATCCTCTGAAATGTTGATGATGAATTCCATCCACAGTACCAATGTGCTTCAATAAAGATTCCCTTTAGAAGTGTACATCTGACCAAAACTAACATTCCTTTAAACATGATCAAATTAGTGTTTGATACATTGTGTTTAGTGCAAAGTATGTTGTAGTATACAGAGTTGAACAAGTTTTTAAGCGTTATTGTAAATGATAAAGGTAACCTTTTTTTAAATGGAAACTTTACATAAGTTTGTACCTGCGGAGTTGCTGACATGTCCTGCTGGTGATTCATGTTAAAAGAATCATGTCACACCTTGTAAGTCTTAGCAACAAAGAAGTTGTTGCTCAGCAACAGTTAGCTGGAAGATTTTTTTTGCTCTGCTTTGGCAACAATTACTAAAGCTTATTTTAAAAAAAATTAAACTGACCAAACATTTTTAGCTATGCTAATTATCTTACTTTTCTTTATGGCAGAAAACAACTGCTTATCCATTTTAATCAAATAATGTGTTACATTGATTGGTTTATTGATCTTTTGTGGCCTATTTGTTTGTAAATGTAAATTGTATTGACATAAATGGTTAATTTGTATTATGAATTGCGTTGATAAAATGTTAATATTTTACTTTTAAATGTATTTATTTTGTAATGTTGGTCTCTGTTTCTTTGTGTCTGCTAATGTCTGTACTTAGCCTACATTTATCCGATTCCATTGTTGTCATGCTAAAATAATTATTTGTAATGAGTTCTGCAGATTTAAGTGATGTCTCATAAAAATTATAACATTTCAGCAGGCTCCATACTAACAATTCCTTTGCTTTTTGAATGTTTTTTGGGCTCACTCTTGTCTGGACATTTCTCAGTAAACATACTTGATGCTCTCGACAGTTCTGTCAGCGCCATGTCGGTGCTTTCCGTATTAGTGGCTTGTAGGCATTGGCAGGCGTTTCACTAACTTCAAGCTTTTGCTTTTTAGGCAAATCGTGGCTCGTGGCCTACTTGATGTGCTTCGAGAGTTCAGTGAGAATGAAAATGACTTTATCAGTGTCATGGAGACTGTTGCCAGAATGTCAGAAGATGGAGGTAGATGGTTTTACATTCTTGTGATTGTCTTCAGCTGTGGTTTTCTGGTGTTCCCTTTCCTCATGTACTGTGACATGTGTTCTCAGAGCCCACAGTGCGAGCTGAGCTGATGGAGCAGGTTCCTAACATCGCCATGTTTTTGCACGAAAGTCGGCCAAACTTCCCAGCCGCTTTTTCAAGATATTTGGTACCTATTGTGGTCCGATATCTAACTGACCCAAATAACCAGGTAGAGTTCAAATGAAAACCAGAGCTTTTCATGGTCGATCAGTAGTCTGGATTTGATTATCAATGAATAGTTGATATAAATGATCTTTTGGAGCAGTTGAATATTTTATTTCCTTGAATCTACTTTTTTCGTGTTTTCCAGGTGCGTAAAACAAGTCAGGCAGCCCTGCTTGTTCTGTTGGAACAGGGCCTCATCTCCAAAGCTGACATGGAGACCAAAGTTTGTCCGGTTCTACTTGACCTGACAGAACCCAGCAGTGATGATGACTACAAAATCGAGGCAGTTGCTGTAAGAATCCCCACAACTGTTGATATATGTGATGCTTAGTCTTCTTATTTTGTTGTTTAACTATCATTGCTTTGTGTTTGCTATTAAAAGATGCATAGTGTATTCAAGGTTGGTTCTAGTTTTATGTGGTTACAGTTCCATTTTTTTTTTTAATGCAGTTTAGTTGTTTGTCTGGTTTCAGTAAATAAGTGCAGCCTAGTCTGAAGTTGTGATGGCACAAAATAATCTGTATATTTCTTTTTGCAGATCTTGTGTAAAGTTGTAACTATGTTGAGCAAAGATACAGTGGAGCATCTGTTGCTGCCCCGTTTTTGTGACCTGTGCAGTGACGGCAGACTGTTTCAAGTTCGAAAGGTAATGCTTTTATATCGGCTTCATCACAAGATTCTCTTGAAAATATGTGTTGTTCTCTACATTACATTTTGCTTGTGTGTTACAGGTGTGTGCGGCCAACTTTGGTGAGTTTTGTTCCATTGTTGGACAGGAAGCCACAGAAAAACTACTGGTGAGTCTTGAGACTAAATTTAAACTTTTTTTTGCATTAGATTTTAAAATCGTAACCTTCTTGGTCTTTTCATATCAGAGATGTTTTAATATATCATCTTTAACATTTGTTGTGTAAAGCTGCTACAAGATCAAAATATATTTTGGAGGTTGGTACTTGCTTTGTCCTCTGATACTTTCTGCCTTCTTCTTTTGTCCTCAATATAGATGCCCAAGTTCTTCGAACTATGTTCAGATAGCCTTTGGGGAATAAGGAAAGCTTGTGCTGAGTGCTTCATGATGGTTTCCAATTCCACTTCTCCAGAGGTCCGGCGTTCAAAATTGTCCCCTTTGTTCATCAACCTTATTAGTGACCAGTCTCGATGGGTAAGGTGCACTCAAACAAACCAAAAAGTTTCACTCTTGTGAGCTAGTAAATTGTATGCACATTTTTAGCATCTCTTGACATTGAAATAACAGATCTAAATCATTTTAAACCACTTCAAACTACAGTTGTTTTTTCTCTTGTGTTTAGAGAGTGTAAACAGATAGATGATGGGAATGGGATGGGATTACTCTGTGTTAACGGTACTGCCCTCAATTCAGTGGCACATTTCTAATGAAGTCCTGCCGTTCTGAAGAAGCTATGTCCTAGAAAAAGACAGTTTTTAAAATTTATTTATTTTTGTTTATTTTGGCTAAAAAAAAAGCACTTTTTTACAGTGGATCAAAAGATTATTGGAGTGGGACTTTAAACCATTGCTTTTGAATAGTCCACTGAGTTATAGCTTTGGGAAGGAAAACATTTTAAGCTTGCTTTTCCAAATTCTTTCTTAGGTTTGCACTAATAAACATGGCAGGTTTTCTGGGTGCAGAAAAAGAGTAGCACGTCTTTATTTCTTTTCTAATCACATTTTTACCCTTAATGGTTGATCACTAAAAATAATCCTCCCCATACAGTAAAACTCTAAAGAGAGAACCATTTCTCTCATCCTTTCTTCGCTTTTAGGTGCGACAGGCTGCCTTTCAGTCTCTTGGACGATTCATCTCCACCTTTGCAAACCCCTCCAGCACAGGCCTTCACTTCAGAGAGGATGGCACCCTTCCAGAGATTCCCAGGTGTATATCAGATAGGTGCTCACCTGTCAAGTCACCTGCTCCTTACTGTCCTTCATGACTACTATCTTACAGCTCAATTTAATAGTATACTTTTATATGTTTTTTGCATAGGCTTAAGACAATTGTATTATTGTGAAAATGTGTATTCTTGAATACTGTTTTAATGGGTCTAATTGTAGCCTGTCCAGAAAGGGATTTTGGTCCAGAAAGCTTTCAAGAGTTTTGCATTTATCTTAGCTTGACGTAATTAAAACAAGAATTATGTTTTCTATAATCAAACACATCTGCAACCGTTAACTAGTTGTTTGTTTTTTTCACATATGGTAACAACAAGATTTAGCAAAGGCTAATTTTTTGATATTTTTTCTGTTTTTAGCAACTGCTCGCTTAACTCCCTAAATTGTAATGAAATAAGTAACTGCCATACAGAAAGAAGCATCCCCCACACACCCCCCAACCAGGATGGCCGTGCTACACCATCCCCAGAGCATGTTTCGACAGCAGAAAATGAAGACTTGCACAACTTTGAGGATGACCACACTTCTGTTCTTGGAGAGACGCACGACAACTTCACCCTCACAGGGAGAAGTGACAGCTCCACTGCTACAAACAGTCCCTGCATCACAAAAGAGATGGAGCAGACAGACGAAAACTTTAACTCTTTTCACTATTGGAGATCTCCCTTACCAGACATCAGCGGGGAACTGGAGATTTTAAACTGTCAGACATCAGTTAAAGTGACAGAAAAAGAAGAAAAGACAGAGGAAGAAGTTGAAGAACTAGAAGAGAATTGTCCTGATTCCAAGTCTAGCCACGGGAAAGCTACCAGTGATCAGATCCAGAAGGTTTTGGATTGTTTGCAACCTCACATTGCTGATCCTGACGTACAAGGTGAGTATATAAACTTAGCATATGTTTGTGGAGGATGTTGGCACTGCTCTGTCAGGTAGATTTAGCTGTTTATATAATCTACCTCCAGTTCAAGTCCAAGTGTTGTCAGCAGCTCTGAAGGCAGCCCAGCTCGACAGCCCAACGGACAACAGCCCTGCTGACCTGCAGCTAGAGGTGCTGCCTGAGAGCGACTCTGGAAGCCTTTCACCAGTGTGTAAATCTGAGGAACTTCAGTCTGAGATTGAGGGGACGTTGTCAGAAGAAGAGCAAACCATGGAATCTGTTCCAGCCTCAGAAACGTCACCTCTCCAGGAACAAGGCAACGAGACACAGAAAGAGCCTCTGGAAAATAAGGAGGAGTCTCCTCCATGCTCTCCTGTTATGGTATGATACTATTGTAGTCTCTCTCTGTTTTAACTTTCAGTGACATTTATGTAGCAGGAATAACATTTAAAATGATAATGAGCCCTTTTGTGTTTGTAAGTTCTCCATGTGCATGTGTGGGTTTTCTCTGGGCACCCTTAGCTTCCTTCAACAATCCAAAAACAAGTTTTTTTTGGTTATTTAGTCGCTCTAAATTGTAAATCAGTGTGTAATTTGTGGTGACCTGTTAAGGGTGTACCCTGCCATCACTAAAGGTGCAAAATTGTAAATCCTTCTCAGGACAATACAGGTTCAGATAAAGGATGAATCGAATCATTTGAAATTTTAGAGCTCCACTGCTATGATGTCAATATCATTGTGTTTGAGGCCATCCAGGCTGTTTTTGTGCTTAAGTCCAGTTATAATTTATTTTTCTGCCATTACACAATTTCAATTTTTTCTTTGCTTTCATTTAGCTTTTGGGTACATTTACTAACTTGAATAATTTGTACTTGATCATTAGGGTTTGTTCTTTTACCTAAAAACCAGAATTTTTAGTTTTTGATAATGCTATCTGCCTTCTTAATCTATGATACTGATGGTGTGGATTTATGTTTGCCAGGAGTGTGAACTAATTGAGAGCGTAGAGGAGGATGAGAAAGAAGACTCCACTCACAGCCTATTGTCTGAGGATAAGCCTAAAATCCAGGTCAGTTGGCTTATTTATTTATTTTTTTTTACATTTACAAGCACAGAAGTTCATTATTAAAACCTAATATTTGTCATCCACTTTTAGAATGTCATCCCCCAGCCTCTGTTGGACCAGTACCTGTCAATGACGGACCCAGCACGAGCCCAAACAGTGGATACAGAGATCGCCAAACACTGTGCTTTCAGCCTCCCAGGAGTGGCACTCACTCTTGGTCGACAGAACTGGCATTGTCTCAAGGACACATATGAGACCCTCGCTAGTGATGTACAGGTCAGGAAAAAAGTCAAGTCACAAAGACAACACACGATTAGATTTGTAGTTTGATTCTTTAATGTGTATGAAAACATTGGAAAGAGGGGCTGCTCACAGGTGGGATTTCTATTTCTATTTTTTTTTTATTTTGTCAGTTTAGAATTTGAACTTTAAGCTGTTGGGATGTGACCTGACTCAACACTGAGAACAATGATGTGTGGATTGAAAACGCTGAGGCCACAACTCAGCAGGAAAAATGTCAGGAACTTGCTTCAGTTGTCAGAAAAGGTTTCTTCATGGGAATAAAAGAAAAGAACATTAGAAGATTTAGCTGTAAAACTGGGATTCGTTTTAAACAAGTAGAAATGGTCACATTATAACCATTATATTAGTCTTTCATTTGTGATTTTAATATTCTTCCAAGAGTGGATTGATTTGTAAAAAATAGCTTTATCTGTTTCAAATTTGGTCATTATTTTCACCAGTACTGTTGTGGTATTGATATATTTTTTCCCTCGCCACAGTGCAAAAGATACATTTTATGAGGGTAGAAACTATTAGGACAAATGATTTCTGTTTGCCTTTGCTCTGTCTTACTCTTGTGATTTTTTTAAATGTTTTTTTTTTTTTTTTTTTTTTTTTTTAGTGGTTATATTTTTATATAAAATGTAAGTTAAAGCCAATTAAACTACAAGGCCTGCTTTTTGCTACTAAATTTTAAAATTTGATCAGATTAAAATGTGTAAAAATCTTCATATTTTAGTAAAAGCCCACATCTTAATGAAACTTTAACTCTACCAGACTTATGCTGTGTAAATGTCAGGTCTTTTTCTGTTTTAAAAAGTAACTATTATTTTAAACTCCTTGTTTTTCAGAGAATACTGCTGTAATTTTGTCATTTTTCTTGCTGTCTTTCTCAGTGGAAAGTGCGACGCACGCTGGCTTTCTCTATTCACGAGCTGGCGGTTATACTGGGGGACCAGCTGACAGCAGCTGATCTGGTGCCCATCTTCAACGGCTTTCTGAAAGACCTGGATGAAGTTCGCATCGGTGTTCTCAAACATCTTTATGACTTCTTAAAGGTAAAGTAATACACATTTGGCCCCTTTGGTCGCACTTCCAGACCAAAGCTGTTTAGAAAAGCCACATTTGAAGTCACAGCTGCTTTGTGAGACGTTGAAGCTGCTGCAAAAGCATGTCTAAACAAAAAGAAGTCCTTGGTATGGTTGTGCTAGATAATGTTGTTTGTGTCATTCCCTTGTTGCAGCTTCTGCATGCAGACAAAAGGAGAGAGTATCTGTACCAGCTGCAGGAGTTCATGGTCACAGACAACAGTCGCAACTGGAGATTCAGATATGAGCTGGCAGAGTACGTTGACTTTTCTTTCTTCAGACACGACAAACTAGGACATAATTTTCCATTCAATTTATTCATAAAGCACTGCTTCACAACCAAGGTTGTCTCTTCATTTCATATTTCAGTGTAAAGAAACGGATTTAGTAGGGGGTGGGCAACGCACCCCAACATATTATATATCATAATATTTTAGTCAAACCGATACAGTGCTCCTTTATTTATCGTGGTTGATACATTCCATATCCCGCGATAGGTAAAAACCACAAAGTAGGATGATAGATGTTTAAGGCTCACTGCATACACTTTTTTTGACAGTTCAAACCTTCAGTCCAGTATTATAGAAAGAAAACAAAGATCTGATCACAGTCAATGTTTCATGTAAATGGGGAAAGCTGAACACATTCTGTACAGGAAATGCAAAACGCGGCACAAAGGAGATTGATTGACAATGTCAACAGCCAATCAGGGCATAGAACACTGTGGGTTGTTTAAAAGAAAAACCTGTCCAAAGTTACACTGAGAAAAATGCCAAAAGCAATTTCTGGAACTGTTCATAGAGGAATTAGTTTTATTATTGTTCTTTCCTTCTTCTTGCTTTCTTTTGAAATGTTGTTTATTTAATATCACAATATCCTTATTGACATTAGAGAAATGTGCTGTGTCGTTTACTGGATTAGTAAGTAATAGTTAGAAATTCTCCTTATTTCTGGCTTTATTTTCTTGGAATAAATCTATAGCTTTTAAAAGTTTAGCATACAATTTGAAACATGCATAGCATTCAGTTCTGCTGTTCAGCTTAAACAGTTGTGCTCTGTCGCACACCTGAATGGAGAAGTGTGAGTTATTCATGACACAGTGTGAATAATAGTTTCTGCTTAGAATGTTCTCTCTTCAGGGTCCTAGTGACAGCTGGATCTTGTCTCATCTGGCCTTCACATTGCTAGCAGCTTGCTCTTTCTGTTGTGTATTTTTAACGTGTTTGCTTCAAGCAGTGACAACAGTAACCAACACACTGAACATGTGTGCACATGCTTGCAAGAAGTAGTCCCTTTTGCACATACTACAGACCATTAATACATATCATATTTCTGTTTTGATAGGTGTGAAAAAATAATATAATACTCTTTAAAAATAAAAATACGTATACTTTTATTTTTACAAATGTTTTAATCTAACACAGTCCTGCATCCAGATGCATTTTTACATTGCAGGTATAACAGACCAATATTCTTTTCCGTCGACTTCATAATTGTGTTTCTTTGTCTCACAGGCAGCTGATCTTGATAATTGAGTTGTACAACCACCGTGACGTGTACGACTACCTCAGACATATAGCGCTCACCCTTTGCTCCGACAAAGTATCAGAAGTTCGGTGGATCTCTTACAAACTGGTAAGTTTACAAGATCTGAGGTTTGTAGATGAAACGAATGTCCTTTTTAAGATACATTTGTTTGGGTTAAACATTTAAACAATGCTAAACCAAAGAAATACGACATTTATTACACAATAGCAAGGAAATTTATAGACTGCATGCATGTAAAAATAAATAGATACATAAAAAAACCCTGATAATTCAGTTTTTAACAGCAAGGCAATATTTGAGAAACAGTTAAGAGGACCTGGCTGCAGGCCTTTGACATTAAACAGAGATGGACAAAGCTCCTCTGATGTCACTCGTAGAAAATGCCTTTCCTCTGGTTCCACCGAAATCAAGTCAACTCAGTTGCCATCTTTCAGCGATACGGATGCCGTCATGTTGTGACCAAACGATTTTAGTAAGCTGTGATTGGTCTGAGTCAGTATGAGTCAGCATTTCTATGGCAACCACTCTGGCTAATGAGGAGTGAGCTTGTTGGAAAACCACACCCCTTCCACTAAAAGCGGGCTCGGTAGAATCTGTCAAGCGTTTTGAACATTTGAGGTGGGGGCCAGCAGGGACCAGATGCTTTTATTGAGGCATCTGATTAGCCAGTTTATTACTTGAATAACTTGCAATGAAGAAAAAATATTAAGGAAAAAAATAAAGGATTAGCAAGAACATGTTAAGAAGAGGTACCAGAGCAAGAATGGTTATTCTGGCAAATATAATGGCTGAGTAATAGTTGTTTATTTCCCAATTGAAGTCTAATCTTTTATTAGTTCTCATAGACTGTAAACACTGCAGGGACAATCAACCAGAAGTCTAAGACTTGTAATTCATAAAAAAACAGTTGATCTGTGTTAAAGGAGTACAAACACGATCAACTTCCATTTCAAACCTACAAAACAAAGCACACGCTAATTAAAATGAGGAGACTTCACTCAGCATTTTCATGCATTATTTGAAAAGCTTGATCTTTTTTGACTGGCTTATTCCTAATTTCTGAGTAATAAATCAAGTAATCAAATGAAAAAACCCTCTGCTTCCACCTAAAGTTCTGTAATTTCCGCTTTGATGTGTCTGGCGCCATCTTGTTGTCTGCAGCCAGGTCCCTTTCAAAACAGTGGAAATTTGTTGGCTGCTGATTCAGTTTACCGTTTAAAGAGTAGTCTGAGTGGTCTTTGTGTGCTCTTACCTGTTGTCAGGTGGTGGAAATTCTGCAAAAGCTGTATGCAAGCAGGGCTGATGACCTGGGCTTGGAGTTCATCAACGAGCTCACCGTGAGGTTCTGCCTCTGTCCCAAGTGGGTAGGAAGGCAGGCCTTTGCCTTCATCTGCCAGGTCTGTGTTTGCTTTATTAAATCTACATGTAAAGATGAGAGCTGTAGGAAGCTGCTTTTAGACTCCACAGGAGGATTGAAGATCATTTTGACTTTATTAACTAACAAATTAAATGTAAAATGTAAATGCCTCTGAACACTGAGCACCTTAACCAAGACAGACTGACGAGTGTGAACTTTACTACTTCTGTGCAGAAAGACGAACAGGTGTTGTGTTATTGTGTTATCCCCTGCCACAATCTTTGACCACCGCTTCTTTGTTTTGTTGCAACAGCATTTACAAGTGCAGACAACTCTGATTTGTCGTTACGCTCATTAGTTGTGCTGGAAAGGTTCTAATGGAGAGAAATGCCCACAGTCTTCTGTTATCTGTGGCAGCTGAGGCTATATCTTGTTTGTTTAACAGGATTGTTTGCAGCTTTTGGAAAACTATGTTTAAACACCATCAGATTGTTTTATTGAAATGTTTGGCATAAATCAATGACAGCAGTCTGCTTTCAGGACAGATTTTTTTTGGATAAGAAATGCTATGAATGAAATGTAAACAACCTGAAGACAGTTGTTAAAATGTAAGTAGCATGTATCATTATAAATTGTTGAGCCAACCAGTAATGAATAATAGCTATAACTCATAACACTGAAGAGGCAAAGGTGTTTGTAGAGAAGGAGCTTTATTCTCACAGTTACTAAAGACATTTTAGAATAAAAAATGTCAATCTCAGTCTTATGATAATGCTTTATTTTTATTTTCAATACACCAAAGAGGACTCCAGCTCATAAATGCAAACACATTTAATCATTTATATTTGTATTTTAGTAACACATGGACTGACTAAAAAGTTCTATGTCAAGACAATCCTTGCATTTATTTATAATTAAATAACAGGGACACTTGTCGGTGACTATGGGCTGTTTCTTCTGTCTCCTGATACAAGAGAAAACATTTGTCAATTTGAACTATTAAATAAACAATCATTATTGTTAAATATTAACATATTGTTCCTAAGATTTTCAAATTAAAAGTTTGCAATCAAATACTTTTGATTTTTCTATCACATTTGAAACTAGCCATGTGGTTAATCAGGGGAAAACATGCAATTAATCTTTTACAAACCCTTTAATTGTTGCCCAGCGCAAAGGCATCAATTTACAGGTGAGACATTCTTTTATTATGTCAAAAAACATTAGGCTTTATTTCCATCATTTACCCTTTCAAAATAATGAGGGTATATAATGGAAATAAAGCCTAATGTTTTTTGACATAATAAAAGAATGTCTCATATGTAAATTAATGCCTTTAGGAGATTTTTCAATCTTTCCTTGGGTGCTTTATGCACTATAATATAACATTTTACCTGGGGTGCCCAAATTTTCGATCCCAACTTTATATTCTCCTGTAGTGACCACTCTCTGTGACACATGTTGTCCATTGTGTAAAGTAGAGGTAACAATAAGGCTTTCAGATGATCTGAACCTCAAACCCCAGTCCAGTTTGCCTGCTTTTGTGACCACAGCTGTCTCCTCGCTACATATCCTGAAAGACACATGAGGGCAGATCCTTGATGATTTTGATATTTAATGAAGTGTGGGAGATGCTGATGGGGCTGGTTTAGGATCCATTGGTGAGGTGCAGGAGGTGTGACTTGGATGCTTTCTGCTCAGAAAGGGGGATGTTTGTGTTGCTGGTGCAGATAAAACACCGTATCTGTACCTAAAAATAACTGCAGAACTTGTTTTTGTCTTCAGTGTTGCACAATCTGATAAAGTCGATTTCATAGAATGCTCTTTGTCTGAGAACCTGTTTGTTGACTCTCTATCTGATAGATGGTTTTGATTTGTGTGGACTTTCACTCAGTGAGCTCCTTTTGACTGACTTCCTCCTCCTCCTCCTTTTGAATCTCCTGCAGGCTGTGGTGGAGGAGGATTGCATGCCCATGGAACAGTTCAGCCAGCATCTCCTGCCCAGTCTGCTCAGCCTCTCTTCAGACCCTGTAGCTAATGTTCGCGTTCTGGTGGCCAAGGCTTTACGTCAGAGTGTGATGGAAAAAGGTAATTAGCAGAAAACCTTGATGCTTGTAGATTTATTTGCAATTTCAATCCACACAGTATGTATTTCTTGTAATTCAAGCCTTGGAGTGTGGCCTATAACAACAACCACAGCAAAGAGGTGTGATAAGCAGGGTTCAGACATGTTGGTTTGGCTGTAGAATTTCCTGTTTGTGCACAAATGTCACATTTTCTCTCCTTTTAATTTTTCCAGCTTATTTTAGAGAACCAGGCTGTGCCTATTCTAACAAGCTGGAGGAGACGGTGATGGCTCTGCAGTCCGACAAGGACAGAGACGTCCGATTCTTTGCCAGCATGGACCCAAGCAAAGGCCTAATGGACACAGATCCTTTAATCTAGCCTCAGCTCTAACACACCTTCACAGCCTGCCTGCCTGTCTTACCTACTTGGCTGCCTGACCGACACACGGTTGGCATAACCCGCGACACCAGCATCTGGACCAGAACCCTTTGAGTCTTGAATTGGGATGTACAAATACACACATGCTCAGACCACACGGCCCTGTCTCTGGAGGGACACAACGAAGCGCACATTACAACAAGAAAATGCAAAGTTCTCAGAGATTTCCACAGAAGAGCAGGACTCTGGTGGCTGTGGTGGTGGTTGCCATAGTCATGTCTGAACTTGCTCCCACCCCCACACTAACATTGACCTCACCACCACAGACTCACACTTTCCAAAGCTAATTCTAAACCCTATATATAGTCTGTTTTGTTTTTTTCTCAAAGTTTTATTTGTGGATTTCTGGATAAGTGTGTGAGTCCTGCTGGACTCTGATGTGTGCACTAACTCAGGGGGACTCATCTGAACCTAAACAGCATTATTCGCTCATGTTGTAAAGAGCAGCTCCTGGATTTCTGGTTGGAAAAGAAAAACTCCAATTGCATAAGGTGCAGACTAGCCCAACCTTTCCACTTTTCTCAAATGTCCTATGACTTCTGAGATGTCTTCTGGGTTCTGGTTTCTTCCCTCCCACCATCTCGTATCACTTTTAGTCTCACCTGGTCTTCGTGGACCACAGAAACCACTACTACTGCACAGATGGGATGATCAGTCTGCCACTCTGTGATATCACTTAAAAAAAGCAATCTAATAGACTATGGCTAGCTCTAAATGTGACAGTATGTCTCCTAAATGGCAGGAGATGAATGAAATACTTCCATTTCTCTGTTGCCAGCCAGTGTCACACATGTGGGGGGACATCCAAACTGGTTCTGAATGTCCTAGACTGTGATTTTTTTCTAATTTTTTAACACCCCCCCCCCCCCCGATCAAGTCTTTGGTGTTGAACCATCACTAACAAGGGCTCGTGATGAAGTGACTCCAGCAGATGCAAAGAGGAAAAAAATCAAGCACACTGTTAGAAAATGCACGCCTCCCCTCCTTCATCCTGCTGTCTGGACCACTTCCTTCAGGTTAACTCCCTGATATCAAAGTGAGACCATGGTTTGCTCTAAGTGGATCTGACTGACCAGTTGTACAGTAGAATATAGTAATGGCCGTGTTACTGAAACATGCCTCAATTTTCTCTTTGTTGGTGGAATGATTTAAAGTATGAGATTTCGTAAAATATGTTTTCATTTTTGTACAGCTTGAACCTGTGGAAGAGTGTCAGTGGAACAAGGCCAGTTTAGTAAAGGTGTTTGAGAATATGGGAGCAGTCACCAAGTCACTTTTTTTCATCTTTTTTTCCCCCTCTGGTATAAATGGTAACCCCTCCCTGTTTTGATTTTCTTTGGAGTATAATTTGAGAACTTGAATAATGGTGTGCTGTACATCTCATGTCCTCCTTTGGAAAGGAGAGCTCGCTGCAGTAATGGCAGCGCCGACTCATCTCGTCTGTCTGCAGTTTGTGTCCATCTCATTTTTTTTAATGTAGTAGTACAGTTAATATATACATTTTATGAAAATTCTTTTTCTTTTTCAATTATTCACCACAGCTCAAAGATTTTATATCCTAACTTTACAAAATTTACAACCTTTGTAACTTTCAATGGTTTCTTTTAAAAACAAACATTTTATGTATTGTTATTTTTAGTATTCTGTAATTAAAATTATGAAATTAAAGCAAATTCAACTTTTTTGCTTTATTCATTATTTAATGTCTTGCGTGTTTGCAGCTTTACTTTTTTATTTTTCTTAACCAGAGCATCCAGTCTTTTATCTTAACCAAGAATCTTATTTTTTATATTCACTGAAGACAAAGTTGAACTGGAATTTAGTATCATGGATTTAAAAACAACCTGCAGCAAAATCAACTTTCAAAATAAACAATTTAAAAAGACATTTGATAGAAAAGATATAAAACTATTTCAAACAAATTGTATAAAATGATTTAGAAATTATGACTAAAATTTGTATTTTAACATCCTTTTAATGGTGAAACTGATCAATCTAATGACAGGTTTTAGATCCACATTAAGTATAAACCAAATGAGGAAAATACAGGAAATGGTTTTTATTTTGTTATTGCATGAAAGTATTTTCATAAAAATGTATGCCAGTCAATTGATTCCTTTAGGTAATTTTCATTCTGTGCTGCAGATTATCATTTTGCTCCCCAAATGTCATTTCCGTCTAAAAAGTAGCAGCTTGCGGTCCCAAGCAGTGCTGCCAAAGCTCTGGATGAGTTCCATGCCACAGTGTGTCTCCAGATGCTCCCTGGCATGATCTGCCATGTCCCCCTGGATCTTAAGGGTCTTAAAGTGGTCAAAGTCCGAGCGGCCCAGCTTCCTGAGCCGCCGGGCTGCAGAGCGGTAACACTTCCACGGCTGGGCCTCCAGCAGGAGATGCTGGCTGATGGAGGCCAAGCGTGAAAGCAGCTGCAACAAACCAGTGTCTCCATGGTTCAGGTGGACCCACATGGTGACTGCAAGGCAGAGACATAGGTGAAAGTGGGAGCAGCCATGCTGACTGAGGTAGACTTTCAGCTGGTCAGTGTTTTTAGTGATGTCCAGAGGGATGAAGGTGATGCTGTCCTGCAGAGGGTTGATCTGCTGTGCCCTCTGAATAAGGCTCTCATCCAGATCAAATCCCAGGAGGTACACTTTTCCTCTACGTTGGTTCCCTTCAGACTGCGGCACCAGATGCTTGTGAAAGGCCACGCTCAAGTCCTGACAAACACAAAGACAGCTGTTGCTAGAAGACACCACAAATCTTACAAAGCACCACTGAGATTTTTTGTTGACTGAGATGACAATTCTATGCTGGTATACATCATAGTGCTTTTTAACGTTCAAAATACGATTGTGTTGCATGGTGAGAAACGTACAGATTCAAATGTCTGCTTTGACTAGTCTTGGTTTCTGCCTTTATCTTAATTTCTTATATCTATTTGTCACAAGGGGGACTGTTTGATCCCACGGACCCCTGAGTTACACCCCACGTCCAGAATCAGCGTCGTCTCGCCGTCACTGTAGCCCAGATCATGGAGGAGAGTGGCCGGAACCAAACTCAGACGATTCTCAGGAGGGTTGAACGTGTAGTAGTTTATAAAGTTTCCGTAAGGAGCAGCTCCAGGCTTCTCTTTTTCATCACCGGTGTCACAAGTCGGTGGACATGATGCCGTGGCCATGTGTGTTTCGGTAAAATAAGTCCGGGTGGAAACTCTGGTACGGAGGGCAACTGCACCCTCAAGATTAACTTCTGTGATTTAGTATATAAGGTTTTTATTAATCTGAAATGTGTGACTTGTGGAAACCCTGAAAATTCCTCATTTTTTTCTTTAATTTTTTGGAGTTTGCCTTTGGAAATTATATTACAAACACGGTCACAAAACTGAATTCATGTCAATATTAATTGAAGAAAGGAAACAACAGCAATAAATTGAAGGAATGCGAATGGAAGAAGAAAAAAACCGCATAAAATTTGTATACGAAAGCTGACATGTTCATTTCAAGGTATCACGCAGTACAAATGTAGTAATGAAAGTAAATTCTATAGTCAGTGACTTGTTAAATGTAATCTAGTATCCCTTTCAAAACCCAAGGGGACACGCCTTTTTTCATATACATCCTGATCTCTATGAACAATCATTTTTATTGGTATAAAAATGGCATAATTGAATAACGACGTTATTAACCGGTGATTTAACTTAATCTTAGCATTTTCAGATACATTTTGGATGTTCT
Organism: Adrianichthys oophorus; assembly: GCA_036245035.1. Lineage (NCBI taxonomy): Eukaryota > Metazoa > Chordata > Actinopteri > Beloniformes > Adrianichthyidae > Adrianichthys > Adrianichthys oophorus. The sequence continues at coordinate 17,058,790 of BSAI01000073.1, read as the reverse complement.
CTACAGAAGTGTTTGGTCGGGACATTGACTCCGACTCAGCAGGTGGCGCTCTTTCATCTTTAGCCTTTACCTATTCTTGTCTCTTCTGGCTTTCCGTACCTTACGAAAGCAAACGCAAGCAGATTGCTGCTAACTTTATTAGCTCCTCTGTTGACATTGAGGCAGATCGTCGCGATTTGCTTCTTTATTGGAGTGAATTTCAGCGGTAAGAACATTCCGACATATTCAAGTTAATTTCAACTCTGCGGTCGCGATTTGTATAAAAAAAAATTTTGCACAGAAGTACACGTTTAGGGGTATAGTGACCCAGTAACCAAACACATCAGTGTTAAACTTTCCTACGGCTGTGTTAAAATGGGCAAACTCGAGTTAGCAAGTTAGAAAAAAATGTTTTTAAAATTACATTGCAATTAAGCAGACACGAATCTCCCATAACTACACATTTACGAAAACAGTAGCAGTTTCTTGTGTTGTTAAAGATAAACTTGTCTCAAAATTTAGAGTTCATACTACTTAAATTTAAGTTTAAGTCAACTTTAAACTGAAATAAAGAGGAAAAACACACTTACTGTAGACTGCACCATACTCTTTAGTTCAGATCTGGCAGTATATATTAAACAATGGTCAGTTGTGTCAATTTAAAAGTTGCCACATTTATCAGTGTTTTTGCATTCCTTGGTTTTTCCGTTTGTCAAGTTTTATCAGTAGAACAATTTGACAGATAAGACGTGGTACATTTTTCACCTGTTCAGCATTGCTCTCATCTGTTTTCCCTCAAAATGTGACGTCAGTATGAAATGGTCAGGCTTTCCCAAAACTTTATTCTTCCTTTTTGTCAAATTATGTTAAAGAAAGAGGTTAATCAACTAAAAATGATATATTTTTATTTATTAAAATAGTTTGAGTAAATATTTGAGCAGAATTTTAGTTTTTTTTGTGAAGCGAAGGGAATAGGGTTTATATTGTTGACTTATCCTTCTACAAATACATAATTCAGCTTTCACCATTGTTGCATTGTACCTGCTCTGACTCTCTGCTCCGGATCTCTTTAGGGTTATCATTGTCGTCGTCATGTTGTCAGGAAAACGCCTGGCTGACGTCGGATACCGTGCTTTTTCTGCCTCCATGATGCTGCTGACAGTGTACGGAGGCTACCTGTGTTCGGTGCGAGCATACCGCTACATGCAGAGACAGAAACAGCTGAAATTGGCTGCAGAGAACCAGGATGCTGAAATCATCAAGGACTGACATCACACAGACTGCCCTCCTCAGCGTACATATGGACATTTCCCTCTCCTTTTTCTCGTGCGCATCGCATTATTCTTTTCTGGAGTTTGGAATTATTCTAAGGTCGCTTTACAAACCCAAGTTGGTTTGTAAAAATGTTTTATCAAGCAAATTATTAAGACCATTTTTTCTGTTGTTTTGCCTTTAAATCAGATGGCACTGTTTTGGTAAGAAAATGGCTGTAATTGCTTGTACTTTATTATTAAATGCTTTTGGTCACAGTGTATATTGTTTTTCACTAAGTGGCAAAATCATGTTTTAAAAACAATTTATTTTAAAATGCATTTAAACAAGGCACTCAAGTGAGAACACAGTAAACAGTGGTCCTCAAACCTGGATTGCTTTGGGTGACATTTCTTAAAGATTTTGGTCTCAAAAATATTAAAAATCATAAAACACCTTAAAAAAAAGATTGACAATTTAGAAAGTAAATCCACAATGAATTGGAGGGGAAAAAGACAGTCAAACTGTCACAGAGCAGGTGTTTCTTTGAAAGCTGATAAACCAAAGCTACAAGAAAACTACTCATTAGTTTTGTTACCACCCGCTGTGGAATCCATTATGAATTAACCTATTTGAGCTGTAAATAATAAAGTTCATCTGACCACTAAAACTGGAAGAGAACATTGAAACGGCCCAATCTCTGCGACCAAAACTACAACAATACACAAAAAAAACCAATTTCCAAATAAGTCAAAAATCACATGCTTCAGTTGATTTCCATGTTTTTACAGGAAGTTCTATGTGATCGCACAGCTCTCCACTGCTAAAAAAGTGTCATTGTGCGCCCGTCATCTGCTCACAAACATGTGCGCACTTTGTGTCAGGGTTGTGTAGGATTATGGGAGCAGGCATTTCCTTTTTAGAAGGAGGACGCTCTGAGATGCTGTGAGGAGACGGGCTGCAGGTGGGTTCTTGAGTTCACTCAGTATCCCCAGGTATTGTGGTTTTGCCGCCGCACTTTCCCAGCAGCACAGTGGCCGTTTGTGCCGTTTTCTCCCTTTGAGGAGAGATGGGTTGACTTGGAGACTTCTGTGGTTGTGCTGCTTTCGTCTTCTGAGCTGCTCTCTATATCACTGCGAACATCATTGCACACCTACAAAAAATGTAAAAAAGTTATGGCAAAGTTCTGAGGCAAATGTTTAGAGAAAAACAATTTAGCCTTAATTTCTTGCTGATATTACGTAGATTTTAATTAGAAGACATTTGCCCATTTTTTATGCAAATAAAACTATAAATTTGCACTGTGCAGTTACCAGATAACGTTAATTATCTGCCAATAATGAAGAGAAGTTTGGGCTTATTGGTGATATGACTGATTTATAGTTTTAGATCTTTTATTTATTTATTTATTTTTACCACAGGGTGGAGATGTGGGGCAATTATAATGTGAGTGATCCTGTTTGATGAGAAACAGCTGGACATACCAGACATCCACTTTTACTACATTACTCAACCAGCCTACTGCAAGCAATCTAGGTGCTGAGACTGCTTAAAACAGAGCACGAGAAAGGAATCAGGAAAAGAAGGGAAGAAACTTACAGCCAAACACAAAGAAGAAACATTTGTCAAGCAGAGTCAGAGAAGCAAGAGAGCAACGAAGAAAGGCTCACTGGACAAAGATAGACAGACAGAAAGGATCCCCTGCTCTCATTCTGGAAGGAGAGCAAAGAAGCTCCATCTGCAGACAGGAATGAGAAAGAGAATTAGGGGAAGAACTAGGAGAGGCTGTAAATGCATCACCAAAAACATTGACTGTCCAACAGTTTGGGAATAAGGTTTGATTTGTAGGAATTAGAAATATATAATGTTAAAAGGCCAACTCCAATCCTCTTTGAGCTAGTAATAAGCACTAAGAAATGCAATTTTAAACGTATTTTTTAATATATGCCCTCCATCATCAGAAAAATGCTAAAAGAACATGTTAAAAACACAATTTTCATTAGAGTCTGAATTAAAATGCCCAAGAGTTTGGAAGAAATATAAGCAGGCAAAAGATTATACAATTTTCATATTTAGTTTGTCATGAATGAAGGACCTAGTGTGGAGATCCCGAACATTTAAACCACTAATGAATCTGCTTTATGCATGAACATGAAAATATGCATTCCATCACTTGGTGTGACATTTAATTACCGGTAAGTAAGATTGACTGGTGCTTCTACAGCACCAGCAGATGAGCTAAAGTAACAGGAAAACAGCAAAGTCATTTCATGTTTTCATTTAACAAAATGTCGTCTTAGACCAGGGGTCTGCAACCAAAGTGAAGGTCCTTTACCAAAGTCGAACTAAAACATTTTGACAGATTTTTGAGCGGCATTTACCACAGACAATCTATTTGAGGTGAGTGGGCACAACCTGAATTTATACACCAGATTATAAAGGCGGATTTTCTATTTTGAAATTATTTTACAAGCACCTTATGCTTCAAAAAATACGGAAATTGTCACTGAATTCTCTGGTTTAATTTGGTTTGTTAGATTTAGGAATTTCTGGTAGAGATGCACCACAATTAGTAAAATAAACTGTTTTTTTTTTTTTTTTTAAAAACACTGCTGATACTACACTATCTACTACTGCATTTACTGCCTTGAGAAGGACATGTTTTTTTTTTTGAAAGGAAGTCATAGAAATCTCTGTGAAAAGGTATAAACTATTTTATATTTTGAAAAAAGACAATTTTATCTTTAGATTTCATTTATCCTAAAAAAAGCAATAGTTAATTTATATTTATCATAACTGTCACAATAACATAAAGTACAAATTGATGTCTTATTTTCCTAAAAGGTGCAGTCGGACTTTGTGGCTTCTGCTGAGTTTTGGTTTGTGATAAATCAACCCAAATGGCTTTTTAGGTGTTGAAGGTTGCAGATCTCTACTTTAGACAGTTTAGAAGTCAAATAAGTCCAGAAAATGTTTAGTTTTGCACAGTTCCATGCCTAGTACTATTTTTAAGTTACCCACCTTCCCTCTCAGCATGGCTTTGATAGCAATGCGAGCTATGAGGCATGACCAAATGATGTGGAGCACTTGGAGAACCAGCAGTAAGGAGTTGAAGAGCCACCAAGATGGGAATGGCCCGACTATTGTCCAACTCTCAAACATAGTAGAGTTAAGGATCCTGCAAAACAAGGAAGCTCATCAGAGACTGAAAATGGTCAACCTGTGCTGCAGAATTAAAAGGGGAACTTGATAGGTGTGTAAAATAATAGCAGTAAAACATCGGCTAAGTTGTGGTTTTGATTACATCTTCCAGTTAAACGCAGCAGAGCTGTTAACACACCCATCTCCCACTAAGAAGGCTTGGATTTCAGTTCAATGGCAACACGGGCTTTATCATTCATTCACATGACACTGAATATAAGTGCTCAAGTTACTGTAGCCACTGGTTCTTCTATATTGTCTCTCAGCAGAGGCTGAGCTATCCAGATCCACATCAGAGAACGTGCTTCACCTGACAGACTTCCTGATGATAAGAGGTCAGCACAAATCTCAGAGATAGGGTCGAGTGTATCGATGCTTTATCTGTGTGAGTTATGTCATGCAACTGCCTGGGAAATTTCTCAAAAATGACTCATAATATAAAAGCATATGAAGCTTTTAAACATTTCAGAATGGAGACTGTGTGCATTTCTGACATACACTATCAACATGAGCACTCTCCTTCCACACATCTGGAACATCAGCTCCTTACCACTTATCAAAATCTGCTTAAAAACACATCATTTTAACCCTGGAGAACCAACAGGGTCAAATCTATTTTAAAAATATATATATTTATCTACTTTATTTGGTCGCTGATGCTTTTACCCAAAATGAACAAACAAACAAACAAAAAATGTAACCATAAAAGCCCTGAAGAAAATTTCTCTTGGATACTCCAGGGTAAACCCGTTTTCACTCTTCCTGTCTCTGGCATTACGTTAAAGAGCCTATATTGTGTAAAATCAACTTTTTTTAGCTTTTAAGTGTATTACGTTAATTCCTCAACAAAAAAAAAAACACCCTCAAAGCTGTATTTTGATCCAGTCATGCATCTCTGAGCATTCCTCTCCAACGCTGCTCTCTGATCACCAGCCCCTACTAATCACCAAGAATGACTGGTCCCCCACGTTCACCAGGAAGGGTGTGCGCTGCCAGCACCGTCCCCAGGCTAACACAGACACCCACTTTCTCTGTGGAGCTAGCAGTGTTTGGCATTGCATTTTAGCAATGACTCTGAAAAGTGGTTCCTCTTGCACCTTATCTGCAGAGACATCAACAGCTTGATGCTGAGGCCGGCTCTAGGTTGATGTCATGAAATGGGCGGCACCCACAAGAAGTGAAAGATGGTGCCTCAGAGAGGCATCTTACTTCCAGGTAGGAAAAGGAGCTTGCAAAAATAACTTATATTTAATAAAAAAAATTGTTCTTTAGTGTGCCAAAGGTAATATATTATCATATGTATGGATCTAGATAACTCTGAAAGACTTAAAATAGCATGATATAGACCCCCTAAACACTGGCACCTGCTGTTTGTAATTAGTAGTTTATTTTAGCAGTTTTTTTTCTCCAGTTTTCCTTTTTTATTTCCTGCTGCTGTTCCTTTTTTTTTTTTTTTTTTTTTAAGTATCCTTGAATTACCTAAGAGGCACATATATAAAGCCAATGACCACACAGAAATCAACACATAACAACCCCACAACAAAAATGAATAAATGAGTTAAAAAAAATGAAGCTAAAATGATGAGACAGTGTGTCAATTATTTCTTCCAACCAGGACTCACCAATATGGATAAATGACGAGTCGTGTGATAAAGAAGACCACACCAAACACAAAGAAGAGGAAGTCGCACAAGTGCTGGGACTTGGCGTAGTTGGCTAGCTTTGCTGCCTGTTAAAATGAGAGTGAAATGCATAACACAAAAGGTTACGATATTCAGCACTAAATCTCAACCGGGTTAAAGTTTTTTGGATTTTGGCCAGGAGGAAATAACCAAACTATGTCATATGTCATCCCTATTTTTAGAGGGAAAGTGTCTTTAAGCTAATGGGTTGTTGGAAAGCTGCTTAGTATTATGTCACATTGAATATAATAAAAATATAACATATTTTTTATTTGCTTAGCTCAATTATCAAATTACTGACCATACATTTTTTAAGCCATGAAACTGACATTCTTCACATAGTTTCTTGTTACTAAAAATGTTAAAGGAAAACAAAACAAAGATACGGAAATAAAAAAGTGTGTATTTTGACCCTTTAAATGCCAGCTCAACCAAATGGTAGAGCACATTTAGAAAACATTTCAAAAACAGATTGTGTGTATTACTGCCCCGAGGCAATAAGCAGCAGATTTTTTTTAATTGATTTTGTATTTTTTAGTTGGTTATGTAAATGTTTGAGTTAGGTCAATAGTATGTCAACCCATTCCTGCACATAACTATAAAAAAACAATCATGATGAATTTGTGTGTGGCAAATCACATGCTAAAGTGCAGTCTGATTGATTGACTGATATCGGTAGTGATGGAGGTGGTTTTCTGTGGTGTCTGACCTCTAGCAGGAAATCCGAGGCATCGTGGACACATAGCACAAGGCTTCCTACTCGCGCCATGTTGTTGGCGTAAGAGAAGCTGATGAGGCCAACTGTTGCCAGGTGATGGATGAACATTATAAGGAAGTCCTGAAAACAATACAAATGAAGGAAAAGTGATGATGCTCAAGCAACCAAAGGCATTAAAAGTGTTTTCCACATTCATGTTCAGTTCACCCACAATAACTTAGGATGTGATGGGGATCCTTCCACTGTTAAGTGCGGAGGACTAAATATTACCACGACAACACAATCAACCAATATTATAGAGCATACAGCCTGCTTTGTGTCTACTTACTGACAGTGTGACTGTAGCTTAAACACATAAACACACTTCAATGACTTTTTAACCTAAAGCTATCTTGTGCTTTCACTTCGTCACAGAAGACAACTTTGATCTACCAATTTTTCCCAACAAGAAAGAAACAGTTGTTTGAAAAAAATTAGACTGTCATCGCTGATGAAAAGAACCAAAATTTCATATAAAAAATAACCACAAACCAGATTATGGTTAAAAAATATGTGACACCAATAAACAGAACAGCTAAACAGCAGAAAACAGTGCAGTTCATTTAATATCTAACAAATATTCAACTCATAAATTGAAGTTAGAGAATAGCAGTTAATGTAAGGCAGATCAGATCAGATCCATTCAAGTATTTTCATTTATGGTGACATTTATAACTTGTAGTTTTAGTGTATATGTTTATATACGTTGGCACAGACTAGATGACAAAGGAAGAAATTCATTGCACTGAGAACATGGCTTCCCTGTTGTGTATGACAATAAACAATTGAACAAAAACTATATTTCTGTTTGCTTTCATGTAAACAATGATGGTTTATCTAAACATATCTAAATAGCAGTTTAAATGACTATGAATGTGAAACAGTTTTTATATCAACAAAGAAAACTGTTTCAGCACAGAGCCAATAAAAAAATGATATTGAAGTGAGTCAGATCAAACAAAAATTGAATCAAATTTTGACCTTGTGACTTTAAGGTATTTGGCAGCAAATCTCAGTCTAATTCAATAGGGATGTTTTTAGCAACTTGAACCACTAAGATGTTTTATTTTGGTATACTTTCCTGAACAATATGATTCTAAAGCAGGGATCTGTGACCTTTGACACTAAAAAGGTCATTTAATCCACTTTTTTACAGCCCACCTGACTGTTTACCAACATGCACTTTATTTATGTTTTTGTGACCATTATTCTATTCATTTACAAAATATATTTTCTAAATATTTACAATAATTGAATTGTAGTGAATGATGATAATAAATAACGTGATGTGTTTTTCTATATATTAAAATCTAAACTTCTTTTACTTTTGATAGAAGCACATCAAGTTTTTTTTTTCAAATTAAAATGCACCCTATGTCAAATAAGACAGACATGCATCAGCAGACTAATAGATTCATATTTACAGATGACATGTTTACTTTAATTTAATATTCAAGAAAGTCAAGTCAAACATCACATTTTCTATCATGAATTTTGACCTTTATGCCTGATTATCCTTTTTCTCCTTCAAAGTCCCACTCCAACTCTATTTTTTTTTTTTTTGTAAAATCATTCCCAGTGGTCTTATAATTATGGCTCTGTCATTTTTAGCCAAAATCAGAAAGTCTGTGCCGTTTTCAAGACCTTTTCTGCAGAGCAGCAGGAGTTGTGGGCGGGACTGTTGATGCAGAAGTAACCCTCGGCTAATTTTGAAACAACCCTTTTACACTCTCCCACTAGCTTATAGCACCTCACAAGCCCAAGCTAACCTTAGCACAGCACAAAGAACTGCAAGCAATATTGAGGGTATCCAGCCGTACAGCTTTGAGCCAGGTGCCAACTCAGACGAGGAAAATGAAGCCGTTTCATGGATATATTTGACATGCATCAGAATTGTAGCAGAGAAAGGAGACTTTGGCCCACCCATGGCAGTTGCTGCGTCAAAAACTTGAGCATTTTAAATTGTGGGTTTTTGTCTGCTCCTGATCCCTCACTGTTTGAATAAAGAAATACCCGGAAACACAATTTTAATCTTAAATTATTTTATATATGTCATTATAAGAAAAATGCTACAATAACATGCTAAAAATACCAAAAACACAATTTTCTTTGGAGTGGGTTTTTAGCATAACAACATTGGTGTAGAAGCCATTGTTTTTAAAATTCTATAAACATAAATGCAAATATACTTTAGGAAATTTGCTTCTGAATAGCAACTAGACACTGTTGTGTACCAAAAAATAAGAATATGTGCTCAATGTGCATTCCTGTAATATCTATATCATTTTGCTGGGATATTGTATATCTTAGTATAAATAATAAAATTTAACAAAAACAAATTTAACCAAAAAGACAAACTAATTATTCATTCATATTGCTAGCATTTTTATTCAAAGCCAAAGAACTACAATGGAAGGAAGGAGCCACATGTGGTTCTGCAGCCTCAGGTTTCAGACCTCTGTTCTAATGAGTGATGTACAGTCTTTAGTGCGTTTCATTCCAAACACTTCCTCGTCTTTGAACACATGCCCGTAGTCTCCACCCAAGTATGCAGCTGCATGTCTAATGCGTTGCATCAGACAGGATAGACAAAAGCATGCTGCGCCGTCACATTTCCTTGACTCTCTCTCTTTAAGTCAGCTCAGCTGCAGCATGCTCTGCATTCTTTATACCAGCCTCTTCATTTCATTTGCACTAAACAAAACAAGCAGAAGCAGTCTAGAAGCTTCGGGTTAAACGCCCATCATTAAAACTCTATTTACTAAAGCTGGTGTGTTGGAATTACTGAAAAAGAACCTCATAAAAGACAGCTAGGAGTAAATGAGGAATTACGCATTATTCATGGGAGGCCAGCAGAGCCGAAATCCTATCATTTCCATCATTTTTAGTTCCTAAAAAAAATAAAAGCTTCTGGGTTGAATTGTACATTAGAAAACAGGTATCTTAACATGTGTGATGATTTGAATTCCTGTCATTTTCTTTTGCTAAATCCATATAACCCACCGTGTTGAGACAGATTTGGCTTGTAAAGCCTGTCGACATTTTTTAAAGGGTAGTTTTCAAAGCAAACAAAAAATCTACCTTTTACATAATTTTTAAATTCAAGTTAGGAAGTCACTTAAAGTTCAAGCACAAAATACATCTTTGACAGAAAGACAACACATAATCTATATCTGGATAGAAACTTTCTGGCAAGCCTTGCAAAGAGGCAGTTGTCAATTGTTGGAGCTCATGGTTTATTTATTGAAATGTAAAGGCATTGTATTTAATATATCTACACACTGGACTAATAATTTAAAGGAAAACATAAAGTTCATCTGGTAATTAATGACATAAACACAAATAAGAACCAGAGATCTGCTTCGTTTCTAACTCCTGCTCCACTGTTCTGTGGAATTTCTATAATTCTAACAAGGTCAGGCCCACTCCACTTGCAGTCACATGATAGTGGCTGCCCTACTGCTGCAACCAGCGTTCAGTGACTGACTGAGCATGAGATGCAGCCCCATCTCTCTGATGAAAAACAAAGCGATCTCCATAATTCAAATCCATGCAAGTTCGTTTTAAATGAAACCTACCAGGCAGATTTATACAGATTTTATCTTAAAGTTGAGTCGACACATTTGCATTTGTCCACACATTCTTTGTCAATTGAGGAACAGCCATATTGACTCATGTTTCACAGGGAGGGCTACAACGTGGTGGGATCGAGCAGAGGCAAGAAAACCCGGAGCACTCACCTTCCTTTTTATGTCCCTGAACTGGGAGAACATGAGGGACCAATAGAAAGCCAGCTCTGTTATGTAGTAGCGATAAAGACCCTGAGTCATCACCTGAAGCGAAAAAGAGCAGGGGGAAATTTCAAGGAGTGAAAAAAAAAAATACTGCTTAAACATTCAATGCATACAGTAAAAAAGACACTACTGGTTACCCAAAGCTGTAAAAGTCACCCATGTATCTGTTTGGGTTTGGGTTTGGAAAAGGTAAACAGATAACAAGCAACATTGCTGCTTTTACTGTATATGCTGGTGTTTTTTATTGCAGCACATAGAGGGTATAAAGTCAACACTGTTCCTTTTTCTGCACTTTCATGACAGTGTATTTGTTACATCTGAATAAAGCAGCACGGTTCAGTGAAAGAGAGTATCAATAACAGAAAATATTTTAAATCTACTTTGTTTTCTTGATGACTTTCTTGATGAATCCCATTCACATTGTAGATTTGACCTTTAGCACACACAGAAACACACCCTACAAGAGATAACGCCACTTGTTATCTTGCTCTTTAAAATGAGAAGAAGTTTAGGAATAAAGAGAAGAATTTTCTTTGGAAGGAACATTCCACTCATAAGAGTGACAATGCCAGCTGAGGTCACAAATAAAAACGATTAAAGGAAGTCGAGCTGTACAGTACCTGACGGGGATAACCGTACCAACAATGCCGTGTATCCCACATCCAAGGGGTCTAGAAGTAAATAGATTAAAATGAGTCCAGTTACTTTTATTTTTTTTTATAAAGAGTTTCAAACAACTAGTGTGCTCACCTGCCACAAAAACTGGACCCCATACATAAATATACCCAAATAGAATGTAAATCTCCACCTAGAAGAATTAGGAAAAGAACAGCTTCTCGTTTCACAAAATCAACAGATGGACATTTATTCAAGCTTTCAGAGGAAAAACATAACTGGACTAAACCTACATGCTCTCGCAGAATTTTGTATGTATGCTGGGTTTATCTTGATTCCTGCGGTGCCTGAACCAGCGCTGGACCTTTCGCACCTCCCAGTCCAGCTGCTTGGATAAGCCGTCCAGATGCCTAGAATCTGGGTTCTGTTGGGAAAAAGCAAACCCTTTAGTTTGGAGTGGAAAGCTGCATGGATGTTTATTTAGTGAGCATAGGCAGATGTTGATAGGATTCTGCAAATCCTTGTGTAAATTTGCCAAATAGTTCTCATTTATTAAAGACCCCCTCCGATTAAAAATGTGTTTTTACCATGTTCTTGTGCTATTTTTCTGATGATGGAAGACATTTATAAAGAAAATTAAGATCCAAATTGCATTTCTGAGTATTTCTTTATTCAAATCATTAAGACTATAATCCATAATCTACCATAATCATTATTAAAAGACTACTGAGAACGCTTACAAAAAATGTAAAAATAACCATAGTGGGTTTCAAAAGAAACATATATTTATGCTTTATTAGCATATTAGTGCAATGTAATTTCACTTTTTTTTTATTGTGCACAAGTATTGTCATTCCAATACTGCTTTGTAATCTGGACATAATATCCTGCAGCAAAGGCAGAGTTGAAGGAAAAGAATAAGAAAATATCAATTCAATGATGCAAGTTGAGGCTCATATGTGCTCATATGAAAGCAAACTGATGTCTAAAATAGATCAAACAAAAGACCCAGGAAACAGCCGAACACAAACATTACATCAGTGACTGTAAATGAGTATTTCAGAGAATAATTTTCTTGCTGCTCCTCAGTTTTCTCCATTTGCCCTTTTACTATATGCTTGAGAAAATGTATTTCAACTTCACTTCTTATTTTAACGTGAATATATAACATTACATGATATTACAGAGATGCAGGGAGAAAAAAAGAAACAAGGTCATCTCAGAAACTTGAGCCGTAGGAAATTATACTAATAGGATAGTCATGAGATGAAGCCCCGTTGACCTCAATCATACCCCCTAATACAATTTGCCTTAACACAGATACTAACTCATCATCTGGGCTTAATTTAGTTATGTTGGAGGACTACACTAAACCCAACTTGTCAGCGACAGTCGGTTGAACTAGACATGAAAATCTGGGATTTGTCAATAAAGTTTGTTGCATCTCCTCCAGTGCAACACCACAAAAATCCCACAAAAACGTCTAAACCGTCTCGTCAGTGCGCATAAACTTCTGAACGAGTTCATTTTATATCTTGGTGCATGATTTTAACCCATTCATGCCCAAATTTATTTCCAAAAAAATATTCTTTTTTTTCTTTCTGGTGATTCTAAAAGTATTCTAAATGTCTGCAGCATGAAAGAATAAGTCAGAGATTAGGGACATATGAGGTGAAGAGGTTAAAAGAATTGTTAGCTACATATGTGGTTTCTTTTATCTCATTCAGAAATAAAAGGAAAACATTTTCTATGCAACTGAAATGAACAGGTTCACAATTATAACTGATTTTACACTGTGAGATTTCGTGGGAAAGAACGAAATACTGTATGAACAATGTAATATAAGAAAATCAAAAAATGAGAACAAAAATTGCTTAAAAAAAAGATGCATCTTTGTCCACTTGGCTGATGTATGTTCATTAGCTAATTGTTTGTCAGGAATTCTAAACAATACAGGGATGTTTTGAAGCAGGTTTAGCACCAAGCTACTTTTCACCTGTAGTTCCCAAGGGACGCATCTTGTGATGGCAAATTACATCGCAGCACTACTGTACGCTAGCAGCTCCCTGCAGAATAAACAAGTCTTCCAAACCTTTGTGATTGATATAAACACTTTCTCCAGCACTGCGTTGGGCTGAGCTCTTCTTCCAACCCCAGGCTGGATGTGGAGACTCCGAGCACAGGAGCTGGCAATAAATCTGAAACAGGTGAGAGACAGAAGGATCACTCTGCGTTCTTAAAACACTCACATTGAATGAATGAGTCCAGGCTGGTGGATAATCTAAATATTTTTGCAGCAAAGGATGAAGAAAAAAAATCTTTCAAAGAGAAACAAAAAGCATAGCTGAAGCGTGATTGGCCGATTGTGGACAAACGACAAGGATTTGTAGTGGAACCATCATGCATGCAGATCAGATCAGGCCAGGTCATGAGAACACACAGATCAAGTGGATAAAAGGTCTAAAATTACAGTAGATGTTTATTTGACTAACGACAGGGAAGCTGAGCTTTGGCATGAAAGAAAAATGCAAATGATTTATCATCATCAGACAGATAGTTTGACTAAAAAATTCCAGTCAATGCTCCTTGTTAACTATTGTGATACTGGATTATTGCTTTTTGGTTCATTTCAAAAAGAAAGCATATTGTTTTGGCAATTCGGAATAAAGGTCTTATGTACAAGCATCTATAAAAGTGCGTTTTTGCTCTATTCTGTAAATCACTGCAGGTTTCTTTAAATAACAAAGTATACCCAGGGGAATTCAGACAGATAATAGCTCTATTGAAGAGGCTGCAAACCAAGTTTTTAGATAAACTGCTGACCTTTCAGAATCTCATATCCTTTTGTACACACACTCAAAAATCTCAAGCTTTTTTAAAGACTTCAAGCTTGATTTTAATGCATCTTACTAGAAGGAACACTGCAGGTGTTATCACAGATAAAGAACTTTCCAAAGTTTTTCCATTCATTTTTGCAATCTTTCCAAAGCAAACATTGAAGTTTGAACACAAAGACCAGAATGGATTCCAAAGCAAGCTTTCCTCTGGCTGTACTGGAGAGACATTCAGTCAAATTCCTACAACTTTTCATGCATTGAACTTGAGTAAAGAAGGGAAAAAATGAAGCTGATAGTTTGATCAAGTGCATTTAAATATATTTAGACCTTAAAAACATGCTTACTGATTATTCAAGTCATAAGTCCCACTCGGATCATTTTTTTATCTGTTTTAAAGTGTTCCCAGTGAAAAAACGTTTTTGTTTTCTAGGACATACTTTCTACACAGCAGCAGCAGTTCATCAAAAAATTGTCTTTGAGTCGTGGGCGGGACTGTTGGCACAGAGCAAGCCCTCCGCCTTCCCATCATGCATCTGTTTACCTGCTCTCCTGCTAACTTACAGCCATTCCCACCCCCAACCTAACATTACTGGTGCAGCAAAAATGGCAAGCAATATTGGATCGATCCAGCTGTCCAGTTTTGAGCTAGAGGCCAGGTCAGATACGGACAGTAAAGACATACGTGGATCTATTTGTCTAAAAGTGGATGCTTCAGGATGAAGCGGAGTGGGGAGCTTGTGGGTAGCTGTAGTAACTTGTATGTCACACTTACAGGCTTTTTCCAACAGCAATTTTTCGTCTGCTCATGATTCACAATGATTTGAATTAAGATATACTCAGAAAAGCAACTTTAAGATGAATTTTCTTTATATATGATCTCCATCATGAGAAAAACGCCACAAGAAAATGTTAAAAAAACAATCTTCATGGGAGTTGGTCTACCAATTACAACTACTTTGAAAAACTTGATTTTTTATAGATTTTTGTCTTACTTTAAAACATTTACTAGACAGTGGGGTGTTTTGTTTTGTGTTAAATGCATAGTCACCTTTTTGACTCTTGCTGTTTGTAAAATGTAACATCTGCAAAATAAAAAAAAGAACACCAAATACTCCTATTTATATAGTATATATCACAGAGTCTAAACCTTTAATGTAAAATAGACTGGCTAAATAGGTTTACTGTAATTAGATGAGTCTCTTGTGCAGCTATTGTGATTGGATAAGCTTGGTGTGATCATTTTCATTCCTTAAAAGGCTAAAACATAAAGATGGTCCTGTTAAAAAAAAAGAATGTTCTTCCTTTCGAAAACCTGATTGACCTGTAGGCTGTTAGATCGTTTGTTTCGCTTTAAGTGTTCAGTAACTGTTGCAACAGAGGAGCTATTTTACACAACTTTTACATAGAAAAGACTGAACATGAAAAGTCGAATCATTAGGATTACAATGAAGCTTCAATGTCTTAAAAAAGGTATCTAAAGTTGGCAAAAAAATGCCATTTACTTTTAGATCATGTGATGAACAGACAGCACCAGCAGCATTATAACAGACAGAGGAATGAACAGCACTGGTGAGTTAAACAACAAAGTTATTCTGCCGAGAAGAGAAACTGGACAGAGGAGTTTCTGTCATGTAAAGGCAATGCACATTTTACTATTTATGTAAATGTTAAGCATGAACGAGCAAAGCCGATGTGCATTCATCAGTGTTTAGCAAACCTCAATGCTTAGGAGGAACGTAGAGCAGAGTGAGGAGAACCATGTGGGCTTCATTCATTGTGAACTGAAGAGCTGAATAAATAAAAGACTACTAATACACATTTTCTAGAACTAAGGTGATTGAGGCTTATAAAAAAAAATCAAAAAATTATTCAAATGACAATGAAGTTGGAGAATATTAACGTTTATCCTACAAATACAAAGACATTTGATTGATTCTGGTGTGAGCTCTAGTCATGGATGTAAGTGGCTCTGACTTTTGTGACATGAACAGCACCAATGAAATGACAAGCTGGAAAGTTCCCGGTCAAGAGTGTGGAGCCGTAAGATAACTAGGTGTAATTGTTGCTTTACTTTGAAACAGATATGATGCTTGAAAAAAATGATGTCAAACAGTGTGATCAAACATATAAAAAGAGTTTAAACATCAACTTCTTCAACCAGCATCTCCAAAAACCTCACTTTAAGACCTGTTCATTATCCAAATGACAAGAAAATGTCTGATTAACTGTTTTATTATTAAGTTTGCAGCACCTTTAGCTTACTACACACCTTCAGGAGCGTGTACAGACAAAATAAATTGCAACTTCCATCTACAAAGTCAGCAGCTCAGCAATAATTATGACTGGACAAGAATGAACTGGCTGAGGCGAGCGTGGGCTTGGGTGGGATGAACGCAGCCGCTCTATGAATCAGAACAGGACAAGCTCTGCATGAGGAAGAGGAACTCCAAAAACATTCAAATGACTTCATTTGACAGTTCAAACTTTTCAGGAATAAAAATGAAATGCTTTTGAAGGAAGAGGATATAGAATTTAAGCTTTTTTGTTAGTAAAAGACACATGCTGTCAAACACTTTTTTATACACAGATTTTCATAACACAAAAAAGCAAGACTTCCCCTCTGTGCTCGCATTTGCTTCTTCACACATGCGCAATGTAACACTACCAGTCTGGAACTGCAAGGTTGGAGGCTTGACAACAATGTCAGAGTTCAGTATGGCTTGTTCTGGTGATGCTATCGTGAAATGTGATTTTCACCACTGTTCCTGCTGCAAATCCTGAGAAAGGGACTCAAAGTGTCTGGCAAACAGACCAGCGTGGTAACAACCCACTCCAATCCAGCTTATCGTGCTCTTATGCCTTTAAAGACCTGTAAAGGCCTGTCTTTAAAGACCACTCCAATAAAAATTGTGTTTCTGGTGTTTTTAACATGTTCTTGTGGCATTTTTCTCATGAAGGAGGACATAAATTGAAAAAATTAAGCTTAAAATTTCCTTCTTAGGTTTTTCTTTATTCAAATTGTTGTGAATCCGGAGCACAAGAAAAAATGTCATTTGAAAAAAAAGTTTGTACTTGTTTCCCCGAAGCTATAGGTGACAAGCCACAAGCTCACTGCTCCTAGAAAATGGCGCAGGTTTTTTGATTTGGGAAAAAAAAACTGCATAATCATAATTAAAAGACCCCTGGGAACGCTTATACAATAGGTCAAAAGATGATCGAAGAGGGACTTTCATTTCCCATTGGTAAATTGTATAAACAATAAAGAAACTTTAAAGTCAAGTTTATATGCACAATTTAAACAACAGAATGTAAATAGGTTTCAATAGGTCATAATTTAAATAAACATATTTTAAGTTATTAACTGTGCAATATTCAAAAGGCATAAAAGATGCATAAAGTCAAGAAAAAACAACTTTTGTCAAGGATTTAAAATCTCTTAACTTATTTTTTAGTGTTTAAACAAACACTTTAACATTGTCACTTCCTCTCATTCTTTATGATAAGTAAATAATAAATGTGCTTAAAGCCATGACGGTTTTTTCTCGTCATCCTTCTGTTTAGTGTGTTTTAATCAGTCCCAAAGTGTGACCAGACTGCAGCAGCATTCTTTTTTTTAGTGATGTAAAATGAACTTAAGCTTCACTCTGATACTTTTCTATGATAAATAACAAATGAGTCGTCTTAAGTGACAGGCAGTTGCAGAAATGAGAAGGTCAGACTGCATCACCCTGTGTCGGGCTCTGAAGTCTTTGAGGATGCCGTTGCACATAGCAACTTGGGCCAGCCGCGACAGAGGCTGGGACCCAACAGCACCCCATCAGACACCTCGGTGCCCTGTGATTGTTCATTATTCACACGTCTGGTCAGGCACGTCAGAAATAGCTCCCTTATCCAGCCTGTTTGTTTTTCTCTTTGCAAAGTATATTTAGAACGTCTACAGCTATAAATCTGATAAAGATGTCTAATCCGCGCTTCAGAAAAGCGTGCCTTTTTGTGTTTGTAGATAAAATGCACTTCCTGACGTACGCTGATGTTTGTTGTCACACCACTAAAAAAGGTGTGCAGGGAGCACAAACCTTTACATTTTTTCATTAGGAATTGCAGGTAAAGGTAACAGACACAGCATAATCCAAACTTAGAGGGGCTGGGGGGCCTTTTTAAAATATATAGGACTAATAAAGAGGTATTAGACAATGTAGAACAGCACTAATGAACTTCAGTGCATTTTAGACTAAAGGTTATAAAAGATTGTTGAAGTTTTTGGTTATAAAACTAAAATAGAATAGAACCTGCTGTGTTAACTTCTACAATGTATGTCATTCACATGGAATTTCTAACAGTTGTACTTTTCATGTCTCTAGACCAATTTGCTTTGGGGCACTTTTGTTTAAACAATGGTCTCTATACATCCATGGGGCTGATGGGAAATTTATCTAATGTTGGGTACAGCTTTGATGGAGAGAGAGCAACGTTGTTGAAGCTTGATTAAGGTTTTTTTTTTCTTATGTTTTTAACAACAAGTTTGTAAATGTCGATCAGAGAACTTTGCCATCAGCCCCACTGACCTACAAGAGAAAACCTTCCATCATAGAGAATGGAGTAAATACACAGTCTGTAAACTGTTATAAATGAAAGGATGGGGGAATAAAAACTCCCTTATAGAGTTGATCAGTTTGAACTTTGATAAAGTGTATTGTTGACAGCGGTTGAGCCAACGGAGACCATTTAGTACCAGCAACCTTCTTTCTGTTTGTGGTTTTCCTGTTATCACTCGAAGGATCACTGGACACAAATGGACACAATGGTAAGCAGATCAAATGACAATGCTTTTTTTTTTGCCCATCAACTTGATACTGTTCAAGCAGACCTCATGGGCTTCACAAACTTGATCTTCACTGAGGAAACCCTTCACTTGTGGGTCAACCAGTCTGTGACATCACCCATCCTGACCCAACTTTATCTGCAAAGACCTGCTACACTTTCTATTGAGAATCATCATTGTGTTGTGAACTACTAAACGTGCACCTGTCTTATCTTTATTTGAAATAAAGGGCAATGTTACAGTATCAACAGTTAAGCACATCAAAGTTATCTAACTTGTAGTTGTGGATAGGGAAAAGAGTCCCAAACAAAACTAAACTGTTTGGTAAACATTACTTTGACTTTCCTACAAATGGGTGCCGAGACGGGACAAACAGAAAGATCTAAAAACGATCTTGAAGATTTCTGACAGCGAGAACACGTGCCGTTTCACAAGAGCGGCAGGACTGATAAGGAAGTGGAGGCTCGTTCTGTATCAATGGAAGTAAACGGAAGACTCATGAGCACATGCGTTTACTGTCAGCCCGCCCTCACTCTGCTTTTCAAAAAGAAAAATAAACTAGGTAGGACTACATCCGAATTGTTTGCATTCATAGTTATTACTATGTTCTTAACCATTTAGAACATGTCAATTCCGTTTGTTGTTAACAAGAAGGGCGTTGACTGCGAGCCATCATTAGAAAGAGGAGGGAAATCAAATCAAAGTGTGAGTACTTTGAAGACAGTGGTCCTCCCGCTGTGAGCTAACCCATCATCTGCCCGTCCGGGAAAATGGGGGGAAACGTTCCTTACGAAAACCGAATTTAGTTAGAAGTCTATGAAAAATAAAAATAAACGTGTGTAAGGGTAAATACCAACCTTTCGAAGAGTATCCTAACAGCGAAAATCCCCAAAGCTAACGGTAAGGCGGTCAACAAATGTCCAGCTTTGGGATACTCCACCCCGGGAGCTGGGTCTGCCAGATCCGCCCAGGTTACATTGTGCGGTAGCCAAAACCTCTCGTTCCAAAACCAGGCTGAAAAAGCAGCCATTTTTTTAAGCGTTCCTGTCTCAATACAGTCTGAGCAAAAACGTTTCTTGTGTGGAATAGAGGATGCGCTAAACTCGTTGGACGTATTTTGTTCTCCCCCCGCCTAACTCGTTTGATGGCTTACCACACTTAACTTTGCAGCACCAACGTTAAGAATTTCACATTATTTCCGGTTAAGAATTTCAAATCAAAAGGGTTAACGGACATTTTTTGTTTGTTCCTAGTACTATTCCCAGGGCCACCATAGAAGAAGAAAAATGATTAAACATTTTGAGAATAAAACCGTACAATTATGAGAGAAAAGCCAAAAATTTACGAGGAAAAAGTCGTGAAATTATGAGAAAAAAAGTCAACATTTTGCGAGACTGAAGTTGTAAATGTATGCTTCAAACAGTCACATTTTTTCAAGAAAATGACCTGCTTTTTTGAAAATAAAAAATATATATTTAGCGTTTAAAGTGTTGCAGATAATTCAGAGAAATCAGATGGACATAACACTCAAGAATCTCGTTTTATCTCTGTTGGCTGTTTTCTCAGTATTTGACAACCTTATTCTCATATAGGCTTACATATTTGTTTATTTTATAAAACTAATTATTTTCTAATACTTTGTTGTGGGTTCCGAATCGAATAAAATATGTGTTTCTTTTTATTCTCATATTTTACCGTGTACATTTTAATCTCGACTCATTTCTTCTACCTGGCTCCTACAATATTTAATGTTCCTCTGTGAGTGGTTTACTTTAGCAACAACAGTATACGTTGGTAAAAGACTGGACTTACCAAAGTAATTCTATGACACTTAATTTCTATTTCGACACTTTCTGACTAATTCTAAATAATCCAGTCATAATTGTACTTGTAAAAATGACAGCCATGCATAAATGAACAAAGGGCTTTTATTCTCTTAATATTAAAGTCAAAATTAATCGGTTTCCGGTAAATCTGTATGCGTTCATGTAACTTTACAGCACTTGGCTGCCATCCTGAGATGAGGACAGGAATTGAGGAAGTCGGGCGGGTCGGGCGGGTCGGGTCCCTCCCATTCGTTGGCTTGAGAAGGGCTGGTTACCATGCATGCGTGCATGGTAACCAGCCCTTTTACTTTCCTATTGAGCTTGTGGAACCGCATTGCGTTTTTATTTTGGATGTGTGTTGCTGTGTTCCTTTCACTTACAGTTCATTTTATACAGTCTTTTAAACGGTTCTGTATCGCACGAGGCATATAGTTTCCGCGGAGTTGTGATTGATGTGATTGCACACCCTAGTGCTCAGAGAGTGTATTACATATCGGGAAAAAAATGGATCATCTTGACCTAAAATTACATCACATTTGGAAAAGCTCAGATCTACACCTCAAATTACATTCCCTATGTCATTTAGCATTGCCCCCTGGTTTCTATGGCAACGCGGGAATCTTATAAAGCAGCATCCCCTCATTTGTGTTGTAAAGTAGAGCTTAGGCAGCTGCAGTGCTCACTGCTGTCTAATTTTAGGTGTCCATTTGCCCCTTCAGAGCATGTTATTATTAGATATCTCAAAGGGCAGTTGACTCAATAGCTATGCAAAGGATCTTAAAGAGGGGATACAATTCAATCAAATGGCAAATGTGGTCACTTCCCACTCATGCGTATGCATAGATGTCAGATCCGACATTTACGTTTATGAGATCGAAGCACATCTATTTATTTTTGAAAGGTCAAAAGAGCACAGTTTCAGTTTGAGGTCAGGGGAACTGCAAGTCACTAAAAAGGACTGGTTATTGATTAAACAAGACGAGAAAAGGAGACAACTCAGATTGCATGTCTGCAGGATGAAACGAAAAAAAAACCTACTTGATGTTTCAGAATGAGTCCAGCTTTAACACAAACATCACAAAATGAGCTATCAGGATTCAGACTGAGTCGAAACCTTCTCTAAAAGAAAAGGCCGATCTTAATGGTGCAGAAAATGGTAAAGGTCAAGAGTTTAGGGTGGCAGCCAGACTGAGCTCAGGTCAGATTACAGAAGGGCTCCTCTCCTAGTGAATGTATTCTGCAGTGAGCAGCAGGAAGTTAAAAACTAAAGCAAACACAAAGTAAGAACAGACTAACAGTTATTTCCAAAATACATCTCTGTGGAGCGAGTGGTTACATTTTATAAGGTCCAGTTGAAAAGCATCTTGTTGGAGTGGTTTTTATCTCAGCGCTTTCCTTTGGAAAGGATGTGCATGACTGAAAAAGACACATTTATTTAAAGATTCGTGTCAGGTTTCACAATATTGTGGTAAAATTTTTTTTACTACGACATTTAGGACTTGGAAAATGTATGCAAGAATCGAGCAATCCCCAAAAAACAGAAACAGGTAAAAGAAGAATGATCAAATGGCATTTTAAACATGGTTTTCTTTTTGAAAACTAAACAGAGACTGATGCAAGATAGGAATCAGATGTTTTCCCCTAAAACATTTTATTTTAAGGTCATACAGGTTCATACAACAGCATTTAATTAAAATGTCTTCTGTTCATCTTTTACATGTGCTCTGGATGGCTTTGCAAACAGCTAATGAACTCTGTGACAGGTCGGCCATTGAAGCAGATCTCATAAACAGCAGTGAAAAGAGGAAACCTGCATGGGGAGACAGAAAAACAGACATGTTGAGGAACAGGTTTCATCACATTGTCTTGCTCACTACGATAATAGAGGCCTTTTTCATTCCACTTTGTAGAATAAAAACAAAATCAATAAAATAATGTAGGGATGGAGAGATAGACAAATAGACAGACATAAAAAGATTATGCCGCCTCAACAAGGCACAAACTAGTGTCCTGATTGTGCCTGTCCCTAGCTCGATAAATGCAGAGGGTAGTGTCAGGAGAAGATAGATATATGGATAGATGAACTGACATGATGATAACATGGTTTTCCATGGATTTTAGGGGGGATATGACACACTAACTTTCAGCACACCCAAACTTGGGGCTGGCTTAATCCAGGTCTTTTTCAAAATTCAATTGTATATGACATAAAACAGTAACAACCATATTAAAGTTTTTTAATCAACTTGCTCACAGTGAACTTACTTCTCCATCATGTTTTTCTGTTTCAATATTTGGTGGACTTCACTGGCTGTTGCCGGACCCTGGAGCTTCTGCCCATTCAGCAGCTCACTCTCCAGCTGCTCAATACTCTAAAATGAAACAGAGATGTTCCTTTTATATTGTAATGTTATTTTTAAAATAAATACCCCCAAACAGTTTCCTACTTTTCCTGTTTTGGCAAAGGCCTCTCCAATCTTTCGGTTGCGTCCTCCGTAGCAGGTTGTAATGAGGTCTGCGACACCACAGCTCTCCAGGAAGGTTGCTGGGGAGACGGCGCAGTCTGTGCAGAAGAGTCTGGCAAAGGCAATCATCTCCATTAGCCCGAGACGTATCACTGCTGCCTTGGTGTTGTCGCCAAATCCCAGGCCATCACAAAAACCAGCTCCCACTGCTACGATGTTCTGTGATGAGGAAATCAAACTTCACCTCAATTAAAAAGATCCCATTTAATTCTGTTTCCTACAATGTTTTATTTAGGCTGATATCATTGCTGTTTGTTTATTTGCACCTCTATATCTTGGTGTGCATTTTTTTCCAACAAATTATGGAAACAAAATAATATTTCCTTGACAAAAAAATGTAGAAATACAGCTTCAAGTGGTGTTCAAGCAAGAAGTGCATGTGGATTAATTTGGAGAAGATGAGAAACCTTTAGTGCCCCGCAGATCTCCACCACATCAGACTCCTCCACCACAGTCACACGAAAGTTTGGGGTCTGCATGAGTTCCTTCAGCAGTGGTCCATATGCTTTATCTTTACACCCTGTAGAGCAAACATCAGCAGCCTATTTCATTAAAGTTCCATAAAATGAGGGAATTTCAGTGCACAATCAACGAAAATAATTGAACTTCTTTAAATAAAATGTGTCATTTGTTGAATTTGTAGTGTTAAACACAATCAAATACAAACACTGATGCTAATATTGAGGATTGCTCTTTTGTTAGACTGTGGTGCTTCTCACTATGTTTTTAATGGTCAGAAAATTGATTTTCAGAAGAAAGTAATGTTTACCAATGAGATTCCTGCTGTTTTAATTCATGTGACATAGATAAGTAAGGAAAGAAAAAAGCTAAACTGCAAACATGTTAATGAGCAGCACTGATCTCTAAATGATGACCAGCACATTTTTTGTGCGTGGTAACTATGGAGAGCTTTCTTATTATTTAAGCCAAGCGTGTCCAAATGTTTTGCTTAGAGGGCCATATTTGGTTAGGCGAGAATGTATGAAGGCTAACCATATAGAGAGCATTCTTACTTTTTTTTGCAATGGAATACTTTTAATTTCTTCACATAGAACATAATTAAATCTAAATACATTAACAAAATTATTGTGAATTTCATATTTGAAAACCATAAATAACATTAAAAAAAGTCTGTTTGGAAAGAAACCTTTTGTCTAAATGAAATCTGGGCTCATAGGAAATGTCATTCATTCATGATTAAGTTCTTACTTTAAATGTAAATCCCGTGAACAGGAATCATATTCAGAAGTACAAACCACTTTGCTTTTTATCACAGAAAGAAAGAAATCTTTTTTTTTGGCCCTTAAGGTTCTGAAAGTCAGGTAGCCACAGGTTGAAACCACAGGTTTACAACAGCTTAGAAAATAATTTAGCCAATCACAATCAATAAATTGTAATTCTCAGAAAGCGCTTATTATTGATTTTTTTGACAGGAACCTGTAGGTCTTGAAAATGGGCTGCATTTGGCCCATAGACCATACTTTGGACACGCCTGATTTAATTTTAATCTAATTTTAAAAATAAATCGTATACATTTAAACAAAAAATATTTGTTCTATAAATGTAAATTGTCACACCTATGGTTGTTTCACAGAACTTTTCATCAGCCACCTCATTGGCGATATTTGCACCCATGAGGACAGTCATGGTGATGCTGAGATTCCCTCTGATGACCTCAGAGATGAGCTTCAGACCTTCAGGACCTGCATCCACACCCTATGGCAAACAAACTCAGGTTAATAGTTTTTTATGCAAAGAACTCTAACATTTAAAAAAAATTGCATTGCAAGATTCTAGGGTTGTCCAGATTTATGACAAACTTGATTTGAGTTTTTCCTCACTGAGAAGGAGGGTCTAAGGCCATTTTAGCTTAGTCTGTTTAGTTTGTAGCTACCAGCAATTGTTTATATTTTTCTGACTGACTTTATGTTCTTTAACACCGGTGTAAAGCCCGAGATGCCTATGGTTGTGATTTTGGGCTATATAAATAAAATTGAAGTGAATTAATATATGATGGGGCTTAATTATAAAGTAATCAAAAATAGAAAAAAAAAACGAAGGATTTGAGTAGAAAGCAAGGCTCTTATTTCAACGTTTACTTTAGTTTGATGCATCATACCTTAATGAGAGACATTCCAACAGCATCTTTCTTTATGTGGTCCTTGATGGTGTCACACACTTTTGCAATAAACTGGTGCGGCACCACAAATATCAAAATGTCGGCTTCCTTTACTGTTTCAACCAAGTCTGGAACAGCCAGCTAATGGAAAATAAAACAACTTAAATGACACAAAAGAAGGGAGAAAACAGCCGTTCCATAGTCACCAGTAAAAGTCTCACCACATTGTTGGGCAGCTTGTGACCTGGCAGATACTTCACATTCTCATGATCTGTGTTGATAATCTCACTAAGCTTCCGATCGTTCACCGTCTCCTCAAACACCCACATCTTCACCGTGCTGTCAAACGTGTTGTACTTGGCTGCATTGGCACCAACAATTTTGGCAATGGCAGAGCCCCTGTGGGCATAAAATCCCATCATTACCATTTTTTAAAACTCCTTTTTATTTATAAAAAAAAGCAGAACTGGACCGATCTCATTATGCGTGTTGTGTAATGTGCAACTTTAGCTGTGCTTTTCTTTTGTCACTATTGTTTTTTGAATCAAAGGCCACCAACAGGACTTTGCTCCTGTGAGCCCAGAGGAGGACAAAATAACAAAGTTTTAAAGAGTCACTGGAAAAAGCAAAATAAAACAAGTTACTTTAACCAAATAAATACTGGTAAAACCACCACTTAAAAAAAGCTTTTTTATGCACTTGCACATTTTTCTTTATAACAATGCTTTTGCAGGAAAACTTTCTTCACCCAACACAAAGAAACCAAAACTAAACAGAAGTGTTTCATTTCAACTTTTCTTCTCTGAAGGCAGCATTTATATGTGACCTTTACCGCTTTAAAGCTGTATTTTTATTTGAAAAAACAAGCATAGCAAGAAACAAATATACAAAGGTATTATTAATTAGTTAAGAAAACAAGAAAACTATTTTACAACGAGAGATACTCTCACTGATTGGACAGTTCCTTTGGAGAGCAATATTTCAAATACAAATGTAATAAAAATGTGGAATATAAAAGAGAAAAAAGATGAAAATAAATAAATCTTCAAAGGTGACACAAATAATCTTTAAAAAACACAACACAAATAGTTAGGTTTTAGAAATGTGAAGACTTCAGAAAAACTTCTGGTTTGAAAAACATTTAGAATAGAATTGAACAACAGAACAGAACTTTATTGACCCCACCAAAGGGGAACTTATCATGTTACCATAGCTCTATTAGAAACATAAAAAATAGCACTAAAAACAGACACAAACAAAAATAATAATAAAAAATACCCAGCAATAATTATGAGATTTATTCTAGAAAATGAAAAAAGTATATAGCACACAACTACTGGATAACGTTTGTATAAATATCTTTATCTATCACAGCTCTTGACAAAAACAATGTAATTTCCTTCGATGGCAGCAGAAGACACATTTTTCTAGTGTGCTATTACTCCATGACTACATGTTTACCTCAATCTTTAATTTAAGACAAAAAAAAAACTGAACAAAACACAAAAAAACCACCAATGTTTGTTTTGTAGTTACTTCACACATAGAGTGCAGTCACTGGCATGGTCTGCCAGCATCTTGATCTTTCCCCCTGAAAAGGATATGGGGAGGATTTTGAAATGAAGAGCTGGCAGCTCTGCTTCCCATGGTGTCACACTCACAACCTTTATGCCTTCAAGGAGAATAGCCCATAACAACCTGAAACAAGTCACTTTCCTGGTCTGAGAGGGAATTACAATCATTACAAAGTGGGAACCACTTTTCCATCCCAACCTTTGAGAATATGTTGCAGGTCAAAGACTTAAAGGCGGAGGATTCACCACACTGGTTTGATCAGAAGAGTAAAGTAAGTCTGGTTCACTAAAGGCTTTAAGAGAGTTTTAACAGCAGGCATTTGTCAATCATTATAGGCTGCAGTTTGGTTTCCATGCTGACCAAAGTTTTATGTAAGCTCAAGAACTGTCTGTTAAACCCAAGCTTCACTCACCAGTTCCCTGAACCGATCACACACACTTTCTTGGGCGCTGCCATCATGTGACTGACTGTCCAGCAGTTGCTTTCAGTGTGAAGACATGCTGGGAGCCCCCCCCCTGGTCCTCATAGCAGCTGCGGCTCAGGAACACCCCCTCCTCAGGGTTGGTCCAATCTGCAGCGTGACGTTCACGCAGGAGAGTATAAGTGAGGGAGGGGATCCAACTCACCTGATCACATCACTGCAGCTCCATCTCATCAAAGAACCATGATGAGTGACATGACTACAGTTCATCCAGTACAGAGGTCTGTAACCTTTAATGCAAATAGAACCATTTAGGCCACTTTCTTACAGATCAAAACCCAGCGAGCTGCAAAGACCCATTTCAGAAAAATACACTTTATTCATGTTTTTGTGGCCATTAGCAACTCATTTTCACAATTTAGCTTTTAAGTATTTACAGCTGAATGATAA
The DNA here is from genome assembly GCA_036245035.1 of Adrianichthys oophorus. Lineage (NCBI taxonomy): Eukaryota > Metazoa > Chordata > Actinopteri > Beloniformes > Adrianichthyidae > Adrianichthys > Adrianichthys oophorus. The sequence goes on along the minus strand of BSAI01000073.1, from coordinate 17,030,936 downwards.
GCCTTATATTCTACATACAATAAAATTAACTTTTACTTTTGACAGCAACACGCACAAGCTTCTTTCAAAATAAAACACACCCTATGTTAAACATCAACCTTCTGCTGTAGCAGATTTACTTCAAATAAAAATGTAAAAAAAAAAAAAAGTCAAATGTGATTTTGGTTCATTGTCCTGCTTTTTTCTTTTTATTATTGAATGCAACGGTGAAATCAGTGTAGAATCCATTAAAAGTTAACACATGTAAATGTGACAGGACTTTAAAACTTTGCCTTTGAACAGCAGCTACACTGTGGTGCAGCAGAGGAACTTTAGCCTTATTCTAAAAATAAACTGCTTTGACAGTAGATTAAACCATTTACCATCATTTGGTTCAGTTATCTGAGGTTAAGGTCTGAATGACAAAATGTAACTAAAAAATGTTAACCTCAACTACAAACTCATCGTTTGTACAAATGTCAGCATTTTTCTTCAAAGCCAAGGGCCACGATGGATAAAAGTCGCATATGGCTCTGGAACCTCAGGTTACAGACTCCTGAGCCAAAATTTGACTTAGTAATCACATTTCTGAAGAAACATTTACTTATACTTCCAATAGGTTTCTGAGGGAAAAAAGTACTTGCGTAATGACACTTTCAAATCATATTTATCACAAATCAGAGACAGATAATTTTATACATATCCTTTACTATAACATAAGAACATACAGAAAAATAAGTTTGGTCCATGAAAAAGTCTGCAGATTCACAAAATGTTTTTACAGTCCACCCAGTGTTGGTTTACATCCCACAAGTTCTCAAATCAACCATTCCACTTGTGTGTGGCCCAACTCTCATTAGTGTATTTTTGTCAATAATTAAAGAAACATGTAAGTCAAAACATGTTTTTTTCCATTTCCAAGATAGAAATGATCATCCAACTAAAATGGACCACCATCTACAGAGCTTCTCACCACTTTATGGCTTTTTCTGCACCTGGTTAGAAGACATCCAACTCAAAAGGCGCGTAAATGTATGCAGATGGTCTGAGACTGAGAGCCAATTCTTTTAAATACTGTTTCCATTTGTTGAATGTAGACCTCAGCCTTCAGTAGCGATGCCCGCTGACGCCACATCATTTAGCAGTTTTTGCTGCTTGATATTTACAAAACTATTTAAACTAGAGGTAATCATACTAGCTATTTCTATTATAACCTGAACTATCTAACATGTGATATATTATACAAGTCTAAAACAAGTAATTAGTACAAGAAAAAAATAATAAACCTTCATACCAAAAGAGAATGTAACAAAGGATATCCAAACTGCCACAATGCTGTTTTCTGCTGTGACTGATTTAGCTTTAAAGTGACCCTCACCTGAAACACAAAGCAAACCAGTGACGGCCGAAAGCAAATATGACACAGGAACAATCAATATGCAGCAAAGTAGCACGACTGATCACAAACACAATAACGATCAATAGTTACTCAGGGAGGTGAGGATGTTAAGGCTCATCAAAAGACATGTCTTTTTTGTTTTTTTTACTGCGGGTGGGAGACAAAGGACCAGAGTACAATCCATACATCTTTTCAATAGGGAGAATACAGTCTGCCTTCTGCTCTCGAATTGTGTACATGCTGTACTTCTGCACTGAAACCATTGTTAAATGTAAGGAAAGGTACAACGAGCAGAGAAAAAAAACATTTGAGGGAGTTGTGGTATGAAGTGGAGAACAAAAGACATTAAACTGCAGTGTGAAAACAACAAAAACTGGCATCCTATTTATTAATGCAATAATCTAGTATCTATGTCTGTCAAGGTTTTTGCAAAACTGAGGAATTTAGCCTAAGTATCCCCCACACAAACAGTTGGCTCCAAAAGAAGCACGTTCATCGTTTGCTTCATTTGGACAGATGTCTTCAGGTGTTCCTGATGCCGAGTGCCTGCTCCAGTTCCTGTCGTCTCTGCTGCACCTAGAAACATTTTCAAATCAAAGTGTCATTATTAGGTGAGGATGTTTAAAATAAACCATACTTGTGAGCACTAGGAGCAAAAACAAAACTGTTTATCATTTTAAGCTTAAAAGGGAAATGAATGTTGTTAGGTGTAGCTAACGGTTAAATTTGCATTACACACTTCTAATTGAACCATCAATCTAATTTTTCTACGGTTTTATTGTAAATAATATTTTTAACGAATGTTTAGAACACAATAAAACCTAATCAGTTTGTCAGGAACCGAAGAAAACTTACCTTTGAGTAAAAGTAGCGGCAAACTGCCTCCTGAGCCCATGGCTGGTAGTAGAACTCTGCCCTCCGCTCCTCTTCGGGGTTTCCAACCACATCGGTCATGGTCTGTGGACAAAAAGACGTTTTTCAACTAGATTGGATTTGATCTAGAGCTACAAATAATAAAAAGCAAATCACAAGTGGAGAGTCGAGTAATTATTAGAAATTTTTGGTGTGTGTGTGTGTATTTGTGCAGTTTTAAATTTGACTTTTTAGTGAACAGACGACATATAAAGACACTAATACACATAACCACAGTGTCCACATTAAATCTGCATGACTCCACAAAAAACAATAATGGTAAATGAACAATTGCTCTGCAGTTAATTTGTTTAGATATGCTGTTATTTAACATAATGTTTCATTGAGTATTATTGCCTGCTAGGAAACAGTCCCAAATTCTGCATTAAAATCACATATAAACTAAATCAACAATAGTATAAATTAGTGTTTGATGAGACTTTTGAAAAAACAAAACAAACAAACAACTAGAGTAAAGCAAAAAAGTACAAAAAAACCCCTCAAAAACAAACAAACTTACTTTGAGGTCTCTACACTGGGACTGAAGCCAGTCGTTGATAAAACCCTGAGGATCTCTGGCAAAACTCAGCATGAACTCCCTCTGGGTTTTCAGCTGGTTGATGGTCTCTATGGTTTCATGAATCTGAAAAGAAGCCCATTAAAATAGTCCATCACTATCCAGGAAATATGTTTTCTCATAGATGATAGCCAAGCAAAAGCACAATAAATGTTCACTGCATGAGGACAGGTGTTTCTAAATTTACCCTAATATCTAAGTATGCTGAGTCACTAGCTTTAAAACCATGTCAGTGTGACATTCTTTGATGTTTTTTTTCCAAATACAAAGTTTTTATTTTACGCTTTGCTTACATGATATAAAAGTCAATTCAATCAGCAACTGCCTCAGTCATTTTCACAACTATACTTCTAACTAGTATAAAAACAAAAACAAAAATCTTGAGTTGTTTTGGGGGATTAAGTGCCATTTTCTAAAGGTTTCAAACAATAAAATAGTACTGTGACATTAATGATGGGACTGGATTGATAAAATTGATTGATGGATTATAATATATCTAAGCATAATAGATCGATAATCGATCCATAAAAGTAGAGATCGATCTAACGCATGATGCTAAAGTTAGCTAGCTTGATGCTAAAGTAAAATGGCATTTCCCATAGGAGGGCTAATGCCAACGCTCAGTCGACCAAAACATATAATGCAGACTAAATGAAAAGCTTTATATACATTCAGATATTATTTTTATAAACTATTTTAAGGAAAAAAAAAACAAACAAAAAAAACAATCTGTGGTCTAAAGCATCGTTTTTTGCTCAAATCTTCTGGAATAAAGTGTAATGCTTTAGCACGAGCTCCACCTAGTGGTCAAACTGAAATGCACTCCAGGAGAGGAAGAACAACGTTTACAATGTTAATTTAGATCTAGACATTTCTGTTGGAGCTTCTCTGTTTGAGAAACCATGTAACACTGTATGGTATTAACAATTTCACTATTATTATAATAATTAGAGTCTCATTATTTATTACATTTTACAGTATGTGAAGTTGATATGTAAATGTGTAAAATGTAAATTTAAAATCAAATTGAATCAAACAGAGTGGATAAAAAAAAAAAAAAAAACCCGGTGAACTGAATCAATACGGACTCTGATGAATTGAATCAAATCTGTAATGTTATTGGCAATATCCAGCACTAACATAGTGCATAATGACTTACTTTGAAAATGTACTAAAATGAATGATCCAGCCTATGAAGTCATTCCAAAAAAACATTCCGCACCTCAGTCCAACTCACCAAACCCCAAGTAAAATAATTGAATGAATGCAGGAAAACACACTGTAAACAACCTCTGTGTTTAGACTGTTGATCTGACTTGAAACAAACGTTTCATAGTGAGATACCCTTCAACAGGATGACTTTGTTCCTATCATTGTGATTACAAGCTTTCCAGGAAAAAAAAGACTGCTGGCAGAAGGTCCCACCTTACTGACCCCACACTGAGAAAAATCTGAAAAACAAAAAGATGATCTGAAAAGAAAACATAATTATTTCTCCAACCTAAAACACTTGACAAAGGATAACCAAGGTTAGGTTGTGTAAAAAAAGATCAACTGAATAAAAACAAAAGGTAATTAAAAAAGAAAAACTTGTTACCATAAGCGGAAGGCTTCAAAAAGGGCAAACCATTTTAAACAATGATGATAATTAAAGTCTATCTTACTCTAGCAACTGAAAGCAATATAAGTAATACTATAAAGAGAGGGCTAGCTAGCTTTTTACTAAATGAACAATAAAAAGTAATTTAATACAAAAAAACAACTTTTCTTTTTTATAACCGACAGAATAAACAAAACTCTGAACATCTTCACACAACGTCAGAGTGATGTCTGTACCTTGTTGTCCAGTCCAGCAATTTCCTGCTGGCTGGCTGTGGACAGCAGGAAGGAGTTCATCTGAGTCTTTAATGTGTCATCCACCTCCACATCAATGTCATAACATGCAGTCTTCTTTTGGTCATTGGGATCCACACTGGTGAAAACCACAGAAGCAATTTTTAACTGTTTACTCGTTTGGACAATATTCTAAAGCGTGACTTGACATTTTGACAAAAATTATTACGGGGCAATTTTGGGAAATAAATTAAAACGTAGGATATTGTTTCGTAAATAATATTTATTTTGCATACATCATGGTGCAATATTAATATTGCACATCATCTTGCTATAATACAATGTGTAAACTAACAAACAATGCTGTTATTCCCTCTTTGACATTTAGATAAATCTACGAAAAACAAATATTTTTAGCCTTTGTTCAGTTCAGCTTTTGTCTTTTCCTTCACTTCTTGCCAAAAAAAAAAGGAAAAAAAACCTGGCAAAATAATGCTTTCAAACTACTTTAGCAAACTTTCAAAAGACACAAACACAACCTTTTTCATCAACTTGAGGTTACCTGATCACATGGTTGATTATAATTGGTTCTGGAGGCATAAGCAGCGCATGTAGGCGTTGTGGAATTTCAGAAAACTTCATTCGCTGAGTCTCAAAAATCTGCCAATCAAATACATATTTCAGTAAATGGTTAGTAAATGCTATTTGTATGAAACACTAATTAAAACATGTGATAACTTTAGAAGTTCGATTCTTTTACACAACTTGGGAAGCCCTGCTCTTTTTTCATCCAATTTACAGATAAAGCTTAGAAAAACATTTTTATTCCTAAATGCAACAGCTGTTTTATTACAAAACGGATAAATAATCCACACATGAACAACAGAAGTCCAACATAAACACCCTGCTATCTTCTGTTTATTCAGAGAAAGAAAGCCAGCCATGAACCAAGGAGGAGACAGTGACCATACAAGGACATGAAGATGCCAAAAGAGAAGATGGAGTGTGAAAGAAAGGAATGAGATCATGTCAGAAACAGAACCTGGATTAAAGAAACTACAAGGCTGCTGTAAACAAGTCTTCTTAAAGTTCAAGAATGTTTAAGTTGCTTTTGATAAATCAGCTGAGAGGTATTAATAATCACACAATAATAAGAATAAAAATCACCAAAAATTGAACAAATAAAAATACTGCAAAACTTCAAACAGCTGAACCAACTAAAAGAATTTCTCTGATTTTACACGGATTACAAAACCTTCTGGATTAGCTTCAGCATGTAGTAAACCTTCAAGATTTCTGATGACAAAAGAACAGAATGTAGCACGTGAATTATGTTGTGTAACTGGGAAAAAAAGTCTGGTTTACCTGGTGGAGATATTTGTCACAGTTTATGAACTCTCGCTCATGAGGGTCCTGGAGTTTGTGGGTTTTAACATATTGCCACAGGGCCTGGATGATGACGGGTCTGGTCTGTGTATGAATACCCAGCATCCGGGCCAATCGAGGGTCCAGCTTAAACTGAGGGGGCTGCAGGATGCAGAGGATGGTCGGCAACAATACAGAAAGTATAGGAGATCTGCCACTACTAAGAGCTATTTCTTACCTGGTAATCGAGCATGAGCAGGACGGTGCAGCGAACACTCACATCACCGGGCCTCTTCACCTGGAAACCATCAGTCTCCTGTGTGGTGGCAGTCCTGTGCCACTGAATGGCAAAGCAAAAATAGGTAGTTTAGGACAGTTTCAATGTTAACTCTGCTAAAAGAAAAATCACAATTCAACAATTATTAAACAAGACAATGTTTAAATTTAGGAAACAAATTTTGACAAAAAAAAGAAGAATAAATGACCCGTGAGTAAAATAAATGACCTTACTTCTACCAGATGATTATCTGGACCATACAAGTCTTTGTCCAATTCAATGACTAAAGACTTGAAGAAAGACGAGAACTTCCTCTTTTGCTTGGTGGCTTCATACTTGGACACAGCAGTCTGAGCAGGAGGAAAAAAACAGCCGTGTAATATGAGCCTTTTTCAAATTTAAACTTGAGCTCAAACATGATTTAAAAACAGTTTCCATAACTTAATTTTCCATAAAAATTTACTTCATTTATTTTGGCAATACCCCAGCGTGACTTTTTTTTTAAAGAAAAACACTAATGCTAATGGATAAACAATTGCAGACACTAGTTTAAGTGTGCAATATAAATCTGAAGAAAGGTGTAATGCTTAAAACATTGTATTACTGAAACAATTCCCATATAGGTGGGATGTTGGATTTGTTTTTAAGATTACTGCAACTAAACAAAGCATCACATACAGAGAGCTGAATATATCAGTACTGAATACATGTCTTCCCTTTGCTCTTGTCTAAACTTGATCAGCTAAATCTTAAAAAAAAAAAAAAAAAGTCTTACATCTTCCAGCAGACGGCCTTCAACACGAAGCTCCCATGAAGCCACAGTGCCCTCACCGTCTTCAGCGTCAGGCTTTGCAGGATTGAAGGTGTTGGATATAAAGATCCGAAGTTTCCTCTTTTGCTGAAAATAAGAGAAAAACAAAAGATTTATATGTCAACCATGAACTTTTTAGAAATTACCAAAGATGCAGATCTGATTAATGGCCAAAATATCTGTTTTGTACATTACCATTTTTTGGGATAAAATAAATACATAAATAAATAATAATAATGAAACAATTGCTTTAGGACAAATATCTGATGCATCTTTGTCTGAACTTTAAACTATTATATTCTACATATATTAATTATTTGTCACACTTCCATGTTATATCATTTCCCCTTATTAGCAATTGAAACTGAACAGAATTGACACATTATTTTACAAAACTATTTTTATTTTACAAATCCTGAACCAAAATAAGCCTTTTTTACTTTTCAAGATAATCCATGATAATCTTAATAGCTGATGAAGTTTTGGACATAAAAACAGCACTATTAAATTTGCTATGATCATTTTGCTTTTTTAACCAAAAACAGAACTATGACAGATTTTTCAATAGCAGCACACGCATATCAGCTGTCCCAGCACACAGCAGCTGTTGTTTTGATTTATAAACTAACCCCAACTTCAAGCTGAAGTGGTTAATTCACACTGATCAGCAGCTAGTCATTCTTTTATTTGGTGGAAGCAAGTTAAAACTTGTGCCATTCCTGTTGATGGTACTCACATTTATGCTGTAAATAAGACAAAGTCTGTACAAGAAGATCTTCAGCAAGAAGATCACCTCAACAAATGTGCAATAAGATTTGATAAGATAAGCAGATTTGGACAAACATGCCCTGAAAAGCGCTCAAATCGTTGTTTTTAATTCTGTTTTTAATTTGCTTACAAGAAACTTGTTTTAAAAACCCGAACCTCCTTTAAAAGCTCACGTTTTTCACACAAATCAAATCAAGACTTCTATATCATCACTTTTCAAACAATTGTAACACTACATGCTTTACAGATTAAAAATAACTTTCCAAAACACAAGGAAAGATACTCCCAGGAGCTGAGAGAGGACCATAGCCACTGTTGGAACCAAGAGTTTTGCTCAAGAGAAACATAGTGAGGTTGTATGTAAGTGAAATAAGTATAACATAAAAATACCTTAATGGGCCTCTTGAGGGCCTCCTGGATGTCCAGTCTCTTGCGCATGATGGTCTGGTCCAGCTTTCTCTCAAAAGCCAATAGATCCATGTAAGCCTGAGACTCTGGGACCAGTTCTCTGATCTAAAAAGAAAGAAAGAAAGAAAAAAAACTAACACATTTAAAAAATACAATAATTTAAAAAATGTTAAAACAAAAACTTTTTGTTGGCTGTTTTTTGAAATTTTATCTGTCAAAGCATGCTCAATGCTTACTCATCCATACTCAATCTCTATTGAGAAATCTCAAGTTTATACCAGTGCTTTAGATACAAATCATTCATAATTAAAACTACAGTGACTGGTTTTGAACATGCTCTGGCTTTAATGCTTACCCTCTGAGGTAGAATTTTATCTGCCATCTTCTTCTTTTTTGTACTTCAAAAAGAAACAAGTAAACATGAATACATTTTCATAGAAGCAAAACACAGTTTGGTATTTTTGAATCCAAAAGATGCCAAAATACTTCTTTCTTTAAATTGATGAACTACTCATATTTTTTAATCTTAAAACAAAAAAGTCTTGCAAATTCAAAAGTCCAGATGCTTAGAAGTTTTTGTGTATCTGTAAAAATCCAGTCTGCTTTAAAGAGCTGCAACAGCACCATGAATTGGTCTTTGTCCAAATGAAACATCAAATAACACAAGGCTAAAGCTACTGTGGTAAAATAAACTGCCTTAATAAAGCTTTGTTTGCAATCACAAAGGCTGTTTATGAAACACTTCTAACATGGAAGCAGTTGAACCTTTCATAATAAAATGCAAACAAAATTTTCAAGTCCAACTTTTCTCTTTATTGTTGGAACATTTGCAAAATCTTACTTATCTACCTGAATGTTTTTTTTTTCATAGTTAAATTTCACCGCACTACAATAGCAAACTGCATTATCTTAACAGCATATAATATGAATAGCTGACTTGCATACTTTTAAGGTAGCAAAAAATAGGAAATAAGTTCAAGTTCAACACTTCTTTTTCCTGTGTAAACTATTAAATAAAAAATTTTACACCCGTGAGACATTCCTTTGGTTCATGACTACTAATTAAAGTATTGACTACAAAGTTCAATCAAACCTTTTTTTTTTTAATTAAACCAACTATATTCTCTTTTTATCTGCTATTTATAAGTGATCTGGAGTTGGCTAAAATAGTTACAGATCACCATAATCATAAATCAATACATGAACAATTTTAGGACAAATGTATTACTTTGAGATGGCGTGACCAGAGTGAGTTCAGACTTACTGTTGGTTGCGGTTCTGTTGCTGCTGAACCTGCTGAATCTGTTGAGGCGCCGGCCTCTTTCGGGATGGGTCCATAACTCCAGGCATCCCAGGCCGAGACACAGGGCTGTTGCCATATCCTGGGGGACCCATGGCTGGTCCCTGTGGAGTCATACGACTGGATGGGGGCATGCCTGGTCTCTGCAGAGATGTGGCCAGTTGGAGATACATTTAAAAAGTGTCCAGCTGTAACATTTAGAATTTTAAACTGCAAGAGCGTATTAACCTGTAATAATGTAAAAAAAAAAAATGTAGTTCAATGTGGATATACAGCAACAGTTGTTGTCTACTGTTGCCTATTGACTGTAGTTGATACTGTTGATCATGAGTAGTTGATTAAAAAACTTCACATGTATGGAGTAAGAGGACTGGCCCTATCATGAACAGTGTCATTAAAATTTGAAGATCTGGCTGATTTCAAAATATTTCAAATCATACCTAAAAAAAAAAAAAAATCATGAAAGAGGATCAAAATAGTCTTCCACCTAAGATGGAGTTTGAGAGGATCAAATGTGTATGAAATCAGCTGTGAGAACAAAAGCTAAACTTGACAAGAGGGGTTCAGATGTGCAATAGATGCATGGAAGACATTAAAATTGTCTATTAAAAAATTCAAAGCTAATTTAGAAGGTGGTGTGATAAATAGATATAAGGGACTTAGCATGGTTGATTGCTTTGTACTTTTAAAAAAAAAGTTGCTTTGTTTTGACCACATTCAATTGTTTTCAATGTATATGTTATTTTTTTGTAGTTGTGTACACATACTGTTTGTATATATTTAAGTTTGGACTGATTTGAAAAAGAGGCTTTGGACAAAATAAGTTGTCAAACTTCACCCAAAACCCTTTCGAACCAATAGTCATTAATTGTTATTTTTCTGTATATGATGTTTATTTTTTATCAGTTCAAAATAAATAAATATCAAAGTTTGTTAATGATGTTGGCAGGGTAAGACCAGGTCACTGATGACAGCATGAAATTACCTCTGCACACCCAAACTGCTCATTGTTATCATTAAATGCTGGGGAAAAAAAAAAAAAAAAGAATCTGTGGATTTACTGCAGTGCCCATTTCTTATTTAATTAAAAGCCACGATAAAAAAAAACATAAACACAATCAATTAAAAAAATATCTGGGTATTAATAATAATATGAAACATGCAAGATCAACCACAAATACAAAAGGTTACAAAACAAACAAACCCTCCCAAAAATTACAGCTGTGATACAATTATGTCCTACATGTGTTAAAATGGTAAATGCTTATTTTATAAAAAAAGCATGGGGGGAAAAAAAGGCAAAAAAAACCTTCTAAAATTGTGTTAATTATGCTCGCCGTAATTGAAAATATTTTAAATGTTAAACAAGAAAAAAATGAACGCCTATCAAAGGACAACACATTCTGAATAACTAAAATAATATAATAATAAATCATGTCACACACTGATAAGGTGGCAATTATCACTGACCTAACAGACAAGCAAAATAAATAAATCAACGACATCCCACTCACCAAGCCATGAGCTAAAAACTCATACAGGCGACTTCTTGTATTTGACTGCATGACTGCAGATGAGTTAAAAAAATTACCCACTAATTGCAGGTTTTTCTCCAGCAGCCAGTCCAACAAATGAGACAGATGAAAGCAAACACTCAGTCTGTGGTAGAAGAGAGGAAGAGGGACTGACTCCAACAAAGCAGTCCTTGCCTTTTCAATGCTGTGCAGTGTAGGCAGAAAGGAGACTGTACCGAGCATTTAGTGCTTTCTACGCTGTAGATCAGTATGACCTTGGATTGCTAAAGAACAAGTGGATATCTCTAATATTCAGAGTATGAAGCCTCTTTTAGATTGTGTTATGAAAAGCTGCCTGTGTGAGGGAGAGCTGCCAAGGATACTGGAGAGAAAAGAAGATGCAACATCTTTTCACTGAGCTGTTTCGAGTTTAGCTAAGTTCTTAAATGTTTGAGGTCTTGCAGACCTGTGTAAAGGGACTCATCAAGTCCATTTGGATTCAAATACAGACAATGCACTTTAAGATAATGTTACTATTGAAGGGGGCACACAAAAACGTTTTGTAATATAAAGACGCTTAATTTTTTTCAAATCTACATCTTGTACAGAAATGCAGAGCATTCACCAATTTTTACAGTAAATTCTCAATTCTTTTTTGTGAACAAATGTTTTTAAAAATTGAAAAAAAATATAAAAAGGCTAAAAGATTTGACAAAGATGAAACACCGAACAATATCCTACAAAGGCATTGTTTTTTAAATAACAAAAAATACATTAATTAATTACTGTGACCAAATCGCCCCTGCGACAGACTGACGACCAGTCCAGGGGTGTACCCTGCCTTCGCCCATGAGTAGCCGGGTTAGGCTCCGGCAACCCCGTGACCCCGAAAGGGATAAAGCGGATTGGAAAATGAATGAATGAATGACTGTGACCAAATCACTGTATCAGTGAAAAAATATTAATTTCCAGTTAAAACCTTTTAGACAAACTTCAAAAAATATAAAGTTTGAAAATGTAAGACAATTCTTTTAAAGCCCTACAAGAATTGCAGAAATGTAAACCCTTTCTTTACCAAAGAACAAGAGCACCACAAACATCTCAAGCATTGATGTCACACTTCTGGAAAACAGTAGCAACGTTTGCAACTTAAACTCCATTACACTAAAATGTGAACCAGCAACCATCCTTCCATGTTTCATTTTCATTTCTGGGTTGGTACACCACTAACAGATCAGGTGTCACATCCATCATCACTTTTCACTTCCATGTTGTTTTCAAGTTCCACCATTTGCTTTCCACCAAAACACCACCTCACATATTTGTCTTAATTTAGAATCCTTCAAGTTATCGAATGATCTTGATCTATCTATAAATTAGATACTTTTCTGTTCTATGCCAATTTATTGCCCTTTCAATGCCAATAGCAACTGTGCACTATAGTCTCTTTACATTTTCCAACAATTGTGATTGGTTTAATGTTAGGGGTGTGCTGAATAATCACTTAAACTATGAATGGATATGATCAGATCAATCTCTCTGAGGCAACATTTCAAAATTGGATGAATTGATAATCGATGTATAATTGATATTGAAAAATACCATTTGGATTGAGACATGGTAGGTTTATTTAACTATAAGGTAAAAACAAAACAAAACAAACAAAAGCCATCACAACAGACAACACATGATGATGGCAAAAAATGATCAACCATCATTACAGTCCAAAGTGTGGAAACACTTCATGAAACAAAATTAAAACGTATTAACCATTCATATTTGTTTTATTTGTGCACATATTCAATTTTCACTTGATTGTCTTAGAACTACAAATTAGGATATGAATTGTTGTTAAAACGAATTGTTACACCCCTATTAAATGTTCATCTCTGACACATGGGTGCCCCATTTTTTAAAGCAAAATCACAATGGTCGGTTGAACTTTTAGGGAAAGCTTTTATTATTATTTTTTACTTTTAGTAATTGCATTCTCTGTTTAAACTCTGAAAACAGAGTTCAATGTAGAATACATTTGTAGTAACAGTAAAACATTATCACGTGTTGTATAGCTATGTCTCAACGGCGGTCTTACACTTAAAACCCGACCGAAACCACAATGGTTCCGTTTAAGTAGAAAATCTGGATTTCAAACAATTCAAACGTTCATTTTTAAGCCCCGGTAAACAATAAAGGTGGATGGTGTAATAGAAGCCGGCGTTCCTAAATTACCTTTCAGCTAATTTGAATTTGGACTCGCATTTCACGTTACCAGATGCTTTCGCAAGCGGTTCATCCATAGGCGGACTTTTTACTTTTAGATTTTCTGAAGGAAATGGATCCTACCAAGTCGACACATAAATAACATTAAAGATCAATCTAATTAATTTGTTTATATGCCACTTAACTCTGCACAATGAGTTATGAGAGAATTACACAGTAACATAGTCGCTAGCTGCCAGCGTTAGCATGCGAAGTAGCCCAGTTTTATGCAAGCTAACTTTCTGTTAGCGAGCGGGAGGTTTAGCAAATTCAAACATGATAAAACTCCTGAAAGTCCAACAAAGCGCTCGACGAAAATATTTCACAAAAGTCGACTGTTGTTGTTGTGGCCTTCTTAACTTCTTTTGGAACGGGCCTGCATGGGGACATGGGTTATGTTAGCCATTGGTGACAAAGCAGCGATGAGTGGCTTTGTTCTAGCGGACCGGCTAGCATTTAAGCAGCAAAGATGGAGTGATAACTCACCGGGTACCCAGGCCCAGGCATTGGAGAGCGGTACATGTGGTTCTGACCGGCCGACGATGGTCCCATTCTTCCAGTGGGAGTCCCTGGCCCCATTCCTGGTCCTGCACCGGGTACCGGTTGTCCAGGTCCGACAGCTCCACCACCACCAGTCGGTGCCGACTGAAACCCTCCTCTAGTCGCCATCTCCTCACTAGATGTCGCCTCCGGTGGAGCAAATGAGCTACCGCGAGAACAACTCAGGCGTTTGCTTTACGACAGCGCCCTCTACGGTTTGCTTGTATGACAGGATGAAGATTGATTGTGTATATATATAAAAAAAATAATAAGAAAGAGAGAGAAGAAAAATAACGGATGTTTTTCGTGCTATTTTCCTCTTATATATTTTCTCTTTCGCATTTTTTTTTAAAGAACTACAAAAGCAAAGAACTAAAACAGAATGACCTGCAAATAAAAGATGCAATTACATCAAACAACAAGTAAAAAACACATCTCGGAAAACCAAAAACTTAGATTGAAAATAAATTGTTTTAATTAATACAAAAAACACAAAAAAATTGAGCAAACGTTTAATACAATACCCTTCCATACTTTTGAGTTTCAAAAATAGATTTAAAGGATTTACTAATTAAACATAAGAGGTGGTGTGTATTGAAAAACAAAAATCATTAGCTGAAATAAAGTCTTCACAAGTAAATTATGTATAACAGCCAGAATTAAAATTTTATGGTTATATCCACAAGACTAAAATAAACAGGCAAGCCAACTTTATTAAAGTAATTTGTAGCACTCAGTTAAATTGCATTCTTTCTTTTCATGTGAATGCACTAATTTGTGTTATTGGCCTCTTTATGCCTTTCATCAACGAGGAATAAATCATCTTTCACGTTCTCTAAATGGACAACGTAATTTGGAGCAAAGTAAAAACAAAATGCACACGTAAACGTTTTGGAAGAACAAATTTCAACAATCTGATATTTCATGATGAATTTAGGCAACAATGTCAAATCAATTGGTTCAACAGTAGACTGCTGACATAGCATTTCTATGGTGTTTTCTCTACCTGTTAATATTTTTGTATCTGTCAAGGGGTGTCACGATCCATTCAACTCGATTGAACTATTGAATTCAATCTGATTCACTGACCTAACATTGATCCAGGACATCTTTAACCAAAAATTCAGCCAGTGTGACTCAGAAATAAATACCTGGTACTGAACAGTGCAGGTGAAGTTTTCCAGATTCCTTGTATGTTTTGCAAGATAATCAAGTGTAAATAAATATGCATACAAACAAACAACTAAACAAGAATTAATTCATTCTAAAAAATCCATTCACATTTTAGTATCATAAAGCTCAGTCCACTGTGGTTTTTCCACATCAAAATAATACGAACTAAACATTATTACAACATTCTGTCACACTGTATGGTCACATCTTTGCAAAATTCCACACGTTGGACTGTCATGATGGCATTATTTTTTGCTCTCATCACATGTGCGTTGTCTGCTGTGATGGTACTTGATAATTTTTACATCATAGTAAATAAACCTACCATTCAAATGGCATTTTTAAAATTGATTTTAAAGGTTGATTTGATTTGATTCAATTAACAACTTTCCTCAGACAAATTGATCTTGTTAGATCATAGGAATAGAAAGAGATCGATCGATCGATTCATCAATTAATTGTTACACATCTAACTCTATCCTTTAAAAAGAAAAAAAAAAGGATTATTTACATTTTTAACTAACTTCTTTTCGAGTATATTTTTTTTCAGGTTATTTCCGGAAGATTTTATTGAAGAGAAACCCTGATGTTGACTACTGTGTTTTCAGCCAATTGATTGTTTTTTTCCATCATTTTGCTAAGGGACATGTTTTGCCATGTGACTCTTTGTCTCTGTATCAAGTCATGCAAAACTTGACAATGTTGGGTTCGGCACAAGACTTTAAATGTCTATTGCAGGACATGTTTTCTTTTCAACAACATAACACCAAAACTTTGTTCTGGATTGATTTGACGATCAAGAATAAAGAATAACTCTCAGTAAACATCTTAGCTTCATGCATCCTTTCATGCATCCTCACTTCTTGCTGTATTACAGAATATTTACTAAGAAAGAATAATGACACCTAACAACCTTGTGTAAGGGCTATACAAAAACGTGTGCTTTTATGGGGTGAGGTGAAATAACAAGGATGAAAGTATCAAAATGAGTGAAAATGTTACAATAAATAAAAAATACAAAGGAAAATTTTGGAAAAGGATAAACTAGAAATTGAAAAGCCAAATGGGAAAATGTGTGAATAATCATGACTTCATGACATTGTTTTAATATCTTTATGTTTTTTTTCTTTAATTCTTTTATGTCAATGTTAAAATACATTTATTTTTTATGTAAAATAAATGCATAAAATATCATTAGAGGGGCGAATTATTTTTCTGCTGCCCACTCTTTTTTTGAGAATCATGTTTATTTAACAATTTTATTTTGTGTTTGAAAATAAAAAGAAATCAAATCGAATCAAATCAAAACAAATAAAATATTTCATGTGAGCTGCACGACATCTGAATGATGAAAAAGAAACAAATAGCAAATATCATTTTAACTGATAAATTAAAAAAATCCCAATACATGTGTTTTTGTGCTACATTGATGAGTTATCTAATGAATTACCCAGTTTCAATTTAAAAACAGAGACATTGTTTAAGACAAAGAAGACTGTGGAAATCCATTTTTGCAAGAATGGGAAAATAACTGCAGAGGCAGACTGGATGACAACAGTTTTTGTTTGTTTTCACAAACTCAAACTCACAGGTTTATCTTCTCAAAGTTGTCTTTTAAGCTTTTCTCCAGAAATTGGCACCTCGTTTCCTTTCATCACAGTGGGGTTCATAAATTAATTAACAAGCTCCCTTTTCTGTTCATCAAAGGATGTAAATCACTCCCATTGCGTTCCCATGATGGGTTTCAAAAAAGACAAATCACTTTTTGTTGAATTATTTTTTAATGTAATCTTTGATCATTTGATTAGACCTGAAAGGCAGAAAGCAGGCACTGAACCTTTTATATCTCCTTCTAAGGTAAACACCAGGAATAAACTGTGAATTTGAGCTTCACAATTAAAGCACTTAGTTGTTTTAATCATCCATTTTGCACATTATTGCACATGAAACCTTACACAAGGTGCCATTTTCCTTGTTTGCATAGTCTATTTGCATGTAATAGGAGATTGTCTGTATGATGACAAACGCAGAAGAAAGGTGACCATCAGGATTTTACGTACAGTGAGGTTGATCACGTTTCTCCTTTTCTTTGCCTCCAGTGGCTTGTAGAAAAAAAGAACACATGCAAAACCAGCACGATCAGGTTTGAGTTTGGGTCCTGCCAAACAGTCTTTCAACAAAACAAAACTTGACTGTGTGACAATTAATCATTTTAATGAGCCGAATGTAAAGCGGAACCCAGAGGAGGTGTCAGCTGACATAACCATGACAAATGGATGAGAATCCTAATTTGGCTGGAAGATCTGACAGTATAAGTTCATTTCACAAATGTGACTCATCTGACACCACACACCCTTAGAAAAGATGTGCCATAGTGCAATAGCAAATATATATGTATATATATGTATGCAAAAAATCTTTTCAGAACTGATAACTCAGTGGGCAATTGATGTTGAAATGACATCAAATCAACATCAAACTTCAATATCAAATTGAGGTCAAAAACAATTAGAATGTGCAAATCAAACTGACGTAAAAACTGTAATATCAGCTCGATATCATGATATTTATTCCTTTTTGATGTCATGTGAATTATACATTTGGACAAATAAATTCATAAAACAAATTTTCTTTTTATTATTTTCAGCACAGTTGAGAATTGTTTTTGTCTCATTAACCCCGAAGAATTTCCACTTATTACACTAGATTTTGTCCCTGTAATAGAAATGAACTGCACATAAAAACCAAAAAAAAAAAAACATTTGCAAAGAACTAGCCAAAAAAAAGTTTATTATTGGGCTGTATAACCTTCAATTTTAACCACTTCTATCTAATAGCTAGCTTTTTTTTGAACTAATTTCTTCCTTTTTAAATGCTTGTGTAGAACTTTTTGTTTTATTTCTTGTTAAGTAAAAATACTTGCTCCATGTAAATGTAGATAATTTTACTACTTTATAGTGATTTTCTTCTTAATGTTAGTATTTGCTCATATTTTTAAACTACCTCTTTTTGCAATGTGCATCAAGTTGTAAAATATTTTCTTTAATTACTTTTTTATTTCAACAAAAGTACATTTATATATCCAAATATTTATTCTTTTTTCTGAATTGCAATAATTGTGCAGGTACTGAGTAACAGGCGTGTGATCATGACAGTTAAACCAATAAACTCCTCTATGGACACTGTGAAGGCAAAATGTCAAAAGAAAAGGTTGTAAAACAGGGCTGAAACATAGCAATGTTTATTTTCAACTTAGCCAATACGACTATTTAGACTTGCAGTAAAATTTTAATGAAGCCATTAGAAAAAAAAAAAGAATAGAAATGCAATGACATGTTTAGTTTAGGTTGACAGGGGAAATGACAGAAGAAAGCTCAAGGGGACTGTGAGTCTCTGTGCAACAAGGGTTTAATATCCATGTGGATAACAAGATGTGATAACAAGATTAAATGAAAATGACCTCTCATTTGAAGAGAGTTTACAAGATTAAACTACCAGATGTAAGTGAAAACACAAGCAAGAGTGTCATCAAAGTAGAACAACAACGATGAAAGATTTGCTGCATTACAACAACACCCCCCCCCCCCCCCCCCCGCAAACTGCAGGCAGGTGGTCATTAGCTGAGGGTGTTCCAAGCTTTAAGAGGGTCCGACAGTATAAAATATGACATTAAGGAGCATCTTCTTTTTACAGCATCCACAGATTGGCTGCATGTCAAACAGCAAGGTGAAAGCCAGGGAGGAATCAGTCATCCTTGATCTTTAGATCTGGGAGGAAATGAGAGCACAAAATGATTTAACCTTTTTCAAGAAGGAGCTAATGTTATCTCCAAGATAAAAAAAAAATCTGCTGAAAAGCACGAGAAACTAAGCAATTAAGGAGGCGGTGACTGCAGGAGCAGACATTTTTGGACAACTTTCATCTGGTTTAAACTCTGGCTGGTGTTACCACCTCCCACACAGCCTCCCATCTACTTTGCCAGTGGAGACTTATCAGAATGCAGGGAGCATCTCTTTCTGGATTTCTGTCACTCCCAAACCGATCGTCTGATTCCTGACGTCCTGTATAATCTGATAGCAGGTAGAACTGGTTGGACAATTACACAACATTTGAAAGTTTTCTCATAATAATTAGTTTTTTGATTATAAATTCGTCATGGAAGATAATGACAAAAACGTTTAATGTTTAGTATAGTAAACTGCTTTATTGTAAATCCTGAAATGATATTTTTTTGTGTTTAAAGTAAAAAAATACATGCACTCCCACTTTGGATCAGAGCTGCTTCTCTGAATGTATCATAAAAAAATGATAAGCTATGACTAAACTTCTCATCCCTGGATGACCCTTCATGTAGCAGAGGACTGATGACCAAGCAGCAAGCGAGGTTATTAATGACATTATGTCTTTTCCTATCTTCCATTTCTTGCAAAAGACTCTAAGCTAGCAGAATTATTGTTTAAGGTATATAATATTCACACAGTCATTCATCATAGTGTTGATTTAATAGTACAAGTGTAGCAGATGGCAGCACCAGTTGTACAGTCGCAAATGAGAGAAGTCACCCAGAAAGTGGAGCGGTTGGCTTGATGGCATTCTTGATTAAGCTTGGACATTTCCCATCCATCCTTTTGTCATCTAGCAACCAAAACTGTAATTACATGTCAGGAGTAATCGGTGTGGAAACTCCACTGGGACAGCTTGTCGAAGTTGAACCGTTAACGGAGAGTTAAAATGTTTAACAAATAAATGCTTGACACAGATAAGCAAAGTCTGGCTTTTTACCACATTTCTGCCCAGCAAAAGCCTTCTCTGCATTTTCATTTAGTTCCATGAAGTGTTGGATTAGGCAGCACATATGATTACATATTCATTAGAGGAAAGTAAAAATAGATAATTGAGTAAGAGGGAATGGGATCTGATATTCTAAGAGTAGCTGAAAAGCGTGTTTTTTTGTTTTTGTTTTTGTTTATCCAGAACAGAAATTTCACCACAATTAAAAGAAAGACAAACCATTTTTCCAAAATGATATTTACATTTATTTATGCTTTGATAACTAAATATATTAGCTTTTAGCCTGAAGGGAGATGACATAATACTAAGGCTATACAGAGCATGTTTTTATTTAAAAAAACATAAAAACAAAACAATGAAAAGCAGTCAGGTTAACACGATATTATTAATATGACAATATAGCAAGAAGAATAGTACTTTTTCTTTTACATCACCTCTACATACAGGCGGCATTGTGCTTTTATAAGACTTTTGTAATTAGAGCACAGATACAGAATTTTTTGACAGCCTTACAAAACTCTCAAAAATGTCATTAACAAATTGTCGAAGAGAAAAAACAACCTGAAAAAAAGAAGCAAAAAAAAAAAAACATCACAGAAACAACGCACTTTATTTTGATGCAGAGTGAAAAGTCATTGAGCACATGTGTAAATGAAAACACAAATTGCCATAAAATGCAATAAAATAAAATGCATTTAGGTGCAGTTTTTCCTTTCTCCTATTGGGGCACTAATGTAAAAAAAAAAAAAACACACACACACACACACACAACATACTTTCAACACACTCACACACACTCCAAGAGCCATTTATGAGAAGAGTCATTTACTTTTCCTGTTAATCACTGAGGCAAATTTGGTAATTATATGTAAATATATACAGTCTAGATTATATAAAGATAAGTAAATGAATCAGAATCAGAAATGAAATGAAAAACATGCGCTGGACAGATACAAGCATGCAAATACATGAGGATGAAACCTGAAATTTCCACCATCTCTGCTGTTGGAACCATAAACCCTTGAAAAGTTTTCCATCGCGCTCGACTGCACTCACAGTGAATGACGATACATTCTGAAACAAACTATGCAGCGTTTTCTTTTATTTTAATTTTCTTTCCTAGATTCACTGCAACAGGTTCACTTGTTGCTACATGTAGAGTGGAGAGCAGAATGAATATTGTCACTGTAGCAGGTGCTGTGCTGCTGAAACACAGGACTCTTTTCTCATCTGCTGCTGTTGGAGTGAGATAATTGCACTCCTGTTAACCCTTTTTAAACTCTGTTTTATTTTTTGTCTGCTTAAAGAAAGATCCATGTTGTTAGAGGTTCTCCACGAGAATCTTTTGTGGCAGTATTCCAGAGAAAAACACAGAGAGTGTTGAGTGCTGCATGAAATGTCCTTCTAAAAATGAACATTTTCATTTGAAAGATTCAGGACTTTTTCTTCGCTTGGCCTTTGGGTGAAAATTCTTTGTCATGTTGAATTTCGCCCATTTTTTCTCCCCTCAGTTTTATATAAAAAGTGCCTCTGCTTGATTGGATTAGTTCCTCACATACTCTCTGGATAGTTCTTGCTGTATTGTTGGCTTTGGTTGCATAACGTGCACTTTGATGTTTCACCAAGGTCTGCTCAGCAAGTAAAGTCTTCAAAGTTTCCTTGTCCTGGATGATGAGGTAGCATGTTCCCCGGATATGTGGACGGCGTGCGAAGGTTCTCGCAAGGAGCCTGCAAGAAAATCATGCAGCAAAACAAACAGAAATGTAATTTTTGAGCAAAAAAACAAAAACATGATGACATCCAAATGGAGTTACGAAGACCATTTTTGGAAAAAAATATATCATTCTCGTCTCTGTAAAAATATTGCACGAGTGCCCCATCAAAACTTATCCACGAGGGGAAGGAAACAATATTCCTAAATATAATGACCAAGGATGGAAATATAAAGTGAGCACATCTTTCCATTCTTCTTTGTCTGCACTTTGATTTACAGTTAAAATGAACTAGTTTCATCAAACACTTGGATATACAGTAACTGATCTGTCACACCTTGTGAAGCTTTAATCTCTGTCCCTGCTGGTGTTGTCCCGCAGCTTGGATTAAATTCAAACCACTTTTACACTTTCCTGCACATCTAGCCCAATTTCCCTCCTTCTCATTTCACTCCCCATTTCTGTCTCCTTTCTCCCACATTTGCTCCTCCTCCCATCACCTTTAGCACGCAGGGAGATGAGACGGGTAAAGACAATCTAGACGGCTTCTTGTGTCAAAGAAACGAGATCTGATGTAGTCAAAGTACTTGAAAACAGCCTACTGACATGGCGTTTCACATCATCCAGGCTCAGCACAGCTCCACGGTCGTTGTTGTTGCGGCTTTTATGCTTCTTCTTCATGCATCTGCACAGCTTGTACTTTAAAATCTGGAAACATACGTGGGAATTTTTTCTGGTAATGATCATCTAAAGATTATGGAATTTTGTTTTTTATCATATATAACACAAGTATTTGAAACTGACAACCAGCAGTTTAAATGAGAAAGCTTGAAAGTGTGAAAAAAAGTTTTGCAATTGACCCTGAACTTTATGAGAAACCAGATTTTTTTTCCAACCCACTCACTCACTCTCACACGCACACACACGCACACACACGCACACACAGAAACACAAGCATGTACACTCCCACCTCCAAAAACACACTGCAATAAGAAAAGACAACCTGATTAACCTTAAGTATGATATCTAAAATGTTAATGTATTCAGCAAAGCTGCCCTTGATATTCACCAGGCCTTATGTGAATGGTGGCCTGGATGGGACATTTTTCATTTGAGAACAAGTGATCCCAAATTCTTGCGTGGTATTCGAAAGGGTCATGTTTGTAACTGGCAATTTTACCTCATATAGATAGTCAAAGAGTTCAAGAACAGTGAGGATGCTGGCCCCAATGAACAGACCCATCTGACCTCCAATATCGCCTGAAAAGACAAATGAAGAGGGACATTACAGGAATAGTCGACGTGTCTGTGCATTCAAATGAGATTAACCTTTGAACATGCTATTAATGTTTATGTCTGAGAGGTGAGAACTACAACAGGAAACGCAGATGTTAGCGGAACTTCAGATGTAAAGAAAAAACACAGGAACAAGCTTTGTGTCTCTTGGGACTGGAACACATTTTATTAAAATGCAAGCATCTGTGCCACTGTCACTTTAGATACAAATCAACTGCAATGCTGCATACTGCATATTATCTGTTCCCAAGAAGACACTTGACAGACATTTCCTTACCCAGAAGGCCTGCCAGTTCGTAGGCTTTCTTTTGTTCAATGGTTTCATAGTTCAGAGCTTCAAAAAAGATATCCAAAACCAGAATGTTATCGCTGTAAACAGAGAGACAGGAAAACAAGTGTTAAACACATATCCAAACAGCTCGGCTAACATTTTACACACATCTCTGCCAGAGCATCCTTAGGCTGAGTGATGACAATGAAACTACCATTTTTTTGCAGACAACCATGGAGATATGTCACGTGCAAAAACTTGCCAGCCCGAACTAATTTCCCCTTTGAGGGTCTGGTCATTGAGGAATACAAAGGAAATGAAGCCAGTTGTTTGATTTAGATCTGTGCAGCTTTATTAAAGTAAAGACGTGCACAAAAATAATGAAAAAGGGGATAAGCTGAAGGGCCCATGGCTAAAGAGTATTTTGAATCTGGAATATCCTCTCTCTGGGTAAAATCCAACCCCATGGATTTAGGATCAAAACAAAAATGAGACTTTGTAGATTCTTCTTTTAAACCTGGCACTTTGTTTAAAGACTGAAAGCTGAGTTAAGCCAAATGACAGGCAGCCAATCCTTAAGAATGCTTGGAGGCTTTTAAAGGGCTGGCTTTAATTTCAGAAATGCAAATGCAAGAAGGTAATGTAATATAAAGTGATATATGCAATAGTACAGATTCAATGCTTCTTGTACATGGCTCAGAGATCAGTGTTTACCATTTGAGTACTTTATTTAATGCACATACTCAGACATTTTAACAAGTGCTGCAAAAAAAAAACCAAAAAAAAACATTTGGTATAGACCTAAGTCTCCTTCTGGAACCATTTTAAATCAGTCCCTCACAGCTTTTGTTTATTCTGCGACGTTTTGACAATGTTCCATTGAAGTAAAAAAGGGACATTTTCATCCATGAAACTATTTTCTTTTGTGCTGGGGTTCAAATTATGTATGTAATCTCAGCCATACTGAGCAAAATACCATGGCAGTAATATTAAAACACAGCAATATCAAATAGCTTCAATAACACAAAGCAACTACAGTAGAATAAGGTGAGCATTTGGAACTGACAAATTCAGGTTGTTGTTACTCCTCCATTTATGAACTGCAGCTTTATTCAAATCTAACTCTTACAAGGTCAGAATTTTTTTTTAGTTTTAGAGAAAAAATCAAGAGAGATGTGACTTCACTGTTTGTTTTAGGTTACTGATTCTAAAGTGAACTGCAGACTTTAATTAGGGGGGATTACTTTAAAAAAGTTGTTATAGCATTGGATCTTTGACACAATATATTTAAAATCTGGCGGGACAATCCTCACTCACATTCTCGAACTTCAGTAACATTGAATTTGTGAATAAAGAAACTAAATAAAAATGTGTTTTTTTCCTCCACATACTCTGCTAGGAAACCATTACTACTTGTGCTATTCTTGAACTTAAGCTCACAGTAAAAAGATCATTTACATGTCTATGTCATTTTTATGTATATTGGTTGCGGAGACAGAATAGAAACACCTTCGTTAATTTGTTATTATTTTTTTGTTTTGCCTACATGAATTATTTTAAATAGTATATAAAAGTTCTGATGAATAAATGCAGCAGAAACCCTTAGAAAAGAGAAGAAATGAAGTAACAGTAGTCTTTAATACAGTATATCTGATGTTATGCAGAATGTAATGGAAACAGTTTGTCTCAACTGCACTTTGTGAAAGTAAAAAACAAATCTCCAGAGTTAAATTCAAATGTTTGTTCCCAATCTTAGTGAAAAAGAGATACTGAATCCCTTTTAACAGCAGCTGTCACTGTTTTTGTTATAATTGCTTGATATCTTTTTCTCTTCAAACTTTTCATCTTATTCAGCTTATAGGGAGACATGGTGGCATTTTCTTTTCCTGTTCTATTTTTGGGACACAGTGCTGTATGGAAACTTTATTAAAACAAAAAAGAAAAAAAGAAAAACAAAAGGTTTTGTGTATTCAAAAAATTAATGTTCTGAACTCTTCAGCCTTTTTTTTTTAAACTTTCTTTTGTTTTGATGAAATTTGTGCAGATAGTCCCAGAATTTCTTAGAAACATTTTATTT
The DNA here is from genome assembly GCA_036245035.1 of Adrianichthys oophorus. NCBI lineage: Eukaryota > Metazoa > Chordata > Actinopteri > Beloniformes > Adrianichthyidae > Adrianichthys > Adrianichthys oophorus. Next base: position 17,005,674 of record BSAI01000073.1, on the reverse strand, counting down.
TAACATAATAAAAAACCTTTACTTGTTTACTAAATCATTTAGACCTCATTTTACTTTTATTATATTATTTAGTATTTACTATTATTTAGTATTTGACTTTGTCATTTCAGTCCAATACATGTAAATCTTATAGAAATGTGATAAAGGATGATGCATAATTATTTTGATAACTTTTATTTTCTATTTTAATTTAAAAATATAATCTCTTATAAGGTAAAAAGAATTGTATAAAAGTGTCATACTGTGAAAAGAACATATCTACTGAAATAAAATGAAGAAGATGGAGTGTTGCCTGGTAACAGAGTAATAGCATATAACATGATGACAACAAGTCAAATATGTTTCTCTGTGATTCCCAGGCAACCATTTCCAAATTGGTTCAAAACATTAAACTCATCTGTTATTGTAGAAAAATAAAACAGCAAAAACTAGCCTAAAACTCTTAAAGAGCTTATAAAAAAACGAAATATGCCTGAATTAGTAAGAAACACGTAACTACCTTTTCTTTACCCCTTTTTCTCAAATTTAAACTTATGTAATTTTGGTAATCAAATTATACTTAGAACAACAAAATGGAATGCCAACACCTTTCCAGGCACTCTCTCAACAGATATGTGCAGATCTCTAAATCTGGCTCGACTGTCCAATCACAGCTTCCCCTTAACTGCGTGCTTGGTGACATGAGTCCCACAAACTCTAGCTCAGCAGGTTTGTGCAGACAATGGTAATACAAGGGCATATTTGTGTTTGACTGCATATTTAAGTGTGCAAATATGTGTGATTGTGCACAAAAATGCAGCCCTTCTGTAAACAGTTATGTATGGCTGTAATAACATTAAGCCTCAAGCCACTTCCACAGTCTGTTTTGATGCTTTGCCACTTTTTGTCCAACGTTTTCGTTTTTCTGTACCCTGCATCCTCCACACCCTCTTTATCCTTATTCTTCTCTCCTACCCATGATTTTTTAACTCCTCTCTCAACATCTGCTTTTTTTCTTTGCTGTCTGGTTCTGAATAAGAAAATGTATTGACACAAAGAAGTCAAGTAATTTTTTATTAAATAACTTTCAAACCATCAACATTAAAGGTGATTTGTGTAATAACACATTTAAAAAATAAAAGAACACTTACGCTATGTACTGCTCTGTTTTGTTAAATTTCTTGGCCAAGTATTTTGCGGATGCTTTGCTGGGGATCTTGACAAAAGACAGCTCTTTGCCGTATCTCGTCAGGTTGCATGGCGTCTCACACACACAGTAGTCATTGTCCCTTTCAACAAGAAAGTCTGAAAAACATGGTAACGACAGACAGAAAGAGACAATAAAGGCCACCAGGGAGAGGAAAAAAGCAAGAAAACATGGAAATGGGGGCATTTACCATCATCTTCATATGACAAACAAAATGTCAGCAAAGTGAAAGGTGCAAAAAGGAAAAAACAAACTTACAGCCAGGAGCAACCTAGGAGCCCCTTACGAGAAAAATAAGAAAAATAAAGAACATGCTGACAACCACGGGGACAGCAACTGCTGGAGGCCAGCATGTGATCCAGAGTAACAAAAAAGAGTGAGAAATTGTAAGTTTGTAAGAAAACAAGTCACATACACGAAAAGGCTTCAGAGATTTAAGCTGATGGAAAAGATGCGGGACAAGAAAAGGAGAGCCTCTGTGTTACAATCATGCCAAAAGGAACACTATTATGTGTTATCAGCTGGGATCAGGAGCTTTGGAACAATGGGACCTGAGCACATTAAACAATGTGCACACCTAGAAACGAGCACAAGCCCCATGCTGGTTAATCTCCTCACCTAAGGCAGGATCTGCACACTCCTTGTACTGCTCCGGGCTGCAGTATGGGGCATCTCCTGTAGACAGGAACAAGTGAGACAGCACTCTCAGCATGATCAAACAATGCAGTCAATACGTGAAGGGAATTTCAAAGGAGCGAGGAAACAAGGATTTTAGGCCTATAATTAATTTTGTGTCACCCTATCATTACTGGCCTTATCACAACTGAATATTCTTTATAAAGTAGATATCAACTTATAATTGATGTCATTCATCAGTATTTTCCATCTCTGTCAAGCTCGTTTCTATCCGTATCTCGCTGACAGTTAAGTCAGGGAGCTTTTCCAATCTATCAGAACAATACAGGATAAAGACGTGTTGCGGACCTGGAGGAAATTCGTTCCAAGCTGTAATAATTCTGAACATTTTTCTTTAAACCTTTGCAGTGACAGGGAGACTGAGGCCTGGTCCACACACAGATCAACCACGAGTATTTTTTTTTATTTTTTTGCCCTTTGTTTTAAAACTAAAAAAACAATCACAGTCAGATCTAAGTGCAGGCAGTGTATGGAGCAATATAACAGCTGCTTTTGACTGATAAAGTGAAGGCTATAAAACAGGATACAGGTGGTGCACATTAAGATCCTAAAGGTGGATTGATTGCTGCTCCATCTGCGACCAGTTTTAACTCACTATTTCTGATGGTGTTTGTTGAATGTTTTTAATATAAAGCAAGGCGAGGACAGTGTTTTTGAAAGCTATTCATTTGTCAAAATCCAAAATTGCACGTGGACATAAAACAGAAATGTTCAGAAAAATTTTGATCTATGAAAATACTTGTTTTTGTGGTTCAAGACTGAGAGAGTACATCAAGGAGACAGGATTTTAATGGGTATGCCCTCTACAGACTTAAAATAATAAACTGAACAGCCACAAGATAGCACCTCATCCTGATAGCACACAAGCATCTGGGCTCCTCTGTGGTTGAGAATAAGGGGCAAGTGAGTGAAAGTTTAGAGAACAAATCCAAATGTTTCTTCCAACCCCCTTTTCAATTTGGCTTTTGAGATCCCATACTGTGATATAATGTAAGAAGCAGATAGAAAACCGCAGCTTTAATCATTAGACAAACGCAAAATGAAAAAAAAGGGAAGTTTTCCAAACCGCTGGAGTGTGAAAATATCTGATTTACTGTTGATGCTGCCCACGACCTGCATTAGGTATAAATCTGTTTTTTACTGGGCAGTTTTTGTCACCCAAACTTATGAGAGTATTTACAATGGGATAACAACAGAAGTTTCTACAGCCAATCACTCTTATGAAACTGACAAAAGAAAAGGATGTGTGTAGCACAGAGATACCGGGCATGTGGACCATCCGGCAGTTGCAGTTCTCCACCAGGTATCGTGTCTCACAGTCGATCCTGCAGGCAGTTATGCTGTAAGAGTTAAAGAAGTCCGAGTCCATCGGAGTTGACTTGCAGTCGCCCCACGGCGGAGGCAGGTAAGTCAGCTGAGGGAAAGACAGGACTGTGTTAAACATAAAGTATTAAAGTAAAACTCTGACACTTTTTTTTTACGCAAGTGTCCATTTACTGCATTTGATAGATGACAAATCGTATTCTAACTACCTGGTGAGTACATCTGTTCTGTTATTGTAAGAGCTTTTCTCCTACGCTCGCCTATTTCTAGTCTTTCTCTGTGCCTCATTGGACTGCCCACTCTTTATTCAGCAGCTGTGTAGTGGAAATTGGATGTTACTGCCCAATATCCAACGAAAATGTACACTTTTTATACTTTTCTTGTGTTTTTCTGCAAAGCCAAACAAAGTTAATCATTTCTAAAAACAAAGTGTTTTTTTTTGCATGTCTAATTTCATTACTTGGAATTCAGGATGCAACCTCATAATTATCTTTTCAAGCAAAACATTTGCTTCCAAGTCTTTAAGACAATCACAAAAAATCACTAAAGGTTTGTATATTGCATCCACATATAAAGAAAACAAGACATGATATGATTGACACTGGTGTAAAACAAAGCCAAAAAATAGCAGAGACATGCAAATCATTGTAAGAAGTTTGGCCCTAATATCAGCCGAAACAAAAAAAAAAAAAAAAATAAACAAGTTTTACCACAAGGTTTACAACATACACTCACTGCCCACTTTATTAGACACATCAGGTCAATTGCTCTTTAATGCAAATTTCTAATCAGCCAATCACATGGCAGCAACTCAATGTATTTAGGCATGTAGACATGGTCAACGTGATGTGTTGCAGGTCAAACTGAGCATCAGAACGGGGAAGAAAGGTGATTGAAGTGACTTTGAGTGTGGCATAGTTGTGAATAATTCAGAACCTGCTGATCTACAGGGATTTTCACACACAACCATCTCTAGGGTTTACAGAAAATGGTTCTAAAAAGAGAAAACATCCAGTGAGAGGCAGTTTTGAGGGCACAATTGCCTTGTTGATGCCAGAGGTCAGAGAAGAATGGCTAGACTGGCTCCAGCTGATAGAAAGGCAACAGTAACCCAAATAACCACCAGTTACAACTGAGGTCTGCAGGAGAGCATCTCTTAATGCACAACACGTCGAACCTTGAGGCAGATGGGCAACAGCAGCAGAAGACCATAGCAGATGCAACTCCTATCAGCTAAGAACAGAAAACTGAGGCTAAAATTCACACAGGATCACTGAAATTAGACAATAGACGATTGGAAAACATTTCCTGGTCTGATGAGTCTCCATTTCTGCTGCAACATTTGGATGGTAGGGTCAGGATTTGGCGTCAACATGAAACATGAAACATGAACATGAAAGCAACATGAAACGACATGAAAGCATGGATCCATACTGTCTTGTATCAACGGTTCAGGCTGATGGTGGTGTAATGGTGTGATGGATATTTTCTTGGCACACTTTTGGCCCCTTAGTACAAATTAAGCATTGTTACAACACCACAGCCTACTTGAGTATTGCTGCTGATCATCCCTTTTTGACCACAGTGTACCATCTTCTGATGGCTACTTCTAGTAGGATAAGGTGCCATGCCATAAAGCTAGAATCATTTCAGACTGGTTTCTTGAACATGACTAGCTTTTGTGGTACCTCGTTAAATCTTTGCCACAAAGGAAAAAAAAAAAAAAAAAAAAAAAAAAAAAGAGTCCAACCAAGTACCAGCAACGTGTACCTAGTTAAATGCCTGTTGAATGTACAACAACTATACAACAAAAGAGAATAAAAATACCCACACTCAAGCTAGCAAACAAAGAAACAAAAACAAACAACTAAACTAAATAAAATTAAGAGTTTTCTGTCACAGACAGCTGAGTTACCTGAAAAAAATGCTGTATATCTTCCAATAGTGGCTGGTCTCTAATTGACACCACTCTCCAACAAACGCCACATTTTTGGACTAAATGCTGGGGCTACTATTAGAAGATACGTTAAGTTACTTTTACTTGATAAATTCTGTTCTAAATATGGTATTCGTTTTTCATTAAAACTGTTAGGATCAAGCACAAAATTCAAACAGAACCCAGTCAGATGTCACCAGAGTACTCTCTGTTACATTAGACATGTGCAATATGAGTCTAGCCAGAGCTACCAGAAGGAGTACAAATCATCACAAGAAGACATCTTGAAGAGGGCTTACAGTGAGGGAATACTTTCAACATAACAGTCTGAAGTGCACTCTTATTTTTCAAAAAGAGACACACTGGCCAGAGCAGCATAGAAATCTCAGGACATCTCACAGTTTTTGGAATGGTAATGTCCTGCAGGGAAATAAATGCTTTGGTAATACAATTAGGTGCATGTGGGCACTTCAGGTTTCAACAATACCAAAACGGCAATGCAGAAATACTGTGTGATTTAATTATGAATAATATTATATTTAATAATGTGCTTAATTATCTAAATAAGAAGATCAAGGTTATTAATGTGCTAAATAATTCAGATATGTTTAAAAAAGATTTAAAAAAAATATTTTTTGTGAAGTACTAATTTGATATAAGCACATTTTGTTGCAACATTACTGTAATTGTGTTCACATCATACAGATTTACAGATAGACACACGCTTTTTTGGAACTTGATACATGATGCACAATACAAAATTAAAAAAAAAAAGGTGTAAAACAAAAGACCCATGTGTATGTCCATATTTTTGGTTGAAACCGTGCATCAGAGGGTGCTCATACAGCAGTAAATTAAAGGTCAAGGTGATTTAGGAAACTACTTTTCATAGTTTATATCGGTGCAAGAGGCAGGCAAGGGGTGATGCAAACTGGAATTGGTTACTAATAACCCCTAGGTGTTGCCCAGCATGCACATAAAGTATCCAGTCACACACAGTGTAGTGCACTGAAAAGAACCAGATAGCCTCAAGTAAAGTCTTATCGGAAGACTAATGAGCCCTCTGCTTAATTTTCACAGCAATGACGTTGCCCAAAGTCAAAAAGAACATAAAAACCATCCTCGATGCACACAACATGATGATAAATAGGTTCATTATTACTTGGACGAAATGTACTGGAAGAATTGTAAGACTTGATAAAAGCTCTTCTAAACACAGTAGCTTACTGTTAAAAATACCCAAAATTTTCAACTGGTCAACAATTGGAATAGCATCAAGCTACTTTCAGGTGGCTTAACAGTTTCCAGCAAAAAAAAAAAAGCCTATCAAACAGGCTTTTAAGACTAGAGTGCGGCTATCTGTTAAACAAATCAAGATAAGATGGTGACTCCAAATTTCCCATTCATTAGCTGGCTGAGAGAGCAATAAAAAGTAGAAAGCGGGATGTCAGCAAGAGTCACTGGACAGCCAAAAGATGGTGAAATACTAGCAAACATTAAAAGGGAGCTTTTGCTTTTTACGTCCAGACAGGGGATACGCTAAATTTTTCCCTTTTATGGGATGATGATGAGTGATACTTTGGCCTGATGAAAAGTCTTTGAAAGCTTCTCACCGCTGAAGCAGAGAGCTGAACGAGTGTGAGTAAACTGCATTAGATTAATGAAGAGTGAGACTCCCAGACAATGGAATAAATAAACAGTGAGGGTGACAAGAGAAGCCAAGAGTGCGAAATGATATTAAAAAGACTTATTATAGAAAATGAATTGTAATAGATGCTAGGAAGGAAAAAAGTGACCTGGCATCTATGAGACAGAAAAACAAACTTTACAACAAAGTTATGCTAACATGCAAAATGCAAAAACCTGCTGAAGCAACGTAGGAACACGCTCAGTAGTTAAATGGATGTGGAAGAAGTGATCACTCCCAAATCCCCTTTTTACTCTTCTCAATTTATTATGCATTGGCTTGTAACATATAAGGGGCGATAGCTGATGATTTATTTTGCTGCAAAATCCCCTTGGCACCTAAAGAATTATTCAAAACAGCAAGAACAAACATTCATAAGCCCACCTCTGCTCATTCTACCAAGTCTGATCTCCAGGAGTCGAATGAGCAAACGTTATTTATTTTTTCTATGTTTAGACTCTATGCCAGCCACTGAACTGCAACTCAGAGTTTTCAAAGTCCTGCACTGGGGACCTAGATGTTGGTCTTTTAGGCAAGCAAACAAGCTTTTAAGCCTCTTTCCCAAGAAGGAAAAATTAAAAGAAACTTTTCTCAACTGCGTTATGGGAATATTTTCCTTCAGAATGAAGCACAGAATTACGTCAGAGGCTAAGTTATAGTTTTCACATATTTCATGGGAATCAATAAAAGCATTGAAACCTCAAACTACAATTTAATTGTGATACTGCAGTGCTGATCTTGCAGGGCACCTTATCTCAAGTCCCTGGTTTGTAAAATAAAGCCTGGAGTGTTGTGTATGACAAAAAGCAGTTTGTTAAGTCAGTGTGGCTCAGTCAGAAAGAACACAATGAAATATTGTCCAGAAGTGACAGTGCAAACTGAGCAGTGGCTCAATGCCTCAGTAAATCAATGTCAAAGTGGCTTCACAGAGATACTTTTGCGAGGTTGAGGGATTTGATGCAACAGCACGGATGAAAAGTGGCTGAATGAAAGTTACAGTTTAGAAAAGAAAAAGAGTTCGGATTTATTTGCACATACTTTTTTGCACAGCTGAATAAAAAACAGACCATTTCCAGTGTGGGGCTGGTCCATGTTGCAAATATATGGTTTTCCCTCAAGTGGCCAGTTGAATTGACAGAGGAAGAATATGTAAAGAAATATAAAAATAGACCCCTAGTTACCAACTGTCAAAAATAACAGAGAAAATTTAACTCAAGAGTAATCACCTTAGGTGTGACATTTAGAGGATTTTTTTTTGTTAAAACATCCTTTCAGTTATAATCAGTCATCATTTTTTGCAATGCATTTAACCAGAGGTAGTATTCCTTGTAGGCTGACTGACATTTCTGTCTTGCAGATTCTGTTGTTTAAAGATTTAATATGACTGCAAGCTGAGTAGACCTTTCAAGATCACTATATGGTAAACGATCTTAGCAGAGAACAGTAAAATCACTTAAGCTCAGATAGAATGGAAAGAATCCATCTTCACATTTCTAAGGCTGCGTCTCCAGTCAATGACTCTGTTGACTAATCCATTCTAACTCTAAAAGTTTAGAGATCCAGATTTGTGTTTTGTTGGTATTTACTTGATCAGTATGGATTCCACAAGTAGAATATAAAGGACTGATGGCTGATGAGGTCCTGACTCTTTCTGAGTCAGACTTACAAACATATGAACCCAATATATTTACCAACTACTGACTGTGTTTCATATCTCATCTCAGCATCTTTTTTATAAACATAGCAGATACATATCAGACAAAGGAAGAATGTAAAAAGTAATGAGGAGCTTTAGGCGAAGCTCAACTGTGGCGCTCCCCAAAACAACATTTGTTAAAAAAAGCAGCACATATTTTTCCCATGCAAAATTATTTGTACATGTTTTTGATAATCAGCTTTAAATTGTCTGATAGTCGATGAGCTTTTAATAAGGACAACTTAAGACAGAAAGTGTCAAACAATAAATACATATATTTTTAAGTACACAAAGTCACTGGTCTTACTGCTGCAAAGTCCTCAATGACATCATCATATTGTCTAAAATAGGTGAGCTAATCTCATGGTTAATGCTGATTATTTTCAAGGCGCATCTGAAATATTAAAATGAAACAAAATATGTTTCAATGTTCCCACATATATATTTAACCATGTGATATAGCTCAATAAAGTCATGATTTTCTGATGTCACTGATATCTCTATAAACAGTCAATAACCCCCATAATTGCACATAATTGCACACATAATTGCAATAATCCCCACTCATCCAACCCTGTTATCATAAGGAATATAATGGGTTAAGAAAATGGATGGATGGATAGATGAGACCAAATCTATGGAAACAAAGAGAAAAGGATGCTTAAAAAATGTTTTGAAAATACCAAATCAGTATGGAGTACCCCCAAAAATGCAATGTTTTTCTTTTTTTGGAAAATCATGCACAAAGTATTCCTTTGTTCACATTGTAATTGAACAGGAAATACATAGAACACAGAGATTATGAATATGTGCATGGTTTAGTTGATTAGAATCACACATATAAATTGCATTTAAAGAACAGATTAGTAGACTTTTTTATAAGTATACATCTCATTATGACAGTTTAGGATGATGAAAGGTGAAGCACCAAAAATACATCCACATCCACACATGCCTACTAAAAACCTTTAAAGCAGTAAATGTAGAAAAACAAAACAAAGGGGAGAGAGCAAATAATAAAGAAGGACAATCTCATAACTTTTATACCTGTGTTCAATGAAACCTTCCTATCTCATCTCTGACTTTTTCATTTTGCTTAATGCAGCTTATTGTTCGGTGTGCCTTATTTATGACACAAGTTAGAAAATAAACTATTCATTTATTGACGGTGCACCTTATAATCCGGTGCAATATAGTGCAAAAAATACGGGGTAGTATTATTATGGAAGGATTGATTTATTCAAAAAACTTTGTGACTTGAAAAAAGTCAGGTAAAATTTGAAACATTTGGGTTTGCTGAGAGTGGTGGGGTAAACCAACACTACAGGATGAGAGGCAACGCAAAGATTGAACAGATAGCTGTGCTTCAAAAGCAGTAAGAGCTGGAGTGCTGTTGCTACACAGGCTAGGGCTTGATCAGCCCCAGCAGGGTCACCAGGGCTCTATATGAGTGTCTGATGTTGAAAAACTAAAAAGCCTCCATAGATCTCAAGATAAATCAAAGGAAGAGCCATCATGGATGATGTGTGTTGGTATGGAACCCTTGAAACAGCTTCTCAATGAGAATTTTCTGCCTGAATGTGTGCTTGCATCTTTTACCTGTTTTTGGCCAGGCTGAGAATCAGCCAGAAGAGCCACAATAAAAAATAAAATTAAAAAAAGAGTTTTAAAATTTGTATCTATATACTTCATCACACCAAGAAAGTTGGCTGCAGGCTGAGTTTCTGCACATTTAAAAATATATAAATAAAATACCAAACTATATTTCATTGTTCTGTTTCTTTAAACTTTAAAGTGGGGTATGTAAATGGTTTAAAAAGTCAGAAGTCTAAAATGTGGCTGGACAGATAGTTCCACAATATTTTGTTTTTGTAGTTTTGTAAACCTTTTTAGTTTTCCCTTCCAAAGAATCATTAAGTATTCCCTAACTTTATCAGATTTTTCAGAGAATGTGTGATTATGCATTTGCTGGCTTCATGGGAATATTTGCTTCTTAATTAATTTGTTTACACATTTCGAAATGTGAACAAACACATCTATGTGCTTTTTTTTTCCATTTGTGCATGATCTGACTTTTTTGAATAGTATTTTGACATTTGAATGTAAGCAAAATTTGTGATAAAAAATTAATATCAGCAACCTCTATACAGTGGTGGTCACATTACAGTAAGAAATACTACACCTACTCAATTTTCCATTCGACATTGATCTCAAAACACTATAAATTATCTTAGTGTGTAAAAGGTGCAATACATATAAAGCTCTTTTATACTGCCTGTTTTAATGGCACAGCAAACGCTGCACAATATAAAGTGGGAGAGATCCAAGTTCTTAACATAATCTGAATAGGATTTCAACTAAAGAAGCACTTACTTATCCTTCAACTATTCCATAAATGTTTCAGTATTCTATGCGATAATACAAAATATCTTAAATGCGACTCCAGTTTAAATATGATTGAAAAAAGTCAAACTAAGTTTCTGTTCTTGGATGTAAAAGTTAGTTTTTCATCACAGTAATATATAATAAGAAATACTTAAGGGGAGTACATGAGCCTGGGCAAAATGTTATCAAACATAAAAAATTAAAGGGAAATATGGATCAAAAGTCAATGAAAAAACTCTTATCAGTGCTAGTTATTAGAATTTCTATTTCTGAAAATCTATTAAACTAACTAAAATTGTATTTACTGTCATCTCTTGTTAGACATACCCGTTGTTCCTGACAGGAGACAAAAGTCTGAAACCCCGGTGCCACTCCGAACCCCAGCTGGTCTATGAACGGCGGCTCATCCTGGGTATGGATTTGAACTTTGATCCCGGCTTCAAACGATGTCTCGTCTGTTGAAAAGAAGAGGTTAGAACAGCTACAACAGAGATGATGATGATTTGAACACACAGGCTCACAGGATCAAGATGCAGCAGCTGGTACTAATCAGGATGAAGCAAACGCCTCACAGTGATGGAATGGGCTTCTGCGTGTCTGAGAAAAGCAAACAGGAAAATAAAAAGCTCTAAAAGAGAATCTTTACTTTGTGAGTGATTTGTAAACGACGCTCTGTATTTTTGCTTGTAGGATAAAGTTTATAGGCCTCTAGAAATAAACCAGTTGATAAAAATACCTCCTTTACAGGAGCCGTTTCTACAGCAAGGAAAAAGAGCTAGAACAATATCAGTTAAATAAAAGATGATGTCGATGAAAGTAAAATCAATATAGATGAAATTTCAGTTTCCTGTAACAGTGTGCAGTATAAACTTTAAACGACGCAAAGAAGATTTCTTAGTGCAAACTCTTTTCTGTCACTGTTGCAGTGACCTAAAGATGTCTATTGTGCAGAAGGCAGGTTGGATTCGAGACATTTTGCTCCTCTGAGCTCTGGTTCAGGGGATAAAATAGGATGTTTCTTTGAGTTGGCCTTTTCCTTTCTGGTTGTCACTTGGTATCATCTAAGTGCAAGGTTTTCTTTGCTTCTTGCTACTTTCAATTAAGAAACTCTATGACGTGTCTTGAAAACAGCAAGGAAACCTCCAAACACTGCAGGCTTGAACTGTCACGCATTTCTGTCATGACACTGGATACAAAAGCATTTTCTGTTGCTGCTAGGACAAATCCCCTGGGCTTAAAACTACATTTTACATGGAAAACTATAACATATAATAACATATAATACAAGTGGTTATATCTGCTAAGTCATGGTCATACGTTGTCATTTTTCTCCACAGGAAGTAGTTTAAATGAATACAATAACCACACATTTTTCATCATAACCAAAGATGGAAGACGATAAAACTATGACCTTGTGAGTTTAAATATTTTTGCCAAACACTAGAAAAAAATGTTTTTTTTTGTCTTTAGTGTTTTTCTAATCATTCTTGCAAGATATTGACTTACAAATAATATCAAGTTCAAGATATGACTACCATAGTTAATTTAATAAAGCTTTGACACAACTATTTAGAGGTCATATCCTATAATTAAAATGATCTCAAATTATTTTTTTATACTATGGTGAATACTTGTTTCTGATTGGCTGCAGGATGTGGTTAAAAGAGTGATAATAGTTTTAATATAACAGTCACCCAAATATTCTATCACTTAGTGGTCTGAATGCTTGTTGGTATTCCAATTGTTAGCATGTTTAAAAAAACAAACAAACAAAAAACAACAACATAGGTTGTCATACCTTATTCCACAGTTTATAACAACAGCAAGACAATAGTAAAGATGAGTGATATTATAGTTTCCTTTAACCTGTTTGGTTAATTTGATAATTTTGAATACTGGGATGCAGCAGAAGGAATACAGAGAAAATAAACTATGAAGGAGGAAATAAGACATGAGGAGGAATTGAACAATTTAGATTTTAGGCTTTGTTTCTTTTTGCTTCATCATCTGGACAAAAACAAGCAGTAAGACATGACTGTTCTCTCTGAACTGATGCTTTATTTAACTTATCATGACAATCAGCATAGAAATGGTTTTCCTTTGCCACTACGGTCAAGGTCGGTGCGGGCATTGTAGCCTTTACCATGACAAAGCGTCACACCACGTATCAAAACAGTTCGCTTTCTGTGATAAAATGATTTGAACTCAAAAATAGCAAGATTATAGTATCAAAAAATATCAAATATATATTTATTTCCAAAGTGACCATGGTAATGCCCTTTGAAGTGTACATTTTCAGAAATTAAAGAACTTCACAGAAGCACAGTTTGGAACGACAGCTTTTGTGTCAAATAGTTGAGGTTTCTGCATCATCTGTTAACTTCTGATAATGCACACCTTTTCAGGCATTATTCCTTACATTTAAAAATTATTTTATTGATTAAGAATAAAACCAAAAATGTGTTTGTTGGCATTTAATACATAGTAGACTATTTATTGGTCTTTGTTTTTTGATAGTTCAGTCATAAAATCCAGCTTGGTCAGCTTGAGACTGAATGATTGAGCTCATTGCAGTCCACTTTTATTCCACCAAGTACTCCATAACTTATTTTCATAATGCGATTTAAGTCCCTCAGTGAGTACTTAAAGTGCTTTTAAATCAACTTTTGAGTCAAACCAGACAGTATATCACTATATGCTTTAGATTTCTTTTAACTGCTCCTGCCCAGTGTCTGACTAAAGTCGATTCTAGCCTTTCTACTTTTGAGGCTTATGAATGATTGGCACTTTGTGGTAAATACTATATTCTTGTGAAATCTTTTTCTGCATTGCAGACTTGCATTATAATATGATGGAAGTTTCCTTTTCCATCAAAATATTCCTGTGATCATCCTGTCCAGTTCTTTCATGCAGAAAACTAAACCAGAGCGTTCTGCTTTTCTCTGTCTCATGTTTATCCTCTCTGTCTGGTGCATTCATTTAGTTTTTATGCTCCAAAATGGCCTGCGATCACAGCTTTGATCATAGTGAGGATTCACACCAGCAAGCAACTCCAGAAGCTTCTTTTTATCTAACACAAAGGAATATCACCAGTCGATGAAAATGTGTTTCAACAGTTCACAATTATACCTACTGTTGTGTTTTTTTTTCAATATAAAAAAGCATGTGCGCTTTTCAGAAAGTACACTTAAATGTAACCTTTAAGCCTTTAACACTGCAGGCGACATCTAAATAACACACGCTCTTTGGCATACCATAACTCTGATCATTTACATGACCAACATGAATCAGCTGATTCTGATGCGGAGAAAAGTGCAAAGCTACTTTTTTTCCACTTCAGAATTCGTTGGAATTACGTCAATATTGTAAACGATCAAAGAGTTTTGGAAGCTGAAAGAACAAAAACACTGGACTTAAAGCTTCTGTGTTAAAGCTGTGTTAAAGGTTTAGGCTGGGTGTCTTTAATTTTAAGTGTGCAAACAGCATGTTGCCTAGTTATATTTCAGAGCAAGTAAACAAGTTAATACATTTAATCTCATCCAAACTGACAGAACTGCATCTAGGTTTAAAAGTAAATCACTAAGGTCTAATTTAAGACGGGAAAGTCTGCTTTGTACTTGTTTCCCATAAAGATTAGCTTGACAACTTCGAAGCTAAAGTTGTCCTTTACAGTGCAGCCAGAACAGCATTTATTGCTGTCAATCTGAAATCCCTGAAATAGGTTTTCTAAGAGGTTTAGGACATAAATGCTTTGCTGTCCTGGAAAACTTTCTTTAAAGAAGCTACCAATTCTGCTGGGAGATAGGTTTCTGTTACCTGAAGCTTTTCTGGGACCTTTCTTATTCCTTTGTACAAATAGGACAGATTGAACAGTTTACTCTGCCCTTCAAATCTATTATCTTTTGTCCACATGTATTGAATGAGACTCTTCAAGAAAAGACGTTCTTAGGAGATTTTTTGTTTTAGATGCCTATTACTTTATTTTTCTTTTCTTCTTCCGTTATCTGCTGTTTGAGTCCAAGTTCGATTAGAAGTGGATGAACAATAATCAGTATTTAAATCAGAGCATCAGCTCATCTTTCTTAATGGATGGTTAATCTTAAATTGTTCTCACTTGGGTGAACCATTTCCTCTGCTTGGCTGTGCCCTTAAACTGTAGACAGAGGCCGACAATCACAGAGGATTTCTTTTGCTGCAAAATAATATCATATGACAAGTGATACATGGTCCAGAATACATTAATAGCAACAATTATTTTATATTTGACAAACTGCTTGACATTCTTTTAGGGGTGTAACAATTTGAATTAGTTGTTGACAATGTGACGGTATTGGTTCATTTTGAAAAATCAAATTCAATCCAATTCACTGACCTAAAATCAAAACAGGACATCTTAAGCCAAAAATTCAACCAGTGTGAATTTACGGGGTACTGAACTGTGCAGGTAAAGTTTTCCAGATTCCTTCTATTTCTTGCAAGATAATCAAGTGTTAATTAAATATGTGTACAAACAAACAATTGAACAAGAACTACTGTGATTGCAAACCCATTCCCATTTTAGTTTCATAAAGTTCAGCCCATTGTTGTTTTTCCACACTAAAATAATACAAACAGAACATTACCAGAACATTTGACCACACTGCATGATCACCTCTGCAGAATTCTAAGTGTTTCCACACATTGGGCTGTAATGATGATCATTTTTTGCTGCCATCACATGTATGTTGTCTGCTGTGATGACACTTGGTCATTTTTATATTATAATAAAATCGAAATGGCATTTTCTAATGTTGATTATATTATTTTAAAAATGATTTTATAATGGTATTGGTCGATTCCATCAAGGACTTGGCTCAGACAGGTCAATCTGGTTGGATTGTTGGAAAATAATTGATTCATCCATTAAGTCGATGTATTGTTACACCTCTACAATCTTTACCAGGGTTACGAATTTTGTCAAAGTCTTTAACCTGTGATTTATTCATTTAGATCTGCCACTAAAATCTTTTCGTTTTTTTACCAAAATGTCAATGTCAAAGTTCACTGTGTATGTGTTCGTTTTAATTCGGCGTTCTTGATTGCTGGGTTTGATGTGTTTGTGTTCAGATTTTGCTTTGTTGAGTTTTAGGCTGTTTTCTTATTCACAGTCACATAAGGTCTTAGCTGTGATTATCAACAGCTTTTTCTGTATCTGTTAATTAGCTCTCAGCATATTCAAGACCAGGATTTTCATGTTCACTGCCAGATGCTCGTCTTCACCCTTTTGTCATGTCCCATCTTATTTTTGTTCTGTTTTTGAATTTGTTCTTTTTGGTCGTTCGTATATCAAATCTAGTTTCATTGCACAAATCTTCTTCGTCTGCTGGATTTGGGTTCACCTCAAACCTCCACTCCGGAGACGGCTCACTCTATTAGAAAGTGTAGAAAATCTACTTGACCTACCTGTCTCAATTCCTTTTTTTTCACCTTTTAATTAACACACTTCAGTGAATGTCAGGGAAAACTACTTGGCTTCTGGAAAATGTGTCTTGATGGAAGATATCTGACAAATTATATACTCCTCTTCACCAAATTCACTGATAAGAAGTATGCGAATATGAAAGTATAATGGAAAAATTATAGATATTGAGTAAAGTACTTCATAAAATAATATTTGCATCAGGGCAGAGTGAGTATAAAATCAGACTTATATGGAAGGAAGAGTCTGGATAAGATTTCCCACACTGCCTGGGGAAATACTGGTGTTTTTGAGGAGAACAAGCTGGTTGAAAACATGTCAGACTCTTTCTAGTTGTCATGAAAATTCTGTTTTATGTTATAAGGGGATGCTACACACAACTAGATTTTTCTATTTAAAACAAAGTAAGGTGAAATGTACAGGATCTTTTTATAAAGTTGAGACAGCACTTTATTGGAGACTGGTTTAAATCTGTTTTGTGGTATTTTTTAGTCCATAGTGGCAGCTTATTTTTGCACTAAATGACAGCATTCCAGATATCTTTCTCACATTTCATCCCCCTGGTGTTTCTGATTGCTGCTTGTTTATTTCTCAGACCTTTTCTTGGACTCTGGCTTGTCCTTGTCAGAAACTGTTTGTCTGATCCAGACTGGCTCCCTGTGTACCGGACCCATGAAAGTAGATGCCGCTTTTGACCTTGAAGCTGCCTCCAAGTCGTGCAGCAAAGCCTCATTGCCAATTTCCTTTCAGATTGCTGTTGACCACATTTAGCATTCTGAGAGAGTTTCTGGACATAAATGTAGCAGGACATCAATGGCAGCTGGTGGTTGAAGCAAAAGAAAAAAACTATTAAACTGTGAAACCAAATAAAATCAGCTCTAAAAATCAAGACATTTATGGGACATAGTCTGACACGCTGGGCTACAACTCTGCTAAGTCCAAAAATGAAATCATTTTTCATTGACTTTATATCACTGCATGCATAATGTGCTCATAAAATTCACAAGGGAAATAATTTACTGAATAACTTCTGGAGGAGAATTTGCACAGCGTGTTGGAATTAATCCTCTAGAGTCAACTGAATACGAAATTAAAATCTGAAATAACAAGACTTCTGACACTTGCGGACTGGCTCTGAAGGAAATTGTCAGTGTAATTGATGTCTGAGGCTTTAAGAAGAATACAAATATTTGTGAACAACACGACTGATTTAAAATCCTGCGTGTCAAGGTTATGAAGTAAATAAAGAGGGATGTGTCGATTGCAAGGCATGTAAAAGATGAAACAGAAGTTGACCAGCATAAAAAAAGGTCACTTCAAACTATAAATCAACGAAATGGTGAGAATGAGCTGAAACAAATTAATGCCCGTGTCTGCAAAAGCAAAGTTCAGTTTGTCTAAGAATATAGCTTATTTATTTTCCATGAATAGATAGGTTGCTCTGATGCACATCAACATGGAGCAAGTGACACATCTTAGTGATCTCTAAAGGAAAGCATGTTAATCAAAGACAGGACTTGTTTAGTTACATTGACCTGAAGAGGTTAAATCAGCAGGTCATACATTCAAAGTACTGAAGCTGATTGGATAATGAGATGATAACAAATGATTTATCAAAATAATCTATGATGATTAGAAACAAAAAAGCACAACACTTGAACCTGTTTTATTGGTTTTTCTTTACACCTGCAAAAAAGAAATCTTTGTTCTCCTTTCGGCATTTCCCCTCAGGGGTGGCCACAGCAAATCAGTTGTCACTGATCTGCGCATTCGGTTTGGCAGAGAGTTTTTTTTTGTTAACGCTGGATTCCATATCTGACACAACCCTGTATTTTATCCGGGCTGAGGACCGGCGCAGGGAGACCCTCACCCCTTGTGGGTACATAGGCAGTAGCGTGAAGGGTCTTTATATGATCCCACCAAATTTTCCCCACACTCCTCATAAACAGCTTGAGGTATTTAATAGTCCTATAGAAAAAAACCCACTGATTATTAATTAAATAAAACCACTGATGCACACAGTATGAGTGTGCTTTTAAATTTAAATAATACAGTAAGGGAGATTGCTTTCTGCTCTTTGTGCTGACTGGACGATGACGGTGAGCACAGTGCTTGTGTGACCACATTAACGGCTTCGTCT
Organism: Adrianichthys oophorus; assembly: GCA_036245035.1. NCBI lineage: Eukaryota > Metazoa > Chordata > Actinopteri > Beloniformes > Adrianichthyidae > Adrianichthys > Adrianichthys oophorus. The sequence continues at coordinate 16,987,167 of BSAI01000073.1, read as the reverse complement.
CATTAAATTTCCAGAATCCATAAACTATTGATAACAACACGAAGCAGCAATACATAAAATGAACCCCTGAAGCTTCACTTCTGATGATGACTTTATCCTAAATGGAAGAGCCAATAACATTGATTTTATAACAACAAATTGGTTTTAAACTCTCTTTTTTTGTCATCTTGCCATTCGGTTCATTTGACAGCTATGTTACAGTAAAATGTAATTTTTGTGATCAATATTCAACGATCTTTATGCAGATGGGTTGCTAACATTATTTCTTTGGAAAGTTGTTAATTTCTAAAGTGTATTCTCATCAGTTTCCCAATCAATCACAGAGAGAATAAAATGTATGATTAATAAATGAATTTTTCATTGGGCTCACAGTGAGCATAATCAAGTTTAGTTAGTCTATCAAAAGGGTTACACAGAAACCCCAGTGATATGAAATATTTGTAAGGGCAAAACTATATAAAAAAAAAAAAGTATATTTAAAAAAAATAAAAAAGTAATCTATTTCAAATTCAATTTGCTCTGAGATGAATGACAAATAGACCAGTTCTTCCTGAAATTATTTATATGTCAGAGGTATGAATAACCACCAGCTGCGCTTTGTTAATCAAGTAAACATACCGGTCTCTCCCCACACAGGTAAGTATTCATCCTGCTGGATGTCTAACATCAGTTCCAGCCCATTGCCCGTCCCACCCTTCATTGTCACCATCAGCGGTTGTCCATCTTTGCCTGAATTAAATGTGTAGCATTTTCCATAGCGGGTGAATATCTGAAACACACAGAGGAAAGAACTTTAAAAATGGTTTTAATACTTCAACAGGAAGATGTATCAAAGATTGACAGAAGAAAGCATGACAAACTAAAACAAATCAAGGAATTTATTCACACACTGAATCAGACAACATGCTGATTTTTGTTTTAGCAATGTCAAAATGATTACTTGAAGAGCTCTGACATTTGTATAGCAATACAGAAAAGAGAAAATAGTTAGTTTTTAACCTAATAGTCAAACAGTTACTCATCCAGCTTCTCAAATGGGAATTTATATAACGGTGTTAGATATTTTTAGGGAGTTTAAAAAATAATTTTCTAGAAAATCTGAAAAAGTCCAGCTTTTGACTATTTTAACTACTGTACAGTTTAATTATTTATCCTTATAACAGTTCTTTGTGGCAATGCTTGCTTTCCATCTGTTTCAGTACAACCCATCCATCCATTTTTTTTGCTATATCCTTTTCGGGGTCACGGGGTTGCATGAGCCTGCCCCAGACACAGATGGGGGAAGGAGGTGTACACCTTGGACAGGTTGCCAGTCTGTTGCAGGGCACACAATCACACCCACACACATGCACACCTACGGGCACTATAGAGTAACCACTTAACCTGTGAAGCCTGTTCTTGGACTGTCCGCTAAACACTCTACTAAACAACATCTTCCAATGACTTCCAATGGGGTAACTGCACTAATGAGGGATGGGGGTGTCAGTGTTATCCCTACATCGTCATAAGCAACTGATGCAAGCTCATGTTCAGAGACTACTAAGGGTTAAGGTGTAGTTTTGCAAGATCAGAATGCAAAATATTGAAGCAAATGGATGAAAAAGTGCTGATTTAACAAATTATTTACTTATTTAAGTTGATAACAAGTGAAAGTTGAGGAACGCTAGAAATACAAGACTGATGTAATCCAAACACAATGACTAAGTGACAGCCAAAGGCACAAGGAAACCTGTGACACCAAATATTGAAAAGGGAGAATAGAAAACTAGATAGAGAAACTAGGTGACGTACAGGAAGTTAGATAATTTATGAAAATACAGATTTTTTTATGCTTCTTGTATTTAGAAAAGCCATTTTGGCACACAATTCAGTAGCTAGATTAAAAATTATAGGGCTATGTTTTTCTGATTTCTAATTTTCAGGGTCAAAGGACAGATAATTGAGGCACATGTCAGAACTGCTGGTGAGCTACTTCTCCATAAAGCGTCTTCTGCCCTCTTGGCAAAAACATGATGACCAGTGGACTAATAGATGCAAAATTTAATCAAAAAGATCAGAAAATGGAAGTGCATGGCTTAGAGCCAAAATAAAAAGTTAGCCTACTTTGTTGTCCGGCTGCATGATTGAGAGTTCTGTATCAAAGCTTCCTAGTTCCCAATTAACATCGTATTAACCTTCAGCATTTTGACATTCATGTGGAAAGAGTAGGAGGACATAGGTGGCAGGAGATAATAAATAACAAATGGCAGGAAGTGAAGACGGAAGTCGAAGCATTTGTTTGGACAAAAGGCTTTTCTTTGACTTCCCAGTGAATGTTTTGTGAATGCCTTGGTAACAGTTTTGAAGTGGTTTATTACATAGTTGACATATGAGTCACACACTGGTCCTGATGACTCAAACACCAAAAACAGCAGATTCACAAGAAACTAAAGCCAAAATGTAAAAAAAAAGTTACTATTAATAATGTAAACCCTGCTTGTAAGAGCTATGCAAGAATTGAATAGAATTTCATCCTAAAGTGTCAGTAGAAGAGCCTTGAACATCTAAAATGGTACACTGTCATTCGACAGTGCAAACCAATATGCAATATGACCTTTCAAGAGCATAAGTGGCAAAACTGAGTCAAAAGAAAGCCTGCAATGCTGGCTTATGCGCAGAATGCAGACATCAATAAAAGGCCATGAAAATCCATCTCTAGTCCAGGAGCTTTCTGTCACCACAATCTGATTCGTATTTGTCATTTATCACTGGAATATAAAAAAAACTGACAAAACAGCCATAACAGCTTCCATTTGTTCAGCATGATATAATGGAGGACACAAACATACACACATATATGCTTATTCTGTCAAGGTTTTCAATGAAGCTACTGTCTGAAAACTTTTTTTTTCAACATTCAATTCCACACATGCTTGTATTAGAAAAATGCTATAAAAGGGGATCTAGCACGATATAGCAACAGGACCATTGCAACTGTGCAGACTTGGTCATTGTACATGCGTGTGAGGGTTAACATGTTTACACAAGAATATGAATGACGAGATTTGTATGGAAGAGGGTGTACGGTATGTGGCTGCATGTGTACAAGCCCCCCTGCCTGCCATCTGCGTGTATGTGTTCCCAATGGGGTGATTGACTACAGGAGGCCTGCAGTCAGGGTTGCTGTGGAAACGAGGAGATTGTGCCGGCTGCACTGAGTGAAGAGCAGCAGTGGTGGTGACCTTGGGGAGTTGGGATCTTCACTGTGTTGTGCAGCTCTGTGGTTTGAACTTCCTCTCAGCATGCCTCCTTATGTCTGTCCATCAAACAGCCTGTCAGTCTTCACCTGTTGAGCATGATGGCAAAGCCTGTTCACCAACCGTTTTGGGTGTGGCCACTTTGTGGGGAAGGCAACATGGAGTCGGCCTGAAGCTACAACATAATAAAACTTTTGTAAAACATAAATGTGTAAATGAGTCCAAATTGAAATAGACTGATATTGATGAAGACTTGAAAGCTGTTGCTCTTAACAATAGCTTTCCAAGGTAATTTTGTGTGTGTGTATGATTAAAAATTTTATTGCTTCAGATTTTTGTTCCACTTTACAATGAGCACTTTACATTCCATCTTAAATGCTGCCTCAACTTAAATATTAAACACAAGAAATAAATATTTAAATCAACCCCACCTTAGTGGAAACACACAGAAAGAGACATTGTCCCTTCTGGTCCTTGGATGACAAAAAAAAAAAAAAACATTCCTCGTCTTTCTCTTCGATAAATAATTCACACAGACACTCTGCGAAATGTTGAGATGGCCCTCAGCTATTTTTCATCTGACAATGTGACAAGGATGAACAGGCTGTTCCCTAAAAGTTGCCAGGGAATCAGTTTACCTCCTGCTTTGATTTGTAAGATCAGCGCGGAGCTCAAATACGCAATGAATTTGGACACTTACAAAAACCTACATCTGAGTAAAACAAGTTCAAAACAATATTTTAATGGCATTAAATATTATTAGAAAGTATGCCCTCTTCCACTTACACACATATTGACGTTAATAATTTTACGGGGATTTCCATTTAAAATACTGAAACAAATCGTTTTGCTGTTGGTTTTTAAAATTAGAAAATGTTTTTATGTAAAGCATGTTGACTCACATTAGTGGGGAAAGTGCTAAACAAATAAAGTTTTATTTGATTTGAACATCTAGTACCCATTTTGACTTAAAGATATGGTGAAAAACAACCTTATATGAACAACAATCTTTAGTTTGTCTTAAAATTGAGCAAAAAGCTGTTATGATTCAAAACGGCAAAAAACAACTTTATCATTACTGTCTTTTGATTTCTGTCATTTCTGAGTCTACTAATGTTTCAGGGTAAGGCCAAAACATTTTATTTGAGTAAGCCACAGGCGTCAAACTCCAGGCCTTGAGGGCCACTGTCACCACCGGTCTTCCAGAAAAACCTGCCATTGTATTTTCCAACTGGCAAAACACACCTGCTCTAGGTAATCAGCTGCAGGTAGGGCAAGATTTCAAAGAAAATGCAGCAGGATAGCAGTCCTGAAGTTCAAAACCCCTGAGTTAAAGGGTCTTCACAATTTTGGGCATTCTAAAGCACAGAAACGTGGAAAAATAGGCACAAATATAGATTCATGTTGTATTTTTCTGCCCTTAAAAAACATCTATAGGTCAGCTATACAAAAGTATTTTTATGTTAATTACTTCAGGAAAATCTAGCTCTTTGAGTACAAAATATAATCTAGTTAAGGAGGAGTTGGCAGAATGTGTGCACATTACTGCAGTTTAACTGGTTTGAAAAACCTCCAATGTTGTGATGCAGTTTGCTTTTCTTCCTCATTTGGAACTGTGTTACAGGAAACATCACAGGTCTGGTAAGTTACTGTATTTGGTTTGCTCAGACGATGCAGATGCAGCTTTTCAAGGCCTTCCTAATTAACATGCTCCTTTTAGGGAGGACAGATGTACTTGTGGCAACTCTTCTAAACATGTCTTACTTGGCCAGACTTTTTCATTGGTACTTAACAACCTAACAAGCACACTGAGCTGCAGAGTCAAAGAATGAGCTATAAGCTATGTTTCTACTTTGCCAATCAATTAGCAGTAAGAAAAATTCTATAAAATCCTTATTGATCTCTTTAGTATGTAAACACATACAGATTCTTGACTCGCAAGCAATTAAAACTACCAATCTCTAAGAAATGTTGGAGATGATCTGTTAACAAACTTGAACTGATGCTAAGCTCAATTAGCATATAAAAATCCCCATCAGCGCTTAGAACTTGAGCAAACCATCTTCTTGATCAATCTTTAAAGTCCAGTTGTCCACTGAAGAACAGAACTCTAACCCTGCCTGAACCCTGACCCTGCCTGAAAATCTTTTTAGACATGATGCTGAGGATGGAGATGCAAAAAAAGTTGGCTGCTTTTTACATTGCAAATCTGCGCAGCACTCAAAACAACACAGAGAAATCTTTCACTAGTCCTTGAAAGACAGTTATATACTGTAATGTGGCTTCAAACTAATTTCTTAAGTGACTCAGTATGCCTGAAAATGTATAGAAAGGTTATGGGTTGAGTAAAACTCTTAAATAAACCCCTCAACCTTTGCTGAAGCTTTCAATAAGACTGAACTTGTTCTCTAGACTGCCAAAGCAGTTTAAATTGTGGACTGCAATTGTCTAATTGTGTTTGTGTTCAAACACTTTCGCATAAAAACACACAATACAACATCAAAATGAAGCAAAAAGCTCTAATATGTGTAAACATGTTTCCACAAAGTAAAAGTAACAAGTTTAGCTTGGTAACCTGTGAATCAGTGGTGTGCAGGGGGTGAAAAGGAATGGGTTAAAGGTCAGCATCTCGCTCTCAGGCTGATTTCTTATCTAAATCAGATCAGCAAGCTACTAGAAAAGTGAGAAGTGCCTTTAGGTTAAATAAAAAAGAATTCTGTGCAGTTCCAGCAGGAGTAAAGAAGGATGGAGCCATGAAACTGAGAGAGTATTGACAAAGCTGGTGGACCATATCTACAGAGCTTCTAGAGACTCACATGGGGGGACTGTTCTTGCACAAAAGTCAATAAACCCTGAAATCTATTGTAAGCAGACAGGCTCACCATCGTCCTCCACACTTCACCTCTTAAGTGTGACGGATTCCACTGCACTCATTCATGCCAACAGCCTGTCTTACCTGCCTTGAAGCCACAAAGGGAATAATTGATTATCTATGCAGGAGGACATATCCCCGAAGCTTCAGACTGTAGGCTTATATTTATCACCAAAATACTGTAGGTTACTCTCTTGCCCCTCAAAATTCTCTGGACAACACAAACCATGCCAACATATTTTAAGAACATGTTGGGGGTTGTGATAGCTTGTTCTGCTATTCAAAATTTGAATTTAAGATGGCAGAAAGCAGCTCTGCCACGCATCTTTGAGAAGAGTGCAACTTAAACACCAGACACATTCTAATCATCTTTTGATCTATGTAAAAAGCATCCCCCAGTGGTTTGCAATCTATGATTATGCTGTTTTTAGCCAAAATGATAAAAAAAATTACATCATTTCTTGGACATAGTTTCTGCAGAGCAGCAAGACTTCACTCTGCTAAGCTTTTCCCATCCTCTAACAGTTTCAATTCTCTCCCGCTTACAGCCCTTCACAACCCCAACTTAACATCACTGGTGTAACTAAAATGGCGAATAATTTGGGAGCTTGCTAATCGTACAGTTTTGAGCCAGATGCCGTCACAAGCTTTTTCAATCAGCATTTTTTTGTCTGCTCCTGATTCACAACAATTTGATCAAAGAAATGCCATTTTAATCAAAATCAAAATCCCACAAGAACATGTTAAAAACACCAAAAACACAATTTTCCTTGGAGGGGGTCTTTAAATGTGAAATGTGGTAAAAACCTAGAATTATTCCCGTGCTGCTGGGAAGCAGATTCCCACACATGAAACTGTGTTTTTATTTTTTTTGTTTTGAGTTGCTGGAAGAAAATCTGGTTGTCTGAGTAATATAGTGGGAGCGGGAGTAGAAGAGCATTTTTCTCATTTCTCTAAATTGAATAATAAAGTGAAATCAATGAGGCTGCACTTCAGCTAAATGCACTCAATCACACTGTCTGTCAGTGAACAATGCAAGGGATTGCTACATTAATAAAAAGTCTTCATTAGAGGGAGATTGGTCCCTTGTAAACACTGAGCTATGATGAGGTAATATGGGCCTATATGCTAATATTGGTTTAAAATGAATTCCACAGATATTTAGCTTTACATAATCATTGTGGTAATTTACTTAGAAAAATAAAGGGTTGTGCTATTCTTAAGCCTTTCGGAGTAAACTATATCCATGATAGCATACTACCATTGGCACAGTAAACAGTGATTTTTTTTTGTGAAATATGAGTTATTTTCGTGAGTTCTAAGACAAGGAAATAAGACAACTCGATCTCTGAGACAGTGCCTTTTGCTCCTTGTGGGTGCCGGCCATTAAAGACATCAGTCTAGAGCTGCCCTCGCCAGCGTGTGCGTTTCCCCCTCGAAAACAAACATTATCTGCACTTTTGCAAAGATGGATGTGCACATGGTGCACATAGAATGAAAGCCTTTTACTGATCACCGCTAGCTCCGTGGAGAAAGTGGGTGTGTGTGTTAGTCTGAGGGCGGTGCTGGCAGCACAGACTCTTCCTGGCAAGGGCTGGTCCCTACTTTGTGACGTCACAATGCAGGACTCGCTGGTTTTTGTGGATTGTGAGGGGCTGGTGCTCAGAGAGCAGGGTTTTAGAGGAATGCTCAAAGACGCATGAATAGATCAAAATACCCCATTGGATGGTTTTTCATGAGGAATTATCATCTTAATACACTTGAAAGTTTAAAGAAGTTGCTTTTGGATGATACACGCGCTTTAAAGAAAAGAAAAGGGGAGAAGCAGTTGAAACCATAATCACGAACTATTCACAGAACCCTTATGGGAAAGCTTTGTGGAATATAATAAACGTGTCAGGATAAACAGGAGAAAAATAAATTATGGTCTTTATCGGACAGACTTCGAGACGGACACTTGAAGCACTGAGGCGTGTCAGCAAGCAGCAGAGTGGAGGAATACGCACGGTGTCTACTCTGACTCACTGCCTGTCCAAAGCCAGTTAAAGCAGCTGATATTGTGGCAAAGATACTAAGAATTGTTTCCACATGTGGAGAAAATGTGCTGAACTGAAAACATAAGAAAAGTTACTTTGGGAACAGACTCACGGTGCTGAAATTACGCGGGCCGCAGAGCTCCCCCTGGTACCTACAGTACAGCAGCATCTCCTCCAGCTGATGACCCAGCCGATCCAGCAGCTGCATCATGGATGGCTGAGAATCCCGGGGAGGAGGAAGGAAGTGGTTGAAGTCCAAAATTCGAGACAGGGGAGACCAGGGCGGCTCGCCAGTTGCACTCTCGCTGCTTTCATCCCGCAGAGACATGAGCGCCTCTTTTGCTGTCGGGGAAAGCTGCCAGTTTCTCCCCAAGAGTCCCAACCACCTGCCCGCGCTGAAAATGTCAGTCTTTTTCATGCGCCGGGGCAGCAGGAGGTTCTGGTTACAGATGGTCACTGCTGGAAAAACGAGCCGTTTGGCGTACACCATGTGCGCCTTGGTGTATACGGGTGATGAGAGCAGGTACCGCACTCTGTTAGTGGACCAGATGAAGAGTAGCGCCAAAGCCGCCAAGAACGCCAGGAGCCACGCAACTCTGCGGGGGTAGGAGCCGCCGAGGAAGATGTGCCTCAACCCGTGCAAGGTGGTGTGTTTCAAGAAGAGTTTTCCGGCTTCAGCGACAGAACCTGATTTAGGCTTCGATCCACACGACTGACACATTTTCGGAGAAGCCTGGTGCGCGCTGTTAACGCGCAAAGAGCCCAAACACCGCTTTTGCGCACGGAGGAGGCTGTCAGAGACTTTGAGGGGAGGAAGGAGAGAGTGAAGCGCACAGCTCCGCTCTGTCCTCCCAGGCACTCAACAGCAGCTCGAAAAGCAGAGACGAGGGAGCATTTTGTCAGCGCTCTCTGAGCCTGTCCGGGAGGGGGAACTTGGTCAGAAAGGTTTAGCGCACAAATGTGCAATACAACGGACTCCAGTCGGATTATTTCATCCAAATTACAAGCAGTTAGTCTCTGAGAACCTCAATGGAACTCAAAGAGACAACAGACTCCGTGAAAATTACGCTCTTGTGTTTCAGCACACGTTTCCAGTCTGCCTCGGAAATTCTCATTTTCAGTCTCCACCTAGCCCTTAACGCGCGCGCACACACTTCATTACTGCTGGTCGTTGAATGAAATCTCTCCATTTTGCAGATTAAGACTATTTGTCTTTTTTTTAAAGCAAAAATACAGAGAGAAAAACCCAGACACACACAGAAATAAGCACATTAAATCATGCTCTTTCACAATTTGGTAAGAATTTAACTCTGCATTACATACTCCATTATTAACAGTCAAGCCTGTATTTATATTGTTTGAAATCATGATACACAATTTTGACACTTAGAGCTGAAATTGGATTTAATATTTATTAGCTAAACTAACACGGGATGTCAGAAGAAAAGCTATTAATATTCATTCATTCATTTTCCAATCCGCTTTATCCCTTTCGGGGTCACGGGGTTGCCGGAGCCTAACCCGGCTACTCATGGGCAAAGGCAGGGTACACCCCTGGACTGGTCGCCAGTCTGTCGCAGGGGTCACAACCATACACCCATGCACACTCACATCCACACCTAAGGACAATTTAGAGTGACCAATTAATCTATGAAAAATCTTTTTGGATGGTGGGAGGAATGTTTTCAAGTAAAACTACACAATTGTTTTTGAGTCCATCTTTCAAGTAGTCTCTGCTCATTGATACAGTTAATACAGACGTTCAAAATTGGTCAGCGAAATATAAAGTTTGAATAAGTGAACTATCCTGACAAGGATTGCAAAGACTTCCATTATTTCTTCTCTCACTGCTTTGCTCTGCCCTTGTAATTCCTGACCAATGAATGAAGATATCTTTAGTCAGGTGCTTTTTTTTTTTTACAGGCTTTGGTTCCAAACAGAAAGGACCCGTTAAAAGTCAGTCTGAATACAGACCAAATGCAAGGTTCAAGGCTCGATTTGGACCAAATTAAGCGAACTCTGTCCGGACCAGCAGACCTTTCCAATCACCCTAAGTCTCTCCAAAAAACTTGACTAGTAGCCTATAAGAGCACCCAAATCGCCCAGAGAAAGTCTTGTCTAACACTGATGTAGGGGCTAAAGATACATTTTTGGAAACATTTTGGCGCAGTACTTCTTTGAAGTTTCAAAGAACCAAAATCGCATTAAGGTAATTGTATTTACTTTGAAACTCGCATTTGTGCAGTGAAGGGAAAAGGATTTTAGGCTTTTAAGAGAAACTTGAATGCACCATTTTCAAAGAACCTTAAAGAACAATCTTACTCTTGAGGATTTTTGGATAAGTGGTGCTTTATCATCGCATAGAGTTCCAATACTTTGACAGAGCTGAAGTGCAAACTCTAACCCTCCGCTCCTCCTCTCTGTGTGTTTTCAGTTCACTTTGTGTGGTCAAGAAATTATCAAAAGACCTTTAAGAAATATCTTTCCTCTATTTGCATGTAGGACCTGAAAAAAATATTTAGCAAGAATCAATAGACTAAAGAATACAATACCTTCAGACAAGAAAACAAAACAAAACTGCATCAGATGACAAAAAATGAAAGCAACAAAACAATCAAAATCTTGTTAAAGTTAATTGAAAATGTATGGGTATTTTCAATACTGACATTTATAGTCACAATGTGACCTCATGAAGGAGAAAACTACTTTAGTAAACAAGTGGGTGAACAGTCATGGAAAGACATTTTGTGCCACATTCAATTAATCAAAATAGAAAGTTAGAAATTGGCTGAAATGGTTGCTAGATAAATTAAATCCAAGCATTTCTTCCCTCATCAACCTCAACTAGGCTCGACTCAATTATTTTGTAATGGGATTTATTTAAGATAATCATGATCATTTGAAATAATTGTGTCTGTGACCATGTGCAAAATGGCAAGATATGTGTTGAATTTCCACATGATTTCCTACCTACAAATGAGTTTTGTAAAAGTTTTTGCTCCACTGCTCTGTGCGACAAAAAGACAGTCTTTTGCTTGTTAGGCGCTGTAAGTTTTCCTGCAACATTTAAACTGATAATTATGTTTTATGAATTTATTGCTTTGCATTTAAGAATGAAATGGCTTCTTTAATAATGATCAGAGACCTTAATAACTATACTTTATTGTCATTGAATGCATTAGGCTGCCATTAGCTCAGTTTTTCAGAAATGCTAATTACTTTACCTTTCATGTTTACACAACAAAGCAGAAATAATTCATGCAAAATCCATATCTTACCATTACATTGATAGTTAATTACAATGTGCTGTTCTTTAATGAGGTAATTGATCTGGGAAACTTTATTTTACCTGGAGTGTTTCATGACAGAAGCTTTCTCAGTAACTATACGTTAGTTTGTATAGATTTAATCAGTGTGTAAATTTCGTGCATAAAGCATGAACATGAATAATGTTCAGAGAAAAGAAGGAACATGGCAGCTGATACAGATTTGGCTGCAAAATTTTACCTTACGCGCATTGAATAGTTTCTATTCATTATCACAGTTTAGTTTTTTTTTAAGTACTTTTGGTGTCCATTCCCTAGCACTTATATTTGCTAAATTTTTGCAGCTTTAAAATTTCTGCCTAAAGTCTAAGTGCTCACAGAGTGTGGAGTCAGTGACAGGAGGCAAAGTTCAGTCCGCACTCATGGACAACAAGCGTCACTCACACGAAACCACAAGCTTGCATACAAGCTTCACTGCAATGCAAGGGCTGCCATCCTGTCAAGACCTAACTACTGCACAGTCTACATGATGGAGAGTGCACTCCGGTATGTGTGAGTGTGTGAGTAAAACTCATGCAAAACTAACCATTATAGAAAATGGATGAATTTTTCAGACCATCAGCAGTTGAACAATTCTACGTGTTTCTGGAAACAGGTCGCCCACTGTCACATTCAGCTGTCTTAGATTCTGCTGCTCCCATCATAATCCCTCCTCAGTGGATAATGAAGGCTTCCAGTGAGGTTAGTACTCTATTTTAGCAAGTGGAGATGTCATGGGGAATGGGTGACTTTTCAGAGGTAAGGATTAACAGCAAAGAATTTGGATAGACTTTGGAGACTCTTGCACAAATCATAAGAAAATCCAGTGAAACACGTGTGTTTAGATTCCTTAAACACACCTAGTTTGAGTGGTTTGCATTTTGCATTTAAGAATGTGGTTGGTTTCTTATCAACACTTACAGAAAAAGCATGGCATTTAAAATCATTGGACCAACCCCCCTTTCTCAAAGCACCTCATTATGAGAGGAGATACATTGGGGAGAGAGGATCTGCGAAACAAGCTAATCCGTCTGGGTGAAGGGATAATGATGTACTCGCCTGACAGAAAAACACAATCCCACAACAAGTATGACTACAAAAACAGAAAAAACAACAGCATGCTGCTAAAAACAATGGCTAAAGAGTTTCACTAATGAACCCATTATAAAAGCAGGCACAGATTTGTTAAGAGATCATGGACACATACTGTATCTCAAGAATAGTCATACACAACATCAGGGATATCTGAACATTTCACTTTATTTTAAGCTTTCTGCAAAATATTGTGATGTAATTAGCAGATAAATGATTGGATGTAAAATGAGCTCAGACAAATAAAGGGACTGGGAAAAAAGACCAAACTTTGCTGACAAACTTTTATGAAAACTTTTAATATGATGCTATAAAATGTGTGGTCATGTCTGTCTTCAGATAGAAAGAAAAAAAATTTACGAGTAAAACTTTAAAGATACATTCTAAAGAAAATTGTTTTTATGGTGTTTTTAACATGTTCTTGTAGCATTTTTATTTTTATAATGCTATATTTTATAAGACATAAATGAAGAAAATGTAAATTTAAAATTGTGTTTCTGAGTATTTCTTTATTCAAATTGAAAATCAAGAGCAGACAAAAAAAATGCAGTTTATAAAAGAGCTTATTTGTTACAAAGAAAATATGTTGGACAGGTCATAAGCTCCCTGCTTTGTTCCATTCTGATGTATCCGCTTACAGACAAATAGATCCAGATGTCTTCATTTTCCAAGCTGGCATCTGGTTCAGAACTGTATGGCTGGATATCTCAGAATTTGCTTGCCATTTTTGTTGCACTGGTAATGTTAGGCTAGGGGTGTGAGTGGCTGTAAGCTAGTGGGAAAGAGTGACAGAAAACAGAAAGCTCTCAGTAACAAGGTGGGGAAGGGGAGGAGGAGTTACTCTGTGCCAATTGTCCCGCCCACAAATCAGAGGCACATTTCTAACAAATTACTGCCGCGCTTTGTGCTCTATGTCCTAGATAAATGACACACTTTTTGATTTTGGCTAAAAATGATATAATCATAATTACAAGACCAATTTTAAATCCAATACATCAGAAAATCATCAGAATGGGTCTTTAAAAAGAAATATTCGTAACATAATAGGACAGTTCATCTTTTATTTTAGTGACTAGATCTGTCACAATTAATTTGTTTAAAACAGCATTTAAACACAAACCTGCCATCGACTGTTGTAAAGTACATAATCAGTTCCCTTCTGAACTCAGTTTTTGTTGGTAGCTATGCTATAAAACCAAACAAGGTGCAATCATAGGATCATTTTCTACTCACAAATGCCAGTCTCCATTGTAAACTGACACCATGAATTACCTTCACAGGCTATAAAAAAATCACAGTGTATTAGCTGCTTGATCACTAGGAGCTAATGTGAATTAGTGGGATCAGTGTGTGTTTTTAGGGTGGATTCTTTCTGCTCCAACAGTTTATCTAAATGCAAAGAAGACCAGTTTCAATCAGCGAGCCCAGTGAAGCAATTAACATTCAAAAGCCAAGTGAAGATTAATGAAAAGACCTTGGCAAGCAAAGATATTTATTAGCTGTCACCTTACGCCACATCCAGTCAGTCCTTTTAGCAAAACAGAGAGGAATTGCAGCTTTGAGCATCCATGGTGTGCTGCAATCAACGGTTTCCACAACAAGACCTGTGATGCTTACTGTCTGGAATAAATTCAAGGACTTGCTTCAAAGTATTTTGGGATTTTCACAGTAACTGATTTTGTCCACTTTAGCACTTCCACAAAGTCAAAGTTTACTGAAAACATTTATTTTGGCAGAAAAGTTGTAAAAACGACTAATGTTTTTGTCTTTATGAAAAATCAAAGTTCTTCATATGATGCTGTATTTCACTACATGGTTCAAACGCAAGCATTTTCTCACTATCCCTTAGCATTTTTAAGTTCAAGTTTCATTCTTTTATATGAGTAAAAATGTATACAGTTGATCTTTTTATTCTTATTTACACTTAAAGGAAAAATTCTTTATGTTAATCCTGTATAACCATTTGTTTCGTATTTGATATGTGCATTTCTAGGACCTTTATGTAATTAGCACGAACAAAACTGTCCTTAAAAACCCATTATATCGAACTTGGTCCACGTTTTCTGCCCTGTAGTGCAGTATTGTTCCACTAGGAGCAGTAGAAGGACTTTTCCTGCTCATTTAAAAATTATTACCTCTATGAAATCTCAAAAACACTTTGGGGGGAACAGTTTAGCTAATTTTTAAGAAGTTACAGTGAGAATAACTGATCTGTTGTTATTTCTTGCTTAAATGGCTACTTGCTGTATTAAAATAATGCAAAATTTATTGATAACTAAGTATTTATAATGAAGTTACACTATGTTGAAATGTGTGTATCAAATTTGAAATAGTAGGTCAACATGTTGCATTTTTTTTTCTTTTTGCATTGCTGCTGTGAGAAGAAAAAATTAAACAAATCCCAATTAAACAAAATGAATTGTTGTCAATTCGTTGATGCTGTGGGCTTTACAGGAGAAACAGTTTTATTGTTATTTCACTGTATGCTAACTCCAAGTAAGATCATGCCTGTCACAGGAAATTGTGTAAACCATGGTCTAAAATGTATTTTCTTCTTGTTTTTTCTAGAGTAATTTACCAGTATTAACAATTGAAGAAAAAATGCAACATACAATAAAGTGATTGGTTTCATGGTGTAGCATCTTAATAAGGAAACATGTCTCTTTCAAAGTTCGGTGATTGATAGAATTACTGTCAATTTACAATAGAAGAATGGATAATTACATTATTTCACCAAAACAACTCACAGGCTCGTCGAAGTGGATTTTAGATTACTTCTCCTTAAAGATGAATGACAGGATGAGATGAATATACTATGTGATAGGGTAATGATGAGGGCTCTTTGTGCACCGCTGATTGACTGGATCCATTATGGTAAAGGTTTGTTTTTTTAGAGCATTTAGCTATTGAGACACCCCACAGCAAATGAAAACGTCATTTGTAGTCCAGATAGTACAGAGCTGACCAGCTCAGATCTTGTCATGCAGAATGAAGAAGCTACATGCACCAAAACAAACAACCCATCAACATCCTAGACATCCTTTCTCTCAACATCCATACCCTAAAATCTCTTGGTTGTTTTGATCCTGCCTCTGTCAAAACCTTTCATTTTCACATTTTCCCCATACTATGAGGCTGTTTCCTGTTTACAAGAACATAAACAATGCATTATCTTTCATCTTGCCTTTCTCTATCACATTTATTCATTAAATATCAACTTTATTCTCATGTGTGTTTGGTCTCTTCTCGACTTTCTTTTTCCATTCTGTGATCATCACACTCTTGATGCTTTGCTTGGCTGTCTTCTTTTTGCCCCCCAGTGGGAATACTCAGCATATAGAGATCGGGCAAAAGCAGTAGCGGAGGGAGAGAGGTGGTGCCGCACAGAGCCAACCGAAGGGAAACAAGCTGCAGGCAACAGCAGCAGTCAGGGTCCAGTAGATGTTAAGAGCTGACAGGAAAGGAGGTGTTGATTTACATAGACTATAAGCGTAACCATATGCCAGAAAGCAGCTTTTCCAATTAGTTCTTAAATGAATGAGTTTTCAAAGCATTAAAATAATTCTGCAACAGATGAGGGCAAATTCTTTAAAAATAATGTAAAAAATTTAATTTAGCAAAATTAACTCTGTAGTTTTTACAAATAAATGATGGCAGCTGCAACTGCTGCTATCATAGATTTAGAGGACTGTTCAAGATTGCCTGTCTTCAAGTAATTATACCTTTTTTTTAAAATATCAAATGTTTTTAAATATTAAATGTTTACTGACATAGAAACAATAAATATACACAAATAATAAATGAAGTGAGTAAAGTATATTTTGTAGTAAATCCTCTTTTGCATTTAATTAAAAAATGCATTTCCTTCTTGCAAAAAAGGTTATGTATATTTTTTTGTTTTTATAATATCAGGATTTTTAGAATAATGTGACTTGCAGTCGTCACATCTGCTTGAAACAGTTATGTAACCCCCTTCTTAGTATAATTTAGATTGTTTTTTAAAACAAGATATCTGAAAATAACTGAATACCTCAGCATATGCAAAGTGTCAGAAGCAAGTGTCAAAATAAAAGTCATAAACTACCATTCTCAGATGAAGGAAAATGAAAATGGAATAACTGGATCTGAGCTCATATTTATTTATGGCTCACCTTCAGATGAGTTGTGATGTGGTGCACTTCAGATTAAATTCAGATGGACTTTCGCAGACCAAAGGGCAGGAGGAAAACCAAAGGAAGTTAATGAGGAAAGCACCACACATTACCGGTAGATAAAGCAAAACAAAATAAATAAAGGTTTTTGACAAAAATCTGAAGAAATACAAATAAAAAAATGATTGGAAAATATCTCCTTGGAAAAAGGTGGTGAGAGGAGGTGGTGCTTATAGGACTATCAGTATTGTCTGTCATGTTGCGCCTGTTTGAATGGTCTTTGTTTTCTTTTTGTCTCTTGGGTTTTTTCTATGCAGGCTGGCTTTGACTCCACCCATTCACCAGTGGATCCTCGGAGCGGTCACAGCTGCCTGCACTTTGCTAACTAGCCACACAACATTTGAAGAACTCTCTTCTAAACTTCACTGTCGACTTGTTCTATGTTCAAGCTATGCTCTCCCTGGCTTTGCATTTTGTTATTAAACCTTTTGGAGTGTTATATCTTGGTTTGTGTTTCCTTCCTGCATCTGGCTTTCCACCTGCTTGCTAAACTTGAGACTGACTTGTTCTTTCTTGTACTTCTTACCCTGTCCTGACCAGAACTCATTGTTGGGCAATACCACCAAAAAACGAGCAATTGTTGGAACATAGTATTTCTCTCTGCTTTAGTTCTTATAGTTATTTTAACTTCTATGTGGGAATACTGTAGTGTGGAAGCTTTTTTAGTTTTAGATCTAGCCAAGAACCACACACATTTATATATATATAAAACATCTTTGAAAGTCTTCCTCAATCTCATACAAAAAAAAGGTTTTGTGGTTATATAATGGTAAATGGCGTATACTTTTATAGCGCTTCTCTACCTTCATTGAAGACCCCAAGCGCTTTACAGTCACGGTCCCATTCACCCATTCACACACTGATGGTGGCTCCGCTACCGAACACTGGCGCCAACCTTCCATCAGAGGCAATGTGGGGTTCAGTGTCTTGCCGAAGGACACTTTGACACATGGGCGGGCAAGGTGGGAATGAAACCTGCAATCCTGCAATCAGAGGCCGACTGCCCTTTCCACCGCACCACGGCTGCCCCATCTTCCGGCTGCCCTGGAAGTGTGAACATAGCTTCAAGGGTGAACTTTGACAAATCTTTTCTAAACATTTAGGAGGAATTTGGACTCTTCCATCTTAAGCAATAATATATATATATATATATATATATATATATATATATATATATATATATATGAGATATGCAAGACACAGGACGCCACAGTTAATTCTCTTTGGCAGCATCATGACAGCTAGACTTGTGAGAGTTTGTGAGAGGGGATGCTTGTGATGAATGAATTTTAAAGGAAGCCCGGTAGCTACAGCAAACAGTTCCCTGTCCCCAGAGGCCTGATGCCTCTTATTTGCCGCCCAAGGAGGAATGAATGAGCAGCCCTTGGTGAAACAAATGCTCCCCTTTATCTGACATTTACAAATGGATCCCTCTTGCAAAACGAGATCCTTCCTCTTGTTTTATTACAATGCAAAGGTAAGTTTCCTGTGCTGCTGCTCAAATTTATGTAGCTGTCAGAAGCACACAATGATGATTTAAGAGGTGCATTATTGATGAAGTTAAGGGCTAATGTGATGTGGAAGACGGCTTTAAAAATGCACTAAAAGAATCTAAAAAAAATTCAATATAGACTGTATTGTTGATTTCATGTTGCATTGTATTTGAAATAGTTTGTTTTTTACTTTATCATGCTTGCCCTTAAAACCAGCTTTCAGTCCATTTTTTATTGAATTCAATTTTATTTATAAACACATTTGTAAAAAAGTTAGAAAAAATGTTGACAACTATTCTGGTAAATAATCAACCAGCTAAATGCCATAAATAAAAAATTTCACTTTCATAAATGGAGCAGAATAAAGAAAGTGGGTCAGATTTTGCAGATCACATATCTGCACGCCAGCTTGTAAACAATCTGCCTTTACAGAGAACATTGCAAAGCTGCTGGTAAGCTTCGTTTGTTCTGTTAGATCTGAATTTCCATAAAATGCTAAACTTGGGGTCAGATCCCAGCACAGTAGGCTATGTGGAAAACAGCAGCAATACTTTTCAAAGAAACCGCAATTAAATGACTAAGTCTGTAAAACAGGGATCCGTCTTAAGACCAAATGTTTAATTAAAAAAAAAAAATGGGTTGAAGCTCATCCAAGCCAACTAATGAGTTCTCACTCAGAACTAAGAAAGATAAGAACAGGGTATGAACCTTAGGTAGTTCAAATTATTCAAGGCAAAAACCTGAAATCACTAAGCTGTAGTGACATTTCTATGTGAGTGACTCTCAGAACCTAAAGTGAGAACATTCTTTCTTCCCAAATTCTTCTCAAAAGGAGCCGATGCAATCAGGTTTAAGCGGCAGTCGAATGTGAGTGACTCAGCAGCCTAAACCCCAGTCATGGAACTTAGCTTTTGGGACATGGAACGTCACATCTCTGGAAGGGAAGGAACCTGAGCTTGCGAGAGGTCAAGCGGTACTGGCTAGGTATAGTTAGGCTCACCTTTACGCTCAGTCTGGGCTCTGAAACTCAGTCCCTTGACAGGGGTTGGACTCTCTGCCATTCTGGTGTCGCGGATTGGTGCTGCGTTCACCGTTATGCTGTCGCTGTACCGGTCTGTTGTGGTGAAGAGAGAGCTGAGCCAGAAAGCAAAGCTCTCAATTTACCGGTCGATCTTTGCTCCAATACTCACCTATGGTCATGAGCTCTGGATCTTGACTGAAAGAACGAGGTCTTGGATGCAAATGGCCAAAATGAGCTTCCTCTGTTGGGTGGCTGGGTGCTCATTTAGAGATAAGGTGAGAAGCTCGGTCACCAGAGAGGAGCACGGAGTAAAGCCGCTGCTCCTCTACATTGAGAGGAGCCAGTTGAAGTGACTCAGGGATCTGGTTCAGATGCCTCCTCCGGGCATGTCCCACTGGGCAGAGGGCCCGAGGAAGACCCAGGACACACTGGAGAGACTACGTCTCTTGGCTGGTCTGGGAACGCCTTGGGGTCCTCCCAGAGGAGCTGGTGGAAGTGGCCGGGGAGAGGGAAGTCTGGGTATCTTTGCTTAGATTGCTACTCCAGCAACCCACTCCAGGATGAGTGGAAGAAGATGGATTAATGGAAAAAGAAGATGAAAATGATTCAAATGATCAAAGATTGAGAAGCTGAGTTGGGTTGCTAACTATAGGTAACCTACTACATGGAATTATCATATTTTCAGCACTATAGGGCACACCATCAATCAATGGTCTATTTTCTAACTTGTGTCATGTGGCCCATAAGGCGCACTGAAATATAAGGCCACATATAGCCAGACAAAAGAGTCAGAGGTAGGTTCATCAACCAGAATTAATAAGGCACTCTGGGTCATAAGATGCACTATCATTTAAAACTATATATAAAGTTTTTAAGTATTCCTTATTGTGCAGAAAATCAGGTTAGCTTCAGGTTAAACCAGTTACTGTAGTGAGTGGCTGTCAACTCTGGTCACATGACTCCTCTCTGATTTCTTGTAAGACAAGCTCTTTCTCTCTTAACCATGTACATTTTTTTACCTGGACAAATGTAGGTCATAGATGTTTTTTACTTCAACATGTGCCAACAGCTGACCCAAAAATCTTGCCCAAAAATTTTTATAGCGGCTAAGGCGTCACTTTCTCTTTTAGAACTTGTCTATTAAGGCTGGTGAAGAAATGTGCATTTGATAGTTATCGGTAGCAATTAGAAACATTATTTGACTTAAGTGCCTTTGGGATAAATAATGCTAAAGTCACAGACAAGAAAACACAGTAAAAAGGAAAAGAAGATCAAAGTTAGAACATAAAGAAAAACATAAAATAGAAATCTATCGTGAAGATTCTGGGAGTTAGTGAAGATAATAAAGTCTTTAGATTTAAAACATGAGCACTCAAATGTCTAATGGAAGAGATTACCAGAGTTTTAAAAGAACAACAGCAAAACCTTGGTCACCATAATTCTGATCTTTCTCCTTTTGATCTTGGAACTTTCAGTAGATGTTGTCCAGAAGATTATAGTTTAAGCATTCTTTAATCATATTGGGACTAGGCCATTAGACAATTTTAAAACATGTACATAAAACATTTCCCCCTGAACAGCTGTTGAAAATATAACATCTATTCAGACAAAAATCAAATGTTTTTCATCTTGAAAAAAACAATGAAATCTAATCAATCATTAAAATTCAGATTTCTGCTAATTTACATTTACAAAATCTCCTTGATTTTTCAGACTGTCTCCCTTCATGTATTCTCTTGACAACAAACATCTTTTTGAATCAAATAACCCTAAACTGCTGCTCCAGGCAAAAATGAAAATGAGTGTTGTGTCTTACGTCAAGGAGATGCCAGACGTAAAAGCAGGACAAAGATCGATCTTTGTCAGCCTGCTGCCTGACAAACCTTGTCTTTGCTAACATGCCTGCAGACACAGGGATGAAGGTCTGCCAAAAACTATCATACAAACAATGCAAAGCTGCCTTCAGGGATTCACATGGATCTTTACCTTTCTTTTCTTTTTTCTTTTCTTCTGTATTTAAGGATATTTCGGGCATAACATATGTTTTATTGAAAGCAATATAATCACTGACACTTTGAATGAGCACACTGTAAAAATGAAACCTTAAGAAAGTAAAAATATCCTTGTTACAAGAACTGTCTTATTACTGTCTTATTAAGAAAGTTTTTCAAAAATCTTAATAAGAAAGTTTTTCAAAAGTAAAATAATCTTATATTAGGAAAACATGTCTTAGTGACATGAATTATTTTTCACAATACTAATAATACTAATAATACTAATACTAAACATAATACTACTTGTTAAACATTTTCTTACCCAACTAGCAATTTTTTTTATTTTTTAAAGACAATTTTTCAAATGTTAGAATTTTTTAGCTATTTCTAGTGGATCTGTTTTTTCAGTGAAATACTATGTGAAGGGGAGAACAAACCCATTCCTACTTGCTATTGTCCTTTTGTAATTTTGCTTCTCAGTTACTTTAAACCTTAAACTAACACAAGTACAAAAAAAAAGCCTTGATGTAAACAAAGAATTAGTGAGACAGGGGGATTACAGCATGCATTTCCCTGCTAGAGTCAATAATTTTCTCACCATGTGCCTCTTAAGCAGGTCGTAATAATATAGATTTAGCATTCACAGTGGGTTTCAGACTCTGATGCAGAATAATATAATAACCTTCTCTTTTCATAACGCTAAAAGGTAGCAACGACTGAGCCTCAGACCGACTCATTCAATACACTGGTTAATCAACAGCCGATCAGGTAAGAGACGTTTGACTGGAATTGCTCTGGATGGACTTTTTGCAATTCATTTCCATTTAAGGCCTTTTGTTTATAGTGTCTCGCTGTGGCCGAGGAGACGTGTGTTCAGACTATCAAGCGACAAAGCCTACAGGTCGCACTGTGATTTTAAAGGATAAAATATTATATTTTACTTGTTTTCTTGAGAAAATATTGAGCACTTCAGATAGCCTCCAGCTTTTATATTGCAATTTTACATTTGTTCTAATATAATACAGAGGTTACGGTGCATACTGTGTTATCAAATTTTCCTTCAAAGTGGGTCAGTCATTTACATACCCAGCGCTTCACACGGTCCAACTTTCCTTATAACAAATGCAACACTCACAAAAAAAAACAAAACAAAACATGAATTTGTGCTTGCTTCACATGACCTCTGTCAGAAAAAAGACAAAGAAAAACAACAAAAAAAGTAGTTTTAATGGACCTATCAAGATCAATCATATCTATTGCCTCTTTATTTCCCGCCAAAGAAATTTCCTAAATGTCGGATGACTGGTTTCAGTATGGGAACGACTTCAAGCCTTAGCTGATTCTTTAATACGCACATCTCTTATTAAGCACATCTCTCTGCTTATAAGGTAAGCAGGGTATTCACAATCATAGAAAGCAAAGAGCAAACAAAACTTAATTGTAATTACCCATGTAAAACACGAAAGCATAAAAACTATAGTATTTTTAGTTTGGCTTTAAACAGAGGCAGGTCAGTGATGGACAGTTGCCCAATAAACAAAGCATTTGATGGTCTTAGACAAGCTGAAGGTACTTTTACCACACTGTAAGAACCTTAATTATAGGATCACCAAGAGACTTTGCTCTGTTGAAAATAGAGTCTGAGGGTAAACAGTGTGTACCTATATGGAGATTTTCTACTTTCGTCAAAAACTAAAGTGCTTTACATTACTTTACACTGTCTGATCATTCAAGCTGCTATGCAGGGGGTCAAGGGCTTAAAAAGAGCTCCCTAGTTCCTAATGTTTTCCCGGTGACCATTCAAGATGCATTTTCTCTGCATGATCTGCACACCCAGTAGCAGAATATTTTCTGGACCCTTCCTACTTCAAGCAGTAGCATTTTTATTTTTAAGAATAAAATTGATGGCTCTGCTCATAAAAATGTGAAAACAAGCACCGAAATACTGTTAACTGACATACCAGGTGTAGCATACCACGGTCACAAATGGTTTAATATTTGACAATAGTATTTATAACACAAAGTTTAAACACTTAATAATTTATTTAAAAAGGGCACCAGTTTTGTTATAGAAGACAAAAATACTCATCAACAGTAAAGCATCATTCTCAAGTGGATTACTTTAATAATTAGATGACCACCTTCAGAACACTAGGATGTCAACATCTACGGTATTTGAACACAACATAAATAAATCTGAACTTTTACATTTTTACTATGCAAAACAAATAAAACAAAAGTATAAAATAATGATTGTAATCTATAATTAAATTAAAGTTTAATCAAAATTAAATCAATTCGTGGCATTTTGAACTGTAGCTTTAAAGGGTTGAAATGTGTGTGTGTGTGTGTGTGTGTCCATATGTGTGTTTGTAAGAGAGGGAATGTTTGCAAGATCAGATGATGTTTCTTAAACGTTTTGAGGACAACACTAAACTTGCTTCTGCTGAGTTGCCCGACCCTGGTCCTCTACATCTCCCACCCTGCCTGTTTAGTTCCCTTTTTACAGTCAACCAAAATCAGGAAACACCTGAGTCAGCTAATCAGCAGAAAGCACTGCAGAAAGAACGGAGACACAAGCAGGTTGGTAGATCCTGAGGATCAGAGCTGGGCAGCCTTTGAATAAAGAAATGAAAAGTCCCACAGAGGAACTTTACCCATGATCATTAGATTGTTTGGATAGATAATACCACCAGCTGAAGTAAGTGTTTTCCAATTGGATCAGTTGTTTACATCATCAGGGGAGAGTAAACATTTCTACAATGAGACTTTGCTTGAAAAAAGCACTCTGTGTTGAATTAAATAAATGTTTGTATCCACAGCACATAAAATGTTCAGTGTTGAGCTAATAAGCTAAATAACTTGTCAGGGCCGACACTGCTAGACAAACCTCTAGAAGGAGATTTTAAAAAATTGATTCAATTATTATTCTTTGAAGACCTGAGCTAATATTTGCGGCTGGATGGCTCAGTTGGCTGGACGCAAAACTGGTGTGCCAAACCGGTGCGCCTGGGAAACCAGGGTTCATTTCCAGCGGGTGCGAATAGCTTGCTCCAGTGTGGGTCCTTTAGCAAGACCCTTCATGCTAAGACCCCTCACTGTCTATGAAGCCACAGGGAGGCTGGGTCTGGGTCTCCCTGTGCTGGTCCCTAGCCTAGATAAAATAAAGGGTTGTGTCAGGAATAGTATCCGGCATAAAAAAATTCTCCCAAACCAAATGTGCTGATCGGTGAATGCCAATTCGCATCCCTGACGGGATGTGCCGAATGGTAAATAAAAACCTGAGCTAATATTTCAGCTAACCCTCAACACATATGGTCGCAGGGCCCACAATTAACTACTGTGGTAATATAACCCAAAATGTGATGTCCACACATGTGGACGCCAGACCTCGACAGGTTAGACAAAAATACAAAAAACTGTAATGATATAAGACATCTATTCATTCATTCATTCATTTTCCAATCCGCTTTATCCCTTTCGGGGTCACGGGGTTGCCGGAGCCTAACCCGGCTACTCATGGGCGAAGGCAGGGTACACCCCTGGACTGGTCGCCAGTCTGTCGCAGGGGCCACAATCACACACCCATGCACACTCACATTCACACCTAGGGACAATTTAGAGAAACCAATTAACCTATGAAGCATGTTTTTGGACGGTGGGAGGAAGCCGGAGTACCCGGAGAAAACCCACGCATGCAAGGGGAGAACATGCAAACTCCACACAGAAAGGTCCCCCAGCCAGGACTTGAACTGGGAACCTTCTTGCTGTGAGGCAGGAGTGCTAACCACTGCGCCACCGTGCAGCCCTATAAGACATCTATCTAGTCTGAAAATCTTTAGCTCTACTTCAAGAAAGGAAACATTTTAACATGCATAACTTCAGATAACATGATAAGCAGTTCATGAAGAGATGGCATTATAAATTCTGCATAAAGAAAAGAGAAATTCACATTTTGAGGTTGATCTTGATCCTGTTAAAGTTACCCCTGTGAAATCAAAGATGAAGGGGATTTAATAGATTGATATTCAGACGTTGTTCTTTAGAAGGCCTTAAAGTATGAACAGTTTTTACATTGGTCAGATTTAAACTGTCTACATGAGGCCTCTGTCTCTTTGTGTTTAAAAGAATACACATTCCAAGAACTTTCCTTATTGTTTAGTCACTGTGTAAATGAATACATCAGTCATGTTAAATGTGAGTAGACTTTGTTTATCCGTTAGTGTTTTGGAAAATATAACACATACTTTTTTGTGACAAGAAACTTGAAATTTTTTGAAATGTTTTAGTAGATTTACAGTATTTTGTTTCCACAAAGTTTGTTCTTTATATTTTACAGAAATAGCAGACATCAGAAAAGGGAGAAATGGACGTCTGTCACCGAGGTTCCAGGGGGACAGATATGCTAACAGAGACACCAGCAGATCAGAGAATACGAGAGAATTCTAAGAAAAAAAACTCAGAACAAAACTCTCTCCCTGCTTCTCCTCAGACATTCAATCTGCCATTTGGAGTCAAACACCTTATGTCAGCTCTGATATTAGAAACAGGAAAAAGTCTTATTGGAAGCCATTAAAACTCCTTGTCAACCTAATTAGCTGCTCATAAATAGCTATTGGCCCTATATGGAACAAGTCATATGTCTTTTCCATACCACATTGCTGGCACAAGACTGCAGCTTCTCTCATTTTATTGAACATAATTTGTCTTAGTCTGGGAGAAAAATGAAAATTTCATACTTCTTTTTATAGTGCTTTAATCAATGTTTGGGAGTTGTGGTACAAAGAGCTGGCGGAAACCAAATGGAGGTACTAAATAGACGTATCTCTCCAGTTTCAAAGACTCCAGCTTTGTGTCCCATTGGACTTAACTAAAAAATATGTGCAGCACCACTTGTCACTTGCTTCCAATGAAAATGGAGACAATACTTATGAAAGGATTCATTAAGAGCAGATCCAATACTGAGGGAGGACACAAGTGCTTCTATTTTACTGCACTCTTTTATACAGGAATAACAAAGGCACAGATTTTCAAAAAAATTTATTCTTATTAAATAGAATTTTTTTTTTTTTAAGGCCTTTGTCTTTTTGGCCTATTTCAATAAATTCAAGCTGCTGCTTTCCAAGGTTGTTTAATAGTTTATTCCAAATTGCTGCTCATCTCCTTGCAGCAGGGGTGGATTTAAAACATGTGCATCATCAAAGTTGGTTGCATGATGAAACCTTGGTTCTGAAAACTAAGCAACTGTTGTTTTACTGATGGTTTTGAGTTTTAATGCTCACACTTTTTGAATCCACTAAGAGACGAAAACAACAACAGTATAATTCCTGGAAAAGCAAACAGTAGGCAAAAATACTATTTCTACTATTAAATGGAATTGCAATAAATGCAAGTGTATGGAAATTAAAAGTACATTTGACACAATATTTGAATAATGTTTTTGAACAGAGAAACTACATCTGAGGGGAAAAAAGAACTAGAAAGAGGCAGAGAAATAATATTGAATGTTCTAATCTACACAAATCTGTTTGATACATACTATTTATTTTTTCCTAATCCCTAAAACACACAAGTAGAGTTAAATACCACAGAAAAACAAGTCCTGCAAGAATGCATCCACTGTTGTACTGGCAGCATGCCTATCGCAACATGCAGCTTTAAACAGACAGGAGTCATCGTGGCGCAGCTGCAGTGATACTGGTCGGCAGTGGGGAGTTTGGTAAAAAAGGTGCTACCCTTTTTCTTAAGGATAACTTATAAGGAAAGAGGGAAAAAAAAGACATGAATCAGTCCAAAAATACCATCCAAGCTTGTTCAAGTTCTAACATTTTGTATGACACTGCCCCCTTGTGATTGTTGTTCAAGATGATGGCTGTTTAAAGAAACAAATAAGATGACATGCAGAAATGTTGTATTTTAATGTTGATAAATTACAGGTAATGTGGAAATAAGTCACTGTTTATTAAAACGAATGAGGAACTCTAAACTCCACATATACAGTCAGGTTATATTAAAGTAGGAGTTGGGGAAAAAAATCAGAGTCATGTGAATTTGAGTAGAAGAATGAATATTTAATGTCCCATTGCTGTCACCTCATATAGGGAGCCAAGCACTTCTCCAGTGTACGCTTTAATCATTTTAAGACAGAGCCACTTGTCCTTCTTTATCAGACTCTTCTCTCTGACACATGAAATCCATTTTTTATGTGTTCACAGTTGATTAGGGAGGGCTAGAAAAGACAGACTTTAGTGGATAAAGACATGCCTTGCATTAATGTGATAATATGTGTTTCATTATTACCTGGGTTAGAATCGTCAGATGTTTTTTTTTTTTTCTTTTTTTAAATTTTCTTTGGATAATTTAGTGCAAACGCAAGATGTGAAAGTACCCAAAACTCCAAATAATGCATGCAAGTGGCAGACTGGAAGGTAAGCAAGAAGATGAATCCACTGGTAAAAAAAAAATAGAAAAATCAATTTCCATTTAAAGAAGTGACAGTTCAATTTACCTAATTGGTCAAGGTGTAGTGGAGCTGTACTTCAACAAGTGATAAGATCAAATTGAGTTGAACACACATTTGGCACTGGCTTAGCTGCTTGCTGCACGGGAGGAGCAGCACTGGCTGCTACAGAGCTTCGTTCATCCAGTTTACCAACATCGGATTCCAGTCAGTTTAAAGATAACTGCAATATATGTTGACCTGATGGTTCCATTAAAGGCGTGCTGAACAAACACTTTTTTTAAAGCTTAGAGTCAGATGGCAAAAGCAGCTCTGCCCATAGGTTTTTACGTTCTTGGAAAGGATATACTTGGTTTTCTTTTTTTTTTTTTCATTTTCTTATCTGTCTGGTAGAAACGAGATCTGAGCTATACTGACTGATGCTCTTGATGAGATAGGAGAAGGGTGTAATCAGAGCCATTTGCTGATTTGTTTGATGATGCTGAGCTCTAGAGAACATCAGGCTGCATTTAATGGACATTTAAAGCTCACTGCGCTAAGGGGGGCTCACATTTTGCTCTGGGTTAGAATTGTTGTAACCTGAACGGGAGCTGGCAAAGCTTCCCTATTGACCCAGCCCAGCTTGTTTCCGCACAAAGACACACTCATGCATATGCACAAATACCAGAGAGGGAGAAACAGAGATGAGGAAGGAATGCAAAACTCTAGAGACAGAAAGCAATCAATCTTTTCACCTCCCCTGCTCTATGCAGCAACAAAGTCAGTTCAGCTGTTAGTGACTCTTTAGGAGATATACTAAACAGTCAGTATCAGGGGTACAGGAACCCCTGCTGCTGCCAATTTGCACATTATGCAAAATAAATGCAGTCCACTGATTTGCTACACAGGAGAAAAAGGAAATATGTGGATGTATGCTGAGTGAGTTATCCTGGTGAGGGGCTGCAGCGGCTCTGGAGACAAAACAGCCATCGGACAAAGATTAGTGGCTAGATTACTCACCCAGGACACAGTGTGAGGCTTCGTGTCCTGGACAGTACACAAAAACAAAGAGCTAATGGTTTTTCTAAAAAGTGATTGAATGTGAAAACTTAGTTACTAATAACTTTGAAATATTTGTTTTGGAAAAAAAGAAGCAACAAAAGCAATGAAAAGTATGAATTCACAAATAAGGGGTTGTGGCGCAGCGCCTGGAAGAATAATCAATTCCATTCATTTCAAATGACTAAAATTATTCCTATTAGAACTGACAGGGATTAATTGTTTTTTGTCTCAGTCAAGTTCTTAATGTAAGAAGAAAGACAGACCTTCATCTGACTCGAAACACCTCTGATGCTAGTTCACTTGAATATTTGTTTTAGTGTTGCTATGGACAAATGTAACCAACCCTAGAAAATTATTCATGAACATTTACATCAATACTGACTCCATTGAGTATCCACAAGATGATTTTAGTTTTCAGATTGTATCTTACTTTTAAATAATAATTATTGGTTGGCTAAAAGACTTAGTTCTTCAAAGCAGTGGCACATTCATTTCAAAGCAAACACAGTTTTGGAATAGATACAAATTTTTTCTTACGTTATTGATTTATTGCAGCATTTATTCTCAGAACATGCATATTTTTGTCTAAATCAATGACAGTTGACCCTACTTTTCCTCAAGATCACTGACCAGACATGCACGGTTGATCTATCGCTGACCTAAATACTAAAGTTTTGGTTGGATCAGATTCTGATACTCTGAGGAGGTTTGCTTGCTTTCCTTCAAAACATCCACACTATGATGATAAATTTGTTGACTTTATCTTTAGCAGAAATATTTTAAAGCAAAAACTTATCTGAATTGATTGAGGAAAACTTTTTTTTGTTTAGTTTAGGCGAGATTTTTTCATTTTTTTAAATTCCCCAAGCAAGCGTGTTCTTTTCGCCTATATGAACCACAGAAACACTAATTCCATTTATACTCCTCTTCTTGCAGAGGTGTACCAGTGCAATACAAGTTTCCTTCATATATGTGCATCTTCAACATCTTATCTTTGCAAACTATGACTTTGCAAAGTATGACAACTGTGTGCAGCTCTTTCACACTCAAACTCCAAACCCAAACCATCAGTGTTTGTTGGATTAATTTAATGAACTGTCAGCAGTTGAGACATGTCTTACCTTTGAATGCAACACTGGCTGCTTTTTGTCCATTTCTGTGACAGGTGACACATATTTCAGAAATTATTTTCCACATTTTAATTCGTCTAAGTTAGATTTTTAAAGTTCATCTCTTAGCAACAAGGCTAATAGTAATATTGGTGGTGCAATATTATCATGTATTTATTTACATAGCTTAGTTTAGGGATAGGCAACTCCAGCCCTTGAGGGTCGCATTCTTGCATATTTTCCAACATACCATGCTCTGGCATGTTCTAATTGGCTGGACACCCTTGAACCAGGTAATCAGTCATGAGTAGGGCTTGGATATCAGGAAGTCATGCAGACACCCCAGCCCGCGAAGCCTGGAATTGCCTATCCCTGGCCTAGTTTATATTCTAATCACATCATAATTGATGCCTAGTTAAGTAGAACTTGTTTCCATTATTTTGAAATAATGAATACAAAAGAAATGAGTCACTTACATGACTAATAAATTAAACATTTGTTACTGTTAATCTTATGCTGTTTCTGCACCTCTAGAATCAATATTCATTGACAAATACAAGCCAAATTATGTTATTGAATTATTCGAAAGGGCAAGAGTGCATTTATGCATTCACATGTCGATGCTGTTGCAGCTCAAATTTCTTTGGCATATCCATTAGCAGTCTGCGCATTCTTTCTAAAAAGAAAAAAAAAAAAAACCCTGAAAAAGGTCAAACAAGTTCACAAACCAATAGCTGGGATATTGTTTACTCTATGGGATCAATCATTATTCCACTTGTGCGATAAGCTGAATTTGGAGGAAAATACAAAGAGCAGCAATCACAAACCTAAAAATACGATAGGAAAGAAATAACCTTTGCATTTTCTATGTCTAACTCTATCATTTCCCTTAATACAACAGTTGTGATATCAAATATGTCACTTTAAATAGTGGAGCTTGCTCATGTCCAATTGAATTTTTTTTTAAAAGGTTTTAATAAAACTGAAAAAAAAAATTACTTGTTTAGTTACTTAGTTAACTAAAGATGGTGATTTAGTTTTGAAGACATTTTTCTGTTTTCACATCAATCCAAGAAAGGTTACAAAACTTTTGATAACATTGTTTTATATTCCCATATATTAGTGCTTTTCAACCGTGGTACACGAGTGTGCCGTGGGAAATTTTTCAATTTTATCTAATTGGTCTAAAAAAGATTTACAAATACCAGGAAATCTGCTCTGTGCTCATCCAAAAAAGCACAAACATTATATAAAATATCCTAAAATACAGTATGCTTTCCTTTGTGTTTATTTCATTCTTGACCAAGATACTTTGATAATGACTGTATATTGGTAATACAGACTGCAGAGTTATTTTGAATTTTTTTTTTTTACATTTTAGGCTGTTTGTGTGATTTTTTTCATGGAAACATTTTACCTTGGCTCAAAAAGGTTAAAAACCACTGATACCATGAGTTAGTCAAATGACTGCAGAAAGGCAACTCCAGAAAACTGTAACTGACCTGTTTTGGTTTGGAGTGTGATGATTCCAGAAAAGACAAAACTAGAGAAACAATTTTAAAATTTGATTTAAACTCATGGGGTTCTTAAATCCTTTACCTCTTGGAAGTTTTCAGGGCCGCACTCTAAACCTCGAAAGCTACAATCCAGCAGCATGTCATCGATGCGATGCCGAGTGCGCGTGTAGAACTCATCCAAGCTGAAGCGTGAGCCTGAAGGGCGGTCTGGCTCCGGCGCCAGAGCAAACCCCGGTGCCATGCCTTCTTCAAAACCCAGCAAGGGGCCCATGAAAATCAGGTCGCTGTAGCTCATCTGGGTTTTCCGAACCAGGTTATAATTGCATATGGTAATGGCAGGAAAGGTCATGTTGTTGGTTACTTTCTCATCCAACAAGGTAATTCGGTCATACTGGCGGTAGTATATGATCCTGTCGGCCACCTGAATCAGGAAAAAGGTCAGAGCCATGGTGAAGGCCACGGCCCACAAACCCTGGCGAATGCCAAACTTTTTTTCCTCCACAAACACATGGTTGGCTCCATGGAGTGAAGAGTTGCCAAAGAAAGTGGCCAGGTCATCCACCTTGTTGTCATCATTCTCCTCTTCGGTATAATCTTCCGTCTCACTACATCTATTCAGGTAGTCCTGAGAGTCCCCATCACTGCGGCTCTTCCTCACCCGCTTGTAATAGTCATCAAAACCGTCTTTGCCGTATCCACTGGGCTCATCATCAGTGGAAAAGGAGATGGTGCACATGATCCGTACCGGCATGGTGACGGAGGTGAAAAAGATCAAGGAAGACAAAAATTAATAAAAATTAAGCTTTAAAGCTTGAAAAAATTAAATATTTTAGGTAAAAAGTGAATAAAAATGTGTCAATTAAAGCTCAAAAAGTTGACAAAAAGTTGAAATCTCAGCTGAAGTGCAGTGAAGAACCAAGCAAAAACAAACAAACAAAAAAAGAGTCAAAACATCATCTGCAAAGAGCTCAAGCTGAAAGGAGAATCCCTCACACTCACTGTCATGCCTTGACTGGGTTTGTCTTTATGTCTTGAGGGCAGATCTATTCTATTAGAAACATTTCGAAACCAAATAGAACATTAGAAGGAGTAGGAGGGGGAAGAAAGAGGAAAAAAGATGAGGAAGGTTAGGCTGTGTGCAGGACACAAAATACTCCCACTGGACCCAGCAACAGGTCACGACACTGGGACAGAGTTTCGCCATTTACAGAAAAAAGGGTTGACACAGAGTATAAAAGTCAATGAGGAGCAGAAAAAGCACTAACTATATTAGCAGCTTTCTGCTGAATCGACAGTTCACTCTGTCCTCACTCCTCCCCTAAAAATAAAATGATCTCAGCACAGTTGTGTAATCAAATACAAACGATGCAAGGTATTACTCAACTGCATAGAAAGGGTCCGGACATTTTCACAAATAACAGTACCTGCGAATGTCTCTTTTCAGCTCTGCTCATCTGAAAAGTTGTCAGAAAATTCAGAAAAATAGAAAGACACGAGCCATAAAAGGGGCAAACACCATGGAAGGTATCGATGATTTTAAATCAGGTTTTCCATTCACTAATTCCCTTTTTAAATCAAACGGCACATTTTGCAGATCTAACTCAAATTATAAATCCCAGCATACCGGCGAGCAGTGAAAAGCAGATATAGTGAAAAAAAAAATATATATATATAAGGAGCAGAGAAGAAAGCATCTTTAATGGATCCTCTCATAAACGATTCCCAGAGGTGGTGTTAGTTGCGATACGAAAAGGAAATGTATGAGACCAATCTATCTGCATTGATCCGGCTCCATTAAACAGGCTGAGATTATTTTCAGAAACATGACGAAGCCAGAAAATGAAACGTTAGATGACGGCACTCTCAACAATAGATATGTAATGACAGCACATTTTATGTGCCAGGAAGCCGCATTAAACCTGTAATACCAATACAAAACACATTTACTCGACCAATGTGTTTTCCTAGACATTTACACAGTTAAAGCCTGAAGGGAGGGGGTTGCTGAGACGCCAGACTTGGTCAATATGCGTTTAGCTTTGGCTGTGAAGTCGATCTATCAGAGAACAAAAAAAAAAAAAAAAAAAGAAAACAATTGATGTGTACTTTTATGATCCCCTGTGTAGAGGCTTGCTCAACAGCATGGTGGCCTACTGGCTGCTCCTGCATATGCATTAGTGATCAGTATATAGCCTCCAGGATCTCTGCTGACCGAGCAAGAAGGTCACACAGCTCCCTCAGCTTCTGTCCCGCAGCAACTGCATGAATACTCACTTAGAATAACACAAGTCAGAGTTGGCAGAAGATGGTGAGCTGTGAAATTGCTGTGAGCAAAATTAAATGGACTACAGCACAGAAGTTTATTTTTCTGTGTAAAAATAATGAAAAAGTGGTTAGATCTTTTGTAAGAAATTTTTTTTACTAAGTTCTGAGTAAAGACAGTTTTCTTCAGATTTTAGTAATAAGATAAAGTACACATGGCAAACTACAAGCTCAGTATAAAAATGCATCTTCATTGTCTCATTCTCTTACTTCCCAATATTGTATTTTTTTAAAATGTCACCAATCGTCCACTAGGGGGCAACAACAGGCCATTAGTAATCTTGCAGGCTTCTCTCTGAGCTGAAACGTTTTCTTTTAGTGTGAAGACTCCAAATAAATAAATGAAAGAAACAACTTTTCTTTAAAGTTTACTTTGAATAAAACAAAATGATTTTTCACATACAAGCACCGACAACTAAATCTAATGAAAAGGTAAATTAAGAGTATGAAAGGAAGATTGGACAAAAACAAAAAATAAACGGCCTTGAAGTTCACTAAAGACGCCTCCCAGCTTTCATGTCAGCAGGAAAATTTCCACACACTCAACTAATTCAACAGCTTGAATTGTTTCAGGGTGAAAGCTATTAATCAATAACATGCCACACAACTCAAATGGAAAGTTTGCCCCCTTCTTGATTTAACATGTAGGGCTCAAAAGGGAATAGGATTCAAGATTGTCTTTTATATTAAAACACTGGAAGTTCCCTGTCATTTAAAAACAAGCTGAGCATAATCAACACCTGACAGCACAGAGGTTTTGTTGTGAAATTGGCATGCTCATGGCAGGAATTGTAACTTTCATGAACAAAACTTAAACATGAGAGCAAGTGAACTGTAAAAACATGAGTACCCCAAAGTACATGCCAAAGATAAAATGAAAACCAGACTAATAAATATGACATGGGATAATAAATAACAAGATGCGGTTTGCCAGCAAATGATATTTGGTGAAACTGAGTAAGACACAAGACCTGAAAACAACACAAAAGTTGAAGTGAGGAAACTCTAGTAAAGCAAAATAACTCAATTGATAGGCATCAATTTTCAAAACATTTCAAATTTGTTTTACCCTTTTGGGAAACATTTGTGTCCTCCACACAAATTTGTGTACACAAAAAAGCAACAAGATTTTGGAGTTAACTTATGTTGCAGGCCAAATAAACACTTCACTTTCTATTCAAACGATAAATGCAAAATCAGAAGGAAAGGCAAAATTGTAACATTAGGTTTTATTATTGGATTTATGGGCTTAACTTGGAATACACAGGTTTGTCAAATTAAACTTGTTGTAAATATTTGTGCTGAAAATGGGCTTTTTAAACATTCAAACAGGAAAGTAAGTAAGAAAACCTTTGTCATTTTTTAGTTTGTGACATTTCATTCCTGCCGAGCATCCTTTAAACTGTAATGACTGATTTTTGATATGAATTCAAAACAAAACTGTGGCAGAGCAGGGAACCCTGAGGCGTAGCCTGACGTGAACCTCCCCAGAAGTTTCACTTTGACTTAAAACAGACTCCAGACTCCACACTGGATTTCCCGAAATCAATTCACAGAAAATCTGCTTGTGTTCATTGACTTATTCCCATGCTTTAATCATCTGTAATACTCAAAGTATTGATTAGATAACTAATGAATACAGATCAGCCAGCTGCTGACATGACCATGACACAAAACATCAAATATTACAAGTTGTGGAATTTGATTTTAAAACATGTCCGATTTCTCTTTCGACCATGTTTTAAGAATTTTGCTGCGCAGACAGGAAAGAAACTCACTTGATAAGATTCTGAAGTTGTTGTGCTCTGACCTCAGTGAAAAAAATGGGTTACCATGAGCTGGTCTCATGAATCTTGCTTACAAAACAATGCGATAAAAAAAAAATTGTAAAAATAAATGCAAACATATCTGATAAACTTCTGACAAATCCACACCTATGTCTATTTTTAGTTTTATGTATAAAGGGGTATTCAGAGAACATTAGTAATATGAGTGGAAGTTGATTCCCAATTGTCTTTCTGATTCTAGTATAAATTATAGTAGCATTAATATCACCACAATAATTCTGAAAAAAAGTGACTTTCTTTTTCATCAAACTAAAGCCACATGTCTACTGGAGTGATGCAAAGATGTGAATCCTGCCAGCTTTCTCAAAAAATACCTTTTTTCTTATACAGAACAAATTTAGAACATTAATATCCCGTGTTAACTATCATTCAAATCTTCAGTTTTACTTGTGTGGTACATGTTGACAAAGTATGTATTTATTCATGTTTTACCACTTTTTAAGTTCATATTCATCATTCTGAGGTAAAAGTAAGAGGCAAAAGTTGTTTTTCTGTACTTTTCAATTAAAATTTTGAGCTCAGTTGAAACCTGGAATTGAATAAAATACCTCGATTCCATCTTTTTTTGGAACGTGTCAAAAGGTGGCGGTGTTGTGTTAGCATGCCGGTGAAATTGGCCACAGACACAGCATACACCCCTGGGGCGGAGATTTCAACAAGGCCCTGCATTTTGCCATGGTCAAGAAGAGCACAGGGCAGATGAGAGGAGAGGTTTAACACTCCCTTTCAAGTCCCTCTTTTCAGCTCTGCTTACAGCTAGGATCGACCTGGAGTTGCCATGGATACATCCAGGCCGTCAGCAAGAGAGCGTGCACAAAGCCCATTACTCAGAATATACATGCAGTCACACATGCACGTGCATGGAAACAAACACACAGTCAGAAAATCATTAGAAAGAACCTGAGCACAAACACACAGGAGCAGAGAATGACCCAGTCGTTAGTGTTTTTAAATAACTTGCGTGTTTCTCATAAACGTGATCGTAGCCTGGGTTGGAACAATACAGGAACAAAATAAAGATCTCAGACAAAAAAGCTGACAAGCAGAGGCAATAATCTTGCTTGTTTCAGAGCAAATCTCAGTCAATAGCCTAGCATTCATATTCCTAAGTTATTGTGGGATTCACTGGATCCAGCTCATGCAGGAAGAAACAAAACAACAAAGAGCAAGTAAACAAAACCATGCCAGTCTATTCCCAGAAGACGCTGAGACCCAATAAAGAAGAGGCTAGAGAAAATGATGCTATTCTCAAAAACACAATATTCTTTCTTCCCCTTTAAACAGAAGCCACCTTGATATCAGTGTTGTATGCAGGTGCTCCCCTTCTGGGAGAAGCGATTACAGACGAGGACAATGTCCAGTTCTCTATCTTTATTTGTTCTTGAGTAAGACATTACAGCAAATAAGTCTTTTCCTACTTAGCTAACATGCAGAAGTGATGTGACACCATGACTTCCTCTACCAAGGCTGCAATACCTTAGTTTGTTTTATAACAGAAGATACAACTGTACTTGTAATCAGGTTATGACTAGTCCTAGGAGGCCAGATCTTTGTGGTTAGCTGTCAGGAGCAGAGCTGGAAAGAATCCTTTCAGAAAAGAAAAAAAGTAAACAATCACCTAAACAAAGTAAAAAAATCCGAATGCCATAAAAATATGTGAGGGAAACAGAACAAGGACTTCATTTTGAATAACTTATTAGAATATACAACACAGAATAAAAAAACCTATGCTCTAAAATATATTGGATTCAATCATATTTTTATTTGACTTTTTAAAGACCCACTCCAATGATAATAATGTTTTTAAAATGTTCTTGTTGTATTTTTCCCATAATGGATGACATACAGTATATTAAAACTGCCTTTCTGAGTATTTCTTTCTCCAAATTGTTAAGAATCAGGAGCAAATGAAAACATACTGTTGGAAAAAGCCTGTAGGTGTGATGCACAGTCAGTGGGTCACAAGCTCCCTGCTCCATTCCAGTGGATCCACATGCAGACAAATAGATCCAGGTACATCTTTGTTTTCCTTGTTCGAGCTGGAATCTGGCTTAAAACTGGAAAGCTTCAATATTGCTCACCATTTTTGTTGTACCAATAATGTAAGGTTGGGGTTGTGAGGGGCAATAAGCCAGTGGGAGAGAATAGAAACAAAGGGAAAATGGAAAATGAGGGCAGGCTTACTCCATGCCACAACTCAGAGGCAAATTTCTAATGAACTACTGCAGAAACTATGTCCTAGAAGAGGTTTGTTCGATTTTAGCTAAAAAGGACAAAATCATAATTACAGTAAAAGACCACTTTTGTGAACACTTACAAATTATCAGAAGATGATCAAAGTTTGACTTTAATATGTTACAAATGAAATAATTCTACTAAAGACATTGTCATTTAAAAAAATCAAGTATCAGTGTCATTAATGAAATAATAATAATAAACTCACATATTCTCAGTTTTACAACATTCTTAAAAACTGTGAAATCTGTCAAACTGCTGCATGTCAGGCAGTAGTTTGATAGGATGGTGCAGACTCAGTAATGACAGAGCCATGGTCTGAAATTGCTGACTGCTGTGGTGGTGTCTGGGATCAAATATGTTCTTGAACACCCCATCAATAACTCTGTAAGTCATCAATAGTTATGGTTGTGCTGAATGTGGAGGGCAGCCGGACAGTGACAGCACCAACTGTATGTTTTCAAAGAAAGAACTTGTCATTTGGTGGAGTTTTACTTTGTCTGCCCACCTAGTGCTTCTTGACCTGGCAACATCAATGTGGTCAACCACAGAGGGCAGCCAATAAAAAAGTACTAAAGCATACTATGTTGTTACTGAAGATTACAGTTAGGAATAATAGTATGGAAGACTGGAGGAAAAAGTCAGCCAAAAAATGACCAGTTCACCGATGATTTGTGGTTATTAATAGCAGACAGCGATGCAGTGATGTTGTTAAGGCTTGAGCATCGGGGGCTGTATTGACGATGGATGCCAGATGGGATTGCAGCAATGATGGATGGTTGTATTGTATAGATACATAAAAATCATGCCTTTATATCAATAAAATCAATGGAGCTAGCACCCTGTCCTGATTGGGGTCAAGACCAGGGGAGTCTTCTATCTGGCTCTGATTGACATGTGGAGCACAAACAGAACTGGGTTAGAGGGCAACAACAGCAGCTCCCTGATTAGCTCTCATCCCTGCTGCTGCATCAGCTCGCCTCTGATTGTGACTAGCAATGAGACCGACCCTTACCTCCGCAGCGAGGTGCCCTCCATCTCGCATCTTTCCTGTTCATTTATTCTAAATCCAGCCACAGCTGGTTTGTGTCTGCATGCCTCACCCTTGCTTTATTTTGAAAATCTCTCCTAATTAAACTATCTCTGTTTAACCAAGAAGAGCTGAAGCAATGCATCTTAAGAGTGACACGGTTGTCAGGAACAATTGTTTAAGTATTTATAAAAATTTCAAGAACCCAAATTATAACTATAGGCACAATATTTAAACAATTTAATGTAATATTATTAGTGATACTGCCTGCTTTCAAGACCAGTTACTACATATTTTCAAACAAATCCAGCAATTTACAA
The DNA here is from genome assembly GCA_036245035.1 of Adrianichthys oophorus. Classification (NCBI taxonomy): domain Eukaryota; kingdom Metazoa; phylum Chordata; class Actinopteri; order Beloniformes; family Adrianichthyidae; genus Adrianichthys; species Adrianichthys oophorus. Next base: position 16,948,026 of record BSAI01000073.1, on the reverse strand, counting down.
AAAAGGGAGCCAGGTAACAACTGAAAGTTTTTTCCGTTTTGAGCAACAATTTTGCCAAAAAGTAAATAAAAACATACTTAACATGTACAGGCACACAGACGTGCCTCTTGAGGACCCACCCGATGAAAATTGTGATTTTGGGGTTTTTAACATGTTGTTTTGTCATTTGTTTCCATAATGGAGGGCGTAAAAAAAAAAAAAAAGCTTAAAATTGCATTTCTAAGTATTTCTTTATTCAAATGATTGTGAATCAGAAGCTGATACAAAAATGCTGTTGGAAAAAGCTTGTCAATGTGACATAGAACCAATTACAGCAAGCCAAAAGCTCCCTTCTTCATTTAAAACACTCAATGCTAATCTCCAAAATTGTACATGTTTTTTTCTATTTTTTAAGTATTATTTTTCCCCCATTTGTTTTGATTTTCTTGTTTCTACTAAAAATATTTTATATTTTCATCCATAGTGGTGTTATGGACTCAGATTTCTTTTTCTTTTGTTGAAATGTTGTCTATGACACTGGCTGCAGCGAAGGCCTCAAACTGATTTTTCAGCCTCATTCAGCCGAGAATATCTGCTTTTCATCAAAGTAGAGAGTACTTCCTTTTCCGCATACCAGTACACTGCTTGTTAGTGCATCGTTTCTTCATGTGGAGAAAAACGTTTTCACAGGATATAAACCCTCAACTCTATGCTTTCTAAAGGACTTACATATGTAGATTGCTTAATCCCCAAATGGTAAAATGTTTTATTTCTATTATTTTGCGCCTTTTATTCAGCTTCACTGAGATCAGTTGTGTTACTTTGCCCAGCAGACAACATAACTGAAAATCGGCAACAGATTTAAAAACTTGTTACAAATATGATGCACTGCGTCCTAGAATTATATACCAAATCCAAAGGTAGCTAGACTTGACAGATCAGCAAAAATATATTCCTCCAGGTTTTTTTCGTTTTTTACGGAAGCATGGGTGAATGTACTCAGCTGTGGAATTTGTGTAATTCTGATGCCTTTTTTTCAAAGTGAAAAGTAGAAAAATTCTTCCGAGAGAAGATTAGATTTTGTTTTGAAGCCTTCCCAACTTTTTGCGTGTACTGAATTTACTTCAGGTGATGCAGGTGATTTTTTTTAAAGCCATATACCCACGCACATCATCTCTAAAATAAAATCTAAATTTGGCCGTGTTGCTTATTCTGTCTTCTTCTTATGTTTTCAGCATAACAGTTAAAAGAATCATGTCATGAGTCTTGGCAGTCGGCACCTCACACCAACTCCTGTGAGCTGGAGCACATCTTTGCTACCCTAAGAGCCACGGGGCAAACAAGCAAGAGCACTGATAATGAGGGACATGATAGGGCTGGTTGCGTGTGCATAAAGTGAACTTCAGGAGAGAGGTTGTGACTGCAGTAAGTGCTCCGCAGTGATTCTTCTGCCCGTCTGTATCTGTCTTACTTAGGACTTTCATGCAAACAAAGCTGTGCCTGCGTGGGTGACAGCTCCTTTATCACTGCTGCAAAATGTAGTGAACCTGTTAAAACGCAATTTTTTCCCTTTATGAGAGACTCTGACTGAGGCTGGAGCCACCTATCTCATCACAACAGTTCACATATGACACATCTGGTGCATCTTTGCCTTTAACTAAGTGTTTGCAGATGGTCAAACACTGCAGAGAACGAAGAGACCAGAAAAACAGCAAAAAAAAAAAAGCAAAGATTGCATGCAGATTTGATGTCAAAGCATCTATTTGTCTTATCAGAAAATGTAATGAGTGCTCTATGGAGGAGTATATACTGCAAAACTGAAGGCTCAAAAGACTTGAAGCCGTCATGTTTGAGACAAGATTCATTAATAAAATAAAACCCAATTATACTCTTCCATCTTCGAGTACCACTGGAAATGTGTCAGGAATGTGGACAGCTTATGCAGTAAAGGAAGCAAGAGCAGTAGTTCTTTAATCTTTTGGAGGCTGCAGAGCAACTTTGATCAGAAAGGCTTTGGTAATGGATAGTGTCACTCTCCTGTCTGTCCATCTGCTGGCATGATCACCGATCAGCCTGATGCACTTTCACATTTACTGCCTTAAACATGCTAGCAAGTCTGAAATTTGCATATCTGCTGAAGGAAAATCAATTGCCATCTCTCAGCGGAATAAGTCGGCAGAAAGTCAAAGCCACACTTTAGTCAGCCAAACCACTGTGGGATGAAAAAAAGTGTTGCAGTATGACTGTTTTCTCTGTAAATGTCAAAATCACAATAGAAGCAGGATAATGAAAAAGTAAATGTGTCCAGAATTACAAGGGGATTGTATTTTGTATTTGTCAAATGCTGGTCTTTTGATTTATTATTCAAAAGTCATACATTTCTTTTTAACAGTCTTGACCAATTCAACAACAAAGTGAGCAATGATATTTGATTACATTTGCGCTTTATATATACTAAAAAACAATATTTGTGTTTTGGATAAAGCTATATTTTTAAATGTAAAAAAGCTGTCTGGGCTTTTCCTTTTTTCTTTTTTCAATAAAACATTGAATTTCCAATGCAAAAAAACCCACAGAACAAAATATTAACAATGTCAATGATTCCCAAAGACCTTTATCAGTGACAAGATCCCACTGCAAAGGTCTGCGGTAAAAAGGATGCCCACTGATCTGTACATGTTTTTGTAACATCTGTCCATCTATTTTATCATATATATATCCTTAATTGTTGCTTCTACGTTCATGAATTTACTGTTGTGTTTTTCTTTTTGCAACCCCATCTTTGTTTCTGTATCCGCTGTTCTCTATCTTCTGTTATCCTTTCTTTGATTTAACTTGTCTTTTTTACTTAGGGACCATCAACCTGTTCTATAAGGGACTGAAGATGGAAATTATCCTAAGACTGTAATCGTATATTTTGATTTTTAAATGTTATAGTAATATACACTGTCCCTGTCTTAAATAAATAACCAAACAAAAGCAAACACACAAGGCTAAACTACAAATGAGGTGAGTTTGTGACCTGCCCCCTTAAACTCCTAATTCAAGAACTTCTTTTATTTTTCACTCAACATATATAGAAAGAATGGAAGTCAGAAAGCCACAGTTACAAAAAAAGGGATTTATTAAAACCCTTTTCTTCCTGACTCAAGCAATATCTGATGATAACAGTTACAACCAAAACCCAACCTTCTAAACCTGAAACTGAGAAAAACCAGGAGGTAGCAAATGTTGCAGATCTTCCACTGGAGGCTAGTTTTAGTAGGGAGAAGTTTTGATGCTACAATATACTCCATTTTACAAACAAACACACACACATGCAAATATTATTATTAGTGTTCAAATCTATGCGTGTGGGGCTTAGTGTTTGAATTGTAGTTGAGGACCCAACAAACCTTCAACCTTTACCTTGTTCTGTCTAATTGCTCTTTTTGGAATGTTTTTAACTTGAATGTGGTCAATATCTGTTTATTATTTCAGGCTTCATTTTTGCATTGTAGACTCCAATTGGTGACTGCAGGGATTAGTGAAGAGACAAGTGTAGTGTCTATATATGTCAATTCAGGAAGATGTGGTTTAGTGAGTGGACCAGAGTACATTTAATGAAGGAAAGAGATGCTGACTGTTTGCAGAGTACATGATGTAACTGCACAGTGCACGGTGGTGCAGTGGTTAGCGCTTTCTCCTCACAGTGAGAAGGCCCTGGTTTAAACCCTTTCTGTGTGGAGTTTGCATGTTCTCCCCGTGCATGCGTGGGTTTTCTCCGGGTACTCCGGCTTCCTCCCACCGTCCAAAAACATGCTTCATAGCACTGGTATTGGTTACTCTAAATTGTCCCTAGGTGTGAATGTGAGTGTGCATGGGTGTGTGATTGTGGCCCCTGCGACAGACTGGCGACCAGTCCAGGGGTGTACCCTGCCTTCGCCCATGAGTAGCCGGGTTAGGCTCCGGCAACCCCGTGACCCCGAAAGGGATAAAACAGTTTGGAAAATGAATGAATGAATGAATGAAATCTAAACTTCTCTATGTTCACAGTGAAGAGTTAATTCCTCATGTGACAACTTATTTTTTTTTTAACAGTAGAGAATCCATAACCGTCTGATTCGTGCTGTGTAGCTTCTCCTGGTAAACGACTGATGGTCAACAACGATGACCATGCCTTGGTGTGACAATAAAATGATCAATAGCAACATGACTCTGAGTTATAATACTTTCTGCCACATCTGCTTGACTGACCTTTTAGAAAGTGGGTTTGTTTGTTAATGTTGGTCCTCAAGTAACTCATCAAAGCCCTCCCAGTCAGTTCAGATGAAGTGTTATCAAAGCAAACTTTTAGAAAGTTCTTTCAGACTCCCTGAGAATTGCTATGACGTTTCATACTTTCAGTTTTTCTCCTCTGCTCTAACGACTTGTAGTTTTTAAGATTAGAAGGCTCTCAACTCGTGAAGATTAGAAACTGAACGGGTCCTGACAGGCACTCTCTACATAAGATTTAGCATTTCCACATCCCAAATAAGGGCCAAGAGGCTGATTAGAAGGGGCCAAAATCCATTTGCCCTCTTTGTTCCCATGCTTAGATGGAGCCTGAGGCACTAAAAGAGGGTCAATGATTTAGTGCATCTCTAGCTGACAGAAATTAATAAACATGAAGGTATATATGGCGTTTACATCAGATGGGTGAGAATGATGAGCTCACTTAATTCAACCAGTGCAGGGAGATGGAAGGTCACCTCTATTTTGTTTTGGCAAAGTCATTTTCACTTCCATTTTAGCCGTGCCACCTTGTCTTTTTTTTTCTATTTGTAAATATCTGCAGCTTTCTTTTTTTTTGTCTAAATGTCTTCTCTCTTCCTGCAATAAAATGCCAGAAAACAAATGAGTCCAATTTATTTAGTATTGGAACAACTATAGCTTTTGGAAACAGCTTAAAATAAAATATAGTTGCTGAGGATTTTCAAGAGGGAGTGAGTGGATGTTAAATAAAATCCATTAAAAGAGCAAAACAAGGGTTTAAAAAGGAAACATACACATTTTTTACATGACGAGGTGGTTTCACTAGTGTTCCACAGAGTTGGTGTGTTATTCTACAACCCAGTTCAGTTTTCAAATCACAAGCTTTAAGCATCTGAGGTAGTTATAGCTTATAAGTAAAGCTTATCTTGTGAAATGAAACAAAGACAGCCCTATTGCCCAAATCTTTTACCGTGAAATGTTCTCCTTTTTAGTATTATTTTATCATTCTATAGTGATTTTGCTGATTCAGCGGTTTTGTAGAATTTAATTAACCCTAAATCATTTTTAAAATGTTCGGTGAAAAATTATTTACACAATGAGTGAAATAATTGCAGTCTTTAAAATCCTGACTGATCTCCTCATTCTTCTTTAGGAACTGTTCCTACCAGGTTGTATGAAATAAATTCAAGGAGAGAAAAAGGCCATGCTGTAAAAATGCCTCTCGCTTCATTAAGACTTGGTGCTGACAAAGCAGGATATTATAAAAAGAGGAGAATCTGGCTGAATTTACAGTCAACCGGATCTCTGAAACCTGGTTTTCATCAGTCAGAAGACTGGTGTCTTCAGAGAGTTTACAGGGAATGACTCAGGGAAAAGTTGCCATTGTGGCTGACGAAGAGTCTGTAATGAGGAGGTTAGCTTTGGTCTCACTGGACCCCTCCTGCAAGCTCCCAGAACATCTCCTCTCTAAATTGAATGATTGAAATGATTACGGTAATGATAACTAACTGCATCTGGAGTTTCTGCTGATGTGCTGTTAAATACGACTGTCATGTTCATTATTTATTCGGGGGGGGCTTGGGGCGCTAACTGTTTTTAGTTTTGCAATAGCTGATGAATGGAAATGTCAACATGAAAACTCTTTTATGGTTCTTAAGAGAGGGGCCTGATCATCATAAATAATGTCTTAGTTATACGCACCCATATGGGAGGTTGACCTGTATGAGTGCAGCAGGTTTTTGGGTTATCTGTGCCTGTAGAGGGTTAGAAAAGAGGGGCTGCATCTTAAGAGGAACGCAGGTGTGTCTTGCAGATACCCTAAGGCTCATGCAGACACCTAAAGGGGTGTCATGAAAATGTCGTGCATGGATAAGTGTATCGTTAAGTATTTGTAAGACTATGGTCACACATCTCAACATGCCACCACGCTGTGAACTTCATGCAAGTTCTTTTGAGCAAATTCAGCAGGTGGCGGTGCGACAGCATTTGTAATTGGAAGGTGGCAGTCACATTTTTATACGCTTTGCGGCGGCCACAGAGGTTTTAAGAAACAGTTAAAATTAAACAGCGACCGGACAATTTTTTTACATTGATCAGTGGCTGCCCGGGCACATATGGAGATTACGCGGTGGCAGGATGGCAGCATGGGAGGGTCCTCAAACTCCCCCAAATCCTCTGATTACTGGTCAATTTCTAATTGCTATCTTTCAGCCACCCCCTGCCCCTGTGTTGTCGTCCCACTGCCACCATCCGATTGTTAGGAATCATGCGGTAGTAGCGTGGGCACTCTGCGAGGGCTGTTGACATGGGCTGGGTGCCCGGTGATGACCAGACATTAATGTAGTGATCCCCGCCACCGTGTATCCAAATGGGGATTAGATGGATACATAATAATACTGGGTACAGTATATTAATACTGGATAATAAATAATACTTGATAATACTGGGTAATAAGTGATACTGGATAATACTGGATACATAATGGGCATTGATACTGTACAAAACTCATGGTGTTGATAGCAGAGACCTGCGTATGGATGAACTGCAGTTGATGCTTAGATTAGAGAGAAGACAGAACACTGTATTTTTCTTGGGAGGCATGTTGTCTAAAAATGTGTAAAATTTCAATTGAAAAGATTATGTGTGCTCAAACTCTGTGTTGTGAATGATCAGTGGTGCAGAATGGCCTGCTTTTTACTTGATATGGCACTTGACATGGATTCCCGCCATCCGGAGACATTTACACATCGTCCAATCAGAGCTGCTGCCAGCTGGCGATCTGGCCGCCGCTGCTCTGTGGCTTCTCGATTTCATAATGATGTCATCCCCACCTAACTGACAGTCACGTTACTGCCTCCACCTGCATTCATGACCACGCCAACAATTAAAAAAAAAAAAAAAAAGCGGGCGCCTTCAGCTAATCTTGAAGATTCTGTCAATGAATTTCCATCGCGTGGTGGCAATTGTATTAGTGACTGCAGCATAACAATAACACCCGTTAGGGGAGGTAAAAAAAAAAAAGAAAAATCCACATGACGTGCCGGTGTCTCACCTACTTCTATGAGAGGCCGTATGGGACTTTATTCATTATCAACCTCATGTTGCTTAAGTGTTCACTACAACCTGACACCTGCAGCATGCATGTGGAAAAAAAACATGCATGAACATTTTTCCCCTTACAGGCTCACTGGGGGGTGTCTAGGATCTTAAAATTTTGTGTGGGCCACCTATGTGCCCCCAGATTTGCCCATTACTCACCTGCAGACAGCCCGTATCTATCCTTAGGGCAGTTGTAACAAAAACATCAGATGGTAGTCCGTGTATAAAGTGATTAGTTGAAAATTGAACATGGAACTATAATGCCTTTGACACATAAATGGGATAGCTTGTAGTAAAACTGAAAATGATGTGTCCAACCATTATGCACCAATCAAAACTTATGAAGCCACCATTTCATTTACCATTTACAAAATAGATAACATTTACATTTCTGGATATTGTTTCAAACAAAGTGAACCATTTGAACGTGTTCAAAAACAAGCATCTATGTGAATAATGGAATAATGGCATAATTGGATATTCAGTTCTACAAACTGGTGCAAACTGTCTATTTTTAGACTTATCCAACACTGACTCATAGCAATGCAAAAAAGAAAAAGATCATAGTTATATCAAAAGTTGAACAGCAAAAAAAAAAAACCTTTATATACTCTAAAAATGCTGCAGAGAATTATCCCTAAAAAGGCACAGAATTATCCCTAAAAAGGGATAATTCTGTGCCTTTAGTCACTGCTCTGTTTGTGAAATCAGTAAAGAAAAAGAACACTGACACCTTAAAAATCCAAACTTTTTTTACATTGCCTGGAAGTGATGCCGTGAGAAGAAGTGAAAGGCCATGATTAAACACAAACAGAGTCATTGATATTCCACTCAGGACCTCAAGACTCTACCAAAAGAAAGATGGGGGTAAGCCGCAGAAGAGGGGAAAAACGGAAATGTATTACTCGACGTCAGTAATGACCCTAAACATATAAATCACAAGGAACTAAGGCTGTTACTGGAAAAATGAATCAGGCTCAACTACAGGAAGGGGAAAGTTGAAGTGAACATAGGAAGCATGAAGGCAAGGATGAAGTGGAGGCAGCAGTGAGAAAATAAGGGGTGGAACAGTACAGATCACAGCACTGCAGGCTTGCTCTTTATCGTAATGTTTTGATTACTGTACTACTGACCAAACAACTTTTTTTTTACATGTTTGAAGTCTTAAATTAATTACATAATTAATGTGCAATTTTAATTTAAACTGTGTTACTATCACTAAATTCAGCCAAAGCTATATAGAAAAAAAAAAAGGACATAAAATGTCTGTATGCATTAACACACATAAACATAATTTTTATCAAACATTTAACTTTGCAAGAAACACTTATTTATAACTATTGTTAAATTCTGAACCCTTTTTTTCCATTTTTGTAGCAATCCTGGATATGTAATTGCCGGCAATTTTTAGGATGAAAAAATTATTATCACTTTTACAATTCTGTGTGTCAGGTTTTAATAAAAGCATTAAAATGATTAATTCAGATCTGTGCTATTCAAAATATGTGGGCTATTTATAATAGTTATTTTTTATTATCGCTTTTAACTATTTCTTTATTACTTTTTTGTTATACGTTATATACGTATATATAAATATATATTTTGGAAACCCCAAAGTTAAAATTGAAAACACCTCTGAAAGTGATAGTGAATGATCCTATGGACAGTGTTGAGGGTAACAAATTACAAAGTAAGGAATTACTGTAATTTTTAAATGTTTGTCAGTAATGGAGTAACGCAACAAATTACAGTTCAAATTTCGATAACTAATTACAGTTACTGGACTATAGAAACCCTTGCTACTTCGTTGCGTAGGTTTTGTAGTCTCTGACATTTTCTCTCAGTTAGATGAAATGAAAGCGTAGATTAATTTAAAACAAAACTACGTAACTGGAGCATACACGCACACATGTGCACGCAGAGTTGGGGATCAGTCAAAGTACAGAAATGCTCGTATTACTGCGGTTAAGGTGCTTTCTAAACTGGCTCAAAGATAAATTGTAAATGTGTATACTTGTATAGTACTTTTCTACCTCTATTGAAGGCCCAAAGCACTTTACAGTCACTTTCACCCTTTTATTCACACTTTGATGGTGGCTCCTGCCGAACACTGGCGAACCTTCCATCAGAAGCAATATGGGGTTCAGTGTCTTGCCCAAGGACACTTCGACACATGAACGGGCAAGGCGGGTATCGAACCTGCAATCTTCCGATAAGAGGCCGATTGCCTTACTGCTGCACCATGACTAAGACAAAAAGCAATGCTGCACGGTGACCTGTCATCTCCATGGAGCAGCAGGTGAGCAGCAGAGCAGAGACCCGCCCCGTGCACTGATGCGTCTATTACAAATGAAACAACTCTAAATACTCTTTGGTGTGAAAGACAAGAGTCCGCTCCTTCCTGGGTCTCGGAGCCAATTTTTTTCATATGAATTCATCCTTTTCTTTTTTTTATCTTTCTCTTTAAGCTGCACGCGACTGGTCAATATAAGTTTGCGCTCGCACTCTGTGGATGTGGCAGTACCAAGCGATGGTAACATCAAGATGAAGGAACTGGAGACAAACCAAGGACTCAGAGAGGAACTAGAGAAAGCTTGGAAGGTGAAGGTGACAGAGGTGCCCGTTGTAATTGGAGTACATGGGCTGTAACCCCCAAACTGGATATAGTTATAGTAGATCTGGTTATAGTAGATCCCTGGAAAGACCTCTGACATCTCAGTCCAGAAAAGGAACAACTAAGATACTGCGCAGGACCCTCAAGTTCTCAGCCTTCTGGTAGAGGACCCGAGCTTGGGGTGATGTACCACCCGTGGAGGAGTGAGAGGGGCATTTTTGAAAAAAAAAAAAAAAATCTTCAAGCTCAGAGTATTTTGTTTGATGATAACATCTGATTTCCTGCAAGTGAAGAAATATGTAGTAAACCTACGAACAAATAGACTTTTATGATATAAAACAGTCTTCAGTTTACCAGCACACATCAAGACATGCATCCATGATACTGCTGTAGGTTTTTTAAATTGGTTTTATACCAGAGCTTGGAAGCTGTTTTGGTGGTAAAGCTGTAATCTCTCTCTTCCTTAGAAGAACTATTCGAAAAAGTATTTTCTTTTTATGCAAATCACAATTTCAAAGAAAGAAATGTAAGAAAAATAATTAAAAAACATAAAGAAATAGCATACTTTCATGGCTACATGAATTCAGTACATTAAATGTTTTTCAATGCATAATGGAAAAAGTAAGTAAACTCTGTTTTTTGGAAGTTAGTACAGAAAAAAAAATCCATTCAAGAATGCTTTGCCAATTTCAGCAAGGAAAAGTCCAAACAAACTGAATACAATCTGTTTTTAACTTAAGATTTGGAACATTTTGATCTGCAAATTTCAACAGGAACCACGAAACATAATGTTTTTTTTCCAATTTCTTCAGCATGTTTTTTAAAATGACATAAATCTCTCTGGATTGTTTCTGTCTAGGGATTTGACTGAAAGTTCTTCTATGAGAAAAAGTGTCCATTACTGAGCCCTAATGCCTCTAATGCACCTATCTGAGTGCAGTGCATTTGCAATTTAAAGGCGGCATTTTATAATTTGCATAAAAAGCATATAAATTGAAGAAAGAGTAACATAGAGCACAGTGTCTTATATTTAGTATGTTACATTGAATGCTATGAACCCTTCATGAAAGTGAAGAACAAAATGTTTTGGGGTCCTCTTATGAGTTTCTGAGTATATGTTTTAACATTCCTGTTTTGTTTTTTTGTTTTAAATAATTGAATGAATAGATTTTAAACACCACTTTCTTGCAAATATGTCTAAAAGACACAGTCATTAATAAATTGCATAAGATTTGCTCACCCTGTTAAAGTTTTGTAGGATTAACAGTGTTGCAAAAGGTCCTCCCCCACGTAGTAATACCAAAGTTTGTACCAACAAGTGGAGGGTCAGTTGAATAAAAAAAAAAAAAGATAGGAAGCTATTTTTAGATTGTAAATAATAGTAAAAATGTACATTTTTCCTTATTTTTTAGAACTTGTGATTTTGCACAAATAGTTGACAACTTATTGCAATAATTAGATCTTACTCCTGTTTTTCTACATTGTTTGGTGTTCTGTTGAATTGATTGCTGTTGCCTTTTTTTACCTTTTACCACATCTGCACCACCAGCATTTACCTGCCTTTGGCCATCTTCCTCACAATCTCCAATTTGAAACTGTCTCAGGTATGCATCCATCTACTGTGATTAAGAACTAGCCACCCAAAGCAGTTTTTCTTGCAGTGTTAGAATGAGTTTTTTTTTCCCTTTTGAGGAAAGTCCCCATGATAGAAATACATCTGTTTTGTCATGCACAGAAGCGCAGCAGAATGATACGCATTGCTATTTCTCAATTTAGTCGTCTCAGCTGCTGTGATCTGTACAGTCAACCTGCTGGGTTGTCTGACCTTTGTGGACACACGCGATGCACCATAATGTGCTTTGCTCTAGAGCTGGCCTGCTCCCTGCTTCCAAAAATATATACATATCATTTAATGTTCATTCATTCATTTTCCAATCCGCTTGATCCCTTTCGGGGTCACGGGGTTGCCGGAGCCTAACCCAGCTACTCATGGGCGAAGGCAGGGTACACCCCTGGACTGGTCGCCAGTCTGTCGCAGGGGCCACAAACACACACCCATGCACACTCACATGCACACCTAGGGACAATTTAGAGTAACCAATTAACCTATGAAGCATGTTTTTGGACGGTGGGAGGAAGCCGGAGTACCCGGAGAAAACCCACGCATGCACGGGGAGAACATGCAAACTCCACACAGAAAGGTCCCCCAGCCAGGACTTGAACCGGGAACCTTCTTGCTGTGAGGCAGGAGCGCTAACCACTGCGCCACTGTGCAGCCCTCATTTAATGTTCATGCTTAAAAAAGGTTATAGATGGAATCATCTTCAGAGCGTAATACAAGAATTGTATATTCTAAGAATGGCTTAAGATAAGGTTTGCAGGGAGCTCGACCAAACAAATTCATCCACCACACTGCACAGCGTCTAGATACCGACCCGAGCTGGATGTAATCACGGAGTGCCGATGCGCTTCTACAAGACTACTGTGTGTGGCTTCCCTGAAAACAAGATAAACCTAATCCATGTTCACGCCACAAGTAATGTTGAAGAAAGATCCAAAACTTCCTCTGCTTTTCAATAAAAATAAGACAAGAAAGAACTCAAAAACTGGTTCCATCACACAGAGGTTTTGCTTGTTTTTAGGTTTGGTTAATTCTTACATGCACACACATTTTTTCAATGAGACAGTTTTTTGTTCTATTTTCCTGTGGGAAAATTAAAGGATCGAGTAGTAAAATCATAAAAGGCTGCACCTCTTCAAAGAAATGTGGAAATTCATGGACATAGTAGGTGAAAAACAAAACAACTGAACAACAAGCTGGGGTAATTAAAAAGTCTTTAAAAAATATTAATAAAACTGACATGAAATTTACAAGAGTAAATGTGAGGCTGTTGAGAAAGTGTTTGAGAATTATGTCAGATGTTACAAATCATGACAGGCAGAGAAGACATGTTGTGCTTTCTACTTTCACAGCAATTCAATAATTGATCAAAAGAAGAAAAGTCTAGGAATTTATTCTGGAGTACATCATAAATCAAAGGATGACTGGATTCACTGGAGTCGAGTTCACTGAAAAGAAAAACACTGTATCTTACAGCTTTTTGTCCAACTTTATTAAGCAAATGCACTGGGATAAAAAGCTGGAAATCACTCCCAGTTCTGCTTCTATAGTGACCGCATTACCTGAAGTAACATAACAAACGTTCAAATCAAACTGTTGAAGGTCCTTACAGCTAAATTAATTTACTGGATTTTACCTGGAAACATCTAATTCGTTTTAATGAACAGCAAATATGAAAAATACAATTTCAGAATTGTAAAAGCTAGAGGCCAACTGAACAATCACAAAAAAACGAGGTCCTCCTTTCACCAACCACACAACGATCATCTTTTGATCTATTTTAAAAGCATTCCCACTGGTCTTTTAATTATGAGCAGCAGTAGTTCATTAAAAATTAACCCCTGAGTTGTGGGTGGGAGCAAGCCCACCCCCAATTCCCATTACCCATCTGTTTGCATTCTTCCCTGCCATCTTATAGCTCCTCCACACCCCCAACCTAACATTAGCGGTGCAACAAAAATGGTGAGCAGTATCAGAGCTATCCAGCTGTACAGTTCTGATCCAGATTCCAGCTAAGACGCAGAAATTAAAGACGAACATGGATCTATTTGTCTACAAGCATACCATTAGATTGTAGCTTCACCATCACAACAACAATCTTTTTCAAATGACGTTTTAACATCTGCTCCTGAGTCATGACAATCTGAATAAAGAAATACTCAAAAATGCAATTTTACTGTAAGATAAAATTTCTATATATTTCTCCATCATCAGAAAAATGCTACAAGAACATGTTTTAAACACCAAAAACATGATTTTCATTGGAGATGGTCTTTAAACAGCTAAACATTTAGCAAAAGCTGACATAAACATGAGCACATGAAGCCTTGTTTCCTAATGAAATACATAAACAAGTTTGGAACTCCAATACAGATGTGCAGTAAAATGAATTTTATATTTGAAACTGCTTTACTGCTTGTAAAAAGTAAACAGGATGGAAAGCTTCAGGCACTTTGTTTGCTTTGGGAGAAGAGAACACCTTCAGTAAACACAGATAACTAAGATATAATGAGGGTAGTGTTCTACAATACAAGCATGCGACTCATTTTCTTCTTACTTCAAGTTCAAATAAAAATGTTTTCTTTAGAGAAAATGATCCAGTTTGCTAATGAAACAATGAGTGGGACTCATGAGCTGGATCCCATTTTCCTCATGAAAGACATTTCAGAATTAAACATGATTTATTAATTCCTATGAGTTCCTCATTGAGTGTCTAACCCACTGTGCATTAACCTGATTATGCAGATAAGGAGGTGGAAATCAACTTCAGAATGGAGCTGTGAAGCACCTCATCTGAATTTAGCACAGGTTTATTCCTACCTTCACATTGCTGTCATCGCATCAGCTACAAGGAGGGAGGGAGGGACAGACTCTCCAGATTGGTTTTGAAGGGTATGGAAATGAGTCTCAGTGCTACTTTATTCACTCTTTCTTTGATCTGCAATATCCGAAACAGGTCTGCTGGTGTTTTATTACAGTTGGCTTAAAGAAGAAGAGCTGAGTGGAGGGATGCATAACAGAATATCTTTATTGATATATTTTCTTTTTGTTTCTGTGTATACACTAACTCATTTAATGGACATTATAAATGTATGCATCTTTGGACTTTTAGGCGGAAGATGGTAGACACTAATGCTACGGTTGCAAATACAACTACCACCACACGATGGGGAGGCATCTTCAAGATTCAAGATTAGCTGCCGCTGACCGATTTTTTGAAAAATCTTTGGTGGGGTCATGCAGACTGTATGACCTGCATGACTGCATGCAGACTGGAATGCAGACGGCAACAATCAGGCGGAGATTACATAATTACGAAATCGGGCAACAGGTGGGAAGTGACAGTCAGCAACAGCTCTAATTGGAGGCTGTGTAAATGTCTCTGGACGGTGGCCGTCCATATAAGGTGTCACCAGCCGCCAGGCCGCCCGGGGTTAAAAAAAAGCTGCACAACTGATCATTCACAACTCAGATTTGAGCACACAGTATAAACTTGTTGATTTACAAATGTATACATTTTTAGACAACATGCGATGAGTTTTGTGCAGTATCAAAGCTGTCTCTTTATTTGGACGGGGATAATCAAATTGATGTCTGGTCATTGCCGGCCCCCTGGCTATGTTCAAACAGCCTTCATCGAGTGCCAGCGCTGCTACAGTTTAATTTCTAACATTCGGACGGTGGCAGTGGGACGGTAGCAAAGGGGCAGGGGGGGTGGTTGGAAGATGGCAGTTTGAAATCAGCCGATCATCAGATGATTTGGAACCTTGGAGACCCTGCTGATTTTGCTGAAAAACACTTTAGGTCGCTGCACAATGGCATTTTGGGATTTGGGACTATAGTGTAAAGGAAGACAGTCTTAAAAAAAAAAAGCTTTTTCAAATGGTAATTATAATCTAAGTTAAAAATATCATAAATTAGGTTGTCTCTTTTTTCTATCAATAATACAACCATTTCAACAATTTCTCTTGAAGGTTTTTCAATTCTTGTTTTCCCTACAAACAGAACCAGGAGCTATTAAATATAGAAGTATTGGATTATGACTTAAATCTAAGAGGACACCACTTTTCTTGGAAAGCACATTAATCCACTTGCCCTGAAGTTCTTCATTTGGCATGCATGCATAGACCAACTGCTCAGTCATAAGCTGGAGTGTATTACATATTTTGAGGAAAAAGGAGAAATTAGTGCTGCTCCAGCAAATGCCCTTGGTAACAAAATCTTTAGAGATAACATCATGAGGGAGAAATGGAGGGGGAAGAGATGAGAGGCTGGAATGGGAGGAGATCAGAAAGGATAGCACATCAATTTCAAAAATATTGTCAAAAAATATATCTTTAAAAAGTGTTTCACATGGAACATTTGTAATAAGTATGAGGATATTTTCTGTGTAGTTTTAGAGTCCAGTTTTTCTGTAAGCTGAAAGACAGCTTGGATCTTTAGGTTTGTAGAAGCGATCCAGAGCCCAAACCTTTTATATGTGCAGCTACAATGTCTGTTTGAGGATAGCTCAAAGGCCTGTCAGGGTTTTCAGCAGTACAAACCACACCATCAAGTCCTGTCTCTAAGCAAACTAAGGGGAAATGTCTTCACCTTGACCATTGTTTCTCCTTATAAGAAACTCACAACTCAGTTTCTAGGAGATGTATTACAAGTAGGACAATTTCAAGGAGATGTAATTAAAGGGGCTGAGAATTTTACTTTACTTTTCATTTTACTCAAAAACAACAAATCAAAGGAAACTGTAAAACCAAAAGGAATTGGGAGGGCAAGCATTTGTTGATAAGGAAAAGCTCTCAAATGATTTTTTTAAATTTCTGTGTAGCTGCATTACTTAAAACAAAAGGAAGTGAAGCTTCAAAAACACAATCTGCTTGCGGCTTTTTTTTGTTTGTCTGGGCTTTCAATCCCAGAGTTGCAAAATCCAGCTTTAATTTTGCAGACGCTTTTTTATTGAAACCTTTTCTGAGACTTCAGACCATTGTAGAGGAAGAATCTTCATCCAGGTGTGACTCAGTGGTTCACAAACGTTTTATCATCGGGATGTTCAGATGATTTTTATAGCCCTGACTCCTAATACAGAGTTACCCCATGACTGAGAAACCATTCAAATGAAAAAAAAGGAAATCTATCTGAAAAATATTACTCAAACTGCTTCAACTCTGCTTCTATAAGATATGCTTCTGTATGATCAGTTGTATCGCATGCAAGTCGACTGACTGTGGTCAGTTGTGACCAGTGCTTTTGGTGCTATAAAATCCAAACATTCTGTTACACATTTGGTATTTCTCTCATTTTCCGTTTTGTCCTTGGCTTGTTTGTGTGTATTTGTAAAACAAATAAGTCTGCGCATGTGTGCTTTGGTATTTGAGTGTCTCGGCTTATAATATGTTGCTCCTGTCAAAGCACGTGAAGCATCTAAAGAGTGGGAGCTGGTTTGACGGGGAATGAAAAAGAGCCAGAGTATGAGAGAAGTAGGTACAGGGATGGTGCTTGATTCTGTAGGCGGGTTGTGTTACACAAAGATACAGCAAGAGCGACAAACAGTCTCAGTCTGAGGCAGAATCCGGCTCCACCGTATGGTACTCCAGAGGAAGGCGACAGAAATGAAAACGCAGACTGAACACAGCAAGCGGCTGCGACTCCTACTTTCTGTTCTGAATCAAAGAGCTGTCACATATGTCAGTTTACGGCGCGAAAACATATTTATTTACTGATCTGACAAATGTTTTTATCCTTTCGGAAAGGATCCAGCAGCATTAAATCAAACATAAATATCAGTCTGTTATCAGAAGGCAGGACTGCTTTACCTGAACATCACCTTTTGCATGGAAACAGAGACAGCAAGCTCATGTGATGGTTTTGTTGTTGTTTTTTTTTTGGCATAGGGGGATGTAATGCAGACTTACTTGGCATTTGTAACATGGATTAAGCAATCTAGAAAAGAATAAATGAATGCCTTTAAAATATACAATGATTTGGTGGAAAAACTGCTTTTACAGCAGCAGTAAGTGATTATCCAACAGGACTGATCACACTGCACTGCAGGTATAAGACACATAAGTACTGAACAGTTCAACTTACAAACATAACTAAATAATTTAAAAAGATGAAAGGACTGCATTTCAGGTTATCATTTAATTGTTCTCTTTTTATCACACTATCTTTAATATTACCATATTTCACCTATTGTATAGAAATTTGGGGTAATAATTTTAAAAGTTCACTACATCCTCTTTTTTTACTTCAAAAACGAGCCATCAGAATTGTACATAAAGCCAGCTTTCTTGATCATACAATTTATTTTATCAATCCAGACTTTTAAAAAACTGTATGACCTTGTTGAATTTTGCACTGCCCAAATTCTATACAGAGCTAGTGGAAAAACATTATCATTAAATATCCAAAAACAGTTCTTACAAAATGAAGGAGGCTACAAACTGAGGGGATATAGGAACTTTAAGATCAAACTGATAAGAACCACAAAAAAAAAAGTTTCTGTGTGTCTGTGTGTGGCTTTAAACGTTGGAACGGGTTAAGTAATGAGTTCAAACAATGTTCAAACATCCTAAAATTCAAGAAAATGTATAAAGAAACTCTAATCTCACATTATGAGGATAAGAAGAGTTAAAGATCAACTGGTGTTTGAATAATTTCAAATATGTGGACATGTGAACTTGAATGTGCTGGAATAATTAAAAAAACGTTTTTTTTTTTTTTTTTATCACAACCAATGAGTATTAAATTGTGTAACGTGCTATAATGATCACTGAAATGTTACTTGAAACGTAATTGCAATTTATTGATTAACTATTGATTTTCTTTACTTGATCAGAAATATGTACCAATGATTACTAGATTAATGTAATTACGTGTTCTAAAGATAATCTATGTTTATTACATATTAGTTACCTAAAGTGTGAATAAATAATGTTTACAGAAAAAAATGTTAGAAATTCTCTCAGATGATCTAATTTTTTTTTTTTTTTTTACTTGAAAACTTGATTTCCAATCTGTAGGGATGATTTCTGGATTAATATAAAATTGTATACAAATGAATCACTATACTTAACAAATGTTACAAATGTGACTTAAGTGCGTTGTTTTTGTTTGTTTGTTTTTCATTGTTTTATTTTTTTTCCTTTTCTTTCGTTTCTCTGAATCAATGCATTTCATTGTCTTAGTAATGGGTTTGATAATTCTGTGTAAGTATTTTCGCGCATTGTCCAATTTTAGCTTGAAATAAACCAATCAATCAATCAATCAATCTTGGAAAACCAGGAGGGTAATGTTGGTATTTTAGTGCAGCATTCCTCATGAAACAGCTGCCTTTCTGCATCAAAATAATGTTTCAATAAAAAAAGACATTGTAAAACTAGCTGAGTAGAAAACTGAAGTGCTTTTGTCAAAAATACACGAGAACCCACCTCCTAACCCCATTGCCTGCAGTGTGTTTCAAAACTTTGCCCTGCATGATAAGAAAATGACATAATGTGTGTTTGCTGCTGTCTAAAAGAAGACTAAAAGATTACCCATGACTGTGCATCACATTTTAACAATGAAGCTTAAGTGTCATGTTTTCCTGTTATGAGTTTCTAAACTAGATTTTTCCCCAATAATGAGGGAAAAACAAGGTCCATCTTTCCCTTAGCACAATAACGACAACAGCACAAGACAACTGAAAGGTCAGAATTGACTTTGTTTTGCATGCAAAAGACAGCCATGTGTGTTTCTGTGACAAGCAGGGAAAGGGCAGAAAAATTCAAAGAAAAAAATAAATTCAAAAACAAGTGCAATATGTATGTGTTATGCATGTTAATGTGTTGCCTGCCGAAGAGAAAAAGATAAGTCTGACTGAAGTTTGAACACAGCAGCTATCGTGCAGATAAAATGAAAGAAGCAAGCAGTTGGTGCATTCAGTCATGCTGTGCAACACCACCTCCAGTTTGGCCAGTGATGGAGCCCCATTTCCCAGCCAGCCATGATTGAAGGCTGCTGTGGCAAATCAGCTGCTAAAGGTCAGTGTACTCATCAGCTGCCCACTGGCTTCCAGTCTGACAGAATGCATCTAAAGATCAAATGTCTGTCTGTTGGGCCCGATGTTCCAAGCTGCAACGTCTCACTGTGTTAAAATATACCACCTGAAAAGATTGTGTTGTTATTCGGTGCAGCTTTAAGAGTTTTGACATGACTGACTCAAGTTTTTTCTATAAATCAGAAGAACAATGCACAACTGCAGGAGTTCTCCCTTGGCAGACAGGTGTGCCATCGAACACCACACATTTAGTAACAACTGCTAATTCCAAAGTAGCTGGAAGGTAATTGCATTCAGCTAAAGTGTCCAATAGAGGTAGTTTTAGTAGACCTAAAAGCAAAGCATCCCCACATCAATTGTTCTTTTTCCAAATGAAAAGGAAGCTTCACAATAGAAAAGAAAAAAGGAAAGAGGAAGTAGGGACAGGGGAAAGCAAAGCGAAGCAAATGCTAACAGGTCAGTGGTGGAGAGCCTCAGGCTGAGAGCTGCAGACGCAGAGCTCATTAAAAGCAGACAGTCTTCTCTGAGCAAAGGGGACAACATGGAAGGGAAAAAAAATCCAATGGCACTTGTCTCCTCTGTGAGACAGAGAAGGATAGGGAAAGAAGTAAACAAAACAACAGAGAAGAAATTACAGAGGAGGACTTGAAGAGAAAACATGAAGGCAGAACGAAACAGGAGATGTGGTTTCCCTTCTCAAGAAACAAGACGGAGGAAAAAATAAAGTGGAATGAAGGAAGGAAAATCCTCAGGAGATAGGCTGGGATTTTCTGAAGATTTCAATCTTGAGGAATTGAGACTTTTCTTCATTTTTTGTCTAAATGCATTCAGCATTTATCTACAAGTAGAAAGGGCAATCTGGAATCTTTACACAAAGCCACAGTCTTTTTTTCAGTTTCTCTCATAGATCAAAAGGTGATTACACAAGCTCTATATCATTAAGAATGGAGGAAATGAACATTTTCAATACCTTCTTATTCCCGCTTAAGGTCACTAATGCTGGAGCCTATCCAGCTCCTGCTAGGTGAAGGGGAACATCCAGTACAGTTCTCCAGTGCATCACATGGCCACACAGAGACAGATAATGAAGTGAGAGTGCTAACCACTACACCACCATGCAACCAATAAAGGAATCAAATATATTTATTGAATGAAAAGTGTAGCTTAATAACACTGACTGATAAGCGTACATGTCTGGATTCTGACCCTCCCATTGTCTGCTTTGTCTTCCACAGCAATCACCCTCATCACATGGTCCTCCTAATCATCTGTCTATTTATTACTCTGCTCACCATCAATTCTCTGCCAGACAGTTGCTGTCTCTCTGCAGCCTGATGGTTGAATCCTGGTCTACTTGGCTGTTCTTGTTTTTGATCCTGATCTGCCCTGGAATCGCCTCTGCCTGCCCCCTGTCTGAGCTTCTGCCTGTCTAGTGAGGATTCTGGATTTAACCTGTGAACTGTATCCAAGTCTGTGAATTGGAGAGTTGGAACTGTCGAAGGAGGAGGTCATCTGCCAACACTGGAACCAACCACCCCTGAAAGACTGTGTTGCCTGTTTCCCAGAGGCAGTGTTTTGCCTGCTCGGAGCTGCTGGGATTCTGCTCTGTGCTGCTCTGCCTCTGGATGGAGGATCTGGTCTCATTCAAACATGAGTTTGAGCAAATCTAACTCTCTGTTTGAATGATAGTCAGACAGTTAGATATACTAATTCTTCTTTCACAGGAGACGATCCCTTCTTCATGTAGACATCCCTGAGGTTTCTTATTTTTTCCCTGAGATAGTTTTTCCTCACCGAAAAAGAGGGTCTAAGGACAGGGATCCCAGTTTAGCTTAGTCTGTTGAGTTTAGTTTAGCAACCAGACATTGTTTATATTTTATGACTGACTTTATGTTCTTTGCATAAATACCGGTGTGAAGCCCACTGAGACGGATATGGTTGTGATATTGTGCTTTATAAATAAAATGGGACTGAATTGAATTGAATCCCTGCCAGTCTAATCTTCTGCCTGTGTGCTATTCTGAAAATGACTTAAACTTTGTTCTTCTCTTCCATTTGAGTGGTTTTCTTATTTTGGGGATTCAGTTGTTTCTATTCCTGTTTCTATCTCAGTTGCCTGGACAATGTTTAGGTTTGACTTAACGGTACATTCACACTGGCCTCCACAAAGTGCATTCAAGTGGTCGCTTCCAATAAAAAGTCTATGTAAATGACCATATTTGTGCGTTTTGGGCTTCCACGTTCAAAAATGTCACATTCATGTGTCGCTACGTAAGTTTATAAATACATACATAAAAAATGTGCGGCCATTGAAGATTTGTTGACAAGATTTGGGACTCATAAATGGTAGTGATGTATGGGTAGTGTCCTTTTCAAATCACGGAAGTGCCAGCCATTTGAAAATTGATCATGCAAGAGAAATGAACTTTATGTCCAGCCAACCAATTAGGTTATGTGACACCAAGTCTTTCATATATCTGAAAAGCCTGGGACAAGATTTGCGAGATCTTTACCACTGCAACATTTCATACCAAGCCTCTTCCAACCATGTGTACAAGCTCCAGTATCAGGTAGCCACAGTTCAGTGTGAACACCATATGTACAAAATGTGTTTCAGATGAGTGTATTCCTGAATGTGCATCACATGCTCAGTGTGAGCATATGAGTTAACTCACGTTTGCAAGCAGGGGTCACTGTGAATATAACTGAGGACTTTAAAATGACCAAATATCAAATTAGAAAAAAGCTTGAGGGGAGTAAAACATTTTTGCTTAAGTGTTACATATTGATTTTAGCTGATGTCCTTCATTTCTCCAACATTTCTGATCTTATCTGTTTAAGTTTTGATATATTGACAATATTTAAAGGTTTTTATGCTCATGGTTGTTATTATAACAACTGCTTTGGCTGCTGTGCTATTATGAATTCCTTGCAGAGGTGTGAGAAACAGAAAGGGGAGCAATTTTTTTTTTATTTTAACTCATTTTGTACTTTTGAATTTGTTGTGTAAGTCGATGTGAAGGCCTTTACAAAATAGCAGAAGGAGGTGTCAGGCTGTCAGACCTTCAGGTGAGTTTGTCCAGCCTACAGATTTGCTGAAGGTGAAGATGCTGATTTGAGTGGGAGGATGAATCCTTGCCCTTTGGTCTTCTGCCTTTTTATTGATCGCAACACCCTCCGAGTCACAGCTGTTTAAATGAGCTTTCTTTGAAAGAGGACCCCGCCAACATATCAAGACAAACTCACACTAACACCACGAGCACGCCTGCATCTCAGGGGTCTGCTTATTTTTCAAGTGATGTCTGAGTGTGAGAGCACAGCGCTCAGTGTGGGATTGGGAGCTGACTAACGCCTGTGGTTTTCTTGGTCAGATCATCACAAATTGTGTTTCTTCTCAATCAGTCATTGTTGCGTAGTCTTGCTCGACTGCTGCTAATGAGCACTGAGAGATACAATGCTTTTATCACAGAGCAGGGATGTGTGGCATTTCTTAAGAATGGCAACTCCTCGGGAAAAAAAGGGTAAAAGATTGTTTGGAAACAGGTCATATACTCTATAAACTATATGTATTCCAAAGTTTCTATTTTAAAGACAATGTAAATTACATGAATAACAACTACATGGAACTTAAATCTGTACGTTTAACCATTTTCAAAAGTGCACTTTCTCAAGGTATTGCACAAGCCTTACTTTCTGAGGTCCAGCTATTTTACTAGACATGACTTTTTAAATTAAAGCTTAAATATGTACAGTATTTTCAACAGTATAAGGCACACTTAAAGTCCCACTCCAATCATATTTTGACCTGTTGTGAATGTGGTTATTTCATTATGACTACGCTGTTTTTTTAGCCGAAAAAAAAAAAACAAAACGAAAACTTGAGTCTTTTTTCAGGTCAAAGTTTGTGCAGCTTTCCTCAAAATTTGTTATGGGCTAGACCGTTGACACAAAGGTAAGCCTTAGCTTGTCAAGAACATTCTGTTGGTTTTTCATGTTTTTGCATGCTTCTTAACTTTGTTTGTATTGTGAGTGTTTGCGGAATTACTGTCAAACTAGGAAAGTCCATTAAGCATTTTTATTGTAAGAAGCTGTAACAATTGTCAGTCTGTTGAGGTTTTCTAAATAGTCTTTTAATTGGTTTTCAACACTCCATGTAAGTGCTCTTCACAGCAAAACTGTGACTTGAAGAAAACATTATAAACAGAAGAAAAATATGTAATAAACAGTAAAACAAATGTGTAATTGATCAGATATTTAATGCAATTTTGGAAATAAAACAAAACATATAGAAAATACATAAAGTACAAATCATTAAATTCACAAAGATCCATATCTGATGAACACTAACACTTTTAGAACATCTAAAAAATATTGCATAGCAACAAGAACAGTGCCCTCCAGTCAGCTCTCAGCCATAGTAAACAGACATCTCTCCAAACAAACACTGAAAGGATGCTATTAGAGGACAAAACTATAAAATGCATTAAGGTTCAGATGGGGAGACAGGCTGAGAGATGATACTAATTGGAAATATTTCAGTCTCCATCTCAGAGATGAAACATTCATCAGACTAAACACGTCCCTGACATTATCACATTACTGCCTATAGCCACTCTCATGTGATAATTAGTGAAAGCGGAGTATTATAATGTTTTTCTTATTGATGATACTAAATAATCCAAGAAACATTGATGTCATTTTATTCAGTTTAAAAGGATTTTTAAAAATGTATACGGTTTTTAGAAACTGCTCTGGGGCCTGCAATTGCTCCAGGTAAAGCCTACCATTGCGGGGTCTGGGGGGAGCGGGCCAGGGGAGGGGATGTCTGTGGGCAAGAGGGGGGTGCACTACCAGTACGGGACCCTAGGGGCTTCCTCGGGCCCGCTGGTACCTGACCAGGTAGCTACAGGGGCGGTGCTTGGGGGGGGAGGGGCTGGGGCTTGCCCTGGGGGCTGGCCCCCTCTGGGCTTCTCTCTCTTTGTGTGGGGTGGGGGGGGTGGGGCCTGGGGGGTTGGCTTTCGGGCGGTGGGGCATCTGCCCTGGGGAGACTTGGGCCCAATGCTGGGGGGCGGGGGGACGGTTGTTTCATCATCGGGGGTCAGTTTGGTAACTGTCCCCGACCTTCCCTCCTTCCTCATACGACCACTTATTAGGTTGGAAGGGGGGGCGTGCTTGCGGAATACCTCGAGGGGCCGAGCCACTTGGCAGTGGTCCACCCCTCCCATGGTCTCCGCACAGTTTCGCCCCCTTCTCTTGGTTTTAAATGCACCTTAGACACGTAGGATCCTTGGTGGGGGGTGCTAGGACATCACTGCCAGCAAGCAGGAGATGTCCTCTCAGTACTCTACCCTCCAATTTTAACTGAACCGTAGACATTTAGGGCTCCTTGGTGAGAGGGCGATTGGACATCCCTGTAAGCAATCAGGAGATGTCCTCAGTGCCCTGCTCGCCAATTTTAACTGCACCCTTTATTACACACACCCATCAACCACAAGAAACACACCTCAACACACACACAAATACATTACACAAGGAAGGTGGGACTACTGATCTTCTGTCCCCTACCCCATCCCTGGTGGAGGGAACAGGGCCTTCAGCAGCGGTGGCCTTGTCTCCTGGGGGTCGGCCTCCTGGGCCTGGCGGCCCCCTTCCCACGCAGGAAGAGGGATCCCTTTGTCCTCTGGCAAGTCCATGAGCGGGGGATCATATTCCATCTGAGCCTGGAGGGTGTCTGTGTCCTTGTGGTGCGGGTTCTGGCCCTTACCCTCGGGTGCCGAGCCCCTTCTGGGTCACAACATTAGGAGAGCCTGGTCAGGCAATGTACACCTTCGGGGACCCCCACTTCTCTTGGTCATCCCTTTTCTAGATGGGGGTAGCTGACCCCCATCGTGCTCTCTTCTGGATCTCCGCAGCTGCCTGGAGCTTTGGAGCGGGTCTCCCGTGGGGGGCCCGGGCTCGTACCCGGGGCTGGGGTGGGGGGTTGCCCAGAACTCCTGGGTGGTGGTGGGCGGCTTGTCTGGGGTGGTGGGGCTCTCGGGGGTGGGGCCCCGCGCTGGGCCACCTGGCGCGGTGGGAGGGCTGCTCTCCTGACTGGGCTGGGCCTTGCGCTCTGCGCTTCCGTACCTCACTGCGCTCGGGTGTTGGGGGCCCGTGTGGCTGTCCTGCGGGCCCTGGTCTGGGTGCTTGGCCGGGCTGCTTGGCGGGTGGATCTCCTCCATTGACCCCACAGTATGGGTGCGGGGGCGGGCCATGGTCGGCGCTGCCGCCTCGGCGGGTGTCTTGGTGTGGGGATGGCTGGGGATTCTCCATCCTCTTTTTGTGCATTCCTTCATCCACTTCAGCTTAACATAACATTCACCTGAGCACAGGCGTCAGCTCACCTTTACACCTTCGAATAGTGTGCGTGACAGAATGTAATGCTTTACATGTGTTGGTTGGTATGCACAAGTGTGCGTGTGAACTGGATGTGGACAAGTTTGTGAATACTCTTGGAGCCGGCAGGTATGTAACAGCTGAGTGTGTGGACAGGCCCTGCCCATTTTAGACCAACACTCACTATTGCAATGGGTATAAGCTCCAACATTTTGTTGCCTGTAGATTAACAACTCTACATTCCCTTCACAGTAGTCCTTCTCTAACTTCTATAATCCACCATCTCTCTTTCCCCCCCTCCACCCCCCAACTCTCTCCTTTTCCCCCTTTCCTTTTCCGTCCGGTCCAACAAAAAAGACACAAAAAAAGAAAAAAAAAATCAATATTTATGAAGTTTGGTTTAAATTACAAAAGGGGCTTATACCAACATACATTTTGTGTTCGCTATGATTTATAACCCCCGATTGTAAGAGTAAAATCTGTCTAATACAAGAGGTTTTCAGCTCATATCTGTTTGCTCAGCTGTTGGACAGGACAAGTTAAAAAAAAAAAAAAAAGAAACTGCTCTGGTATAAATGTGCTGAAATATAAGGGTTGATCCTAAAAATAAACACAAATTGTGAATTATTTATCTTCCCATGATAAGTGAGAGGCTGAAACATGACAATGATGACGTTTTACTGCTTAAAAAGCTATAGACTAATACATCAAAAGCAAAGTGATTTTTTAAAAACATGTTGTTTAAGCAGAAAGTAAAATAAAATCTTATTTTTTAGCTGCCTCTGTAGATCATTTAAGCAATTGGAGCTCCTCAGCTGATTTTCCCAAATGTAACTTGTGTGGCAGTAGAACTTCTGCTCTATGCACTAAAATCAGTTTAAGTAGTTCTCACAGGGGCTTTTTTCATATCAAACTACATAAATAAAACTGCTGCAAATGACAAAACATTATTGTATCAACACTCTGATTTGAAATGCAGACTTATGCAGTGTTATGCTGCATATTTTTCCCCAGCCAAAAATGGAAATGATGAGTTCAAACGAAAACCCAGAGGTGAGCCTGATGCCGAAATGGGCTTTTAAAATTCTGTCTTGTACTTATGCGCAATTACAAGTGCTGCATCTCAAATCAGAAGAGAAAACTAATGCAACAGTTCAACAACCCTGCTCATAAACTTCACCCTGTACTGTTGACAAAGCACAGCACATCACAGCACACAGCCCTTTTAACTCTCCTGGAAATGTACGTAAAAGGGCCCACTCTTCATCTGATTCTAACATGTTGAACTATGAGTTCTTATTAGTAACAATGACTGTTAGCAGTCTAAAGAGTCCATTAGAGTCTCAGTAATTACCACATACAGTGATATGTTTATCTATTTTGCCTCCTCCACATTGATAGAAAATAGGCTAAAGGTTGGCAGATTGGTGGTGTGATTTCATTTTTGTTTGCTTAAACACATCCAGTTTTTACACAAAAAAATATGTTCTCGAGGCATCCCGATCACTTGACTTTAGAACAGATTGCAGACCTAATGGAGCGTGCTGATTTATGGCACACCAGGAGTGGCGTAAATGTGTGTCCAGACTGTACAAAATATTAGCATCTGAATTGGCATACTGGGGAAGTATTGCAAATATTTGATTACAAACTTGACATTCATTTTTGAATGGACATTTCAAGTCAAAGGGACTTAGTGCTGAGATATAGTAAAATCACAGCAGGAAAATTATTCTACCTGCATGCGAGAGTTATAAAGGACAAGGTTTTTTAAAATACCAATGTATAATCAGATTATAAAGAAATTACAATAGATGATAAAGATTATAAAGATTACAATAGATGAATGTACATGTTCACAATGCTTTTAACCTGATCAAAAACTGTATTAGAACTGAATTGTGCAAAAGGACCCTGACAAACGTTATTCCATTATGCCAAACGTTTCCTTCCGCTATAGGTACCATATGTGTTCAGCCTGCCAGATCGGTACAGGGGCTTGTGAATAGTGATGACATCACACTACGGTAACACAACTTAGACAAACTATGTCCAAATTTCTGGTAACCTGACCTAGACAAACTACTTAAGCTATGTCCGAATTCCTCCAGTACCCTCTTAAGACCTGGCGTATACTGTACATATGTGGACAACACATTTTGGGATTTATTACCACAGTAGTTAATTCTACTTAACTGGGGCCACATGACTACATGTGTGGACACGTGTACAACCATTTAGTGGTGTCAGAAGAGTACAGCACACTACAGAAAAAGTTGTAAATGGCAGAGCACAGAAGAGACAATTCAGTCGGCTGCTCCAAACCCAAAACTCAATAAGGTAGAAAGGCCAAACATATTTCATGGCTTATTCTTGTTTAGATATGCATAATAGCATTGTAACTTTGTAATGAAATGCAAATTTGATCAAAATAAGTAAATGTAAACATCTAGTAAGCTGCTAAACATGGTGTACACATATGTACACAACGGGATTTAGTTTTGTTACAAAATGCTATAATGCTAGCATCCAGGAAAGGCAGGTGTAAATCAGTTTACAGCTGATTCTGGTGAAGCAAAATTGCTAATACAGTATATTGATAAAGACTTGTTGCAACTGTGACCAGGAGTAGGGACCTACTTCACACATCAGTAGATGAGATTGACAGTTATTTTGGTGCCTATATTTTGATGTTCTGTTTCTGATTACCAAAAATGAGGATGCACGAGTCCAAAGCCCAGAGATGCACTGACATCACTGACAGATTCACTCGGGACAGACTCTTCAAATTGAGGCAACCAGGAAAGAAAATTCCTGTGTTCAGTAGGAAAAGAAACAGTTTGATACTCAATTACACAATGGTAAATGTATAGTGTTTTATAGTAATGCAGACCCGGTGTCTACATACATGGACATCCATTTTCTCTAAAATTATATAATTTCAAAAAATGATACTTAGTTTTTATACTAAACAGGTTTCAATAAGCTTAAATAATTAAGTGAATTAAAAAGGAAAACAAATGAGAGCTTAAGTGACTACTCACTTTATAGTGCATTCGCTATGTTGTAGTGCTTTCCAAAAGTGCAAATTTTAAAATAGAGTGCCCTAGAAATTTCCCAGAATTCTTTGTGAAAAACCAGTGTGGATCCATGCTCACTAGATTGGGGAAAATGGACCGCACTGCATTGAATTTAACAATTTCAGCAGTTTTAAATGTATTTTTTGAGTAAACCATCAACTTTTTCATCATCAGAACACAGTGGACTCGTAAATAGTCTTCGTGAAATATCTGTTAAGATTTCACTTTGTGAATTTGGTGACGTTATAGTCGTGGATTGAAAAAAAAAAAAAAAATAGTGAGCATAATGTCAGAATTACTTTTAAAATCCAGGGCACTAGATAGTCCTGCACTATATACTTTCTTTTAGCAGTTAGGGAGTAATGAGTGAATTAAGACAGAGTCTTAGTGTCGAGATCTCCTCGCGCCAACCGTACAGTAATTTGTCGAATCACAATCTTATACGTCATCAGGCCAATGTACAGACAATCAAATTTTACGTCATCACTAGCTGCAAGCCCCTGTACAGATCTGACAGGCCGAACACATACACCGTCAGACGTTCAATCACAATAAATCATTTTGACATGCGCAGAACAGCCTAAAATACTGGAAACGGCCGTAGAAGAAGAAGTAGTGAAGTTCTGTTGTAAACCAACATGGCTGCGGCATTGAGTGAGATGATCATCTAAGCGTGATTTCATTATAATTATACTTATGTAACTGTTGGCACATAATTTTCTAAATACATGTGGCCAGTGCTGAACTTTATTCTTGGCAAAATGGACCTGGAGGAAGAGTTAGCTTAATATGTACCCACAACAACATTTAGCCTTGGAAGCATTTAAAATAAGTGTGGGCAATGCAGCAGTGTGCATCTTGGCCACGCTTAAATACATGCTAATAACATTAGTCTTATTTTTTCTGAAACGACTGGTAATACGAATCCGCATGATTGTTTGCATGGTTTCACAGGACTGCTTGGAGTGGCATTTCAGAGGGATAGCTCTCCCAGGGGACAGTTTTTCTAAGTCCGGCAGCTCGCTCACTCGCACAGAGCAGCTGGCTGGACCATGCTCTAACGCTTCCTCCGGATCACACACACACCGTAACAAAGCACCCTCCCCTGCTTGCAGACACAAAGCTACAGAGTAATCTGACTACTCTGCTCAAAAACACACTTCTCCAGAGTATGGCAGCTTGCTCAGGACAGCCGGTCAGCCCTGTTCTCGCTCCAACTTATACAGTCAACGCATGACTTGAAAGCCAGCGCAGTAATGACCCGCATTTAGAATCAATTGTTTACATGCACCACAGTCGGATCAATTGGCATACCCACCTATCTTGATCGGAAGGAAAT
Organism: Adrianichthys oophorus; assembly: GCA_036245035.1. Taxonomy (NCBI): domain Eukaryota; kingdom Metazoa; phylum Chordata; class Actinopteri; order Beloniformes; family Adrianichthyidae; genus Adrianichthys; species Adrianichthys oophorus. The sequence goes on along the minus strand of BSAI01000073.1, from coordinate 16,917,654 downwards.
TTTGATCCGAATGAGTCTATACTCTATGAGCAGATTATTATCTAAGTATTCAGATTGGCCTGTTTACATTGGGAATTTTTATTCTTATCAGGCTTTTATTGCAATTACTTGTGAGATTTTATTTATTTGCATACTCACTCAACTTACTTATTTTTAACAACTTCAGCTGATTTTTAAGTGTGCTAAGCTCCCCTTAAAGCAGCCAAAAATCATTCTTGAATATACATTGAGATACAATGTTTGAAGTCATCTAAATAATAATGATAATTCTTAACAAATTGTACGCACTAAAAACCATTAGATATCACACTCAACAATTTAAATGCTCTTTTTTGACTTGGTGACTTTGAATGCATTGGCATTCAAAGTCACCAAGTCAAAAAAGAGCATTTAAATCATTGTCATCATGGAAGACTATTTTTTGTCACCTGTGCAAAAAGCTTTAGGGACCAATACTTAACTAAGAATAATGATTGAGGTCTCGGAAAAAAAAAAAAAAAAAAAAAAAAAAAAATACAAAAAATTTTTTGCACTTTAAATTATATATTATTCAAAACATCTTACAATCTTTATTACAGAAAAGATACAGTGACAAACTGGTCTTGTGAAGAAAGTTTCACAGCTTTGTTTTGGCTTAAAAACCCTGGAGTAATCAGTAAGTCCAGGTGAAGGGATCCCATGTTGAGAGTTTATTTTATTAATACTTAAAAGTTAAATTGAGTGGCAGGGTATGGATGTGACTGAAGTAAATCATCTTGTGGGTGCACTAAATCATTGTTCAAGCTGTGTGACTCCAAGGAGTGTGATTGGAATTGTTTTACTTCAAAATTGTAGCACTGTTAAACACACCTGCAGAACTGGCACCTGTACTTACACTGAAGTCAGCAATTGTTCAGGAAAATTTCTCCTTGCAGGGAAACTGCTGGTTGAACCCATAACAAAAAAGCCTAAATAAGAGAGTCAGTAGAGAAATAGAGGGTTTATACAGCTCAAGGTATCAAAACGGATTATCTAAAAAACTCAAAGTAAGAATTAGTTTTACAAAAATAAATTGAATTGACAAATTTCTTCAATGGTTTGCATGCATTAAATAAAACCTGACCCCTGTGTTAAAGATGATTGTGTCTTTGAATCGTATAAGCCAACAACTTAAATATCCTTAAAAAGTTGAGAGTAACTGTGAAGCCTAGAACAACAATTTCAGATAAGCAGCTATTGGCCTGATAAAGTTTGTTATGTTCCAGTGTCATGTTTATCATTGTCTGTTACTGTAAGACCAACTCCAATCATCTTCTGATTTGGTTTAAAAGTGTTCCTAGCGGCCTTTTCATTACGATTATGCTTATGATGTTGATGTATATTTTCCATCATCAGAAAAATGCCATAAGAATGTGTTAACAACACCAAAAATACAATTTTCATCACAGTGGGTCTATAACCCTTCTTGTGACTGTGAGTGTGTGTGTGTGTGTGTGTTTGTGTGTGTGTGTGCATGTTTGCTTGGGTGTTGCCATGCACTCAGCAAGAACTTGATCATTATGTACGGGACTTAGTTTTGTTGAAAAATACTATTATGCTAGCATAAATGCACCCAGGATCAGTATCATTATCTTATGTTTTGGCTCCACACACTATATTCAGTCCTCTGCTACTCTACCAGTGAACAATCAGAGCTCTTCTCTGCAGCAACCCAGTATGCTCTACATCAGTCTTTAGACATTAGGGATTCTCAGCTGTATATTACACCATTAAACCAAATCTAGGAAAAGTCAGTTGTTGCTTCCCTAATGCATACACACTTACGTTAAAGTGTCAAACAATTGTACAAAATGTTCAAAAGATTTCCATTTATTTCCATTTTTTTTTTTTTTTTTGCTTTTTGTTGTTGTTATTTTGTGAAACACAAATTATTTATTGAACGGAAACAAAAACACATCCCAAAAATTGAGTTTGAACAGAATTGTGGGAAAAGTGAATTGTTGCATCCCTTTTATCCATTTGGTGGTGGTAGATACAGGAGCTGTTGCTGTAGAATGAGCATGGGATTGACCGTCCAGTGTGTCACTTTTCAGAAAAGGTCCAAGAAACACCAGCTCCACTACAGTAGCACAAAAAAAGTATTTTCTGTTTCACTTGACTTTGGTTCTGTTCCAGCTCTTGTGTTTTCTTATCATAATTAACTGTTTTTTAAAAACTCAAATAAAAAGTAATAGCCATTGATTCGTGTGTTGGTCGCTGTTGGTACAAGATTTTAATTTAGATATCTCATATAAAAAAAGAACAGAAAATGCATTTGCTGATGTATTATACCATGATCCCTAAGGTTAATATTCCGTTAGGGGAAGAAATTATTGATTTTGGGTGCTGGGGTGATATGTTTCAGGCTCATGTCTATCATTATGTTTTCCTGTAACTGTTTGTTTTCTTGTCTTGTCAATATTTTATCTAATTTAATTTGCTATAAAGGTTCCAGCATCATTTTGTACTTTTTAAATCCCAAGGAGCCAAGTTGTCTCCCAAATATCTTTGGAAAGTCTACACCCAGGATTCTGTTTGACATTGGAGATTCTGGACTCTGTTGAGCCTGTATTTATGCTCTGTTCTGTTGAATCCATTACCAATATTTTGTGTTTTGCTCCAGTGGAGCCATTTTTAGCCATTAGTAGAACTTTCAGATTTCCACCACTGCCTGTGTCTGTCAGTTAAACATATATATCAGTGGAGGGGCTTGTCCTCCCATTATCTCTTTAGTTTCTGCTGCTTGTGCTAGGAGCAGCCTAAACGGAGAGGATCAGCAAACATATTACAATTTCATCATAACACAACACACTGTGACTGTCTGATGGCACATTTATAAATCCTGATTTAGAAATGGGTTTGACTGTGATGAGACAGCCTGAAGACTGGACATCCAGGTTGCCATCAATACTAATTAGGCATAGTAGGACAATGTTCTAATAAATTATACATGTCATTAAATTAATAGAAAATATATTTGAATAATGTCCTTGATTTGTACCTTGAACTGTAAGTAAACAGCCACTCCTCATGTTTATCACATAAAAATTTGATTTGTTATTTGTTCTTTAATATCAAATAATACATCAATGAGGTATAAAATGCTGCCGGGTTATGAATATTACATTTAAAAGAAGTGCCTCATACAGTATGGATTACAAATTGTAGAATAAAATCACTGTGGCTTCTGACTACTATATGGCAAAAAAAAAAGAAAAAAAAAGTCACAATTCCTGGCTATTAATAGCTTAACTCAGCATGAGCTCTGCATTCTCCTTTTGACTGTTTTCTGTGTGTTAAATAATTCAGTGGGCTTGTTGGACTATTATGCCTTTGATTTACTGTGTTCATCTCCTAGTTTATGATAATGGAGATCACAAACTTGCAAAAAGTGTGGGCAAAGTGAAAGAAAGAGTTTACACTGCTTCTTTTTATGTTGGAAATATGTGTCTAAGGCTATAAATACATTTGTGTTGTTTAATATATTCATATTTTGTTACATGTTTCTATGTTGTATTAAATATGTGCACATTACTTTAGCTTTTCTGTTTTCTCTCTTGTTTACAAAATAAATGACTATTGCAGGCTATGTGTATTTTAAATACCTTTTATTGAGCATCTAGTTTTTATTTTATATTATTCAAGTTTTAGAAAACTGCAGCTGACATTGTATTGTTAATCTATATTACATCTATATTACATGCCCCATCCATTAAAGTCCCACTCCAAACATATTTTGATCCATTCTAAAAGCGTTCCCAGTGGTCTTATTTATAATTATGGTGTTTTTAGGAAAGATCAGAAAAGCATATGTAGGTTTCTGGGACAAAGTTAGCGTGGCGTGGCAGTAGGTCATAAGAAATTCACCTCTGAGTTGTGGGTGGAGCTTTAAGTGCGGAAGTAACCCTCTGCTGGTATCCCATCATTCCCAAGTGATCATATTTCCAAGTCATAAAACTGCTTGTATTTGTTTAATGGTTTAATGGTCATTTCTCGTTATAGCTTCTATGAAACATTTATGTCTTTACTTAACCTTTTAGATAATAGATGTGTATTTGTAAAAAAAAACAAAAAAAAAAACAAAACAAAAGCAAAAACATTTGAATGCCAACTGTTGTCAGAAGGTGATCTAAATTTAAGGTAAGTTGCCTTTTTTAAGGCTAGTAAAAAAGTTATCAACAGCCATCTAATTCTTAGAGAGGTATTGTAAATGTAATACTATTTCATGGAAACAAATAGCTTTTTTATGTTTCTTCCAAGATGACCTTTACAAACAAATGAGATCATCTGTCCCCATTGACAATTTCTTTTTATAAGGTCAACCAAAGCTGAGCTGTTATAGGAAAGACATAATTCAAAATAATGTATAATTCTGCTAAAAATTCTACAAATTATACTGTTTTCTTTCACTTGTTCTTTTTTGCTTGCCAAAAAATATCAATAAACAAAAATCGATGGTTATGATGACAAATTGTGCATGATTATTTACTTTAAAATTTCAGCAATTTTTTTTTAGGCCAAAGGATTCACCCGTCCATCTATCTGCTACCAGGCCAAATCAGACTGGTGCCAAAGGCAGTGGATCCACCACCATCTGCCACAAACAGGCTTGGTGGGTAAAAAGATTTTTGTGTTTCCACACAACTCTTCATGAGTGTAAAAGGACACTTATGGAACTAAAAACAGACAGTTGGGGGTTAAAATTGTATTTATACAGTTATACATTCTTTAATTTATTCAAGTGGTGCACGAGAGGGGCTAAATCTGGTTGCATTGGAGCAAGTAATAGACCTCAGAAGCAGTAGAGCATCCCAGTGTGAGCAGAGGGTAAACAATGATGAGAGACTGGCTAATTAAAGAGGCTTTTACATGTGTGCGCGCATAAGTGTGTGTGTCTGGGAAAAATGTATCATATACACGAGCCCCTGCTTGACAGCAGGTGTCAGTGTATAGGAAACAGCTTCAGAGTCTGGGGGATGGTAGATCCAGAGGAAGCACCATAATGATCTTCACCATCTGTCCCTCTTCATTTATCTGCTAGCATTTATCTTATGGTGACCATACCTGTCATTCTCCACTGTCACCACTCTCGTTCACAAGAAAACCAACTGATAGTAACTTTTCAACAAAATTTAGTTATTGTGACTAGTTGTATATTCTATACCTAGTTTTTTTTTACATAACAAAAGAGTGTAGGATGCTTCCATGTGTGTATGTATCTATGTGTATATTTATCTATTAGTGTAATTAATAGTTATATGTGTGCATATGGGTATCTGAAACTGAATGTGTAGTCATTAGAGAGTGAACAGGTCTGTTAGTGAAGCTTTGGCGCAATTTCAATAGGAAAGATCTACCTCATCACATACAGCTGGATGTTTTATCACTCCTTATGTCATAAATTGGTGTGAGCCAATAGCTGAACTGTTTACCTTCTTCTCAGCCAATCAAAATCCAATCCCTACCATTAAATTCAATGAACTTTGTTTTTCCACATTCCAGACATTGCGCCGACCCACCTCGCCCTGTTCTCCTCCTGGCCTTTGTCTGGTTTCTCTTCGCGCCGGCCCGCTTCTGCCCATTCTCCTGGTTCTTCGGTTGGCATAGTTCATCTTACCACCATCAGCATCTGGGCTCTGAGGGTTTCGTCACTAAATCCAAAGTCATTACTAGCTTGCGAGATGTCTCCGGCCCAGAGCCCAACCGCCAAAGAATATGGCTGTCAAATGCCTCACTTATAATTTTCTCTATTAAAAATCTTTAATCCCACTCAAGATCTCTCGTTATTGAAATATATAGTGGTTGCACTGAGTGTAGTAATAACTTTGGTCTAAGGGAGGGATGGGCAACTCCAGGCCTTGAGGACATATTCTTATATGATTTCCAATGTACTCTGCTATGGCATGTTCTAACTGGCTGGACTCACCCGAACCAGGTAATCAGTCGTGAGTAGGGCTTGGATATCTAGAAATCATGTAGACACAGCAGCTCTCGAGGCCAGGGGTTGCCAATTCCTGGACTGTAGGGTGGGTGGGGATGGGGGGGAAGCTTTACACTTTTTCACTCATTTTTTATAATGTTTTTATAATCTTGTCCTATTTTTCCATAGAATTATATGTGCAAAATACAATATTATTGTATTGTATTGTATCATATCATACCTTTAATGTTAAAGAATTCATAAGAAATTAAAAAAAACACATGTATGAAGCTCTGTTTTAGTTCAGCAGATCTTTATGTTTTTCATAAACTTTTTATTTTTTGTAAATACCAAGTACTGTGATTCAATGACACACACATTGAGCTTACATTGGAACTGGATGACCTTCAGGGATCTCATTGAAAAATATGTCAGCTTTGGTATGACGGTTTAAATTCTTTTGTCTATCGTGAAATGAATTTTGTCTGACATGAATTAAACAGGTAAACAATTGCAGCACTAAACACAAACAAAAAAAGACTTATGGTCATAATTTTACAAACAGTTGAAAGAAGCTCAAGCTTGATGAAACTGCCTGCAGAAACATTTCCATGACAACAAATCTAAGGTCACCAATCTCTTCACAAGACAGCAGCATCACTTGTGCAGTTATTTCAGGATTTGTCTGCAGTATGAAGACTGTTTGAATTAAACTAACTGGCAGTCAGATTTGTATCTGTTCAAACCTTAATGTTTCAATGGGGTGGCAGAAGGTTCAAATTATTGTTCATCTTGAGGGAGAAGACTAGAATACTATCTGGTGAGTTCTGTCTCTGCAGGACGCTCACTGTCTAAAAAAACGATGTGACTGACGGTAGACCTGGCTGCCTAAGTGTCTGCGTGACTAACCTGATGTACTTCATGGCTGCTTGGCTTTATGATGACTGACTTGTCAAAATTGCTTTCTCTGGTAGCTGAATGCTTAGCTTTGCAGAGGAAGTCGAAGTACATAAAAAACCCAGCTAATCCGAACTGATATGTGACCAGGTCACAAAAAAATCCTTTTTGTGACATAAGACTATTTTTCAGATAAAACAAAGGATGGTTCTAACTGTAAGGGAGTTTCTCTCATCTTCTGGGAAGTGATGTTTTTTCTAAATTAAAACAAACAAAATAAATCATAAAATCTTGAAAAAGTAACTTATTAAAAGTTAAGGGAACATTTGTTTGGCTTCAGTTAAATAACCTCCCTCACTCCAGTTTGACTGACTCCAACTTGGAAATAAATTTGAGTTTTCCTGAAATGGGAGCTTTCCAGCAGCACCACTCCACCCTACCCTTTTCTCCACTGTCGCTCAGATAGTCATTTCCCCCCACTCCAAACATTTCTCTTTTCCACCTTCTAAACTGTTTCCAACACAAGCTTTTTAATGGAAAATATTGTTTGTCCAACATTCCCTACAAAAGAAAAAAAAGCTACCTGATATGAACATAGGCCACAAATTCATTCAAGGACATTTAAAAATGAGAGGGGCCAAATGTCCCTGTGCCACAACCTTTTAATATTATTCATGATGGCATTTTCAATTAAAATGAGTGCAATGAGTGGATGTGGATAAGGGAATGAGTAGTGTAATATGAATAGTGGGGCTAATAAAAGGCCATAAATTGAGTTCTTTGGCTAAAAGCAACGTTCATCTTTATCCAAGATTCAACGATTTTGTGGTTTTACTTTAAAAGTCCTCCTTATTTGTGCTCATGAGATACATTTGCTGTTTTAGGCCTTTTGTTTTGAAAACATTAGGCATATAATGAAGTAACTTGCTGCACTGCTGATTCTACAAATTAAGCCTTGAAGGAGCTTGTTGCTTTCCTATTAGATGCTTCTTTTAAAATGCTGGTAAAAATAAATGTATTTTGCCCATTTTTGTACATTTTGCAAAAGCAATAATTATTTGTTTTGAAGTTAACATGATTAAGACAGAGGAAGAGGTACTCTGGCCTTAGTTGAGACTAAAATCTGAAGGGATGTAGTGTAGCCATCCAGTTTTGACAATGCAAGCACAAAACCATTTTCTAAATAATTTCCCTGACCAGTTTCATTTATTACTTAAGTTGACAATTTAATTATTTGACAATTTCTTACCAAACCTGAGGTGGGATTATTAGCCACATCATCCATGTTAAAAATCCTTTGTGTACCTTACTAACCAAAACTTTAAAGCAAAACTTCGTATATGACTTATCTTAAAAGTCCCACTTCGATGAACATGGGGTTTTTGGGGTTTTTAACTTGTTCTTGTGGCATTTTTCTTATGATGAAGGGCATATAAAAAGAACATTATGCTCCAAGTTGCCTTTCTTATTTTTTCTTTATTCACATTGAAGTGAATCATGAACAGAAGAAAAAAATACTGTTTGAGACAGCTTGAAGTTGTGATGTAGAAACTACAATGGGCAGGCCACAAGCTCCCTGGTCCTCTCCATTCCAATGCATCCACTTGCAGACAAATAGATCCATGTAAGTCTTCGTGTTCCGCGTTTGAGCTGCCATCTGGTTCAAAACTGTATGGCTGAATTGCTCCAAAATTGCTTGCTATTTTTGATGCACTGGTAAAGTTTGGTTGGGGGTGTGAGGAGCTTGAAACTGGAGGGACAGTCTAAACAGATGGGTGATAGAGGCGGGCTTGCTACACTCCCACAATTTCGAATGAACTACCACTTTGCAGAAACTATGTCTTTGAAAACAACACAAGTTTTTTTTTTTTTTTTTAATTTGGCTAAAAACGGCATAATCATAGTTAAAAGACCACTGGAAATGCTGTCACAACAGATTCAAATAGGATCCGAGTGTGCATTTAGATAGTACTGATGCCTGGTATAATCCATATAGTGATATCCTCTTTTTTTCCAACTTTTCTCTCATACGTGGTAATGAGTTTGTTTAATTAGTTTGTTTAATTTAATGTTGGATTCAAAAGCTAATGATTCTCTATCTAAATGGTAACAAACTGATTTCTCTGTTCAATGCAGCCTTAATGTCACACAGTAATGAGCCCATTAGGTTAGAAGCATGAAGACTGGAGATCCAAGTGGACAAGGAGGATTTGGAGTACAAAATGGCATGCTTAAAGGTTAAGGAACAGTCAGTCAATACGAGAATGAAGCATTTTACAATACAAACAATTAATGAGGCCGTACATCACACATGCCCAATTTAACCCAAAGACCAATGACATTCCAAATAACAGTCCTTTTAGTTTTCAGAAGGGCAGTATTATTCTTACATGGGCTTGCTTTTCATTTATTTAACCTGTACTCTTTTTGGAACTATATTTTTAAATCTCATGCATCTATAAAGTAGAATTAACAACTTTGCAGTCTGATTAAATGTATTTTTTTAATTAGTCATTAATGTGGTTTTATTTTATCAGCTAAACCCCAAAAATTTAAATTACAACTTAAATATTGAAAATAGCCATTTGTAATATTATTTTTTTCTTGCGTTAAGCATTGCCAATCTGCCTGAGGTTTAGCCTGAGACATCTGTTTTCCAAGATTGCGCCTGTGATAAAGGTGATCAGATATTTCTCGTAGAATTTGTGAGCATAAAGGATAAAACGGCCTAACAGAAGCCTGACCTTAGCCACTCTGAGCTGCTGTTAATATATATAACCACTAGGATTTCATATCTTGGTGCAATAGCATAGTATTGAGCAAATGACACACAAAGCAAAACAATTTTTCAGTATGTCATTTTCACTTACTTGGGTCTCTGCTCTTCATTTTAAATTTGGCACAGTGGTCTCATAAATTTTGTTGCACCAGGGCTGCAAAGTGCTGTCTGCTGGTGAGATGTCAATACTGGAGCCGTTATGTCTCCTTTTCTGTCTTTGTCTTGTGGATCAGCTGAAACTTGTTATTTTTTTCACAGGTCAGATGGTGAAAATCAAATCTAAGACACCATTCAGATGTTGTCTGGATCCCTACCTATTATTCCAGAGCACAAATTTTACAGCAAGTAAAATAGGTCTCTGAGAGTGTCGATTAACATCATAAAAACTGTCCTATTGAAAGCGTAGTTATTTAAATGTTTTCATGAAAAAGAAAAATCAATTTATCATATGAGTTTCATACCCAAGAAAGAAGCTGAAAAAAACTCATCACATACAACAACAAAGATCGCTAAAACTTTTTACTAAATTATGAAATCAATACTAAAAGAATGAGTTAACATTTTTCAGCATTATTATTGGTTATTGTTGTGACTTGAAAAAAGAAATAAAGTAAAAACTTTGAACATGTGTGTACTGATGTGTTCATATACTAATAATAACTGCAGCTTAATCTAGAACATAAACCTGGCAGTTTAGGGTGATTTTATCTATGAAACTACATTTCCATGTTTTATCTGATTTATTACCCTTTGTGGCGATTAAGTCCTTGTGGTTTCTCCACTTGCTGTAATGATTTGTTTGCAAATTTAGGCTATTAAATTCCCTGTAATTCCATCTTTGTGGTCATTTAAACACCAAGTGGGGAAAGGCACTCTGAAGGCTACGTATTCTCAGAACTTGAGAAAGTGGAAAGAAAGCTCTCAACGCTGTGAACATTTTCAATGTTCTAAAAAAAATTATAATGATAATAATAATGATATGATAAATAATACAGTGGGAAAGTTTTATCACAGACGACAAACTCGAGGTCACAAAGTTAGCTTCCTACTGACAGTAAAACATGTCTATAATTGAGTCAGCCAGCTATAGGCCTCTGAAACTAGAGGAATAAAAATTGTTCAAAGAATCAGAATTTCAAGGATTGGCAAGGCATTTTTAAGTGGAGCTAGGCATTAGGTAGTTTTTTGTTTAAAAGTTCCTAAGATGGATATTATTGAGACACCTACACTCAGCTACAAAAAATGAATGTTTTATGAGTTGCTTCTCTCAGTTCTTCTCTGTAGACTTCAGGGACTGGGCTGTCTTTAAGTTTCCTCAAGGCTATGGTTTGTTCTCCTACAGGCTTTATTACAGTACTTCCTTGACGTAAGAAGAAATATTTTTCACCATCCTATTTCTGCACAATTCCAGAAGTACAATGATCTAAACAAGTGCAATGAGTAAACACTGACATCGCTCTTTTTTATTGACATATTCTTCCATCAGAGGGTAGGAATGACAGATAGACAATGTTACTGGAGATTTGACATCCTGCTGCAAGGAAAATTTGTTTCAGAGGGTTGTAAACCTTTGTAAATGCTGCCTTTTTTTTTCCAAAGAAATTGAACTCATATTGGTAATACTACAAAAAAAGAAAAAAATCTAGGTTAAAAACATAATGTAAAGGAAGCATATTATTATGCCTCCAGGCATACTTTAAGCTGACCATTGCTATCTTTATGTGTTTTTTCATTTGCTCACTTATACACAAGGGGATGTCTGCACAGGCTGTAAAGACTCATGATCTCAGCAGCATGGTCTCTAACCTCTGTCACTGTTCATTACACTGGCCAACAGCAATGACCGTATGAAGAAAAACAAGAAACAATGAATCACTATTAGAGATACATCGACTGATCTGCTGATAACTGGAGCTGTTGGGTTTTTTAAGCTTGATTGGTGTAACTGCTGGCTTGGCTCATTGAGAAACGTCTGCATACAGTCCTGTATTTAAAGAAAATGTGCTCTTTAATGGCTTTACCACTGGTTTCTATCAAAGCAAGGACTATTAACCACTATTTATATTAGTTGATAAACCAACCATCTTGTTTTCTAATATACCAGTAGAAAGTTGCATGACAGAAAAACAAAATAAGAGCATTCTCCTAAACACAGTGTTGATATAAAATTTGAATCTTGGATAATAAATAAATTAGTTAAATGTATTTTAAGCAGCAAAGATAGAATTACAGTGTATGTAATATATTACTATGGTAGAAGCACATTATTTTTATATACCCTGAAATGAATGACACTCCCTATCATCACATTAGAACGTTGCTTTGTTAGTGAAAGGTCAAAGCAACAAATCAACTTTTTATCTAAAACATAAATGACACCATATTGATTCCAACATTTTATAAGACAAACAAATATTTTAAATCCCAGAGCAAGATGGCAGTAAGAGTGGACATGGAGACCCCTCCCTCCATTGACTCTTTGTTGATGACTCTGTATGCATGGTTTATCCTTAGTGGCAACCAAGTTTAACAAGAATTACAATCAGAATTGTCTTTAGGAACAACCAACAAATAAATATATTTTATCTTGAACTCATGTCTTTCTGAGTAACTTTGGAGCCTTGAATTACTTCAGAGGCCTGGCAGATCAACAGCCTCAGCTACTGCATTCAACCCAGTTTCTTGTTTTAGTTTTTCTTTTTTAGTAGGCTGACGGTAAAGTGTTGAATAAGGTTTCTTAAAATAAAGAGAGAGCAAGTTAGTCAAGATCAGAATGAACGCATTTAACTTAAAGGGTTGCCATGTCTACTCATTATAAGCGAGCATTTTATGTGTGGTAATCATTTTTACTCTGTTGCCAATATTTCTGAAGCCTTAAGGCATAATGTACTTAATGAAATGTTACTCATTTGGGGCATCCTTATCTTTAGCAAAGAACAGATGAAAATATGTCTCTTTACAAGAGCCAAAGAAACATGTCCGAAAAAAAAATCCCAGTTTGGAAAAGCACTGAGAATCTGAGCTTAAAAAAAAAAAGGAGTAGAGAATCTTGAACATAGCATTTGTACTTATAGCCATTACCCCCGATTTATTTTAATATCGTTTTCCACAAATGTCACTTTTGTATCCACGGACGCAGCGCAGACATATATGATGGTATGTTGAACTCATGTGCAAAGATGATGTCAGATAGGTTCATGATAGTGACATACATAAGATAAGCTATAAGACAGGAGGAAGAGCCAATGAAGCAAAAATACGTAACTTCTTAAACAAGACATCTTAGTTTGCGTCTGTAGCAAAATGGTTTGAAAAAAACCTCAAAACAAGAAAGCTAATTGCTACTGGAGGTACAATATAATATTGATTTTCTTTTCTCATTATCTGGATAAATACTACTTATACAATATACTAAACTAGGAGTGGTTGAGTCATAATTCTGATATAGATATAATGCACAGCATTTGCAAACATATGCTACCCAGAGGGTTCCAATTTTTTTTTTAACTATTGTTTTTGCTTTTTTTTTTAGATTTCCTACAGGCTGCACATGCAACACCACCCATGTGTTTAATCGTTTGTTGAACTTCAAATAATTAACACTGAGCACAGACCTTACAGCTTATGTACAATCAAGCTATAACTAGGTGAAACTCACCTTAGAGGCACAGGCTTCAATTACAGCTCAGTGTGTGCATTTGATTTCACTACAACACTTTCATTTTTATTCATTAAAAAGAAACAGTAAAATACAGAAAGAGAACACAGATCCTCTCTCTGAAGAGTCTCTGAAGTACAGCCAGAAGGAATATTTTTCCTCAAACTTCCTTTTCTCCCTTGAGTCCCCACTCCCCAAAACATAATAAATTGTCCAGAGAAGACCGCCTCCAGATCCAGCTTTCTGAGAAGTACACCCACACAAAGGGGGCTCATAGGTCAATTCGCTTGCGAAGCTGAGCCACCCTGAGCGGATCCAGCACAGGTGAGCCAGAGACAAATGGTTGCATTTCTTTTGATGACTGCCTGCAGGGTGACATGGAACCAAAAACAAGCCGAGCTGAGATACAATCAGAGGAGGCGAGGAGCAGATGGGAAGGGGAAACATGGGCATCTTGCTTCTTGCATCTGTGCCACAGAGCTTACAATATGACTGCCATCCATCTATGTACAGTATATGTTCCAAAGCCCATAATTAATCTTCCCTATCATTAACTAAGAGCTTCAACTGAGACCGTTATGAAAACAAGAAGTCTAAACTATCTTGCCTCAAGAGCTTCAGTGAGGCAACCCATCTGGTATTTGTTATAACTTTCTGCTCTTTCAAATTCAGCACAGTGCATCTTTTTTCTCTTTTCTTCGAATCACCTCACCACTGCCTCCTCCTGGTCCCCTTTCTTCCTCACCATCTCACCCCTTAAATTCTTCGCAGAAGAGACATCGTTTATACTTCTGCAGTAAACAATCTACCAAGTACCCCATGTAATGATGCCCCCCCCCCCCCCAAAAAAAAAAAAAAAAAAAAGAAAAAACACCTACAAGCTTTTTGCAGTGGCATTTTTTTTGTCTGCTCCTTATTCACAAATTGAATAAAGAAATACTCAGAAATGCAATTTGGAGCTTAATTTTCTTTATATATGTCCTACATCATCAGAAAATTTCTACAAGAACACGTTAATAACACCAAAAACACAAATTTCATCGGAGTGGGTCTTTAAGAACAAACTTTATTGCCTTGTCATTGAAAAAGTAGAATACTGTTGTTCATATTTGTTTTAAAATGCAAAAGTCAAAACTGACAAAGTAAAGCTCAGTACAAAAAGATCCCAGCATTTTATATACCAAAAGAAACTGTGAGCATAACCACTAACAGACATAATAATACACCTCATAAAACTCAGAAAAATGTTGCTGCCTGCTCCTCGAGCCCCTCCCTTCTCAATATTTACAATGTATGACAGCACTTTTTCTTCTGAAATGTCAGTTTGGGCCTGGTTGATATGGAGTTTCATTGCATTCTAAATGACACAAGACATAGTGAGTACTTAATCAAATGTTACAGAAAAGCAATTCTCTCCAAGGTGACCTGCTTCGCTTTGCACCAAGTGGTGGTAATGAGTATTTTAAAGCCAAAACAGAGACAGGTAACCCTCATTCCCATCAGAGGCGTATCCATCGTCAAAGCAACATTCATCTCACTCAGGAGGAAAAATGAAGAAAACTACAAAGAGAAAGAAAAACCTCTTAAACCTGAGTATTTATTTAATTGGAAAATATACTTATAGGAAAAGAAAAACATAAATATACAGCCCCAACCTGCAATTACTCCCCCCCTACTTTTTTATTAATGAGAACTAAAAAGCATCTCAACTCATATGCTTGAATGAGCCCGAGGTTGTGTACTGTGTAAACACTGACACAGAGTGAGTCTCCTGTCATAAAGAATAATAGTCATTAGTAAACCAAGAAATAACCTAATCACACCGAACTGCCTTCAAGGCTGCTTTTATAAGTATAACACCAAAGTTAAACTGCCACAGCACAATAATCATTGGGGGCTCCTTCCCAGATAGCAGACAAACATGACCTGATATCTTTGCAATCCATTTTTCTTTTCTCGCTCTCTCTTGAATCTTTATTGAATAAATGTTAAGTCGACCTAGGCACAGATGACACATTGCAGTCTACCAGGCAGGCCTCCAATTGAAGCCTATTTATCACTTTGGAGTGCCAGTGAGGAAGATGAGGAGGGGAGCTAGGGAAACCAAACTGAGGGAAAAGCTGTGCTGACTTAAATAGATTTAAATGTTGTGATTAGTTTATATTTTTATTTTTATTGAACTAACAAAATAAATGCTATACTCTTTGTAGAAATGTGTTTACACAATCCACAAAATAGGAAAACAGTTGCCATTTTTTTTCCTTTCTTCCAACAAAATCAATCTATGTAAATCTTTCAAAACAGAAATAAAATGATTAAACAGGAAGAACGCGTAATTTGAGTATTTGCTTATCTACCTGGAGCATTTTCAGTTGCAATGTCAGCATGTTCTGCATCCTCAGGGTGAGCTGTCATCCAAGTGTGCACATACGTATGCTGCTCGAGTTCGCTTCACGACATCGACCTCGTGTAATTAATCAGACGAGCTGAGTAGCACATCAGTCACCGCTGTCTGCGACACGGTCATAAAGAGCAACACAAACTACTCGCACACACTGACACAGGAACACACCCAAAACACACACAAACACTGACTGAAGCACAATATATCTCAGGCAAACTCGTCAATACCTCCCAGAGGGTTTCTAGAAACAGCAGACAGACAGACGCAGGGACTGACTGCCTGTCTGCCCACCATCTGTAGAACATGTGGGTAATTCATGTGTCAATGACTTCTGTACAGCTGATGGGAGACATTCTGTATTGAAATTAAGCTCTCATGTTAAGAAAAAAATAATTTAAACTTCACACTCCAATTCTAAATCTATTTATAGAATAAATATAAAATCACTGCATCAGCTCTTAGGAGTACTTTTATTTTTAGATGTGTTTGTCTAAATTTATCTCATATCATTGGTCATGCAAGACTAACAATATTGTATTGATGCAATAATTAATTAATGTAAATATGTATATATATTATTGTTAAATTTGTGTAATCAATTACCTCTATCCAAAAAAAAAATCAATGAAAACAAGTGCAACAAATGTGTTATAATTGCAGCAACCATCTGTTGTACTAAGACACTTCCTATGGGACAGTGTAGTCTCACACATGAATAACATTACTAATAAGAAAAGTTAGATTGTGTTTGTTCAGAAAATGAGCTGATAAGATTATCTGGGTATGAATAGAACCTTTTTTTTTCAGATTACATTTTTTTTGGCTTATTCAAATTTACTTCATGGATTTGTTGCCTACAGTAAGGTATGTAACCCCCCCCCCCCCAAAAAAAAAAAAAAAAAAAAAAAAGAAAGTTTATATTGATTGTGGTTAACCTTTTATTAAATCAGCATAACTCTGCTTTCCCAAAAAGACCTCAGAATTAAGAAGATTTAAGAATTAAGAACAAGATTAATTGTTGGAACAGTCAATATTTGTCTTGTCTTTATCCTGCATACAAAAACAGAATAAAGGCAAATATGGAGAAAGAACTTAAACTTTATTGTCATTGTGCAATCTGGCCATTTGTGTAAGCTTTTTTTAAGATGGGGATGCAGGCAGAGGATGTGAAGGTTTATGAAATTAATGTAAGGTAAAAAAAGCAAAGGTGACCTTAGACAGCAGAAGCCTGGACTATGGCTGGTATTGAGATAATGCCCATCTGAAGGCCAGTGTGCCATCAGCATAGTGCGTGCAGACAGGAAGGCCAGCCCGCTCCATGCTGCACATAAATGGTACACTGGGCTTTATGTGTTGTTTATAAAGATGTGTCACCGGATCATTGGTGAGATAAAGCAGGGGGGCTGCAGTTTTGATGTCTGACATAAAGATGGATAAGTCAGCAGAAGGCAATTTAATGAAGTCCCAACATAAAGCATTTAGCCTATTTTTAATTAGCCAAATCTGCAGGGTTTTTTCTTCTCAGTTGGAACTCATGTCATCTTAACATCATAGCTCTACGCTGATATTTCAGCAGTACTTTGATTGGAACAATGGATTATGGTCTCTTTGCCATGCCAAGCATGTTCTCTTGATGTGATAGACAAGGAAAAGCCTCCTCGTTTGAAGCTCTTACTACTCGTAACAAGTGTGCAGCAGAAGAGCCAACACAAGAATATAAATCAAAGCATAAAGCACTGCTGACAACAAGAAGCCTGGTTCAGTCTAGTTGCTCTCTAACACCCACATTCTTATTATTTCAAAATAAAACCTAAAATGATAAGCAAAACACATTGGAATGCAGGTTTGACTGCAAGACATTTTAGATTGTTCTTAAGATTGCATTGAGAAGATAGGAAATAGGTTATTTCTTCAAAAAGTATTAAATACAACACATATTTTTCTATTTCAACAAAGACCTATTATAAAGTTAAGCACTTGATTAAAATGCTTTTTTAAGCTGTCTGTAGTCTCTGTAGGTAAAAGAATTTTGAATTGAATTTAACTTTCTTTTATCTCACATGGAGAAACTCACTTGTCGTGGCAGCTCAAAGAAAAAAAGTGTCAATACTTCTCTAATTATAATAAAAGATAGTATGATTCTTGACCTAAGGTCAGGTCATGCTGGGCAATGCTTGTATGAAACAATTGACCACTTCTGCATTCTGACTCAGCTAGATCTAATTGTTCCCTAATTTTTATTTGAGAATCAAAAGATGGGGTTAACAACATTTGAAGGCCTGATAATTAAAAGGTTAACTCTATTTTCTGAATTTTAAAATGTGAAGGAGAGTCTGTTTTGGTAACAGTATGTAGTTACTGAATACAATACAAATATATTAGGTCTACAAACGGTGTATGTAACTGTCATTAATCTATTGTCTTTTTGCTATTTTGTGTTTCAAAACCTGTTATTCATTCATGAATGAATGAATGAAAACCTGTTATGACATCATACCACAACACAACACAACACAACACAACACTACAAATAACACAACACAACAATAACATAACAGAACAGAACACAACACAGCAATAACATGACATAACGTAACATAACATAACATAACATAACATAACATAACATAACATAACATA
>BSAI01000073.1:16833869-16899328 GCA_036245035.1 Adrianichthys oophorus | reverse complement strand
TAACATAACATAACATAACATAACATAACATAACATAACATAACATAATATAACATAACATAACATAATGCAACATAACAAAACATGATGCAACACAACACAACATAAAAAACCCTTAAGTAAACCATTTTTAATAAAGAAAATATCTTACAAGGACTGTTCATTGTTCATTTGTTTATGTTCATTCTATGTTTGCATGAGTCTCCTTTTGCATTTACTTCACAACACATAAGGTTTATTTGCTTAATATTTTCACACTTGAAAGTCATAACTAAATGCAAATACTAGATACCAAACTGGTTTGAATGTGAATCGTTGGCTGTCTGACAGTGGTACTGGTGATTTTTTATTTCAAAACAACAGAGCAAGAAAATGTTGCTGGGTTATGAGACTCACTGAGATAAGACGAACACACATTATGGATGCCATGGAGTCCCTTATGCAATGTGTTTGGAGAACAATGATCTACTGATTGAAAATGATAAATATAGTTTACATTATGGCTGCTAGCAGAAACATCCATTGATCAATATCACACTTAAATATGCTGTTGCTTTGAACAGCTGGTATTTGATAACAGATGCAAAGCTTGCTTTATCTCACTGATGAAGTCTCAGACATATTCTCAGAAGGCTTTCTATGAATAAAGCATCTTAGCAAAGCAAAGTAACAAGACAAAGTGTCATGTCTATAATTTAAATGGTACTTTATCACAGGTAACTGCTTCATTGGTATGCAAGAGCCTTGCATTATTTTTGAGAAACTCGTGTCTGTACCAGAACTTGTTTTGTTCCAGGTATTTTTCACTTTTTATTTTAAATAGCTTTTTTAATTTCACTCCACTAAGCTGCCTGCACAGGTGTGTGGGAGGCTTTCAGTACACTTAATAACAGGCAAAGGGCAGCCAAAACACTACAAACAATAAATTATACAGACAAGCAAAAACAGGATGTTTTTTATTGCCTTTTTTAGGACAACTTGTATTTGGATGCCAAAAATCAAAACCTCACACATTTTGAATAATGTCATTTATTGAAAAACTATCTATACAGATTGGTTTTACTTTTGCATAGATATCAGTACTTAGTGTCACAAAAAATTACAAACATTAAACATTTTTGTATTCATCTTGGATAGTATATTCGGCCATACTGGCAAGTATAGTGTTTAAACATTACTAAAAGTACTGGCCAGTGGTACAGGGCCAACTGTTAGAGTGGGATCTCTATGCCAGCCTGTAAATATGGTCAGTTTTTGAACTTTTCCTCTTCAGATAAAACAAGTTTGGTTTGCTGCACCAGTAAATTAAGGATTTAAGTCAGCTTACTTGTTAGTACAATTAATATTTATGACAAACACACTTCTGTTTCAATGAAAAACATGTGATCAGAGCACATTTTTTGTCTTTCTGTGTCTCTATGGTGTGGTAAACTGAACTATTTCAAGTTATTTGGATCTGCAATTCATATTACTGACATCACTGTTTATTATTAACATTTTCACTTCCATTTATCATCAACAACATTCCTATACATTTTCATTTCTAATTAATTCAAATGATCTAGTCTTAAGTCAAAATCTTAGAAATATATATTGTTGAAATGTGAAGGTAAAACTGTAAAAAACTACTTTGCACTTTGGTGTTAGCCTCCAGCTCTTGATCTTTGTCAGAAAAATCTTGAAGATCATTTTTGTTTTTGTGTATTCTTTTAAAACAATGTCACTCAAACGCTGAACATTTTTAAATGACACAAACATGAATCTAAACTGTAATATTAGAAGGAATAATTGAAACACAACAAGAATACTTAAAAATAGTACTCTAGCTCATCTGTGAGGGTCATGCTTGTTGACCAACCTAATCTATGGGTGCCGACTTTCTGTTCAACATCTTATGTTTTATTTACATGAAAAAAGTGACTTCTCGCTTCTGTTTTATAAAAACAAAGGAAAAGGAAGATAATTCCAAGTTTCTCACCAAAAGTAAGGTTTCCTCATCCTCTCCTGCCTTCTTTCTTTCGATCACCTCCGTATTTCAGTTCAGCTTTTTCTGCCGGAGCAAATGGAAAATGGAAGCCAGCTTGCTGACGTTTGTGTCACTGAAATCTTATCATAGGCTCACAGCCGATCGGAGGAGAGGAATCAGATCTGAAACCCTGCACCCTAATATTTTCCCTTCATCCTTCCTTCACCAGGTTTCACAACCTAAATGTATGTGCCTCTTACTACCCCGCCTCTGAATACATCCTTGGTCATGTTTTTCCTCCTGTCTTTCATGGGCAATAATGCTGACATAAATACAATGCACAATGCCACAAACATCACAAGAACATGTAGTTAACAACATTAACAAGAACCATTTCAGGTACGATCAGTCTAACAGTAGAAGCACTTTAATGAATCCATACGGGAGGGGAGGCTGCCTGATTCTGTAACTGAGTTTCTTCTGGGTTTCCTCCTGTCAAGGGATAATTATTTGTTGTCACAATCCATGGTGGTCATTACTCTGCAGGGGTCAGATCTGTAACTGCTGCTGTAGAAATCAAACTGAAATTAACAACAAAACATTTTATGTTATTACATTGCCACCAGCAGCCTAAATCTATTGTGGTCCCCTGTTGCCTTCGGCCCTCCGCTATAAGACTATGAGAAAATTACATTATTTACCCTCTCCTGATGGTTCCTGTACTTTCCCCTCTGATGGTTGGTTTATCTGCTCCAAGAACATTGGATGGGATTTTTTTTCTTTGTTTCTTTTGTTGTTTTAAAATATCTTAAGGTTTTATATGAATACGTTGCATTTTTTTGCAGTGTCAAGCTGCCTAACTGCAAAAATAAATTAATAGTGGCTTATAAGTCCCAGTTTGTGTATTTTAACTGGAATATTTGCATTGTCGTGTGACAAATGGTCTAATGCTGCATGCCTAAGCTTGTAAATCCCTGCTGTGCAAGAAGTAATGAACACACAATTCATTTTTGTACTAAGTAGCTGTGTTTGTAAAGAAAACTGCTCATATTTGAGACTATATTGTTGGTGAGGTAAGAATTAACATGTCAACTTATTACTGTGTACATGTTTTAGAAGCAAGTAGCTATGTGACTAACTCCAACTCATAAATTAATTTTAATGACTTAGTACCAAGGATAAAAAGGTTGCTTTTTATACTTTTATTTTGAAAAATTAATCTGAACAAGGATATAGATCTAAATCACGTAGAAACCATATCCTAACAATGGTTCAGTTTTATTTTAGCAGCACCAATTAAAATCCCAATCTAATCATCTCTTGAAAACGTTGCCAGTGATCTTTTATTTATGATTCTGCTGTTTCTAGCCAAAATCAAAAACCTATGTCATTTTCTAGAAGATAGTTTCTGCAGAGTGGTAGTAGTTCATTAACAATTCAACTCTGATTTGTGGGCAGAACTGTTGGCAAGAAGTATTGATGGACAGCATCTGTTTCCACTCTCTCCTGTTAACTTACAGCCTCTCTAACATGAGCAGTACAACAAAAATGGCGAGAAATACTGAAGCTATCTAGCTGTACAGTTTTGAGCTGGATGCAACTTCGACGAGGAAAACAAAAATGTATGAATGTATTTGGATGCATGGCTGTGTGCAGGACTGACACATGGATTCGTCTCCCAGTCGGCACAGTGAGCTTCATCCAGTGTGGGTCCTTGGGCAAGGCCTTTCATGCTACTGTCTATGTAGCCACACGGGGAGCCAAGTATGGGTCTCCTTGTGCCTGTCCCCAGCCCGGATAAAATACAGAGCGGTGTCAGGAAGGGCATCTGGTGTAAAATCCTCTGCCAAACCAAATGTGCAAATCAATTAATGCTGATTTTGCACAAGATATACTCAGAAATGCAAATTTAATCTTAATTTAATTTGATATGTCCCCAATCATTAGAAAAATGCCACAACACGTAAAAACACAAAAAAGATTTTCATTGGAGTGGGTCTTTAAACCTATCAGCACTTTTTGCTTCCATTTTTGTCTTTTTTTTCCCCCTTTTTTTTGTTCATTTCAAAACTTTAATAATGTAATGTACTAATACAAAAAGCCTATGTTCATAGACCACAGCAACTAAAAAACAGAGGCTATCAATGGCAGAAAAAAGAACAGAAAATCCTCATCACTGTTGCTTGCAGTGACTAACTTCTCCATAGGAATTTGCCGATCTGTCACCTCTATCATGAAAGTCTATACTTAACATTTTGTCACTCATCCTGCACTGCATACATTTAAGATTTCTATTAAGATTGAATAAACTCAATCTCTTGATGTGGCTGTCAGTGCTGGTGTCATAGTTCCTTTGAGGGCTGGACTGAAATAGTCCCACTGCTGCCTCTACTGGCTTCACTGTGACAGTGATACATTGGAATGCTGATACATTCGAGCCACTATCCTTTCAACCAGTTGGTCCCCAAGACAGAAATGTTTCATCAAAAACATTCACTTGCTCTCTATCGCTTTAAACATTCCCACAATCACCAGCTTCTCCATCTTCTCTCCTGTACTCATTTCTTCTGAGTCCTACAAAAACTGAGGTGGAATTTGTCTTTTGTCAATCTACAGAGCGATGATGCATGGCTCCAATTTCTTTACCTGGAACCATTTGAGCAGCTGAATTTTCTGCTGGGATGGCCAGTGGTGCAGAATAGTCTGTAGACTCCAGGGACTCTCAAAAAAGAGACAAAATGGAGATGAGAAGAAGTAAGAAAAAAAAAAAGAAAAGAAAAGACAGACAGATAATTCAATTAATGTAAAGCCAAAAAATATCATCCCTCTTCTTCTCAATTTTGCACTGATCACTTAAAAACCCCTTTTGTAATACAAATAGGCATATTTTCACATCAAACTTTACCTAGGACATGCTTCCTGTTACAATCACTTATTGAGTTTATTCATTCATTCAGTCATTTTCCAATCCGCTTTATCCCTTTCGGGGTCACGGGGTTGCCGGAGCCTAACCCGGCTACTCATGGGCGAAGGCAGGGTACACCCCTGGACTGGTCGCCAGTCTGTCGCAGGGGCTTATTGAGTTTATACTTTCCTTTTCATTTAGTTGTATAAACAGCTGGATCTACCATAGAAAACACACCAAAAAGTGCCAAGGTTCATTGGAGCCATGGACAATACCAAACTGAATTTAAAAAAAAGAAAAGTTTAATTGTAAACAGGTAAAGGGTGTAATAGGGTGAACAGGTGAAGCAGGGAAGAATTGGCCACAGATGGGTTAGAATTACCACTAAAGAACCAAGAGAGGAACCCTTTATTAACTTGCCAGTGTGACTGATTGGCCAACATGCTTTTGAGCTCACACCTTTATGTTCTAATAACTGCAAAATTCTGCTGCAACAGAAATGTAAACTTCCTTAAAACGGTCACAAACACAACATCGTGAATGACGGGATTTTTCAAAGCAACGTCTTGAGTTTTATTTTCCTATTACGTCGTAATCTATTCCTCTTTGCTGTGCTGATCAAATGAATCTCTGAAGTTTGTCTGAACTTTTGGTTCTGATCATTGGGCCTCTGTGGTACATACAACATCTGGAGGCTATTAATGACTCAAAGAAGAAAGACATGGGGGATGTTCTTCTGGGAAGAGGGTTATTTTATGAACAGGAAAAATAAATCTGAGGCGAGGGAGACGAATGCAAACAAAAGGGAGAAAGGATTTGTAAAAACAAAATAGAAAAAGAAGTAGAAAGCACAAAAAATGATAAAATTGAAAAATGAATTAAATACATACCTTACTTAAAACTTCCCTTTGCCATTTATTAAAAATGTTTCTTGGAAACAAATCATTCAAGATGATTAATTCTGAGTGATGATTTACTAAAGGAAGAGGATAGCTGAGGTCTAAAATGTTGCATTTTTGTTTCTGTTTAAAAATATTATATGATCTGGACTGGAAAAAGCAACAGATAATTCACCTCAAAACATTAATTTATTAAGCAGAAAGACATTTATCTAATCTGGAACACAATCTATTTAGGTACTCTGACCAAAAAATAAAAACAGGATACAGTGTGTAATGGTTAGCACTGTTACGTCACAGTGAGAAGGCCCTGGTTCCAATTCCTGTCAGAACCTGTGTGGATTTACTTTGGGCACTTCGGCTTTCTCCCACAGTCCAAAAACATGCTTTGTAGGTTAATTAAAGATTCTAAAATCATTAGCAAAACAGAAATCTAGCTTACCAAAATGAATCACTCAAGGATGCAGCAAAGTTTTGTTTTAATTTAATCAATCTAAAGGACCTACACATGAAGGCATTGCAAATGTTGCATTGTTTCATCATTTTTAAGTTAGGACAAATTGCTAACTTTGTTGATGTGGGCACTTTATCCCTCCATCATGGAGAGATCTTGCCAGCAGCGCTGGTAGGATGTTGGCATAAACTGAACAAACTACAGAAGCAGAAGGAGTCAGTCTGGCAAAGAAGTGCTCTTGCAGCTGTGCATCCATTAAAGCCAGGTGTCCCTAGAGAGAACTTGTCAGGTGAAAATTGAAAAGAATATTAATGGTTAGCAAAATTCTTTGTCACTGTAGCTCTTCACACACACAAACGCACGCACGCACACACACAAATCATTGGCCATCCCTTTGGCGGTAGTGAACTTGTAAAAGGATTTATTCCCAAGAAGTTTACAAAATATATTCAAAAGTTCTAACTCTAAATTCTTAAACTCACAAATGCCCCACTTAACACATTTGAGCAATTTGATTGTTTGTTTTTCAAAATAGTAAGCTTAGTCGCTGAGTCTAAAGGAATATCTATTTACAAAAATATGAGTGGCTACTACATTCATTGAGTCAGAAAAAAAATAATTGAATAAACAGATGTGAAAGAAATTGTTAAATGATTCTAAATTCAGTTATTAAGGAAATTATCCTTTTTTCCTAAGTGATAAGAAAGAGACATTCTGAAAGTAGTCCTTAGTTTAACAAATTAAACAATTGTTCTAAAACAGAACTGTTGATGATAGGAGAGCTAAAAAGCTAAATGCATTTTCAAATTTGAACGTTTATCTGTCTTTGATGATTGTACAAATCTGACAAGTGAACAATTCTTTGCAATACCATTCAAAATCAGTTCACTTAAAAAACAGCAACCATTATTTTATTCCTTCAAACCGTAATACATCAATAAATGAAGAGTAAATCAAATATATTAGCACTAAGCACTAGTCACAATTTCACGATCCCTTTAAATTTGATTTATGTTCATTCTTGACTAGTGAGATTAACCATAATGCCTGATATTGGACATAAATATTAATGTATCTTATAATAGATTTTTTGACAGGTTGAATAAAATGTATAACATTTATGAAGATTTTTGAATAGATTAAGCAAAGCCACTTTTATGTAAATGGAAGATTTATGGCTAAAAGAACCAGGTCCACCTACAAAAACAACTGGAGATGAAGCAATTTTGTTAGATGAGTAAAAAAAAAAAAAGATGATGGACTACTAAATCGCAACTCTAAATTTCTCTGATGAAACATTACTGGGCAATCATCCGTGCAGAATCCCAAAATGAAGATCTTTAACAGAACAGGGGGAAGACAATTAGCCATTTATCAGTAAAGGCAGATGGCAGATTTTTAGGAAGTTATTCAATTATTAATTATTGACTTGCAGAGATGGTGATGTGTGGGAGGAAATGGAGGCCCAAATGGTTACCATGCAGACTCACTAAGCAGTGCACAACAAGGGTCCTCCACAAGTAACAGAGCTAAACCTTTCATCTAAAATTATGCACTTTAAAATTATAAAATAAAACACATTGGAGATTAAATTGATAACTTTTTGTTTTTGTAGCCTGCTGGTTCTTTCATATCTGACAGATTGTGCTGAGGTTTGGGAAATAAGTTTTAGCTCATCATTTGCCATTAATTACTCTTAGAAAAAGGAGAAAAAAATGTGATGGGATTCTTTATAATATATAGGTTGTATGATATTAAAGCACTAACACAACTTATCACACCTTTATCAGATAAAAAAATGTTCAAACGTGTTCCCAAACTAGAGGGTAAGGGAAATATTACTGATCATTTTGAACAAGGAAATCAAAACAGCAGCTTTCAAATCAACATTTTCTAACAACAAAAAGCTTGTTTCCACAAAATGTCCAAACCTTCCTCATTTGAACGTGTCAAAAATATCAATAACTTGTGTTATTGTGTTAAACTTGTGTTTACAATTCAGAGGTCACTATGTAAAGATGTAATTATATATAATGTTAGAGCGATGTTTGTGGCTGTAAATCATCTCACAGAAAATATAAGATACACGAAAAACAATCTTCTGATCAACATTTTTACAATCCAAACTTTTCAAAAACAAAGCAAAATATAAAAATGTTAAAACGAAATAAAGTCAAAGATCTCCGGCAAAGACAAAATAACCTGCAGTATCAATGCACCACTGCAAAGTAACACTAAAAGCTACATTCCTTTATAATCATTTTCATCAGCTCTTCCTTTTATTTTGAGTTTCGTCACCATCTGGCCATTTGAATTTTAGTTGGATTCATTTCCTAGTTGGTGCACTCGGGCTCCTCCTCCTCTTCTGCATCCCTTTTTCAAGTTTTAATAAGATAACTTTAACCAATTTCCATGCTTGCATTACTTATTTATTTTTCTTTCAATTCAATCATAACACTAGTTCAGCCTTTCAAGTGAGGCTGAGTGAAAGATAGAAAGTGATGGACAAAAAAAAAGGAGATCAGTGATCCCTGTCTGGTGCAATCTTCTGCGCTTTAATGAAGTCCAATCTGTGAATGCACTGTGGTCACAAACCCTAAGACGATCACTGCTTCACTGTGTCATGGAGGAACCCATAATGAGGGGCCTGGTGGTTCAATGGCTAATATCTTTGAAAAATACCATGAAAAGCAGTCCAGTAGTTCTGTGGTTTTCTTAGCAATTAATCACTAAATCTGAAATGTTGTCAGGTTATCACAAACATTTCATTTTTTTGAAAAAAAATTTAAAAAGTGTTACTTTGTCTTTCATAAAAGGTTTACTCAGCTATTTGAAATTTCCTAAAAGTCCATTAAGTCATGGCACTCCACTAACAGCCAATGAAGCCATTTAAAAAAATTAGCTTAACACAGACACATTTACAAAAAAAATACTAAATGCTGGTTTGCATCCAATTTTCTTTTTTTCAAAATATAATTTTCAGTAGCATAATTTTGCTTTTTTGGAGGGGAAAGAAGAAAATCATATATATTTGAGCAAAGTCAAGTTTAATCAATTCTTCCTTTGCATTTACTGGCATTTGGGGCATTTAAAGAGCAAATGAATATTTTTTGCTCCTGTCGAAGCACTTGGATGATCTTCGAAAATGAGAACCAATTTTAGTATAAATATACATGTTTTTCATTTTGGAAATTCTCCATAGGCGTGAAGTCGTGATTTTTTTTTTTTTTTTTTTTTTTTTGGGGAATAAAAAATAAAGGACCAAAAGTGCTATTTGGAGAGAAATTTTTGTTTTTCGTTTGTTTATCATCATTTGTTTTTGTGTATCATTCAGTGCTGAAGGGAAGCTGTGCAATTTGGGCTGATGCATATTGTTTGTGGATCATTCATTTTATACAACAAGGGCTTTCATCATTTCCTCCCTAATGGGAAAGTGGATGACGAATGATCTACATGCTTCTTAACAGACCTCGATGGACACGTGCAATTGATTTCAAGATGTCCTTTTACATTTTCTTTTTTTATATACAGCAATGCAGTAGAGCAACATTGTACAAGGCTGTCATGTAGATCTTTTCAGCACATTTTTTTCAAGCATCACAAAATCTAATAAGATAAAACAAAAAAAAAAGGGTGGTGGTCGTGGTGGGGGGCAGATCAATTCTTTGCAGTTGATTTTGCTTGAATGCATCTGAATCTGAAGGTCACAAAAGAGCAGATGACATTTACTGTAGCGTGCGTATATGAAATGATCTCCAAAACCTCTCTGAGAAACCCTCTGATATTTATCCATTCTCAGTGAGTGGGAAGGTGTGGGAAGAATGCATTTTCTCATGCTGACCTCTGAGAGTTTGCTGACACAACCCTCAGAGGGTGAATATCAAATGCTTTCACTGCAGGCAATGCTCAGTAGGTTAATGTCCTCCAGAGCTAATTTCCAACCTCTACGACCTCCTGCCTCGTTCCCAAATCACTCTTGTAAACTGACACACACAAGGGAAAAAAAAGTTTGAGCCTTAAAGATATGGCTTGGCTGTTAGCATCCTAATGTATCTTTTACTTTTAAATGTCTCAGTCCATATACCCAGCATCTAAGCATTGACATGACCCAAACCAACTAGCAACCAATTGCTTACTTTTGATCCAGGGAAGGGAGGGAATCTTCAGAACTTCTGCCATGTCTTTGGGTAGGGCACAGCAGTTCTGAGTGAAAATTCAAATGGAATAAACCATGGAAGCCATTGGTTTTATAGACATGGTCAAGCCAGAGTGCAAGCCTTCTTGTCTAAAAAGGTCAGACTGGGATAGGAAATAGGGCAACTGTTCAAACACAATTTAAGCTCTGGCAACCTCAAAATCCAAGACTACATCACAGTTTACCAGCAATGCATTAGGTGAATATCTGTGTTAAAGGGTCTGTGAAAAGATGAGTGGGAACGTGGGGGATTGCTGGAGTAAAAATAATTATATTGCAAAGATTTTACTGACATCATACTGAAAAAGACAGAAAAAAGAAAATATATTTGTCACTAAGCCCCTTAAACTGGAGGCTGGGAAGGGTGTAGAGGGTGGAGAAAGGTTCAGTTTAGTTCAGTTTCAGGAAGAAATCACAAATCCACAGTAAAGCCGGATCAAGTGGCTCCGCCTGAATTCTTCCTCAAATGTGCTCTTTTCTCCAAGGGGTATAAACTTTCTCCTTGCTCTAGTTCAGGAATTAGTTGGTTTGACTGATCCTCGGGGCAAACTTAACAATTCATAAACCACAACGTTAGGCAGAAGCCCAGCAGGCACTTTTGCATCTTAAAAAAAACACACACAACAAGCATGCACTAAACCCAACAATGACCTTTCGGTGAGAAGCTATGAAGTCATTTTTATTTGGCAGGAAATAAATGAATTCAATAAAAGGAAACTATAGAGTTTTTCATTGAATTTTTACTCTCAAAACATGCAAGAAAAAATATATTGTATAATAGCAAGTAAGCCAAGAAAAAAAAAAAAAAACGCCTCTGACACTGACTTAAACTAAAAATATTACAATTTCAAGAAACAAATGAACCATCTTGAGCAAGTTTTTAAATTCTGGTTATGATACTAAATGCTTTGTAAGTATTCCTTATTCCATATGCTTGCAAACTAAGAGAGCTGTAATTTAATTCTAACCCATAGTTATCTGAACAATATTGCTCTTCTTTTGTTTCTGTAGACCTCCAGCCACATACTTTTCTTCTCCAGAACTCATAATCTGGTTAATGGAACTTCACACTATTATTCAAACTACAGATTGTGCTATACAACTACAGACCAGGCTTGCAAAACTCAAAGACGCACAATGAGCCAAGAGAGAAAAAAATAGGGTGAAAGTGGTGCAAGAAGGGAGGAGGAAACAAATGAGGAGAAGATGACCTAGGACACAGCAAGTATCGCCTTTGAATCTCAATCAAGCAACCACTTGAATATCAAAGCAAAGCTCCTGATGGACAGCCCGCACCAAACGAGATACGAGGAGACTTCTCCCATAATAATGAGGGAGGAGAAAAGAGGAAATAATTGCAGATGCATCTTTTTTCAAAGATCAAGAGAGATGAGAAAGCGGGCTGCTTCATCACATCCATGTAAATGTGAGCGACGATGCCAAGATCTTTCCGTGGGAGAGCAGGGAATCTCAGTCAAACATAAAGCATTGTATTGTTCACCTGCAATGTTGACAAATGGTTCAATTGGCTGTAACTTGTAAAAGAAAACCTGATCAAAAGATTGCTCCATGCTTCGCTTGTTCTCACTCTGAGCAGTGGGCCGCTTTGCTGGGTTAATTAAGTTTAGCGCCTTGTTATTTGGCTTCTGCCTGGTAGCTGATCAGTACATAGAGGGTGCTCTTTTGCCACTCCAACCATTAGCTCAAAAGCCTGCCATTAGATCTCAACAGTGACCACAAGTTTATTAAGCCCAACTCTTGTCTACAGCTGCCTCATTATTTCCGTTGGAAAATTAAAATCCTCAATTGAAGCCCACAGTCTTCTCTTCGGGGAGCCTTCTCCAGCCAAGCTCATCTAAAGTTAAATATCAATGACTGACTGTTAGAATGCACAGAGAGAGATAAAAATCCACTTATATCTGTAATAGCAGCATTAAATTAGTGGTGGTATGAGAGAGATGTCATTTCAGTTCACTTCTCCCCATTCAGTCGTCCTTGCAAGACTTATCATCCCTTTAATGGTAAAACCCACCTCATCACTCTTCATTTTAAAAGAAAAAGATGGTCAAAAATGAGAGCAAGGGGCCAGTAAATATTCTCATAAATGAGATTTGATTTTACTCTGCCATCCTGCATTCTTCTCTTTTAATTAACATTAATTTCTTTTCCCTTTTATTCCCATTTGTATCTCGCAGTCGCGGCTCTGTCTGGTCCGAGTGACACAAAAGGACATCATAAAACGTCTTGAGTGTTCGCACCAGTGCGCCTAAAGATCAAATCAGGCTGCGCCATAAAGAAAGGCACCAGCCTGTCTCTCTCATGGCACTACAGCCCAGTGCAATTATCAGTCAGCAGCGATAATAGAACTCATAGGGAGGTATAATGACTTTTAGATTTGGACCTCATCATCATCACCATCATCACCCCAGACGAAGCTATGAGCTTGCTAACTGTATTACTACATGCAAGTGTTTTTTATATAAAGAATGCATATGTCTGACTGTGAAAGCAGTTTTCCTTTATTTGTCTGTTTCCATCCAGTCCTACCTTGTTTTCCTTTATTTCCAAATAAAATGCTTCAGACAGAAGTGTCACACATTTGCAGTTTATTCCTCCTGGCACCTTTCTAATCCTCAGTGGCAATAGTGGTACAATCATTCAGTTTGAATGCACACATATCAGGGAGGGTGGTTAAATAATGATGAAACCATGAAAAATAAATTGTACTGTAAGCAAACTAATGTGGCATCCGAACCTGACCCTGGAGAAGAGCGCAGATTTTACTCAATCTGACAATGGGGTGATTGCTGGTTATTATTTGTTCATTCCCTACATGGAGTATTAAATGGTATGGGAGAAAATAGAAATGGAGAAGAGATATAAGTGGAAATCATAATCCTTTTTTCTCCTATGGAGGGATTATGCTTTATGTTGTTTTGATTGTGCTGTGGTGCCTTTTGTTATGATGGGAATGTAACAGACAATTATGAATATACCCATAATACTGTGTTTATATTCCTGATTAAGTGTTCTATAAAAAAGAAAAGAAAAATGCTTAGTTACATTTATATATTTTTTGTTTACATTGAAATAAATGTACCACTGTGATTCTGTTTTGGCACTACCATTCTTTTGACTGGGCTTTAGTCAAAGGAACTACCTGAAAGCAAACACAGAATGGGGGCACTTGCTGCTTAAGCTTTCCTACCAGCACTCTTGTTCATTTCCTGGCTTCTTTTGAAATGGATAATTACCCAGGCTCTGATTTTACATATTCAAAGGCTCTGTCAGTCTCAAGGTAATATTTTAAACTAGGCAAGACTTAATCTAAGCAATAAAATACATAAAAGAAGGCAATAGTAAAACAACAATATGATTTTGCTTTACTGTCCCTTTCAAAGATATCCAATAATAAAAACCTTTGTAAGAGACAAGCAACACAGACACATTTTGAAATGGTTATTAAGCACTTTAAGAGAGAACAGTTTAAAAAGCTTCATGAAACACGTCAGAAAACCTGAAGGCCAAATTAAAGTGCCTCTAAAATTTGCAAATGTATTCACGCCAGCTGCATTTTAGATTTATTTTTAGATTTATTGATGTCAGCTACACTGTAAATTATGAAATAGTCAAACTTATTCCATTGATGTTTGTCAAGAGGGTCAATTTTCACCCTGAGCATAAAGACTTTAATATTCTATCAGAACAAACGGTAAGTACACTGGATGAGCAGTAACTGCTGCAGTTCTTGATAAAAAAAATGACAAAGTGAAACAGGTTTCACATTTAACTCACCAAAAGTCTCAACTAACAGCAAAAAAGTGGCTAAAAATATGTGTCTGTTCTCACAAGAAACCCCCGGGGTTTAAAAAGCTGCTAAATAAAGCAATATCTGTCAATTTTGGTCATCGCTTTTGTCATTACTGGTTTGTTTTCAGCTGGGGGTAACAATGTCAGTGACCTTGGTGTATGTGTCACTGTGTCTGACGTGCAACTTTATTTAAACTGTCAACAGACAATTTATAATAAGCTAGAGTAAATTCCCATAAATGGATACACACAAGAAGAAAAAGTGGTTTGAAATCATAAACACGGAGTGCTGCAAGGCCAGTCAGCAGACATTGATGATCTGGCCAATCAATCATCTCTACTAATTATGTGGTGCTTTTGTGTTACATAAGAAGTTAAGGTGAGACAAGATATGTTCTCTAGTTTGAGAAATCCCCTGTATAGTACCATTAATGTCATTTCCTCCAGTCCAAGTTCAATGAAAACTTCTTTCATAGCAGACACATCATTTTTTGTTTAAATCATATTGATCAAGCTGTCATATCATCAAATTAAAAAAAAAGACCACACATTTGACTGGCACTGACCTATTGGAAATCTGTTTATTTCAGTTAAATGTGATATTATAAATTGTAAAGACAGAAAGAGGACTGTAACTTGGAGGGATGACTCCAGTTTCTTGCTCTGGATTACCTGCGTGCCATGATTAACAATAGTCAAGGAGAGCTAAAAAAAAAAACACCAGTATGAGCCAAATTTTTTATGTTGCAGCTTAATGCTTGCTGTTGCCAGGGTTTTTGCAGAAAAAAAAAGAAACATGTGGTTTGTCTCATTATGGTCTGGTTCTAATTAGTCAAACCCTAAATGCTCCATTTCTTTGCAGTCTTGTTTTGCTTCTACTTGATGACCTGCCTACCTTATTGCATATTTTCAATGTTTTTTTTTGTTTTGAAGGAGAAACTCATTTTTCCTGTGAATGTATTTGGTTGTATTGATGTTGCACCTTCGAGTGTGTTTCTCTCCCTCATGCTCCATAGTTGATCTAACACTGACATGTTAATGGTCCCCTTGTGTGCCATGCTCTCCACCACATGTTCTCTTTAGTGAGGGATGCACATAGGAGATTTATATTAATCACTTCTGGAAAACTTAAAAAAAAATAATGTGGAACATGCAATACAAATTAATATTTACTTCTTTTTGTCAAGTCCAAGGATAATACGGTTAAAAAGTCATTAAAATGTAGCCTACATATACACTGCAAACTATATGATACTTGCAAATATTTTAAACCTTTTATCAGGTTTTAAATTGTTTTAACTTCTCTTTGCTCTACACCTTCCAAGTTTTTCTTATAATCAGCACAAATGAGAAGATTAACAGCGAGGATCTAAAAATAAGGAAATTATAATGAGCAAAAATATTTTTGCTCCAAACTCTTGATAATAGAAAAACTTGATGTAAGACTTAAAAAAAACTTAAATTGTTCTGTAATTTTTTTATCAATTTTAAGACTGTTATTTTAAAGTTCAATAAACGTTGACAGGTTAGACTGATATTCATTGTGATTATCTTGGAAATAAAAACATTAGATGACTGTTCTAAGAATAAGTGTTATGTGTGTGTTAAATTTTTATGTGGATTTATTAAGATTGCCAGATTGTAGTAAGATTGTACTCTCCTATAGCTAAAATGAGTCTTTCCATTTATTAAACTGTTTTTTGTTAAACTAATCGAAAGGAACTATATTTAGGTACATAAACTTCAAATAATACAAACCAGAATTAGAAATAGAAAAAATAAGAAACAAATCCCTATTATTTGGACGTATTACAATCAATTTTAAGTAAGTAAAATTGGAGGAAGCTTTTTCGCTTGTTCCCTTTTTGAATGCATGTGTGGAACTCCTTGTTTCTAGATTTTGATAAAAGAAGATTTCTTGTTAAGTAAAAACCACAACAAACGTTAATAAAGTGTTTATATCATTGTAGGACCTATCCGTACTGATAAAACATAAATTCAGTCTGTTTTGTTAATGCTATGACAGATTAAAGGACAAAGTCAATATATATATATATATAATATGAATATAAATTCAGTTTGTTTATTTAAAAAAAGATCAATCTAAAAAAAAAAAAAAAAAAACAGAACAGAAAAAAAAATAAATAAACAAAAAAGGACATTGACTTGAGGCAGTTACCTTTGCCACCAATTCAATGTTTTTAGCTTTAGAAAGGTTGTTTTTTTGTGAAAATCCTAGTTTTGTTTTTTTGCAAATGATCCGAATAAACACCAATAAAAAGATTACTTTTTTTATGTAATTTTTTTTTTCCAGTCTCTTTTTGTTATACCTATTTCCTTTTTAAATTTATGTTGTGTAGAGTTGTGTGTTTGCAGTCTCTCTGGGGTTTATTATTTTTTTTCCATTTGTTATATCTTTAGTCCAGAGGAAATTATATTTTTGGGTCGTCATCCACATGCCTGCAGGTGGTGAATTTTGAGATGAGGTCCTCCATACCATAGATGTGACAAATAAATTACATCATCATCTAAAATGGGCCATACACTTTGTGCCTCACAAGTATTTTAAGTATCTGAAAAGAGCTCAGTTAATGTATTTTTGGCAGACCGAAAGGGATTCATGGATACAGAAGCTCAAGGAAGGAAAATCAAGTCTTGACTCCAGTAAATGTTTTATGAGTGACTATTCTACAGAGGATTGTGTGTGTCAAAACCTGTCGACGTTAACACTTGTAAGCCATTATAAATTCATAACTATTTTTTAACAGACAAAGGTAACAGCTAGCAAGCTTGAGTTGGAGATGACTGGCACACTAAATATTAAATTAGTTGCTTAGAGCTTCTGGACACATGAATTTGCCTTAGAGAAAAGAGATTCCCTTAAAAAGGTTATTCTGTGTTTAGTAACACAAGATTGTTTATTTTTGCACAAGCCTCTAGTCAAACGCTTAGCTTGTGTGTTCCTACAATAGGTAGAAGTACTTCTCCACAGAGAAAAAAATTAATTAAGCATTTGGCGTTTAGACAATTTAAACTCTCGCTCCAAAAAGTATTTTTTTTTACACTTTGAAAAATGCGATAGGTATAGAATGAAAAAATGAAAAAAAAAAAAAACTTGGGGAACAAATGTGTGCTTTGAATGAATGAATGGGTGATGACATTTTTCTATCACTGACGACATTCTTAATACATATGATATAAGCTTTTCATCATCTTATTCATCAGCTTGTCTGTTCTTTCCTTTGCTCCTCTCTTTTTCTGCACCCAGACTCCACCAATATTTTACTAATTTTCACTGAGAATCTTCTGAATTCGTGTCTTCCTCACAGATACTTGAGTGGAAATGAGGATGCTTTCAAATAAAACGGGCATGTCAGTGGTAAATCAGTTTCTCACTTGTTGGTTAATTTTCTTGCTTTCACTTCCAACTCTTGCTGTAGCTTGGTTTCACATAGCCCTCTGAAGCAGGCCAATAAAGCAGCAGGCTACATTTAAATAGTGATGGTTATTGAGGCAAGCGAATACAAAATGCATCTACAGAAATTCATTCAGCTGTGCATCAAAGTGTTCTCAGTGGTCTTTTCATTATGATCATGCAGTTTTTAGCTACAAAAAAAATTAATACACATGTTGTTTTCTAAGATGTAGTTTCTGCAGAGGGGCAAGCGTTAATTAGAAATACACCTCTGAGTTCTGGGTGAGACTAGTGGAGTGGAGTAAGCCTTCCCCATTTCCCATCATCCATTGGTTTACCCACTCTCCGCTGGCTTACAGCCCTCACAAAACCAACCTAACTTAACCGAGGCAACACAAATGGTGACCGATATTGGAGCTATCCAGCTGTACAGTTTTGATGTCAGCTTGGACAATAAAGACAAACATACATGGATCTAGTCATCGGCAATTGGATGCATTGAAATGGAGTGGAGCAGGGAGCTTCTGACTTTCTGATTGCAGCACCTCTGTTACTGCCACAAACTTTCCAAACTTATTTTTCCGTCTGCTCCTGATCACAACAACTTAAATAAAGAAATACTCAGAAATGCAATTTTGATTTTCATTTTCTTTACATATGTGTATATTGTCCTCCATTATCAAAAAAATAATGTTAAGAACAACAAAAACACAATTTCCATAGAAGTGGATCTTAGAATTTTAAATATATTTGTTTCACAAGCTCCCAATGAGTTTCCGTGCAGTTTTCAGCATTCAAACAAAAAAGAAAATCATCTGATGGAGACTTAATCTTGCCGAAATTTCATTTCCAGAAAAGTTCAATGGGAACACTGCATCCCCATTATCACCAATTTGAAATATTGATGTGAGAGAAAATGAGAAGAAAAAAGTTTAGTAAGTAATGCCAGGAAATGAAACCTAATACCAGTGACAGGCAAGGGCAGTTTGATGATAAAGTGGACACGCTGCCAGTTGTGTTTGCCGTTTGTTCCCTGCTGCCTCATGACTCTCCGCCTCATTACCCAAATGATTCATTAAGACCTGTTCAAATGCAAAATTTAAAAGACAAAAAAAAAAAAAGCAATTTCTGGCATCCCACGTTTTAATGTTTGACACTGATGGGCATGCAGATCCACTTGGGCCATCATAAGGGGAGTAATTGTAATGCTGGTCAAGACTGTGACGGTGCATAGTAATAGCTGTTTACTGCTGCTCTTCTGATTCCTGCAGAAATGTGTGCCATCCTTCCTCTTTTAGAAAATATGAGGTGCACTTCAGGTTAGAGTGCACTGATCTGTTGCACTCCTGCTGAGAGCAGCTATCCTATACATATCTGTAATCAGGCATATCAGTGCAGACATCATGTATATTCAAACCCCCGCACTAAAGTCTATTCAAGCATGCACTTTTAGGGTGGCTGATGACATAAATATAACATCAACATTTATGGATAGTGGAATGACTTCTTATTGAGGTCTAACATATTCAGTAACTCAAAGTACATTTTTTATTTTACCCAGTATTTTACCCAGTTTAGCTACTCTACCTTTATAGTTTAAACAAATATAACACAAGTTGTGTTTGTGGTATTCTGAGCTTGTTAATGAGTTATTGATCAGTTCAAAAAATGTAATGCAAGTTAACAGATTATAAGCCACATTCCAGACTGAACGTGCTCACATTGGAAAAGGGAGATCAGCCTCTGCCCTTCTTGCTCTCAGTCTGCAGTTGGTTGAGCATAATCTGCTGGATGAAGTCATGCACAGCAGTGCTAAGTGAAGGGTTTTTCTTTCTTTGGCACATCAAGTGAAGCTCTGCTGCGCGGCTAAACCAAGCTTTGAACCAGAACAAAGCCTGTCTACATGTCGGGGCTAAAGGAAAAGACAGTGAGGCCAAGGCACAAGACACAAAAAGGACAATTGAAATATAGATAAGTTACAAAAGCTCAGCTCCATTTTAATCTGGTTCTAATAGTAACATATTCCTGACAATAATTTACTTTTTAAGTGCTGTAATATAGAATTTTAAATGTTTTCAACAACCTTTTTTTAGAGAAATGTTGCATTTGGAAAATGCTTTTTTGTCATTCATTAATTTTTTCTAAACCATTTTATCCCTTTCGGGGTCACGGGGTTGCCGGAGCCTAACCCGGCTACTCATGGGTGATGGCAGGGGACACCCTTGGACAGGTCGCCAGTCTGTCACAGGGGCCACAATCACACACCCACAAACACACACATTCACACCTAGGGACAATTTAGAGTAACCAATTAACCTATGAAGCATGTTTTTGGACGGTGGGAGGAAGCCGGGGTCCCCGGAGAAAACCCACGCATGCACGGGGAGAACATGCAAACTCCACACAGAAAGGTCCCCATTGGTGACACTGTTTAGTGTAGTAAACATGTAGTATAGCCAGGAAAAGGATATAGTGAGTGAAGAAAATGGATGGATGAATGGATGAAGGCAAAATGCAAAGACTCTATTTCCTTTTTGTTTTTTAGCATATTTGCTCATAATGACTACTATATAAACTCTTTTTCTCAATCAAAAAGCACTATTCTCAATACTTATCTTCCCAGATGTCTGCTTCTTGAGTAAATCGGAAGATAAACTTGGTGTCACTGTCAGGGTATTGTAGCAGTAAGTCTGCTGAGTTAACCTCCGCTGTCACTTGCTGTGGATTTGTAGCCTTGCGTTGGTGCAATCACTCAGTCAGTTTGGCATTAGAACAAAAATTCTTTCCCTTATTAAAAAAAAAAAGAAATGCTGCAGCAGCTACAATAACCACATTACATTAAAAAAATCCTTTTTCCTGTAAATAAGAAATACGACTCAGAAAATATTACATAGTTAGGCTTGCATATACTGTACTCTAATGCGTGCAGCAGAGGGAAAAGTGCACTTGAAGCAAACTTGCTCTGGATTAGTAAATTACAAACTGGCAACTTTTTTTGATAACTGCTCAGCCTCTTAAGAGATAAAACGAGTTTGAACTTTGCTAGGGAGATTTAACCAACAAAGTTGCAGGTCAGCAGAAGCAGGCTTGATATTAAATCTTGAACTTTTAACCAAATGTGGCCTGTTTGTGTGCATGCAGCAGGATACATGCATAACCACATGCCTGCAAATACTTAATACTGAATAGAAGCATAAATTAAGTGAACCGCATGAATATGCTGCACCTCTGTGGCTTGTGTGCAGTGAGTTTGACTAGTGTGAAGTGTTCAGTCAGCAGTCTCTAAGGGATTTCTGGTGCTTTTAGATTCTCACACCCCACCCCTCTGCTGCTGTTAAAAAGAAAAGATAATGACATTTCTTTTCTTGACAGAGGAAAATGTTACAGGAAAATCTTGTCTTTAATCAGTTAGCTAGTATTGTTAAGGGGGATGAAAAGTGGTGCTAAATATGCATGCAACAATCAAATTAATATATTGGAAAAAGCACAGCAGCACAAAAGCTTTCAGAACCATCTGGTCCAAAAGCTGTTAACAGCATCCTGTAAAGCTCTGAAACCAGTGCAGTCACTCGGAATGATTTTGAGTTAAATATATTGGAAAAACTGTGGAAACGTGTGTTTAAATTTCAGCATCATACCAGATGATGGGGCAACTCAGAGGCATCTGGATTAAATGGTGGTCTAACAAAAAAAAATGTCTGGTTTAGTTCTTAAAGTAACTATAGGAGAAAGTCTATCCAGATTTACCTCAATGAGGTTGGAATTTTATGAGAATGATGTTAGTTTTGATGTATTGCATAATTTTACATTTTAAAATTGTGCACTACCAGAGGTGTGGTCTTTTGACCGATATGTGACCTGATATCTAACCTTTAGTGTGTGTGTACCAACAACTGTCAAACATGCTTTTCTCACAAATTTTCTCATTTTTGGAAGGTCTGGGCTTAGGAATAAATATTCTTACTATAGCGAAAACCCAGAATCTGAAAATCCGAGTTAAATTTAGCCCAACACAAACCAAATTGATCATGTGACCATACATATGTCCTTTAATTTTTCTGGTTATGTTCTGCCATTCACTAGTTTTCGTCTGTCAATCCATTTAGAAACAAATTCTAAAGAACGAATATATTATTACATTAAAATATTTACCTGAATGATGTTCATAACAAAACTGTAGCACACTTTCAAGAGTCCTGAGCTAAACACTCAATATTTATAAAAGCTAAATCTCAAGAAAAACATAAAAAGGTCATTTCAAATTGGAAGCTTTTTTGGTTTAGTCAAATAAATCAGACAAATTGAACTATTCTTTTTAAATTATTTCATGCATTGTAATGTCAGAAAATTAGCTGACAAAGAACTCTATTTTAAAAAGAAATTAACTTTTTTTATGCATTACTCAAACACTGTGTCAGAAATTGCCTGTTTTCAAATTGTTAAATCATTTGACTTAAAGTTGAGTCCTCACTTTTTCTTCCTGGAACTTGCTTTTTTACCCAAGTCTCATTTTCACTAAATTGCATGTCTAAAACTGTAAATCCAAACAATGAAAATAAACAGAATAAACAATAGTTGAGCTGTTGCCTCCAGGTCTTGGTGGAAGTACAGATGATAAAGGCCACAAGGAGGCTGCCTGAGCCATGAGTGACAAGTGTGTATTCCCATCAGAAAAAAAAAAGCATCTTTTATTAATACAGTCGACAACTCTAGTTGACTGACTGACTTGCTGATGAACTGGGGCAGCATGCGAATTCTGGAGCTGCAAGCACATCAAAAGTTTATCTTCATAATATTTCTCTATGAGGAAATCACAGATGTATTCCACAAAGAGTAACAGAAGAAAAACCTATCAGTACCAGAATGCTTTATTCTGTCAAGAGCGTAAGAACTCCAATGACTTTAAAACAGAGAGTTTCGTGGAAATTAACAAACTCTTTTTTAAAAATGAGCATTTCGATAATGTTTTTCAGGGATGTTTTTCCATTTGATATTGTAAAGAGAATTGAAACTCCATATTTTTGTATTGCTTGAAACAAACAGGAAAAAAAGAAGTTCTTGAATGATTTCAAGATAAAGGATTTTACAAAGAAAATAGGAAAAACATGATCAAGACACTGGCTGTGAGATAAAAATCAAAAACACATTATCCCGATGGGACTCCGAGGTGTTCCATCTGTCTTTTTCCCCCCTACATTCTGTCTGTCCCCTGACACTAGAGCACAAGATGAAAGCTGTATCCTGTCATCTGTGGAATGAAGAAGCATCTCTGTGACTCGTCTGTCATTCACCCTCTCAAGTGTTAAATTCAATGATATCGTTAAGACAAAAGCAACACCGCTCAGTCCCAGGAAACAGCATCTACTCTGACAATTGTTAATCAGCTGCAGATTTTGTCAGAGTCAACTTTAAATGCCAAAACTGTAAATCATGTTATCTTTCAACCACTTTAAACCAGATAATGGAATAACAAATTTGACACATGTAATGTGCCAAAGCAGATTGGCACAAATTCTGTAGGACATCACTAAATTACAAACATGATGGAAAAGGAAAGGGAGACAAAAACAAGCCAAGACAACTTTGGATGATAATTATCTGACTAATAAAGCAGTTTGCCACCTGCCAGTGCTAAGTGAATAATCACTTTGTGTTGGCTAAATATGAACTACACACAGCTTGTGCAATAACAAGGTTAAAAACTGAGATTTTGACTCAGAGCATGCAGCACAGCAAGTTCATATTTGGCTGTTTCACATGCAGCCGGTATGCTTTGCTGGCAGGTCTACCTCAGGGGTAGTTTGCACTTGGCGCTGACATTGTTGAACCAATCACAAATAGTTAGAAATAAATACAGGTTTGAATTGAGACCACTTGTTCATGATCAGAGTTATAGAGACAGAGAAAATAGCCAATTATTTAATGTTGACTTTAGATTTAGCAGATACATAGAAAAATGGCACCAGTCTCACAAGATGGTAGAAGGTGAACACTGATATGTGAATCAAATGCATTGACAAAAAGAAAAGAAGCAAACCTTTCGATGTTGCTCTATGGACAAAATTAACAGTAGTCACGTTTCCATTACCTCTGAAATTGCACACATTGGATTTGCGATACTAAATTTGCTAAATGGAAACACCACAATTTAAAAAAAACCTCGCATTTATAAAAAAAAAAAGTTGCTGTGATATTCACCCAAATGCTCCCTTTTTGTGAATCAACATAAAACAATACCAGTCATCCCATGGTTTTGAATGACTTATTGCAGGGGGCTGCTCATAATTCAGTGAAAGTGGTGGGAAGGTTGTCTGGGGCTGGGGGATGGGCTCTCCAGGGGTGGGGCCCTGTGCTACGCCCCCTGGTGTGGCGGGAGAGCTATTCTTCTGGCTGGGCTGGAGTTTGCACTCTCCTTCTTTTTCCATTCCATCATCCACCTCAGTAGAACATAAACACTCACCTGAGCAGTGATGTCAGCTCACCTTTGCACAAATAATATGCGTGACGGAATGAAACGCTTCACATGTGTTGGTTTGTTTGCATACATATGTGCGTGTGTGCTGTATTGTGTATAAGTTTAGCCTCAAATACAGAAGGACTTCATAAAAAGATACACCTTGCGTGTCAGAAGATTCAAAACCCCCTGTTGTAACATTAAAATCTGTCCCACACAAGAGGGCTTCAGCACAAGTTAAAACAAAAGATGTGATTTAAAGTAATAATTTTCTAACATCACTGTAAAAGTATTTGGCACAAATATTTGGAAATTGTCTTATTTCACTTCAAAGCATCTGTCTCGAGTTCCTCCAAACTTCTTGCAAAAATGTACATCTATAGAGAACCACAGGAAGCTACACCAAAG
Source organism: Adrianichthys oophorus (assembly GCA_036245035.1). Classification (NCBI taxonomy): domain Eukaryota; kingdom Metazoa; phylum Chordata; class Actinopteri; order Beloniformes; family Adrianichthyidae; genus Adrianichthys; species Adrianichthys oophorus. The sequence goes on along the minus strand of BSAI01000073.1, from coordinate 16,874,822 downwards.
TTTGACAGTCTTTCTATGACAACTGAAAGCAACAGTGACAGATAAAAGTAATGAGTCACTCTTTTCACTTTGGTTCCCATTTTGTTTTTGTCAGAAATACAAGCAGCAGAGGGAACAAAACAGGCTTGTTAGACAGCTCAGTTTGGACGATTCACGGTTCAGTAGTATTTCAGGACGACCAAGAACTTCTTTGACAAGTGAACTCTTTATCACCAGGCTGAATGCTGCAATGTGGTCAGCAATAAAACCCACACAAGCCAGTAAAAAATACACCATGACAACAGTGACAAAAAAGTAATTACCATTAGATTAATTTGCTTTCTCCCAACATTGGAGTCACTTGACATAAATAAAAGTAGAATAAAATTTGATGATTCCAGATGGCAATAATCCCTTTCTCCTTATTTTTCCAAAGACAGCAAATAATAGAGGAGCAAAAATAATTCTAGCCCAAGTTTGAATAACTGAAATTCACACTAACTAAGAAGTCAAACCAAGAGATCAATTTTATTTGGCATCTTCTCATTTAGTCAATTGAAAACATGTCCATATAAATATATTTAAATTCAATTCCATTTTATTTATATAGCCCAATATCACAACCATAGCCATCTCAATGGGCTTCACACCAGTATTTATGGAAAGAACATAAAGTCAATCATAAAAATATAAACAATAGCTGGTTGCTAAACTAAACTAAACAGACTAAGCTAAACTGGCATCCCTGCCCTTAGACTCTCCTTCTTGGTGAGGAAAAACTCATGAAAAAACTATCTTGGGGAAAAAAATAAGAAACTTCTGGGATGCTCACATGAAGGAGGGATTCTCTCCCAGGATTGACAGGCGATGTGTTAGAACTGTTAAGGAAGAATTAGCTAATCTAACTCTACAACTACATGTTTGAACAACAACTCCAAGTTTGAATAATAATGACATTCATTCATTCATTTTCCAATCCGCTTTATCCCTTTCGGGGTCACGGGGTTGCCGGAGCCTAACCCGGCTACTCATGGGCGAAGGCAGGGTACACCCCTGGACTGGTCGCCAGTCTGTCGCAGGGGACACAAACACACACCCATGCACATTCACATTCACACCTAGGGACAATTTAGAGTAACCAATTAACCTGTGAAGCATGTTTTTGGACGGTGGGAGGAAGCCGGAGTACCCGGAGAAAACCCACGCATGCACGGGGAGAACATGCAAACTCCACACAGAAAGGTCCCCCAGCCAGGACTTGAACCGGGAACCTTCTTGCTGTGAGGCAGGAGCGCTAACCACTGTGCCACCGTGCAGCCCATAATAATGACATGTTTAAACAAATAACTACATGTTTACATAACACCTATATGTTTAAATGTTGGACAGACAAATTAAAATATGCAAAGTAAATCATGGGCTGCACGGTGGCGCAGCGGTTAGCGCTCCTGCCTCACAGCAAGAAGGTTCCCGGTTCAAGTCCTGGCTGGGGGACCTTTCTGTGTGGAGTTTGCATGTTCTCCCCGTGCATGTGTGGGTTTTCTCCGGGTACTCCGGCTTCCTCCCACCGTCCAAAAACATGCTTCACAGGTTAATTGGTTACTGTAAATTGTCCCTAGGTGTGAATGTGAGTGTGTATGGGTGTGTGATTGTGGCTCCTGCGACAGACTGGCGACCAGTCCAGGGGTGTACCCTGCCTTCGCCCATGAGTAGCCGGGTTAGGCTCCGGCAACCCCGTGACCCCGAAAGGGATAAAGCGGATTGGAAAATGAATGAATGAATGAATGAAAGTAAATCATATGAACGTCACAAATTGATTACGTCTGAAATAAAAAAAAAAAAAGAAAGCTAAACAAACAATGCATTGTCGGCTTGGACCATTTGCATTGTCACACTAAAGGAGAATTTAAGGAACCTATCCATAACTCTGCAACAACTCATCGATCCATGCCTTTGAGTTTTGCTGTAATAGTAAAGTGATTGATATACCTCCAACATGGACTTTGGTGAGACATACCCTGCAAAAAGAGGACAGCAAAATCACTAGCTTTTACAGCTGACAGATAAAAAGTCAATAATAATGAAGTAAAATAAAAAAAATGTTCAAAAAGACTAGGGCTTCCAAGAAAAGGTTGGTTAGGAACACAAGATTTAAGATTGTTCAAAGATATTACAGCATGTACCACAAATGACGTTTGCTTTGAAGAACCCATAGACTCTGCAGCAATCAAATTTTACTGCTTAAATAATTCAATTAGGCTCTATCAGTGCTTATGCTCAGAAATCACGTGGCTCTTAACCCTTAGTTGTAAACATATGACTCAGCAACAAGACTGTCCTAGTTTACACAATGACAGACTTTCAGACATAACGTGAAGACAGCGTGGGGTAAAAATGTAAAAAATTTTGAGGTATAAATTAAAACTCGTAACTCGTAATTCTCTTTAGCAGAATATTATGAAACAAAATGTTAAACATTTTGTTACAGGATATTCAAAATGCCAAAAGTGGTGAAGGGCATTATTTGAAGTAAAACTCAAGTAAAAGTTTCATGCAAGAAGAAAGTAGGATTAGAATGACCAGTGGACCAAAATAAAACTAGTATATAACAATATTTGATGATTGCAACAAAGATACAAATGTGATTCATGGAAAGAGAAACTGAAGCAACAGTGAAGAAGTACATAGAGAGGACTAGCAGGGAGAAGCTGCTGTAAGCAACTGAAACCAGTATTGCACACAGACAAAATGTGTGTATCAATACTATAGTATATGAAAATGTACATGAAAAAGTATATGTATATGAAAAGTATTTGAAAATGTCCTCTTGTACAGTATCTATTTTTTGTCCAAGTTAAAAACAACTGAAAAAAAATTTCAGATGCAACAAAACAAAAAAAAAAAATCATTAAAGGAATTATGAAGCAAATAATAATTTAAAAAAACCATAACAGTCAATACACAAATGCCTGCAACACAAATAAGAACAGAAAAATAGAACAAAACCATGAGAACACCTTTCAATTAGGAATCCAAACAAAGAACTGCTTACTTCACAACAGATATAAAAAAAAATAGATTTGTGCCAATTTTTTTATTCAAGATTTAGATTGAAAGATAAATAAAATGACTTTTGTTTTTTTTCCTTAATGAATCACTAAAGCTGCATCTTAACTTATATCAAAAGTCAGAAAGGAGAAGCTTTTTCTGAAACGTTTATAAGTCGGCTGCATTTTTATCTGACATCTCTATTGCTGTCTGAGGAAAAAAACGTTGGTGGCAAGATGAAAACAAATTCAGTTTCTTAAACAGTTTAGGAGTTCTATGCAGAGAAAATGTGCATTGGCCACAGTAAAACATGTGTATGACACTAGAGATTCTCAAATCCTTTTCACTGCAACCTAAAATGCTGCATCAGTTGCACTACAGCCTCCATCATTTCAAACCCTTTACTTTCCCAGCTTTCAATTGTTGTGAAGCTGACATAAAGAAGAAAAGTGTTGAGATACCTGTTGAGCAGGCAAAACTCACTGTGTTCGGGTAAACAAATGGGCATTTGGAAACAGGCGACACTGTGTAGCCTTGCAGTCTGTGGGAGGGTAAACAAGCATATGGCTGGCTGTCTACTGATAGTCCTTCTTTGGGTGCTACTATTGTGGCAGCTGTTCTTTTGTTCCTTTGTACCTCGCTGCAGTACTTGATCATTTACGTTCAGTTTCATTTCAAGGTCTTTTGTTGTTACCTGGGCCTCAGTCTCCATTTATCTGCCTTTCTCTCTCTGTCTCTCTCTCTCTCCATTCATTTCTTTTTTTTTTTATTCTCTGGTGGTGTTTTTTGTCTTTTTCTTGAACTCTTTTTGCCAAGAAGTTAAGCTTCAGCTTTGAGTCCTATAAAGTTTTGTGCGTGCCTGTTTTTGGAAAACATCTGCCGGTGATCGGACCGTTTGCAGAGGGCTCTGCATTTGTGCACTGAGACTAATGAACAGGAAATGTTCTTTACGTTGTATTGTACATCTTAGCTAGTGCTGGAAGTAACTTTTTACAAAAGTAATATTTTACATGAACATATGACTTTTTTGTATCAAAGTAGTGTATGGAATAACTGAGGAATTTTTGGTAATAAGTTAGTCTTGTATGTTTAGACATTTGTGTAGTACACCAGGCTACACAAATTGGGATCTTTAAAAGCAGCAATGTTTTTACAGATTAAAAAAATGACCCAAACATTCCTATTTTTCTTCTTCATGCTTGTGGTCAGTCAACACTTTTCTGACTCATTTTTACTTCAGTTACTGAACCAAATTTCCTGTTAGACTTCATAGACCAAATGACTTTATTTTGTGTAAGTTTGTCTAGTCCCTTTTTTTTTTCTTTTTCAGAGCCAATATCTGTCAGTTTTCTTGTGGCAGACCAACAAGTTGAGTCATTTTAACCCGATTTGATCAGACAGCATTTTTGTAAGTCTTTCTGAGGCACAGAGGCCTCAGATACTTTGGTCTTCTATTTTTTTTTCTTTTGAAATACATAACTTTTACAGTGTCAATATTATGGCCTAAACTTGAGAGTTAGTCTTCCAATTATTCTTCCAGTGCTTTCACTTTACCATAAAAAACTATAATATTAGAAATGAAATTTAAAAGACATTGCCCCTTATCTAAATATAAAATGATCTGTGGTATATTTGTCCCTTTAGACTTTAAGTTCTACATCAACTAGTATTACAAAAAAACACTGACTTTAGGAACATTTGAAATATGTTCTTACTTACATAAAAGCAAAATCCTTTGATGTCCTTTTTCTTCCACCGATCAGAAAAATGACTCAAAACATTCATAGCAAGATGCAGCAAAGATACACTTCAGATTGTTTTTAATTTGCAGTAAATGTAACTATGATGGTTAAAGTTTGGTGAGACTATTGTGTATTTGGACCACCAACTATTAACTAATGATAATGCTGAGAGTTTATGGAGAAAATGTGGTCCTAATCATATCAGGACTACATGCTTATCAGATTTTAAAAGTGTTGAAAGAATGATTTAATGAACCAAAGCGTCTTAAAATCAGCTCTGACACTGCAAAATATCCATACTTTATAAGATTACAAAAAAAAAAAAAAAAAAATACATTATAAATTAACATTATCGTAGTACTGCAGTCTCACAGCTTTATCCCTCACAGGTAAAAGTGATGTACTGTCATATCGGTAGTGTGATCCTGAAGGCATTGGTGACCTCTCTTTTGTGTCCAGAAAAGCATACTGCTGAATGCTAATCACAGTTTTACTGCCTCCATGTTGAAGGTTTTACAGGTTCATGGAAGTACTCATCATGCATTATTTCATCCCCTTTTCCGTTGCAGTAAAGACTCTTTCCACATCATTAGTGCTCTCTGCTGAGCTGTTCCATCCAGGTCCTCTGCTGCGCTAATACAGTGGAGCACTGCGATGCACCATCTGACACGAACACCTCTACCAACAGGAAATGTGGACATATCAGCACATTGAAGGTGCAGCACTATGTGAGGGTAGAACTGCACTTCATGGTGTTGTAGCAAAGGAGGGTTGATGGGGACATTATCGCCATTACGAAAGGCTCCATCTTTGTGGACAAATGAAGGATGGAATGAAAGCCTGGGCCAGAACGGTGAAATTAGTAGACTAATTAATATTTAATTTGTTTCAAGTTCCCAAATCATTAGGACTTTATTATTACAGATTAATCATCATCACATTACCCAAAAGACCAGTCTTTTTAGAAATGCATACATGTGTTATTCTGACTTTTTTTTGGTCTAAAATATTTAACTGCAATTTTTGTTTTTATTTTTTTTAAACAATGCTTTTTAGTTGGTTCACAAATTAACGTCCAAAACACATTTCCAGATTTTTTTTTTTTTTTTTTTGGTACAATGACAGCTAAACCCAAAACAAAATAAGGCTTAACAATCAATTTATAAACAGCTTTGTCACAGTGCAAACATTGAAATTTGTTGTAGTATTTAGTGGTTAAAGTCCCAAAACATCATTCATTGAATAATTAGTGACTCTTAATTGTCTCTTAAGAGTGAATGTGAGCTTGTGGTGTTGTTTGTTTCTGTGTGGCATAAACTGTCCAGGATGAACCCAGGCTTTGCTTTACAGCTGCTGGGTAGGCTCCTGTGACCCCCATGCAGGCACAATCATGTTTAGAAAATAGGTGGATTTATTACAGTGAATTATAAACGTAATTATGTGGAATAATTTCAAAATAGAAATGATAAAGGATCTAAAAAAAAGCAGTATTAAAATGTGCATTCCTGTCAATGATGTGGACTGTTGGGCTGTGAAAAATGGGAACTAGTAGTTCATAAAAAGATACTCCTTTTTTTTTTTTTTTTGTTAAAGATTTTTTGTTAAAGAGGTGCAGAAAATACAATATCTTCTGCTAATTTAGGCTTTGCATTTTTAATGCTTTAAAGAATTATTAAAATAACTTTTATTGGGGCAAGAAACAAGAAAAAGACTCATTGTGACTGCTTTTTTAAGAGAGAGAGGTGAAGAAAAAATGTTTAATTTACTGATGTTTTAACAGATGATAAGTTATACTGTTTCCTTACATTTAACATCTGGCTTTTCTTTAATTCAATGAAAAATGCTTTGCAGAATGCACATAAAAAACAATTTAAAGATAAATTGCACCATGATGTCTGGGGGGGAGCTATTACATGAAAAAGAGGATGAGGGTGGGGGCTGAATTCCAAATCTGGGTGATTGTAGGCAGAATCTAAGTTGTTTCCCCTACAGCTTCTCCCTATCCCATCGTTATACCTCCAAGCAGAGAAATATGGAAAAAAATGTGCCTTTAAAATCATACATTATTACCGCTCGATGACGTTATCAATAGTTGCCAGTTATCTACGTTAGCGTGTAGCTGTCAGCACTGGGAAAATACACAACATTGAATTTGTAACTTTAAAAAGTCACAAAAAAACAAAAACTCCATCGTTAAATTTTAACACAAATTTATGTGCTTTAGAGCACACCCATGTGAGGAAATGCGTTTGTCCTCCACCCATAAGCACGACACAGATCAGCCTAGGTGGGAGGGATAGCCAGCTCTAAGTAGCTACAGCTCCTCCTTAAAAAAACACTTTTGGCCACCACTACAGCTTCAAATGTCCCCACAATTGGTGCAATAGCAGCCAGAAGGGTAGGAAAGCAGTTCCGATTTGGTCTTAGTCTAACATCAGTTATGCTTGTAAAATTATCAATCAGAATATTTTGGACAAGGTTATATGAACTAATACAACCTTTGCAACAAAACTAAAAGCAATGGAAACACGTATTCAGAGAAAACAGTCTTTCTTTTTGTTACAATCCCTTTTTTCAACGACAATGACTTCGACTAAAAGTCAATCAACTATTAATGAATGTTGCACCGCAGCTGAGAGATAGTTAGTCGGTCACGCCGGACTCCACAGCACACTATATTTCTACTCTTTCTTCTCCAGTGATCAGTCAGTGCATGCACATGGAGAGGTTTTCTACTCAGCCCCCAGGGGAAACTTACTGAACTGACAACAGAAAACAAAAACTTTTTACTTTCCTATGTTATGTTTTTCTTTTCCAAATGTATACCTTAAAAATAGGTAGTACAAAAACCAAGAAAGGATAAAAGCTGTTGCAACACAAACCCCCTTGTTGCAATCAAATGCACACGACCCCTACCCTGCCAAAGCCTCAGCTGGCCTTGCAGAGGAAATGTAACTATTGACTTGTGTGACTCACCACTTTGAAGTTTTCAGCACTACATTCAGTGCCTCTATAGGAGCAGGAAAGCAGCATGTCCTTGATGTCGTGGCCCGTTCGGTCATAGAATTCACGCATGTTGAAGGAGCGTGGCTTATAGCTTTCAAAGTCTGCCCTTTCCTTCAGGACCTGAAGGACATTTTCCTCGACCAAATGTGGATCCCGGATCTCGTACCTGGACAAAAAAAAAACACACACACCTAATTAGGTTGCAAAAGTGAACATTTACAAAGACAACATTCAAAAACGACAAGCAGGAATTGAGACAGTTTAACCAGCAGTTTGTGTGATTTGGAAGAGGAAATTCTTTTAAAAAGCTACGTGTTTTAATTTAAACATTTATGTATATTGTTGCTTTTTTCCTTGCAGAATATGATTAAAAGCAGAGTTGTGTACATGCATGTTTTGTAATAGCTGAGTCTGAGCTAAACTTTACAAGCATTTCAAACAAACAAAGACAAACAAAACCAAAGGCTACATAAACTCAAGGCTAAACATTTACTAACCACAGTTGCAAAAGAGGCCAGGTATAGCATCATGAAGGGGGGAAAGACATTCATTACTAATGTCAGTGGGTTTCAAAGTTCAACCATTGCATGCGAAAATGTATCCACTCAAGTGTGAATCAGTTTGATTGAAGGGTAGCCTTTTCTTCAGGTTCCTTTTGTGCAACGACGTTAGAAACCCAAACATGAGTATTATATGCAAACCATTGGTGGAGCAGTCATCCCTGTCAGCAGCTAACAAAATTCTACAGAACCGTGTCCACATTGTCTATTACAACAATCGTGCTGTGACAGTGTAGTTACGTCAGGCTGTAGAGATTAGGAGAAAATATCTCATTATTAAGTAGAGAGAGTATTTCTCTGTGTCAACACAAAGGAATCAGTCTTCCATACAATTGGGATTAACATTGAGTATGCCTAACAGTCTTTGTAATACCTTTCTCCCAAAAGAGTTCCTGTACTGAATGCAAAAGTGCACAGCTTGTAGACAATTTGGTGCTCAGTCATGCCAAAGCATTTTATGGAATTTCTGGTTAAAAACTGTTTGAAGGTAGAATGGTTCTTTTTTTGTGTCTTGCTTTTTTCTCCACAAACGCATGACACATGAATGACTAAGGGATAGTTTACGTGCAGAGCAAACAAAAAAACAAAAAAAAAAAAACCTGAAGAAAAGACTGAAGCCATTGAGCCATTTTTTTACCACAAATAATGGTGCAAAAACTTCTTTATATTTCCTTCACTAGCTAAAAAGTCTTTCCCAAGTGGATATTAACCTCATTTAACAAAAACAGCAGATGAATAATCTCTCTTGTGCTTTGTCCAATTATTGGTACGGTCATCGAAACTACCAACAGCAAGGATTAATTTTTCGCACTGTTTATTCCCAGTTAGCTTGTCATAGATAGAATGTCTTGTCTGGTTGTGCCTCTTCATGGTGAATATGAAAAGGTTATTTTGCCAACCACAATCAAGAAATTGTACACAAAATTTTTAGAAAGTGCTGAAGCTGCATATTACTGATTTTCATGAAAGAAACCTGTGGGTCATTGGATATTTGAATGCGGGCTCCATTTGGCCAGCAAGCCAGACTTTGGCGTACCTGCTTTTGAAGGCAGAATGTTGTTTCAAGTATAAATCAATTATTGAAAAAATGCACTTTTTCTTTTATTAACAAAAGTGTTTTATGTTAAAACAGATATCTAAGCGTTGACGTCACTTCTTATAAAAATGTATATGATATAATCCCTCTGGAGTGTTCAGTGCAAATTTGTACACATTCATGAGTCAGCCAAGAGAATCCAAAGTTAGACCCAAACAAAGAAATGCCCTTCTCCTTTGACAGTGAATCTGTGAATGACTTACATACACTGTCAGCATGGTTATTTATGAGAACTCAGGCATGGTAATTTGAAGTAAAACCTAACAGATTTTTTTATTCTTCAAGGTCAAGCTGTTTATTGGCTCAGGAATAGTATTTTATCCCTTGATGATGAGATCAAGTTTGGCTCATTCATAAAAAAAAAAAAAAGGAAATTGTATATTATTTGTATTGCATGCTCTGCATAGATGATCAACTGGGATAGTGTTTTCAAGACATGTCCCAAATAGGATAATTTCTAAGATGGTGTACTTTCCCTGGCACTACCTCCAGTATTACCTTATAAGTCGCTTTGAATAAAAACAACTGCTAGATAAAGATTTCAAAAAATATAACTAACTGATGCTGTAAGGATCCATGTTTTTTATAATTCATGTTTGGTTTGTTGACTCTTGTAATTCTTTTCCCATCAAGCTGTTTGGCTTTCCGTCTCCACTCCCACCTGATCCATGTTCACACCTGCTTTTAGTCCACAATCAATACACCTTCATCACCTTTTGTTGATTAGTGTCCTGAGAGTATACCATGCCTGTGTGTCATGTCAGATACTGTCTCTGTCACTCTTCTTTTATGTTTGGTTTATTTTTGGGTTGTTTGTTGTGCGGCTATTTAAGGGTTGAGGAAACTATGCAATCTACCTGCTTTTTTTTATATTTGTGTTAATTATTTTGTCAGAAAAAATGCTGTTGTAACACAATTTACATTAGTAATAATTTGTATTGTTTTGTTTCTCCCATTCTCATTTTTTTCAAACTAGACTTCTGATGAGTGCAACGGGGATTGACACAACTGTTAAAAGTAAACTGTGTGATTTTTTTTTTGGTGTACAAGTGTGTTCTCTGCTGCTGTTCCACATTCCTCCCACCGTCTATTACCTTAAATTGGGTTGGTTGGTGACTTTAAAGTGATCATGGCGGAGTTTGTATGTTTTTCTGTCTCAAAGTGGCTCAGTGATGCACCAACAACTTGTTGTCCCCCACATCTACCCAATTGTCATTCCCCACATGATCCTGATGCAGTTACCATTGTGAAGTTTATTTTATTCTGCCTGTACACAGAACATTCCCCATATTGCTTGTCAGCCAAAATGATCTGATTTATTTTCCTAGCTGATTTGATTGTACTGTCATGGCAAAACAAGAGAGCCTTAAACATTACTGCTTGATTTTCAACAGTAGTTCAGGTAGAAAGATGTATTTTTAGTCAAAAGGAGAGTACCTCATCTTATGATGTTGAATTTGTTTGATGTTTGCATTTGGGCACAGTTGCTGCTGCAGATTTTGATCAGGAGCCGCGTCAGCATGTTTTGACAGAGATTCAGCAGCTGGCTGAATATGACGTTTACAAGGCCTTTCTTCTATGACTACTGGCAATAGCTCCAACTTTAACCTCCAGTTTTTTTTTTTTTTTCAGAAATAAGTAAAGTGAATGCAAACCATTTTGTTGCACGTCAGTGTGGTTTGCAGGTCTGGGTCAGGGGTGGCGCCAGGCGGTAGCTTGGGGTTGCAATATCAACTGCAAGATTTGGCAAAGCAACCCCTTAGCAGCCCCAAACATTTAAAAGCCTAAAGGCTGGTTTATACTTCAAATTGATTGATAATCGTTTGCATCGCTGTGGTCGCACAGCTACGGGAGAAGAATCACCCTAGTCACCGCAGAATGTGACACCTGCTGGTGGCGTCACCTGCGACTGGAATTTTACGCCAGTATTGCAGTCGCGTGCAATTCGTGTCATTTAACCTGAATTTATTTAAAGCGACTAAAGTATGTTACTACAGAGCCATTTTGTCCATAAAAATGTCTTTTTCACACTGAAGATAATGAAAACTTAACTAAAGCAGTTGGGAAATACCAAACTTCACACAGAGACACACAGACACAAAAAATTAAAGCAAGACTGGAAAGATCCTACATCCCATGTAGATATATCTCATATTTTGCACTAGACTAGAAAATGCAATTCATCTCTTTGTTTTTTTTTCTCCTCTGTAATCCTTCTTCTGCTTGGTGGACAAACACCACACCCCTCTGCTTCAATGCATTCGCAGATGCAGCAAGTGTATGAGCAGGATGTTGTTCATGTTAAAAATAAATGCAGGAGACAATTGCGTTGCTTGAAATGTATAAACGCCACTCAGAAGTTCATTGCAGTTCTTGTGGACAGTCACAAGCAAATTCAAACATTAGTATGAACAAGACCAAGTGACTGATCTGATGGCTGATCGTTGTGCAGTATAGTATAAACTGGCCTTAAAGCTGTGTTCACACTCGACGCGATTTGTGCAGGTTCAATGTTAAGTCAGTGGTACAGACATGAGGTCATGCAGCAGGATTTGAGCATCACGATCAGAACGATTTGGACACTGCAGTGTGGCCAGAGTTCAAATACCTAAGCTTTGATGAGGTCGCCATGTCACATCTACCAATTAGTGACTCATTCTTGGACATGTGACGTGTTCAGTGACTCGATCAGGTCGAAGGATCAGCTATGCCAACCCTGGGAGGCTGGCGAGCAGGCAGACAGGGGAGCCGCTGCAGCATTGAGGAGGCAGCCTGCTTGGATCTCCTGAACTTTATAATTTTTTCTTATTTTACCTAGGTAATAATAAACAAAAGGTCTTCTAATTTTTAGTCTTGTTTTTATTTTTTCTCCTCATTGCAGGACATTAAGTCTTCAAACTGGTGTCTGGCGGTCTGTAAATTTTAGATTTAGACAACCATTTTTCTTGGAGTGATACTGAAAATAAGCTAATACTAACTTGGCTCACACTAGTCAAGATTGATTTTTAAAGTAACAGCAAAAAGAACTTACATAACTACACAGTCACGCCTTAGATTAATAAGTAGATACAGCCTGTTGTGGTATATTCAGAACTTAATTGAATTGTATCCTGAGCTGGTGTCTCATAAGCAACACAAAGCTGCCAGGAGAGCACTTAAGAAGCCCCGCTCACATCCCAGAGTCAGGAGGCTTTAGCTGAGGCGCACACAATCACAATAATATGGGTAGATTTTTAATATTGCCCTGCCACTGCTCCCTAAAGCAATCACCGCAAACTCTCTCCCAGTGTTGGGTGGGGAAGGCAAAATTGGATTATGGGCCACAAGCACTTTAATTTTCTTGTGGGAACTAAAAGGAATCAGGAAGCATCTGCAACATTTCGCCACTGTGTAGCAAAAAGTAAATAAGAAGAATGCAGCTCTTCGGAGACATGTGAACAGACAGTCACACAAACCTACACAAAGGCAGGCCCATGGTGGGAAAAAATTCATTGATATCATCAATTTTGTTAGAAATAAAAGATAGGATTAACTGCATAGTTTAAAAGTTATCCCTAAAACATATTTTTTAAATAAACAAAGACGGTGGTGTAAGAACAACGCCAATGATGCTGAGTGTAACAGAACTATTAGGCTACTTCGAACAAGGTCACAACATGCAATCCAGGTTCAACAGGAGCAGAAAAAAACCAAACACATCTTTGACTAGGGTTGTAATGATTAATTGACTTAATTGATTAATCAATTTGAATCCCTACACTCCAACCAGACTGATCTCTCTGCAGGAAGTTGTTAATTGAATCAACCTATATCATTAAAATTGGTTTCAAAATTAAATAAATTGCTCATATCAATATTGGAAAGTAAAATTTGGACTGAGGCAAGGAAGGTTTACTTTACTTTACTTTACTATGATGTAAAAATGATCAAGTACCATCACAGCAAACAACACACATGTGATGGCGGCAAAAAATGATCAATCAATCATTACAGTCCAATGCGTGGAAACACTTTGAATTTAGCAAAAACTTGACCATACAGTGTGGTAGAATGTTCTAATAATGTTCCTTTTGTATTATTTACTGTAGACAAACAAAAGTGGGCTGAACCCTATGAAACTAAAATGCAATTGGATTTGTCATTAATTCTTGTTTACTTGTTTCTTTGTACACATATTTACTTACTCTTGATTATCTTGCAAGGAATAGAAGGAATTTAGAAAATTTCACCTGCACAGTTCAGTACCAGGCATTTATCTCTGAGTCACACTGGTTGAATCTGCGGATAAAAATGGCCTGGCTAGATTTTAAGTCACTAAATCGGATTGAATCGGATCATTCATAATGAACCAATATCGACTACGAATTGTATCAGCAACTACAAATTATGATATGAATCGAATTGTTGTTAAAATGAATCAATACACTCTTATCTTTGATTATAAAATTTGATATTAAAGAATTACCAAAACCAAAAATGCTGAGGACATAAAATACTTGCACTCCACTTTCATGCTAAATTGCATTTGATGTCATTTTACTTGTGTGTCTGTTCAGTTATGAGCTCCTACTGCTGCGCAATGACAATAAAATATAAATGCAAATGTTGCCATAAAATCATCTTAAGCGTCATGTATTTATTTATTTATTTTCCATCATGGTTTGGCCTTTCCATGGACTCTTACAAGCTCTTTTTACACCAGTTACATCCAGACTGGAGTCATAATCTTGCTGAGACAGACAGTGATGCCAAAGCAATCAAGTGTTACATTTTACCGTATTTTGCTTATAGCTTATGTGAATTTGAGGCATGTTTGCAAGCACAGGAAACATGTTTGAAGTAGAAACCAGCATCAGCAGAAGACCTGGATCTATAAGCTGATTGTGCACTTCCTGGCTGCACACAGTATATCACCAACAATTACTCCAAAACGACCTTTTTTCTGTTAATTATCATGTAATTGTCCTTGCGGCATAATAACAATAAAGCATTGCAATTTACTTGTAATGTTCTGCACTGCCGAGTGTGACTTCAACCTGCAAAAATACAAGGAGGTACTAATTGATTTTTTTCCCCCCCCTAATTTTTTACCAGTGCTGTTTGAGCATAGTAAGCAAAGTATTGCAGTTAAGCTAAGCATTTCGTAAAAACTCAGATGGCACAAAACGATGCTTTTCTTTGGATTCTGATTCAACGCTAAAGGACACATAACCTACTTTATTCTATTCAAGCCCTCAGCCCTATAGGTGAAATCAAAATGCTTGTAACGTGCACATGAAATAATATTTGCTTCAAAAAATTCATCTGCAGGTTTGATAGAGTGTGTACTTTTTTTATTTGATTCCACTATCCTTTTATTTATTGTGACAAAACATAGCAACAAAAACAAAATAACTATTTCAGAAAACTTTCTATAAGTTGAAATCAGCTAAACATTTGGCATAGACATCCAGTTTTCTTCAGCTTCTATACTTTTTACACTTTCCTTGAGATAAATTAATACCAGGTTTCTCAGACCCATCACCCAAGCTGTTGTTGTTGGTTTAGTAATCTGTGTTGATGCTGCTTTGGTTGATGCTTGTCACAATACTTCCCATTTGGTAATGTATTACCGGTTATACGTTGGGAAGATTGCAGGTTCGATTCCCACCATGCCTGCCCATGTGTCGAAGTGTCCGTGGGCAAGACACGGAATCCCACATTGCCTCTGATGGAAGGTTGGCGCCAGTGTTCGGCAGCGGAGCCAGCATCAGTGTGTGAATGGGTGAATAGGACTTTGACTGTAAAGCGCTTTGGGCCTTCAATGAAGGTAGAAAAGCGCTTTACACCATTTACCATTTAATTCAATTATGTTTGAGTTTTTTTTATCTTAAAGTTCATGTTTTAGTTCAGGTTATCCATTTGTATGTATAATTTTAGTTTCTTTATAAAAAGATTTAATATCGAGATATCTTGTCCTGGGTCTCCTGGATTTCGGTTCTCTAACCTTCAATGAAAAAAAAGTTTTACAGATAAGTATCAGTACAATCTATTAAATAAAACGATCAAAATTATGCAACAAATTCTCTTACCCTGTAGCTTACATGTTTTGTAAGGTTTTTGTTATATGGTTATCAATGGCTCACTCAAAGCAAGCAGAGTCACTTTTAAATGTTTTTTTTTTTTTTCTCCAAATTGTGAAGATTAGCAAAAACAAAAAGTTTAGTTTTGGATCATATTTTCTTTTTCCAGTTTATTAGTATATTTATTTATTTTCTCTTTTGAACCTATACCATTATAAATGCTTTTAAAATAAAACCAGCAGAATCAAATAGCTTCTAAAATTGTGCTTTGCTGGCAATGGTATTAACTAATTTCTACAAAAAAAAAAAAAACACATGAGCAGTCATTTCATAATTTTTGTTCTGCACATCAGGATTTTTATTACTCCTCTTTATAAAAAAATAAAAAAAGAGACACGCAATCAAAAGGTAAGCATACACTTGATACCCCACTCTATACTGTTGTCTGGAAGGGAAAAAATGTGAACGGACATCTCCTCAAGGCCAACAGAACAGATGGAGCAAGAAACAAATAGAGAGATGAGGGTGTTAATCAGCGGGACAACTCTGTAGCTTAACAAACAGCGTTAATTACACTGGGATAAAGTCTTGTTCATCACACAGCTTACGAGACAGAAGTTAATTGCCTCTGTTTGTAGTCCCCTCCCTCCATCTTAAGTTAGCTCATCAAAGTCATTTGAAACAGTTCAGGTGCTTGAATTTGCTTGAATTATATATTTTTGGCATTTTAAGGAACAACTTTTTGTACATGGAAACATGACTTAAATTACAAATAAAAAAGTGAAAACCTGTGTGTTTCTGTGGCTTTCCATTGGAGCTGACAATACAAAGACAGAGAAATGAATCCGTGTTGGATGTAGGTATCGGTTGAAATCCATCCAGTGCTACATATGAATGTCTGCTGCATCTTAAGGGAAGTGATTCTATTTGTCTTCCAATATGAGTGCATAAGGGTCATGGGCAAACAAAACTGGGAATATGTCATTGCAGCATTGACAGCCTGAACAAATGTACTCTGTGACTTGTACTGCATGGCTGAGTGGATCAATAAGCTAAAAATAAACAGACGGATGTGTTCAAGATGGTATTTAGATTAGTTCATATGTAGCAGATTGTGTACTTTTGCAAAAGCTCAGAAAAAGCCTCTATGTGTGATTTGTGAGAATTTCACTTCTCCTGTTAAGAATGAGGAAATAATATGTTGCATATGTATCTTATTTTGTGAGTTGGATCAGTATAAGGTGCAGACAAAAAGAACAGTAGAAATAAAGAACAAAACATTTATAAGAGCACTAATGGATATAGTTTAATAAATTGACAAATCCAAAGGTAAGGCATTGTTTCACTTTGTTTTGAAGCAGTCTCAGAACATATTTGAGGATATCAAAGTGACTCACTAAGACACGGCCTTCATAAGTGACTGTCAATATTGCAAGTCAGGCAAAGGTCAATTCAATCCCGACTTAAAAGGTTTCACAAACTCCATCTATGTTATTTTGCACACCTCCCAGAGGCCTTCCAGGGACAATCAGTGTGGTAGTTGTCAACATTGCTTTGCACTTCCAGGTGACATGCAGGGTTTCACCTGAGACAGCCTTACAAAGCCTGTTTGAAGTCATATTTAGAGTAAATTGAAAGCTTTTTATTTGATAGTCAACACAATCCTACGCATTGTTGTCACTGGAATTTTGAATTAAATTCTGCTTTTTTCAGTTTAAAACATGTTTCTAACCTTATACTTCAACTTACAAGTAGTTGAGAAAGCATAAATTACAAAATAAAAGCATGATCCTCTGTGAGACACTATAGTTCCCTTTACCTTTAAATATTAAATAAAGGACATACATATTGTATCAACTGAGCTTCCACCACAATATACGCACCTGCCGTTGAGCAAGGCAAGGAGCTCTCCGGCGTGGTACAGGTCGTTGCGAGTCACCCGGCTGAAGCGGAAAGAGTTGAGATTGCAGAAGGTGATTGCGGGGAACACAATCATTGACGCCGCCACCTCATCCAGTTTGGTGACATGCGGGTACTCAAAGTAAAACTGCACCCTGTCCACGCACACCATCACCAGAACCCCCACGGAGAGCATGAAAAACAGAATCCACAGGGTGCGCTTCAGGCACATGCGCTCATAAGTGAACATGTGCGAGATGCCGTGAAGGGTGGACCTGGTGGCGAAAACTTCAATGGGAGCTGGTCGCTTGTAGTCCATGTCGTCCGAGTCTGCTTTGAGATCCATGATTTCTGCGGGATGAGTTTAAATTTAGACAAAAATAATGGATGGAGGAGATGCGCAAAAGCGCAAATCGACCCTGTGGAAAAGTATAGGCTCGATGGATGAAGAGTAGGTTAGTGGCTGCAAGTTCACGCCCTTTCCACGCATGTATTTGTCATGCAGTCTCCGTGAGATGTTGCGTCACCGAAATGCCGGGAGAAAAAAAAAGATTGAGGATAAATCCACTTTCATTCAGAATCTCGTCCTCGGTTGTGGCATTAAAAGCACGTGGAGAAAGGTGTCTGCCACAGCTGGGGTCACAGCTTCATAATGAAAATAATTAAAAAAAAAAAAAAATTGAGTGCGCATGGAAAGATGCCAGCGCGTTCCTCTCCAGCGCACTTGGGTAAAATGTTAGAGTTGGCTCCACTCTCGAAACAGGAGAAGTGACAACCAGCAGGTCTGCAGGAACAGGGAGAAAACAAGCCTCTGAGAAGATGACAGGGGGGTTTGGAAATTAAAGCCTGGCTGTGCGTTTCCCTTTTTGCAGCAGATTGACGAGGCTTTTGCAGCTCCTCGTGTGCACGCACAGAATGTACAGAATACCAAATACCGGCCGGGTTCTGGACGTTCTCTGAAGACTCTGAAAGCAGTCGTCGATTCCCGGGTTTTCCACAGCCCGGATCCCCAGGTGCATCACAGAGGACCGGGGTCTGACTGATGGATGCCTCGGTGCACCTCTGCTCGGCTGTGAGCATCCATTCCCACCCCTCCTCTCCGAACTGCCTTCGAAACGATGCTGCCAAAATATTCCCAATTCCTGATGAATCTTGCACTTCCTTGATAAAATAAGTGTCCCTGGAAGACCGAGGCTGTTCACACTATAGGAACGCTGCGCGCACAGAATTTTTGGGGGAAAAGGCACCACAGTGGCTGCGATTTTTAGCCGGTCAATACAGGCGCTCTAAACAGCAGCGAGCAGGGATAGGACGGCGTGTTTTACACCGGCTGACGAAGTCCAACGTCGGCGGAACCGACATATTGCTGCACTGAGCCCGCCATGAGTATGAGTTAAAAAGTAGTCATTTTAAAATGCATATTTACTATATATATATATTCCCAATAAAAAATAATGTATTACTTAAATAAATATTTATGCGTTTAGGTCTTAAAACTAAAGGAGATTACAATTAACTAATGTAAATACAGAGACATTGATGCATCATATGCAATTTATGGAACAAGACCAATCAGAAATCTCACTCCGATCATCTTTTGATCTATTGCAAACATGAAATGTGTCCCCAGTGGTCTTTTAATTTGGATTATGCCCTTTTTAGCCACAATAAAAATAAATAAATAAATGAATAAAAAAACCTGTGTCCTATTTCAGGACACAATTTTGATAGAATAACAGTTAATCAGAAAATCACCTCTGAATGGTGGTGGTGGTGGGGCTGTTTGCATGAAGTAAGCCCACCTCTCCTTCCCGACATTCATCTGTGCACACTCCCTCCAGCTTACTGCCCATCACACCCTCAACCTAACACAACTGGTGTAACAAAAATGGAGAGCAACATTTGAGTCTATCCAACCCTGCAGTTTTGATCCAGCTCGGAAGAGTTAAACAAAGACGTACATAGATCTATTTGTTGAGTGGATGCATCAGAATGGAGTGGAGCTGGGGCACCCTACACCCCCCCTTCAAGCTTTTTTTCAACTGCAATGTTGCATCTGGTTCCTGCTTCAACAATAAAAATGCAGTTTTTAGCTTAATTTTCTTATAAATGTCCTCCTCATCATTCGAAAAAGGCCACAGGAACATGCTAAAAACACACAAACACAAGTTGCTTTAATCTTACACACATTTATTTTTTTCTGAATGGAGCTAATGTGAAACAAAAGCAAATGCTAATACATTTGACACATTCACACCAACAGTGTCAGATTGGTTCTAACTGCATGCTGTTTTGCAAGTATGCTGTTGCAAACAGTTGCACACAACCTCATACAAAACTGTTAACCAATCTGTTTTCTGCTCCGCTCAATTCCTTGTAGTGGATTCAATTAAAAATTTGAATGCGTCAAAGTGAGCAAGTGAGCCAAACGCGAGCAACAAGGCAGATGTGTCACAAGAATGAGGATGCCAAATCTGTCATAGACACAGTATTGCCAGGAGGCTCGGAGAGCTCACCCATGAAATTGTTCATAATGCTCCCATAATTGCCATTTGCCATAGTATTGACTGTGACATTGTGGCAACATCTATAAAGCCTGTGTCTCATATTGATCACCAGTGCCGGGAAGGTGAGTCATGCTCTGTTTCCGTCAGGTGAAACAAGTTCCAGTTAAACACGGCAAGGCACTGAAAAACCACACACGTTTGATATTACACAGCTTTTAAGTTTGAATTCATACTTTAATAACATGCACTGGCATGTACATTCAGCCAAACGTAGATTTCATGGAGATCATTTCATGATGCTATCTGGGAGGATTTTTCTATTAGTCTTCATCTCTTAAAGACAACACCATAGCCACGTATTAAAAAATAAACCTCCCCAGGCTATTTGTGAAACCTGCTTTTTGCAGTAAAACTTTCTTCTTGTAATAAAAACAAGTTGGCAGTCTGCCAAAATTAATATGTTTAAAGCATCCACTTGGAAAACGAATGTCAGATTTACTGGGAAAGTTTCTCTGAAGCCCATTTTTCATTTAAAAATCATGTAGATGTTCCCACAGGCAAGATGGTTATTATCTTTGTGCATCAGCAAAGGTGTGGGATGAGGATAGTTTTAAATTATTTTGAATATAATGCATCGTACTTGAAATTTTTCATTTTTCCAAAGGTGCAATATATGCTTCTTTAAAGAGATAACACATTATTGAAATATGAAATACCTTTTTTCTTTTTTTTGTATTTCTCAGAAACAATTACAAGATTTAAACTATCATAGACTTTTAACACACTTCAATGGTGATTTCATTAAAGTGCAATATTTTAAATAAATCAATTGACTAAAAACAGCTTTTGTAAATACATGTCATTACTGTTGCTAATTAATTACACTTCACAAAAGGACATCATTGAATATATTTTCTTAAAATTTGTGAGAATGGGCTATCAGTCCTTAATATGCAAATGGATCTAAGCACTAATAATGAGGACTCAATCGTCTGAGCAGTGCTGAGGTTAAAAAGGAATGTATTGAACTTGCTCAGGGTTTGTTTTGCTCAAAAACTTTTAAAGACTCCATTATCTCCACCAAAAGGTCCTGCAAGATTGAACTTGAAAACTGCACAGAAGTCCTGCAAGGACCGACTGCTTTCATCTAGACAAAAGATTAAGCTGCAGAGTCGAGAGACGAAATAGCATTTGGTCGCACAGTAAGCTCCCACCTTAGTTTATGAAATGGGTTGTCAAGTCCAGCTGGATTTACACTTGCACTTTAACTGCTTCCTGCAGTTGAGGAGATTTAGACAGAAACATGTTTTTTCTAAAACATTTTCATTGTTCAAAATATTGTTTATTGGTGTTATTTGATGCTAGTACAAACCTATCTTAGGGCTATTTTCTTTATCGACTATAAATAGTACATTTTTTGTCTTTATGTGTTTCTTAAAAGGCATAAAAAAGTAAATAAGTCTAGCTTTTCTATATTTGTGTTATTCCTTATATATCCTTGCTATTGCTTTGCTCTTTGTAGTGTCCCCACCTCCTTGCCATGCTGTCTTCCCCATTACTGTTGCTCTTTGTTAACATTTTAATGAGTTAGCTAGCAGCAGCTCATTTCAGCTCATTTTAGCTTATCTGTTGTCTACTGCAAATGCAGAGTTCTTTTCATGCTGAAAATGCTATCGGTTTATACTACATCGACTGTACTAAGCCTTGTGGATGTAGCAACTGTAATTATAGTACATTGTTGTGCATGGGGCAAAGCAAACAATTTTTGCTGTGGTTGACACATCTTAAGGATTACGTCAAAGAGTACACAAAAGTTTTGAAAAAAAAAAAGGTTTGTGTTACCATTGATGGGACCAACTAGTCCATAACAGTGAGGTAAAACCTCACATAATATTTCATTTGGATTACATTTATAAGAAGTGAGGGCTCATACACAGGGGAAGATTATACAATCTTTTCTCTCCTTCCTCTTTTGTTGTCTTCTGTCAGCTCTCTCCATGCAGACTGGCTCCTATTTTGGCCAAGGGTATCCTGTTTGCCAAGAAACTCAGAGGGAGCTGGCAGAGAGTGCAAGTACACTCTAGGGCCTCATCGACAAGTCACCTAAGTTATTGTTGAAGAGGCAAGACAAAGAAGGGGCATAAGCCAATCGACTGTTTTGATTTGAGTATGTTTTCAATCACTGCAGTAAAGCTACTTCCAGGTGATTGGTTCTTGTTTTGGTGTTGGTCCAGAGGATGCCATCATCAATGGGAGACAGACAAGGTCTTTTATAGACAGATGGTTGCTAGATCTGATAATGAGTGTTTGCAGGTCCCTGCCCAGACAAATGCCTCGCACCTTGGCTGGCAAGGGTCATTATCAGTCAAGGACACTTTTAGCAGCATCACAGGAGTCTGCAACCAAAATGCCTTACTACCCAATGTCTTTTCCTACAAAGAGCTCAGTGCTTTGACCTGATAGACTTTCAATGGTAATAAAAGGCTACTTGTTTGAAACAAAATGAGGTATTTCAGAAATTTCCAGAATGTTATGTCTGTGGCCGTATTTTATTTAGTTTGGTTTTTCTTTGTATTCAGTGTATTTTATTTCTATCAGCGTGGGACTTCTGTGTTGTTGTGGATTTTTGTCTCTGCTTCTGTTCATTTCTTTCCGATGTGCTGGAAAGGGTGTGGCTCCTATTGGACCCAAACTGATGGGGGCAGTCTTAAAAGCACCATGTGGACCTCCAGCCTGTGAGAAGGGAGCTTTGTTGCAACCTGTCTCCACTGCAGCTTGGCGCTCTACTGCAATTGACAGGTTCTTTGTGGTTTTGTGTTCAGGTCCACCGTGTATAGTTTCATTTAGTGTTTAGTTTGGTGTTAGTTAACTTTATAGTGAAGCTGTAGAGGTGAACTGCCATTTTCTCAATTATGTTTTCTCCTGTTTAATGTTAGTCTTAGGTTAGTGTTTGTCATACTTTTCCCTTTTCTTTTGGTAAGATTTTGGAGAGGTGGGAGTTTTGTTTGTGATGTTGGCCTTGGTTCACCCTGAAGCCTTTTGCTTCACTAGTCATGGTTGTTGTTTTCTTGTAAATGTTTTTTTTTGTTTGTTTGTTATGGAGACAATCTCTTGGTGTTATTGTCGGTCAGGGCAACAAAAATTATACTTTTCTGTTATCTCCAGAGAAAAGGGGTGTAACATGGAACAACCTGGCAAATTTCACAATATGTTTTTTTTTTTATTATTATTTTTTTTTACTGTACACAGTATGTAGAAATCTGATGTGCATGTTTTAAATTAATGTAAAGTTTCATGTCCAACTTTTCAGTGGGAATGTCAACGAAAATATATTTTTTCAAATCCTTTTTCTAATCTCTAACATATTGATAAGAGCACTCAGTGGGCTCATGCAAAATATTATTCTGGATAAATTGGCTTCTTTCATTCACTGGTTTCATATTTGACAAATTGATTGCAATTGTCACTCAGGCCTTAATCCCAAACGATCTCACAAAACAAGAGTAAATGTATCAGTGCATAGATTTTTAGATTTATATCATTTTTGTTCTTGTTGCAAATTACCAGATCTACTCATCAAGTAAAGTTTTCTGATCCTCACTTATACCAAATAACATATAAAACATACACAAATTTACTTTCTTTTTTTGGAGAAAAAACTAATCATTATTATACTGCTCTGTATGTTTTCATGCTCCTCAAAGCGATTAGTGTTTGCTTGTAAGCTGATTATGGTGGCAGATGTTAAAGTGATTGGCTATTGTTCACAAAGGAAGTCTGACTATGGCACAGTGTGGAAGCTTTTTTTTTTCTTCCAACTAGTTCTGTCCAACAGCTGAGCAAACAGACAAGAGCTGATGGCCTCTTGTATTGGACAGATTTTACTGTAACAACCAGGGGTTTTAAATCTTCTGACACACAAGGTGTATATTTGTATAAACCCTTTTTTGTATTTGAGGCTAAGCTTCACTTATATTGATGTATATATAAATATTAGGGCTGTCAACATTAAAGCGTTAACATACGCTGTTAAAGAAGCTAACATGTTAATATGACAAATACATTACACATCAGAAGTCTCCTGTTTGGGTTCAGGCTTCTACGGCATGCGTTATAATCTGAAAATGCACTTTGCCGGGTATTATCCCACTTATAACATGGTCACTTCTAAACAAAATAAGCAATACATTAACACTTCTGTTTACGCTGCTTTCTCACAAAAAGCAAATTATTTGATTGGTGTGGCCCGTTGTCACAGTAACAAAGCGTCGCTAACCTTGACTGCAACAGCAAAAGAAACCGATATATGTGCTGATTGTCACGACAAGTTCGATAAAGCATCAGTTCAAAGAGAAAGTTCACCTCTTACCACTTGTTTTTGTCCAGAAGAGTAAGGAAAACGTTTGTTTTAAAGAAGCATGCACAGTGATAGTATTTCTTTTTTCAATGCGCATTAACAGCCAGCAGCCAATCAGATTTGAGTATTCACCTGTACCATTTGAAGTGCAGAAACACAATTTTAGTTCTTCTGGCTGTATAGTCAGCATCTTTGTTTTCTTGGAGTAATACTGCAGACATAAAAGTCTATAGAGTTCTGCTTATCTTACTGTTGATGCGTTTTGTGCACATAACTTACACTTCTGGGATATCTGAGATAACACTTTACAAATTAAAACATTTCAGAGAATAAAAATGAAGGAAAAATGTTCTCGCTGGCCTTTTTTAAAAAAAATTACAATAAAACATTAATCAGCAACCAACAATAACCTAAAAATGAAGCAAAATCCTTCAGGGTGAACCAAGGCCAAAATAACAAACAAAACCCCACCTATTTGAAATCCAAAAACATCTTACCCGTGAATGAAAGAAAAAAAGAGAAAACAATGACAGAATTTAACCTCCCAACAGGAGAAAATATGTGCTAAAAAGAATGGCAGTTGACCCCTACAGCTTCACTTTAAAATATGACTAAACAAACTAAAGACACAGAGTGGCCTTAAACATAAAACTACAACAAAGTGTTCCACAGTCTACAAAAAGTGGAGACAGTTGCAGCAAGACTCCACAAGCAAGAGGTCCACACAATGCTTTTAAAGGCTGCCTCCATCAGATTGGGTCCAATGGAGGCCACACCCTCCAATACCACACCTGAAAGAAATCAAGAGACAGACACACAAACATCCACAAAAACACAGAAGTCCCACTCTGACACAAAAATACACTACAAAACACTAAAAAAAAAAAAAAAACAAATATGGCCACAGCCGTAACATGTGAGTTTACTTATGTCATTTTGTTGAGATTACTTGTTTTGTTTTAAGTGGGACTTGTGACATTTTCTTTAGCTAGGGGCGTAATGATCTTTCCATTATGTTTGAATCACCTGTTAAGGGTTTTTTAATTCACCCAACATAGTGTGAGGTCAGTTTTTAATCATGCATTCTTTTTCTCCTCAATTCAGCAAAGTAGGTTCAGGGACAACATCTTGCTATTGCATCCTTGCTATGCCCAGTATCTTCTATAATTAAAGGTTGGAACTTGGTAACATGACATCAAGGAACACAGACACAGTCAAAAACAGCAGCCTTCTGAGGAATGTAATAGTTGAATAATACTTTACAAGATTCATTAGTCCCTTTTATCAACAGCAGATCAAGTGTCCATAGCTGCAAGCTGCTACTACACCAGCAAACATTTAAGCTAATCGTCTACACACGTAGTCACAGGGCCCCAGTTAAACAGAATTACCTACTGTGGTAAGACTAAATGTGATGTCCACCCCTGTGGATTCCAGGTCCTCAGAGGTTAAACTCAAAACCTCAATAATTTATGACCAACCAGAAAACACAAAAGCACAATTGGAGAGAAAACCAACAATTACCCCAAATTTGTTTAAATTTGAAGATAAATGGAGAGATTGGGGTAGTTGGAGAACAAGTTGATTGCTTTTACTTGGAATAAAAGCAAGTAAAGGCTGCAAACAGACCAGTGCATCAGTTTCATGGCTATCACCATGGAAGACGCATGACTGCATAGAGACATACACAATTCTCTGACCTGAAGGAGAACGTATACATGCCCTGGGGACAAAGATTAGCATACTGTCGAACAGTATACTGTCTCAGTCAGTGTGTGCTATTGTTTGTTATTCGCAAAATGAGAGCAAAAGCAAAAAAAAAAAAAAAAAGGGTGGTGCAGTTTACTGTTTATTTTTACTTTCCTTAGCAAAGCAATTGCTATATTGCTATTAAAATTTCAGCCTTTATTATAGATACAACAGTTGAAACGCATTGCAAAAATTGAAATGGAGATAGACCAAAGAGAAGAGAAAAGTTATTAAATCTTCATACCCCCCCCCCCCCTTTTTTTTTTAATAAGAAAGAACACTAACATTTAAAATCACTTTCTTTTGTAGTAAAAATGATCTTGATCATTGTTTTTTTTAATTTTCCCACTTGTATTTTTGGTTTCATATTTTTTTTTAACATTTCTGTAGTTGAAAATAAGTGACTAAAACACACAACATAAGCACTAATGATGAGGGGAACATGCATATCTTTAGCAGGTTGTGACTCAAACTATATCCAACTAAATCCCCAGATTTTTCTCTCCAAAGAAGAAAGCGTCTTCCTAGTTGGCCTAGGGGGCCCCAAGGTGCTCCCTGAGAGACATTGAACTGCCTGCCTGAAATGCATCCCCAGGGAGATATCCAGACCATCTGAAGGAGATGCCTGAACAACTCTACTCTAAGCTCCTTCTGGATGATGAATCTCTTTGTCTTATTTCTAAAGGAGAACCAAGCCACCTTATTTTTACCACTTGTACTAGAGATCGTATTATTTTGGGCATGACCCAAAGCTCATGATCACCTTCACTACAAAGGATTGATACAACGACCACAATACTGTAGCCACTGAATTTTTTCATTTGTCAAAATTAACAGGATTCCAAGATATGTAACGTCCACTTGGGACAGGCACTTGCCTTTCAGAGAGAGAAACCATAATTTCAGTTGAAAACCATGGTGGCCAACTTGTAAGTGCTAATTCACATCCAGTCGCTGTACACTTAAATTGCGAACCACTAGTATACCCTAAAGGTCCTTAGGCCATCAAGACAACCTCATCTGCAAAAAGCAGAGATTAGATCCTTTGGTCATTTAACTAGACTCCCTCCAGTCCTTGGCATCACCGAGACATTGTGTCCATAAATATTTATTCAGAACTGGTGATAAATCCTCTCTCCAAATTGACAAAGCACATATGAATAGGGGAACACCCATTAACCCAAAAGAACTCTTAACTTTTAGAGCTGATTTGTTCCTCTTATGTCAGATGTTAGAAAGTGTTCTCATTGCACACTGTATACAACCCTCCCAGGAGCAGGATTCCAGGCCTTCTCCATCCCCGTCCCAGGCTTCAATTTGCCCAGGTGAGCGTGCCCCCAATTTGAAGCTGTCAAGTGGTCATGGGGATTATGGTTAGTGTTTTCTGAGTCAAAGAATCATGGACTGTTGGCCAAATCCCCCTCCCTGGAATAGGCGTTCCTAGAGTGGCTGAGTAGTGCGATCCCCCTGTAGTTGTAGCACACTATGCTTGACTGTTCCTGATCACTACATGATGTTGCAAAGATGTGTCATCCAACATTCAGAGACTTGAGATACTCAGGTTAGACTTCATTAATACCCTTGATGGCAGAGCCACCAAGAGGCTTTTTGCCTTCTTTGGGGATTTCAACTTGGATGATGGAATGACATAACTCCTGTATCCACTGCATCTGCTTTTCCTGCAGAAGTTGTTTTGGCATGATTCAGGACGAGGACAGTATTTCTTCCACCAGGTACAGAATACCAGGTCTCCTAGAGACTCCTAGAAGGCCAGGTATTCTGTACTGCTGTGAAGCCCATAAGACGAAACCACAGTAGGTGACCCCGACTTGAAGGCCCAAAGACGCAACATTCTTCTTCACCAGGATAAACCTCAACATATGACAACTGAGTTGGGGAGCTATGAGCAAACTCAAACTTGCCCATCACCTCCCTAAAGGAGTGAGGTTTCAGAGTCCAAACTGTGCATGGAAACAAGCCTGACTGACTCTAGCTGGTACTGCAATCCTACATAGTCTGTACAGTCTCTTCAAGATGAGCATGGCTGGGGCATATTAGAAGGGGCATAGCAAACAAGTTGTCAGCCCAAACCCTGATTGACTCATGGGTAGGGCTGCAGTGACTTCAGTCTGGGTGACATAACAGACCTTGCTAACATGTTTGACTTACTGCTGGCATCATAAACCTGGACTCCAGACCCATCAACAGTCCTTAAAATTTTACAACTTCATCTTGTGACTATAAACCAAGCCTTTCAGCTAATTATTGTGTTGTCTGCAATATTCCTTGATGGCAAACTTCAAACAAAATGTGTTTTAAAACGTTTTTCTTTTCATTATGGTACACTTCATTTCACATGGGTACATTAAAGCAATCAATATGTTTCCTTTCTTTTTCCTGGAATAACTGACCACATTTTCTTCCATATTACTGTTTCCGATATTATTTTTTTACCAATTTTTTGGCTGGTGTGAGACATTTTTACAGCAGCCAAAATGAAGGTTCATTAATGAGGGGAAGCTGTATCATGAACAAACATCTTTAATTAACACATGCCCAGCACTTCCTGTCTTTGATCTTGTTGTTTGATTTCTTTCTCTGTGAGGAAAGGTTGGTGTAGGGGTACATGAGAACTTCAGAGCAGATGAGGATAGTCTGTAGGAAATTTTTGAAACAGGGGCAGGGAGGAGAGCTTGTTTGAGAAGTATTGCAGTATTAGGACCTTTTCCTTTTGTGTCAGCGGGCAAGCTCAATTACCAGCCAGCACAGTTATCTCTTCAATAGCCCGATAAGGCAATAATCCAAAAATCCATGCAGTTTTAATGACTTTCTCTCTAATTAGGAACTGTCCTCCTATTGTCCAAAATCCTATTATTAGAACTACACGCCTGACTTGCTAAAAATGATAAAATTGTTTTTTTTTTAAATGTTGTAACTTTTTTGCAAGGCATTTTATGCAAAAACATGCACTATTCATTTGAAAGGTCCAAATGGAAATCTGTTAAAACGTCAAGTTTGGAGATAAAAAGATGCTTTTTTTGTTTTTCCAAATATCAGAGTAGAAACAAACCTTACTTAAGATTGAGTTGCATGAATTGAGTGTTAAAACTTCTGCAAAATCCTTGCATTGCATTAAAATGCAGATAAGATGAAGAGTGTGAATTCCTGTGTTACCAAGCTGAGATATCTCGCTTATGTGTTTGTTAGTCTTTAGTCCCCTCTAGTGTCAGGCTCAAACAATATTTCCTGTTTTCACTGTCCAACAGAAAACATTGGAAGTGTTGCTGTTTAGAAAAAAATAGAAACTACTTTGGTATCATATACAGTGTGTCCCATAACTTTAACTAAATTGTCTTGTCTATCAGCTCTTTGATAAAAACAAAATCACTCACTGGTGAACATTTTTTTTTGCACAGACTTGAAGTTTTTGACTTTAAAGAACACACTTAGCTTGTAGAAAACTGGCACCACATTTTCTGATTTGGAAATGTTTCATATATCTGTAAAGGAAAATACTATTATCACAGTAGTTGCTTTTTCAAATATCACGTGTCAATGTTAGTTTTAAGTTTAACCAATAGAAACAACATAAAATGTCTCAGCATAAACGTATTTAGCGACAACTCAAAAGTTTGGTCCTTGAACAGTTCAAAAACATACTATAGAACAATCTCTGTAATGTACATCACCAAATGAAAACCGTCTGTTAGACAGTCTTTATTCTAAGTGCTCGACAGTGTTTGCTTGATGAAGATTAGAGGTTTGTTTTTACAGAATGTGACAACGTGTGAGACGAATGGCAGGTGAAACAATAACACCCAATTTAGTGATAGTGATCCACATTTGGGGCTGTACGGTGGCGCAGTGGTTAGCGCTCCTGCCTCACAGCAAGAAGGTTCCCGGTTCAAGTCCTGGCTGGTGGACCTTTCTGTGTGGAGTTTGCATGTTCTCCCCGTGCATGCGTGGGTTTTCTCCGGGTACTCCGGCTTCCTCCCACCGTCCAAAAACATGCTTCATAGGTTAATTGGTCACTGTAAATTGTCCCTAGGTGTGAATGTGAGTGTGTATGGGTGTGTGATTGTGGCCCCTGCGACAGACTGGCGACCAGTCCAGGGGTGTACCCTGCCTTCGCCCATGAGTAGCCGGGTTAGGCTCCGGCAACCCCGTGACCCCGAAAGGGATAAAGCGGATTGGAAAATGAATGAATGAATGAATGATCCACATTTGACTTGACCTTTTTGTCTTTTTTCTGTGAATCATGGAAAATGTGTGTTGTATTGCAAAAAAAAAAAAAAAGAAAATGTAATGCACTCCCACTCTAATGGTGCTTTTGTTTCTCACTGCATTCATCCCACTGCGCCATAAAATGCTTTCTAGGGTTTGTTGGACATCCTACCACTGTCCCCAACAGTGCAGTATTGCTCCAGACAACCCAAAATCTACCCATAGAGGTCAAAGTTAGACAGCTCATGGACATTGTTTAGGCTGACATTTTACTGATTTTCCAATTATTGGCTGCTTTCTTCCATTACTAAAATAAATAATCCTAGTTATCCTAGATACCACTGCCTTCAATATACAGATTCTACAATATTCAGTTAAATATTAACATTCTCTGAAAAGGCATGTCTTTATTATGGTTTGTTTTGGTTGAAAACCTTACAGCAGGAATGATCAGACTCAAATTTTTTGTGACAGATAAAAGCAAAAATGTAAGGCATACCTCCAGGTTATGGACACTTTTTCATTTTTTCTTAATAAAAATTCTAAAAATAAACTAATAAACAACAATTTTGATTTGAAATAATTCTGAGTTATTTCTCACTGCCTGATGTAATTGTTTTAGTGGAAGTAATTTTGCAATATCTCATTTGGAAAACGACCTTACAGAGGAATATATATTTTAAAAACACCTAAACTGAGATACAAGGAGAGTTTTGAGAATTACTGAATTGCCAAACCTAAATATAAACATTTTACCTTTAAAGGCAGCTTGTAAGTGTTGTTCACACAAAACAAAGGTTTGCTGTTCACCTAAGTGAACCAACCAGACAGACAAGGAAGCAGAAATACAAAAAAGTAGTTTAAAGAAAAAAAAACGTTTTAAAAGCCAAAAACTCCGAACGTTGATCATAACCCATTTTTTTGAGCATGTGGTGTTTTGTTTTAATTTCTCATGTTCTGGAATGTATTTTTCATAATGATATAATATTTTCAGAATTTCAGAATATCACATGTGGTGGTGATATATGCTATCTAGATAAATGTGATATTTGCCATCACCTTTAATCAATGTATGAATTTCTTTCTTACATCATCTGAATCACTTGAAGCCATGTCATGTCATGAGACATTTTTAGAATGAATCCTTGACAGTATTGCTCTGGTGAGACCAAGAGGCATGTATAAACAGAATGAGATAAGAGTGTGAGACAAATCACAGGTGCATACTTGGATTTGGTCAGAGGAAAAATAACAGACAGAATTTTCCACATCAGTTCAAGGTTACTTTTGAGTAGAAAAGACAGAGAGAGGAATTCATTCTTAGTGGAAGGGTTTGATCCAAAGCACAAACATGCTCAGGTTTCTGTTGTTGACCAGTCTCTCAGCCTTGGGTATGACTACAACAAATATCACACTGGATAGCTGTTTACAACTAATTAGTGTTTGTCAAACTTTGCTATTTACTACTAGTCTGTTTTAAAATTATTATTTTAAACTTTTTATATCTTTATATATCCTTAACTATTATAGTCAAGGATATATATATATATATATATATATATAACTATAAGATATAACTTATTAAGAAAGTTGGCTTTACTTTGGTGTGGAAAAAGATTGATCTGACTTCATTTTTTATGTTTTCCTTGACCAGTGCTGGCTGAGCTGGAGCACCAGCCCATGTACCTGGAGGACAACTTGGGGAGAGTTGTGGGAGGTGAAGTGGCCAGTCCCAACTCATGGCCCTGGCAGGTAACCAGCTTTTCAAATTTATTTACATAAAAAAGGTGGACAGACAAAGCTGGACAGTAAGCCAGTTTTGACGTTGGGCAGAACAAAGAAAAAGCTGTCTTCAAATTAAAACAGGCTTAGACTGTTTAAATGTTTTGCATATCTCCATCTCGTCTTTTCCCTCCTTAGATCTCTCTTCAGTACCTGTCTGGTGGCAGTTACTACCACACATGTGGAGGAACCCTGATTCAGAGGGGTTGGGTTATGACTGCTGCTCACTGTGTGGACAGGTATCATGATGATTACCTGCAGACCTTATTTTTGTTTATTTTTTTTAGCAATATGGGCTTTATTTATACAATTTTTAAAGATTACTGTGATTCTAATTTGAGTCAGTTTAGACAATATTGCTTGCATGTGCAAACATTTTATCATTTATTACACCAACTCACTTATCTCCTACTAGCTTTTACAATGAAACTGAAACGTAACTTTTGTTGTTAACACGTTTTAAATGCTTTAGCAAGATAAAAGGTATCTTTTTTACTGTCACAACAATATCTGCTGTAGATTAGACGGACAAAGTTTATATCAACAGAATTGTGTTCAAACAAAAACAAGCATCAGATATATGGTCTACTTTCTGCATTATTTTAGTGCAAAGTGATCAAAGTGAAGTGGTTTGTTTAGCTATGCTTTTATAACTTTTTGTCTTTGTTGGTTTCTTTTTAAACACTGCAGCAGCAGGACGTGGCGCGTTGTTCTTGGTGAACATGACATCTACAGCAGTGGTGGCACAGAGCAGCACATCGGTGTCAGCCGAGTTTATATCCACCCTAACTGGAACTCTAACAGCGTTGCTAGTGGGTAAGGATGGACTTTTATGCTCTTTTTCTTTTCTTCAAAGGGATTTTTTTTTGAATGGCTATAACTGTTGCATTTTGCGCTAGAAAGTCAAGCCCACGCAGACACATAGACACTATGCTGCATCTCAGAAAGCCTTCAGTCTGCTCCAGTGTGGTGGGTGACGTGACATGCTTTGTAACGGGGCATAAATGTGAACATAGCCTCAAAAGATAGTCACAGAACTAAACACCTCTACACTTCTCATTGAGAGGTGTTTTTTCAAAGAACATCTTATTTAACATTTAGAAGACCTCTTTAAGGGTGAATTGGATTAGGAGATTAAAGTCCCACTAACTGTCACTGTTCTCTGCATTTTACCCATCTCCTTGGGGAGTGGTGAGCTGCCGACACAGCCATGCTCAGGAACCATTCGGTGGTTTGACCCTCCAATCCAGCCCCTTAATGCTGAGTGTTAAGCAGGGAGGCATTGGGTCACATTTTTACAGCCCTTGGCATGAATCATCGTGGATTTGAACTCACGACTTTCCAATTTCAGGGCGGACACTCCTCCACAACACCACTGAGCTGGTTTTAGACAGACATAATACATACATAATATATAATACAACTAAATCTTTTATTTCAAAAAAACATTTTAATGAATCTAAAATTGTCTTCTGAGGAGGAATGAAATCACAAAAGACCTCAGACAAAACTGAAGCAGGGATCTCTTAAAATCTTATCATTCCCGTTTATCTTAGGTATGACATTGCTCTTCTGAGACTGTCTTCTGATGCCACCCTGAACTCTTACGTCCAGCTGGCTTCTCTGCCTCCCTCTGGGCAGATTCTGCCTCACAACAATCTCTGTTACATCACTGGATGGGGACTCACCTCCAGTAAGTTAACTGCAGGGTTCTTCAAGCCTCCTGTCAGAGTCAGAGAGAATATTTTTCTTAAGCATCACCACTTCTTCTTGACAGCTGGTGGTAGCCTGTCCTCTCAGCTCAAAGAGGCCTATCTTCCTGTGGTCGACCACAGCACCTGCTCCCGCAGTGACTGGTGGGGCAGCACAGTGAAGACCACCATGGTGTGTGGAGGAGGTGGTGCTGAGTCTGGATGCAATGTGAGTCATCTTTCTAAAGAACTGTAGAATAATTTTTGCTAAGATAATTCTCAAGTTTGAGTTTCTTCATCAAGAAGGGAGAAAGCCATTTAAAGAATTAAAAAATTTACAACACAAAATTCATGATATTTTATTGAGGTTTTTTAATCTTTCAGGGTGACTCTGGAGGCCCTCTGAACTGCCAGGTTAGCGGTAAATACTACGTCCATGGTATTACTAGCTTTGGGTCTGCATATGGATGCAACTATCCCCAGAAGCCCACCGTCTTCACCCGCGTGTCTGCTTACATTGACTGGATGAACTCGGTCAGTATGAACAACGGATTGCATTTGTAAAACTAAACAACATTGCTATGTATGTTTAAATACCTATAATAAAATCCTTAAAATGCTTTACAATCTACATTTTTAAAAGTAATCTAAATGTTTTCCCCTTGTTTTGTCTTCCTCAGATCATGTAAGAGTGCAGAACAAGTATTTTCCTGCAAAGAAGTTGTTTGACCAGTGGCTTCATCTACTCAGGACTTTGATCTCAATCAAAAATAAACTTGATTTAAACATTGTGTGACTGTTCAGATGCAATTAAAAAATGCCCTCCATTATATATTATTGATTATGCAGCAAACCCCATAGCCTCACAAACTGTAGTTAAACTTCATTTTGTTTGTTTTTACTTTGATGCATTTATTTTCTATTTCAAAATAAAGTAGCAGAGAAGCATACAATTGACCCCTGAAAATCCCTGAAAGCACATAGAGGCTGACAACACACTAGATATGACACAGAGTCACTAAAAACACAATTTTAAACACACTAAGAAATGATGCCAGACTAAAATTAGCTGTTGTAATTATTAGCAAAGACCTTATAGTGTGATCATGGCAGGGAGTAGAAACAGAACCAAAGTGACTGAACAAGAAAACTGAAAACCAAAACCAAGAAATAAAAACCAAACGAAAATCATAATAAGTTTCACATCAGTAGGGCTGCTGTACATCTGTCAGTGTTACCCAGATCAAAACTACTTGAGAAAAAGATGTCAAAGTATCACTTGACACCTAGCACACCGTAACTGTGTTTTATTTGATCCATGAGACACTTTTTCTTTCATTGTTGTTTTAACCCAAATCTAAATTGAAAGCCAGTTTAAAGAAATTATTTTTCTTTCTGATACATTTAAATGATTTTGCAACATAGCTTATTATGCACTAGCCCATCACCACGCCTGGCCCTGGGCTGCATGGCGCCCAAGGATTTTTGGGGTAAAACCACTATTGGCCTAGAGCCCACCTGCAAACAGAGACCTGGTTACTCAAGCAAAACCAAAATAATCCAAAACAGCCCGCTCACATGAATGTATATAAAGTGAACGGAACCCAGCCCTGGGGGAACACACACAGCAAAAGAAAAAAAAAAAAAAAAAAGACAAGAGGGAACCCCCACTTGAGTACCAGACAGCTCTGAAATGATAAAAAAGAGAAAAAAACAGAATACAAAAAGCTCTTATTGGGCATGCTGACCCACTAAAATCTAAAGTCACTAAAGTCCATCAGCTTCTCCAGCAGGACTCCAGCAGAGAAATATGGGAGCATGAGTCCCAAAGGGCTACCAAGTCCCAGAACCGCCTAGGCAGCAATGTGATTAGCTGCACGGCAGAGGGGGAGGTGTCTCTGCTCAGCAGCAAGGTGGAGGAGATGAGGGGGACTTGTGGCGCATCTGTGGTTAGTCCTGACAAAGGCAACAAGACCTGTAATAAGCAGCAGCAGGTTCCACACCAAAAACCCAATCAGCAGTGGACACCACCTGAAGGATGAGGCAGGGAGCGATGCACTCTGTTCCAATTCACCTTTTAACAGTCGCAAGCTGATCTGCTGTGCAACCAGGACTTGTGATGACCACTGCACTGCAACTGCACTGACAGAGGAACAGAAACGCAGAAGGAGAGACAGTCTCAGCCAAGGATCCGGAAGAGCCGGCTTTGTCCCATTTTTATAGGTGGCCAGGTGCTCATAGCAGCACCTGGATGGGAGTGACTATACCTGTGCAGCAGTGCATTTAACTCATCCTTCCACATTAGGTATTGCTCAAATGTATCTCTTTAAAAAATGTGCATCCTCACACTGATGCAAAAAGACTGTCATCCAGAAAATCCTCTGGGTCTTGTGGACCCAACTTGATCATAATTGCTGCTGCATCAAAAAAAGATGTCAAAGACTTTTTCGTTTTTTTCCTAAGATTAATTTAGAAAACACACTAAAATTTACAATAGTCTGGCCAAAAAGTTGCAGCAAAAGTGGCTGGTTTTTACAAATATGTTTTTTTTAATAGGCTGTAAGAGAATGTAGAAATCTGAAATCATGTGTTTTTTTCCAGTTACCCACTAGCCACAGGATGTCTTTTAGATACCTAATGAACATATACTGTAGATGTCTACAAGACATATCTGACAACTCTATTTTGTTACTCTATTAGATGTCTACCAATAGTGTTCTGAAATATATATTTTAGAGGTCTCCTGCACATCTACTTGTAGCCATCTAATCTTAGAACATTTTTAGATGTCTATTAGAGTACTATTTTTTTTTTAATTACTAGTTAAAGAAAATAAATGCTGCAATTTAACATCCATCCATTCATTAACACAGGTTTACTGGTTTTCAGTCCAGCTGCTGTTGAAGATGGCGTACACCCTAATCAGGTCACCAGTTTGTCACAGTGCCACACAATCAAACAAACAGAAACAATTTGCAGACAGCGGTTAACGTATAAGACATGTTATTAAAGAAGCATGAAAAATTCCACACCAGTAGAGGAAGAACATATAAAACTCACAAAGAAAGGACCCAGCTGGGTTTTGAACCGGGTTCTCCTTAATGTAAGGTGAATTGTCTTTTTGAGTTGTGCTTTTATTTTTTGCATTTGACACTGTCTACCGAATGGCTCCGAGTCAGACTCTCTTCTCTTTGCTAGCTTATTTGACACAGACTTTCATACTGACAAAAATCTGCCCAGTGACATCAGTGTAACAAAACATCAGAAATGTGTTTTGTGGTCCACTTAGTCTGTGGTATTTCCCACTTAATTTTACCTTTAGAAAAGTTGAAGGAGGTGAAGCAAAAAGGCTTCAGAGTGAATCTAAGGCCAAAATAACAAACACACCTAACCCTAACTATAACCCTAAGCTCATAGGCACTATTTGCTAATATAAAAGAAAGAGAAAATGATGGGAAACACAAAATTCCCTGAAGTAACATAAACAGGAGTAAAGAAAATGTCAGTGCAGCTCTACAGCTTCACCTTAAATACAATTACCACAAAAAAAAAACAAAACAATAAAATGAACAGGTGCCCCCACAGATTCCTCCGTGATGCTGCTGTAAGGGTGTCGAGATAGAGGTTGTGTCACATCCTGTAAAAGCGAGGACAGGGAGGTAACATGAGCTTACTTACTTTGTTTATAATCAGTTTGTTGTGAGAAATAACAAAAATCCAACCTATTTCCTGACATCTCCACTTGCAAGAAAAGAAGTGTCCATCCCCATTCATGCCGTTTGTTGCTAAGTTGCAATCTACCAGTAAATCTGGGACTCCACTTAATTTTTTTTTTTTTCTAACTTAGTCCTGTCCAACAGCTGAGCAAACAAATATGAGCTGAGAGCCTCTTGTATTAGACAGATTTTACTCTTACAATCGGGGGTTATAAATCATAGCGAACACAAAATGTATGTTGGTATAAGCCCCTTTTGTAATTTAAACCAAACTTTATTAATATATATATATATTTTTTTATTTGTGTCTTTTTTGTTGGACCGGATGGAAAAGGAAAGGGGAAAAAGGAGAGAGTTGGGGGGTGGAGGGGGGGAAAGAGAGATGGTGCATTATAGCAGTTAGAGAATGGCTACAGGGAAGGGAATGTAGAGTTGTTAATCTACAGGCAACAAAATGCTGGAGCTTATACCCATTGCAATAGTGAGTGTTGGTCTAAAATGGGCACGGCCTGTCCACACACTCAGCTGTTACATACCTGCCGGCTCCGAGAGTGTTCACAAACTTGTCCACATCCAGTTCACACGCACACTTGTGCATACCAACCAACACATGTAAAGCATTACATTCTGTCATGCACACTATTTGAAGGTGCAAAGGTGAGCCGACGCCTGTACTCAGGTGAATGTTATGTTAAGCTGAAGTGGATGATGGAATGCACAAAAAAGGAGGGAGAACCCCCAGCCATCCCCACACCAAGACACCCGCGCCGACCAGGGCCCGCCCCCGCACCCATACTGTGGGGTCAATGGAGGAGATCCACCCGCCAGGCAGCCCGGCCAAGCACCCAGACCAGGGCCCGCAGGACAGCCACACGGGCCCCCAACACCCGAGCGCAGTGAGGTACGGAAGCGCAGAGCGCAAGGCCCAGCCCAGTCAGGAGAGCAGCCCTCCCACCGCGCCAGGTGGCCCAGCGCGGGGCCCCACCCCCGAGAGCCCCACCACCCCAGACAAGCCGCCCACCACCACCCAGGAGTTCTGGGCATCCCCCCACCCCAGCCCCGGGTACGAGCCCGGGCCCCCCACGGGAGACCCGCTCCAAAGCTCCAGGCAGCTGCGGAGATCCAGAAGAGAGCACGATGGGGGTCAGCTACACCCATCTAGAAAAGGGATGACCAAGAGCAGTGGGGGTCCCCGAAGGTGTACATTGCCTGACCAGGCTCTCCTAATGTTGTGACCCAGAAGGGGCTCGGCACCCGAGGGTAAGGGCCAGAACCCGCACCACAAGGACACAGACACCCTCCAGGCTCAGATGGAATATGATCCCCCGCTCATGGACTTGCCAGAGGACAAAGGGATCCCTCTCCCTGCGTGGGGAAGGGGCCGCCGGGCCCAGGAGGCCGACCCCCAGAAGACAAGGCCACCGCTGCTGAAGGCCCTGTTCCCTCCACCAGGGATGGGGTAAGGGACAGAAGATCAGTAGTCCCACCTTCCTTGTGTAATGTATTTGTGTGTGTGTTGAGGTGTGTTTATTGTGGTTGAAGGGTGTGTGTAATAAAGGGTGCAGTTAAAATTGGCGAGCACGGCACTGAGGACATCTCCTGATTGCTTACAGGGATGTCCAATCGCCCTCTCACCAAGGAGCCCTAAATGTCTACGGTGCAGTTAAAATTGGAGGGTAGAGCACTGAGAGGACATCTCCTGCTTGCTGGCAGTGATGTCCTAGCACCCCCCACCAAGGATCCTACGTGTCTAAGGTGCATTTAAAACCAGGAGAAGGGGGCGAAACTGTGCGGAGACCATGGGAGGGGTGGACCACTGCCAAGTGGCTCGGCCCCTCGAGGTATTCCGCAAGCACGCCCCCCCCTTTCAACCTAATAAGTGGTCGTATGAGGAAGGAGGGAAGGTCGGGGACAGCTACCAAACTGACCCCCGATGATGAAACAACCGTCCCCCCGCCCCCCCCAGCATTGGGCCCAAGTCTCCCCAGGGCAGAGGCCCCACCGCCCGAAAGCCAACCCCCCAGGCCCCACACCCCCCACCCCACACAAAGAGAGAGGAGCCCAGAGGGGGCCAGCCCCCAGGGCAAGCCCCAGCCCCTCCCCCCCAAGCACCGCCCCTGTAGCTACCTGGTCAGGTACCAGCAGGCCCGAGGACTCCACTTAATTTAACATATCGCTGAATTAAAAAAAAAAAAAAGAAAAAACACTGAAGAATATTTATTCAAGCAATTTTAAAGGGGTTAAAACAAGAGTTGTTTCATTTTAAATTGCATGGCTTGTAAGTAAGTTTTAAAACTTACATATTTTTAAAGCACTATCCACATTAATAATGACTACTTTTAATCAGTTAACTTTTGTCTGAATTTTTTCAGGTTAATTTATAGAGTTGAAGATTTTAGTTTTTTTTTTTTAATAACCTAAACATTAGTGTTGGGTCAGGGTTGAAGCATGAATAATATATTCCAGCAAACAACAGATATATATACTTGCACATTCACAATGTGACAACCCTTTTATTACTGGTCAAATTTAAAATAAATAAATGAAGAATAAATGGCTATGATTATAAAAGAGACAGGAGGCTTGGCTCTGCTGTGAGTAAAATTTCATTTTCAGTACTTGATTATTGGTTTTCATCCCAAACCTATTGTTTAAAATCAGCCTTTTTACACTGTTTCAATTGTGTTATGCTGTTATTACATTGTTTGAAATCTCCATACTGGGCCCTTTAGGATCTATGTAGAGAAAGAAGTGGGCTTAAGAGTGTGTGCATGAGAAAAACCACAGCTGCATACCTGGCGATGGAAAGCGGAAAAAAGAAAACTGATAGATTCATCCTGCATGAGTTCAAGGTTAGCTTCTGGTATAAAAGACTGGGAAAAATGTTTATTCTTTGTAGAAAGGTTTCGAGTGGACTCAGACATGCTCAGGTTTTTGTTGTTGACAAGCCTCGCCGCCTTGGGTAAGAATACAATGCAGATTGCACTGCAAGATTTCTGACTTGTTTTTTTGTCCAGTTTACACTGAAAAAAAAAAGTATTTTCTTTTTTATGGGCAGAAAGAATGATTTCAAGCTCTTAGATGAATCTTCAAGAGTTGAATCCCCAAAAAATGCATCCAAATGAATGACTTATGTTTCATCTTAACCAGCACTGGCTGACCTGGTACACCAGCCCAGGTACCTGGAGGACAGTTTGGAGAG
This sequence comes from Adrianichthys oophorus, assembly GCA_036245035.1. Taxonomy (NCBI): domain Eukaryota; kingdom Metazoa; phylum Chordata; class Actinopteri; order Beloniformes; family Adrianichthyidae; genus Adrianichthys; species Adrianichthys oophorus. Next base: position 16,834,202 of record BSAI01000073.1, on the reverse strand, counting down.
AGTTGTGGGAGGTCAGGTGGCCAGTCCTAACTCCTGGCCCTGGCAGGTAACATTATTAAACCATCAAAGATTATGCTAAAATACATATATGAAGAAGAAAACTCAAATTCTAAGTCTGTTTCCCTCCTCAGATCTCTCTTCAGTACCTGTCTGGTGGCAGTTACTACCACACATGTGGAGGAAGTCTGATTCAGAGGGGTTGGGTCATGACTGCTGCTCACTGTGTGGACAGGTATCAAAGTAATTATTTAGAGATAATTGTTTCCAGAAATATTGACATATATTTTTTCAATTTTTTAAATTACTGTGAGTCAATTATCTTCCAAACACAAA
>BSAI01000073.1:16741134-16833469 GCA_036245035.1 Adrianichthys oophorus | reverse complement strand
TCCAAACACAAAATCGTGGCATAATTGATTCCAGTGACAATGAATACAAAACTTTTTGGATGTGTAAATCAGTATTACATCAGCTGTTTTTGTACAAAAAAAAATGTACAAGCGCAATGAAAAAGGTGCACAACCGAGAGTTTGTAATTATTGTTTAAACCTGTTTTGCCTTTCTTTTTTTTTTTTTTGTAAACATTGCAGCAGCAGGACGTGGCGCGTTGTTCTTGGTGAACATGACCTCAACAGCAATGGTGGCACGGAGCAGGTCATTGGTGTCAGCCGAGTTTATATCCACCCTAACTGGAACTCTAACAGCGTTGCCAGTGGGTAAGGATAGACTTTTATGCTCTTTTTCTTTATACACATGTTGTCCCTCTTGGGGTCACGGGGCTGCCGGAGCCTAACCCAGCTACTCATGGGTGAAGGCAAGACAGATCGCCAGTCTGTCGCAGAGGCCACAGTCACACACACACTCACATCCATACCAAGGGACAATTTAGAGTGACCAATTAACCTATGAAGCATGTTTTTGGACGGTGGGAGGAAGCCGGAGTACCCGGAGAAAACTCACACATGCACGGGGAGAACATGCAAACTCCACACAGAAAGGCCCCCCATTGATGACAGTGTTTCAAGTCTCCCAGCCTGGACTTGAACTGGGTGCTTTCTTGCTGTGAGGAAAGAGAGCTAGCCACTGCGCCACCGTGCAGCCCATAGGATAGTTTGTTCTTTCTAAATAATAAATTGATTTTAATATTCAAGCTACATGTTATATTCTCTGAAATTTTTAATGATACTCAGATACTTGACTGACAGTTGAGACCTAAGTCAAAACTGCCTTGTCCGTGAGGCTTGCTTCTTTACAATCTTTTCATTTTTTCCCGTTTATCTTAGGTATGACATTGCTCTTCTGAGACTGTCTTCTGACGCCACCCTGAACTCTTACGTCCAGCTGGCTTCTCTGCCTCCCTCTGGGCAGATTCTGCCTCACAACAATCTCTGTTACATCACTGGATGGGGACTCACCTCCAGTGAGTTGGCTGCAGGATAAGTCTGACTTCCTATGAATGTTATTAAAACAACCTTTTGATTGATTGCATGCCATTTCTTCTGTTTTTCAGCTGGTGGCAGCCTGTCTGCTCGGCTCAAAGAGGCCTATCTTCCTGTGGTCGACCACAGCACCTGCTCCCGCAGTGACTGGTGGGGCAGCACAGTGAAGACCACCATGGTGTGTGGAGGAGGTGGTTCTGAGTCTGGATGCAACGTGAGTGATCTTTCTAAATATAAAGAAATCAAATGTCTGAAAAAAATTGTTCTTACTTAACGGGTTCTCCTTTTAACTTTCCATGTTTAAATGTCCTTTTCGTCTTTCAGGGTGACTCTGGTGGCCCTCTGAACTGCCAGGTCAGCGGTAAATACTACGTCCATGGTATTGCCAGCTTTGTGTCTGGATATGGGTGCAACTATCCCCAGAAGCCCACCGTCTTCACCCGCGTGTCTGCTTACATCGACTGGATGAACTCGGTTAGTATGTGGAAAAATGCGACAGTTTATTCAAATTAAACAAAACATGCAACATACAAAGATACACGATGATAAATATTTTTAAATATAATTATAGGAACATTTTAAACATGAAAGTAATTTATGTTATAAAACTTGTCTTGGTTCTTTTTTTCAGATCCTGTACTAGAGCAAGATCTGGACATAAACAGATGTCGTGTTTAGCCATCAACAAACTACCAATGAGTAGTCTCCTTTAATAAAAACAAACATACTCAAAATTGCATGAGGATTCTTTTTAAAAAATCAAAGCAAAACACAAACACTATTATGTACATTGTCATAAAATAATAATCCACAATAACTCCTAATAAGTATGATCAATGCAACTTATCCCCATTTTGCTAAGATTTGTGTGTAGCATTTATTTTAGTGTTCATTTAAGTTTGTAGAAGCTGAAGCTGGAAGCCAAAGTACCCTTACAGTGCAGGACCCTGTTTAAAGCATGTTATAAAAAAACAACATTAAGGAGTTTGGATCTGGGATGTTATGTGTCTGAGGTTTGAGACATATATAACATTTTTTATGTGTTCTGATACATCTGCAAATGAACTAAGCTAATGAGGCTGGATAGGTGTGGAGGTGTGTGGTGTAAACCCACGCCTAAAAATGGGACAAGGTCTGGAGTTAACAGCAAACTACAAGAGCAGAACAAACATCATTACATCCACATTCAGTTCACTGGCAGAGGAGATCAAATACTTCTGTACAAGAATAAAAGCCCCACCCCAGTGAAAATTGTGTTTTTGGTGCATTTAACACATTCTTGTAACATTTTTTCTCATGATGGAGGACATATGTAAAATAATTAAAGATTTCAAAGTATTTCTTTCTTCAAATTGTGATGGATCATGAGCAGATTAAAACCCACTGTTTGAAAAAGCTCTTTTTGTGACACAGCAACTAAAATGGGCAGGTCAAAGTCCATTTGGCTGAAAACAGCAAAATCATAATCAAAAGACCAATGGGAATGATTTTACAATACAAAAAATATAGTTGGAGTGGGACTTTAAGGTTCGAAAGACACCTGCCTCTTCCCATCCATCTCTTCCAGACTCAAACTCTTTTCCTCTGTTCCTACAAGAACAGGAGATGATGAGCTTACACAGGGATGTCTATCCTTGGAAGGGAGTTGGATCAGTTGGGGTTACCCCAGGGTCTCACACAATGATCTTTCCGTTATCCAGACTCAAGCCATCATCTCTCACTGCTTAAAGTCTGCATTTTACATCCCAGTTAGAAAAATAAAAGCTGCCACTGGGTGTAAACAATTACAGACCCATTGCACTCACACTAAGAATGAGGAAATGCTTTGTAGTGCTTCATCACATCTGTGCCTGTCTCCTGGCCGCCCATGATCAATGTCAGATTGCACAGACCAAATAGATAAACTAAGAAAGCTGATACTCATACCAATTATACTTGTTTCAGGGTCCTCCCAAGGTTGTGTACTAAGCCCACTTCTTTTTTATGTGTATACATTTCCCATCTAAATTTTCTAATGCCAGCAATTTCAAAGATGACATCACAGTGGTTGGTTTAACTCAGAGGATGATGAGTTAGCCTGTCAGGAAAGAGTTCAAAGCATAAGTCAACCCCAAACCCCTCCTCTTGACAGGGTGCAACATTTTAAGCTGCTAGGAATTCAAAAATCTATAGGATCTTCCCAGAGACCATTATGTTCACCAGAATTCGAAAAGGTCACAACAAAGACTGCACTTACTGTATGGGGGAATGAAACTGACAGGAAGTTGCTGGCGACTTTTTACAGAGCTGCAATTGGGTATCCTACAGTGTGTTTAATGTGTGGTTTGCTGTGACCCGAAGCAGCCTCTTCAATAAGTCATTAAAACTGCAGAAAAGATCACTGGATGAAGGAAATCCACTTCAGAGTTAACGATTAGTTCCCAGCAGAGATCCTGTGGCACAGGAAGATCTTCTTTTCGCTGAGGAGGAAACACCTCACCGCCAGGTCCTGAGTGGTGGTCACCGTTGACAAATTGTTAGTTGACGGACGGCTCTTCTGGGACCCGTGGCTGTGCTGAATACCTGACATCCATGCTGCGCTGATGAGATCGGCTAAAATGATTTCAATGAATGGATATCGATTCATTAATAATCCACACCTCCATCTCGTTGAAGTTTATTTCTCTCCCCTCTCATGTTTCTGTTGTTGGTGGGTTTTTTTTGTTCTTCTTTTCTTCTTTCTTCCTTTTAGTCCCCCCCACCCCCTCATATTTAAATCAACCAAACCTAACCCTAACCCTAACCTAACCCATCCTTCGTAAGTAGCTCTTTATTTATGCACAGAACATGCACAACATAACATAATAGCAGCATAGTAGACTTTGCCACTATTCAATACCAGAAAATGACCATACTCTCGTTGGATGCCTAAAAAGTATTTGACAGAGTAAACTGAAATTTCCTCATTGCAGCCCTCCATAAGCTTGGGTTTGCTCAGCTGTTGGACAGGACAAGTAAAAAACAAACAAAAAAAAAAAAAAAAAACAGAAAAGGTGAACTTAGTTTTTTCCATTCTCAGCAGATTATTGGCCTTCCATAGCAACTGTTAACAGTTTGTTACTGAGTTGGGGGGGTGGGGGTGGGGGTGGGGGTGAGAAAATGGAAATGTGTTGTCGACTGGCCTGATTTTGGTAAGAGATATCTTTAGCAGTCCTGTTATATTTGAATCTAAATGCAGAAACAGTCAAATGAATACATGTATTTACTTGTCTTTGGTCAAAATGCATCAAAGGATATGTCATTTCACTTTTTTGGTTATTTGCTTATTTGAGGCAGGTATTTTTACTTTCCTTAATATTTAGGAGCAGGCCTTTTTTAGGTAAGTCTTACTGTTTTTTTTCTGCAAGTTTAAGATCATATGTGAGATAAATTACTGTTTAGCTTATATCATTAAATATAAAATTACATAGTAAGTTGGTGATTTGTACAATAGGTTACACAAGCATCAACACAAATACTAAAATGTGTAGATCCCTAATTAATGAAGTTAAAAAATGTTATTGCTGACACTAATTTGATGTTAAATCAAGGATTTTTTTCTGACATAAATGGACAATTATTAAACAGGTTGTATAAGCAGGAAATAAAAAACATACTTTTATTTCAATATATTCGACAGGGTTTATGTTTTTGACAGCTGCAGCCCTGACTGAATGATGATATATTTCATGACACCATTTCATGTTCTTTTATACTTTATTCAAATAAAATTGTGTTTTTATTTGGCTACTTGTAATTAAAACAAGCATTTTTTATTACAGTGACACTGGGAACAGAAAGGGATCTAATAAGTCCTGAACTGTAATAGAAGGCAGAATAGATGCTAACACTGTGTGTGTGTGTGTGCACACTCCAGAACTCAGGTTGAGGTGAAAAAAAAAATGGAATTGATTGTCAAGACACGAGACTTTACTATGAATTTGTACAATATATTTTTACTTGGGACTTAATGTTATGTTTTATTAATTAAAAATTATTATTTTTATTTTTTTTATGTTTTATTTTGTTTTCGTCCTTCACCTCTATTTTGTAAACTTTTCATACTAAATTTGCACCTTTTAAGACCTGCTTTAGGCTACCTATTCTGTACATTGGAAATCCTTTTATAAAAAAGGACAAAAGTCATGATAGAAGGGTTTTTGTGTTTGCACAAGTGTGTGTGTCAGTCTCCTAGTATGGAGCCGTGTTCTTTAAATAGGTCTATAAGACTTGTAAATGATCCTCGTAGATGTAACAATTTTTTTCTGCAAACAAAATGTTTTGACTTAATGAATGAATGCAAATGTTAACTTATCTTTTATTTTTACAAAACCAATTTTGCAGCAATAAAAACAACTGTGGCTGTAAAAAAATGTCCATGTAAGACATTTTTAACAACTGAAAATTGTATTTATTTATTTTTTTGTCTTTGTTTTTGTATCTCAGACATTTTTCAGGTGGTGGTGAAAACAGTAAACAAAGCAAGAGGTTTCTGTATGAGCACTTCTTTACAGATCTATGGACACAAATTTGGAAACTCAAAGTTTTTACACAAATGTTGGGTCGAGGGTGGTCATCCAAGTAACACCTTTCTCAGTCAGCAGTCAATCATATCCGATAACAATGTAAAATATTATGAGGAGTAATTTATACCTCCCCCTGCGACAGACTGGCGACCAGTCCAGGGGTGTACCCTGCCTTCGCCCATGAGTAGCCGGGTTAGGCTCCGGCAACCCCGTGACCCCGAAAGGGATAAAGCGGATTGGAAGATGAATGAATGAATTTATACCTCTATTTTATCGTCATTATTCACTGAAAATTTTTAATTCCAAAGCACAACAACATTTTCATAAATGCAGTAAATACACATTTATTATTATTATTATTAATTTATTTCTTAAATATTATATGTTCATTTATTTGTTAGTACTAGACAGGCTAAAAAGTTCAATGTAAGGAAAATGTTATCTGTAAATGTATTTATATATTTTTTCCTTCTATAACATCGACACTTATCACTGGAAATGGGCTGTTTATCCTATTTGCTGATGTGGAAATTTTTTTTTTTTTTTAGGTTTTTGTTGTTAAAGAAACAAAAATGATTAATAGATGTAAACCTCTTGTTGCTCAGGCTGTTGTGTTCTGATCTTCTCTTTATTTCAAGCAAGCTATTTTTCAAATCAAAAATTGGCAATCAAACACATTTTGACAAACTTTAACATATTTTGAAGCCGTTATTGCATTTTACTGCTATAAACTACAGAAAATCCTGTGATTAATCATGATTAAAATTCTTAAGCTGTGGCGGGCATTAAAAGAAATTAGAGGATGACAAAAGTTGTTCAAATGTTCAGCACAAACATCCCAACAGTTGTTGTGTTTCAATAACCTTTACTACGTGCCTACATTGAAAATTCCTTTTTTAGAACATTAACCCCACTGAGCTTTTGCCAAACACATTATTATTAAAAGAATCAGGTGGAAAAACCCCTGGGTTTTGCCTGGAATCTTCAAACAATGACCTTAATCTGTGTTAAATATTAATTGCAACCTGTGAGTTGCAACATGAAAGGAGAGGGTCATACATAAATATATAATTTTTTAGTATTTCCAACCTACACTTTCACCTTTGTGGCTGACAGTTTTTGATTCACGATGCACACAACTCAAACTAAAATCTTTTAATCTAAACCTCGTGTTTAAGAAGTACCTGCTTGTTCCTATGTTATCTTTTGTCAGCTAGAGAAGTAATAAATGTTTTGTGCAATATGATTTTTAGTTGTCTTCAAGTATAACAAATAAAAAAGCACAAGTATATGCTTTCATGAAAGATCAAACTCTTATCCTGTCAACTATCAAGACAATCACAAAAAGAATAAAAACTTACAGACTGTCAATGTTTTTCTGTACCTTTCCTGAAACATTCATCTTTAAAAAGAGCTAATTGTCATATAGACAAGGAAATCAACATCAAGAGCAAATTAATTCAAGCTAAAAAGGTTTTTTCTACAAATACATTTTGCAGTTTGGGAACAGTTTGTGAAGATAGAATGCCGTATAGCTCCATATTGACCGTTAGGTAAAAAAATAGCTTGGTGCTGGTTTTTCCTTGAATTAATCACAGAGGTGCCACCACAGCAATATCTGTGAGACTTACACAGGTGGACATGTGTTAGCACTGACAAGCTGACCACACATATATTCACCAATGCCATAGGCAGAGGTGGTCCTGAGGGTATAAAACAGCACTGTTCAGACATCTCCCCTGCAGAACATTTTAAGAAACTGCAAGCATGCTCAGGTTTCTTTTGTTGACCTCTCTGGCAGCCCTGGGTAAGAACTGTCTTGTTTTCTTACATGTTTTACACACCCTGCTCATGCAGCTCTGCATAATGCCTGACCAGCATGCTTCCTCTGTCTTTGTTTTGTTCAGTGCTGGCTGAGCTAAAGCCTGAACCCAGGTACCTGAGGGATGACAATATTCAGGACAGAGTTGTTGGAGGAGAAGTGGCCAGACCAAACTCGTGGCCCTGGCAGGTTTGTTTGAGTGGACTATAAAGCTGCAATTAGACAGTTTGTGAAAAAGAGTTATTTTAAAGTTCTGTAAAATCTGCAAAAGGGATTTGAAATTATCCAGATGCAGATTTTTATATAAATATCATCCAGTTTTTTGCTGTAAAAATAGGAACAGGTATCACAAACGTTTAAGAATAACTTTTTAAAATCCCCTTTGATATTCTTTGGCGTCATGTAAATTGCTTGTTTCATCAGATCTCCCTTCAGTACCTGTCTGGTGGTAGTTACTACCACACCTGTGGAGGAACCCTGATCAGGACAGGATGGGTTATGACTGCCGCCCACTGTGTGGACAGGTGAGACTTTAGAAAAGTAAATCAATAAGCAGGAAAAATGTATCCTTAAAATGTTGTATTCTGTCTTGTGGTTCAGTTCAGTTGTAGGACATCCTGTTGAAAAGTGAAATTTGCTTTTTTATTGCGGCCACAGATCAAGGACTTGGCGTGTTGTTGTTGGAGACCATGACATCTCCACTCATGAGGGTAAAGAGCAGTACCTGAGTGTCAGCCAAGTCTACATTCACCCCTCCTGGAACACCAACAATGTTGCTGGAGGGTCAGTCCTTCGGAAATGAAATTGCACACATCTGTTGTCATCCATTAAGCAAAAACATAGAAAGGAAATGTAACCAAACAGTTAGATATTAATCATTGAAAGTTTAAAAAATGTTATTTGAAAAAAAAAAGACACATAAGAATGTCATGTTTATGCCTTACAATTACATTACCTTTTGTTCATACAAGTTTTCAAGAACAAAATGTATTCTCAACTTCTTGCCCATTGTGCTAATCCAAGAAAAGTGCACAAAAATTGGTTAAAAGATAAAATGAATAGCTGATTAATATTTTTGAATTGAAAAAAATGCTGTTAAATAATAACTTTAAGTAATGAAGAGCATTTGGAGCAAAGAAAATGCTTGTTTTAATGACCAGTTTTGCTTTTATCCTGTTAGATACGACATTGCTCTCCTGCGCCTCTCTACTCCAGCCACCCTTAACAGCTATGTCCAGCTTGGCAGCCTGCCTCCCTCTGGTCAGGTTCTGCCCCACAACAACGCGTGCTACATTAGTGGATGGGGCCGCACCCAGAGTCAGTATTAAATCCTGATACATGCTATTTAATGTAAAGCATGTTGAAGAATTCAGTTGAGGTTGAGTTGTGCTGCAATGTGTGTTTGTCCTGCTGTCTTCAGCTGGAGGTCAGCTGTCTGCTCAGCTGAAGCAGGCATCCCTGCCTGTTGTTGACTACAACACCTGCTCCAGCTCCGGATGGTGGGGGAGCACTGTGAAGAGCTCCATGGTCTGTGCTGGGGGTAGCAATGAGTCTGGCTGTCAGGTGAAGCTTCAGGCCTTTCATTTTTTAAAATCTGGTTTTGATTTAAAATTCACCCAAATGTTTTATTACAAGTGTTTTGCATGTATATTAAACTATTTCTTCACAGAATTGTTTTAAGGATTTTTACTTTTACTTTTCTTTTCACTGCCTGCTAAATTGTTTCTGTTTTTTGGATTTAGGGTGATTCTGGTGGCCCCCTGAACTGCAGTGTCAATGGACAGTGGGTGGTGCACGGTGTGACCAGTTTTGTGTCTTCCTCTGGCTGCAATGCCTACAGGAAGCCCACGGTCTTCACCCGTGTGTCAGCTTACATCAGTTGGATGAACAGCGTCAGTATTTGCCCAGAAACTCATGTTTTTATATGGAAATGTTAAACAGGGATACAGGACTAGGATTTTGTTTTACTACATGTCATATGTTTTCATCTAAATTCATTAGTTTATTCAGCATCAAATTGTTTGATTAGACAAGATAAGTAATTTGAAGTCATTTGTTTTTGCTTTTTCAGATCATGGGTTGAGAAGAGGAGCCACGGAAACAAGGAGACTTCGATTACAATAAAATGCTCTTCCTTATGAATTTGCTGTTACTGTCAATTATTTATTTTTGTTTTGGGACCAATTTTTGTTGCAGAAAGAAAACTGTATTCCAATTCTAAAGTTGGCTTAGTATATTCAGATTGAGCGTCATCCATTTTAAAGAAGCAAAATAATGTATAAAGTAAGAAAGACAAAGTAACTATATCAGAACTTTAAGTTTTTGATTCAAATCAGTAAGAAAATACTACATTGTGATCAGGAGCTTTGCTAGTAAATTTTATATGAAAGCTATATATATACACAAACCAGTTATTGTGCCTCCTTATTAGTGCACCACTGTCACTTTGTTTTGAAAGGCAGAACAGGCAGAAGGATTTATGGCTTATTTTGATGTAAAATGAAGCTCTGAAATGTTTACTAATTCCATTATTTTTACATTCTGAGTATTAAATCTTTAATGTTAGGCACCATCCAAAACCAGTATCTAAAACTTTGTATTTTAGTCGTTTTAACATTTTCTTAAAGTATCTCTTTGCTGCTCAGGCAGCACTAATAAATCTGTATCTTTCAAGAAATCTGGTATTCAGACTTACCGATGCTGGACGGTAAGCAACAGTGTGGCCAGATGGTGCTGATAATGAGTTTACATCCTATAGTAAATACCTGACATATTGTCGCTGCCACATTCACTGTGACACTAACTGCATATTAAGGCTACAGATCATTTAAGTCTGTTAAACATTTAGAAGAAAGTAACAAAAAAAACATTTTTAAACAGGGTCTAAGCTGTACCTTTCTGTTCTTTCTCAATTCTAAATTTATGACTTAAAAAGTTGTTTTTCAATTGAACTATCCCAAATAAATGAGAGTCTTCAAGAACGTTCCATTTCTACTTTTACTTATATTGCTGAATTACCAGTTAACTCACTTTCATTACTGCTTTTGTCCAATTCCCATTGCAGATGTCACATCAGTTTATGTAACCAGTTTGTTTTGTGTATCATTTCATTCGCCAACTTTGACTTTAGTATCCATACATCAATTTTCTTAATCAGCTGTTTCCCATGGGATTGTGAGCTGCCAGGACCTGTCCTGACTATTGCTCGGCCAAGGTGGGGTACACCCTCAAAAGTCGCCAGGCTGCAGTGGGGCCACACAATCACACACATGTAATATTAGAGCCACCAATTTACTTATAAAGCCTGTTTTTGGGCTGGGGAAGGAAACTGGAGTGCCAGACTAAAACCAACGCATGCACGGGAGGAACGTGTAAACTCCACACAAAAAAGTCCCAGGAGGAATTTTAACCAGGGCCTTTTTTCACTATGAGGTGGTAACCACTGCCCAACTCTGCAGCCCTGAAAATATTTATATATATATATATATATATATATATATATATATATAACTCAAATCACATCAAGCATTTTTTATTTAGTTTTTTTTTTTTTTTTTTGACAATTATACATATATTCTATCATTGTTTTTTTAGACACCAAAAGGCTAGCTGTTTCAGGACCAAAACTGCTGCTGCACATACTGTAGGAAGAAGGTGGAGAGGTTAAAAAAGTTTTATTGCAATTTGTCAAATGTTAATCAGAAGAACAACCCCTTAAAGTAAACTTTGTAGATTTTCCAAAATTCACCAGAAAAGCTTTAAATGTTTAGTAATGCTTCTTCCTTCACACACAAAACTGAAAAAAACCCACAAAAATAAAGCAAAAAAGAGAAGATATGTGAACTCAGGTTTTGGCCAAATCATGCTACAACAAAAAAAAAGAACTGCTTCATTGCACACATCCCTTTTATTTGTGTACTTAACAGAACCACAGACAGTTAGAATTTCCACCTTCCTCCTTTAGTCTCTTTAAGTGGAACCACATTATAAGGTCTCTGCATCACAGCAACTAATGTTCCCCACTTTAATTAGTGGCAAATCACTTGCAGTGTCACCTCTAATGCATTCATCATTTTCTCAGCTTGATTAATGTTGTGATGAAGATGCTCACCTCTCAATCTAACACTCTGTCAGGGGTAAGCTGTCATGACTACAAGCCATGGCTTGAAGCATGTAAGTCATCTGAGACTATAGTGGTTTAATGTGGATAAAAAGACTAAAGGTTCTTTCAGTTTCTCACAGCGGTTTCTCTGTGGGGCTGATTTTTTCCTCACAACCTGCACAGGCTTCCTTTCAGATAATGAGCTCAGCTGCTTAAATATGAAAGTAAAATGAGTGCATTATATTTGCTAATAGGGTTTTGGTTGTGTGCTTCTGATTTTGTTGCAATTACCCGTTGTTTTGAAGGTAAATCAAAAGGGTTATGTTGGAATTCTGTTTCAGGAAATTGTAGGGGTCAAGTCCGGATCATGAATGAATGAATGAACAATTCTGCCAACTTGCTCTGTTTTAATGTGAAAAATTCTGAACAAAATGAAGAAGTTGATGCTTTGCAGAAAAACAAAAGGAAATTCCTTAATATTTCTTGATATTAAGATTTTTTTAATGTATTTTATTGTGACAGCAGCTACAGCAGATACTGTATTTGCAATGTTGGGATTTTACAAACATAATAATAAAATCTGATCTAATTACCCAAACCATAAAGTCAGAGAACATTGTGGGTCTAGTTTTAAAAAAGTACACAAAATTTTAATGCCTGACAAAATAAGCAGCAGACTAACATTTGCCAAAACAAATAAATCCAGATGCTTCTACTTTTATTCTATTTATTCTCTCCCCCAGAATAAAAGAAAATTTGCTGTAGTGTTTCGGTTTTTTAGCCATCTTTATAGAATTCAAAGTTCCTCCAAGCGAAACCAAGCTGATAAGAAGCTTTTTGCAACGTCCAGGAAAAGTCCTGAGTTCAGTGACTCAAAATTACGTTTTCAAAAAAATAAAGGCAGAAGCAGCCTACACAGTGGTGTGGTGGTTTCACCTCATGAGTCATGACAAGAATGTTCTGTTCAAATCCCAGCTATGTATTCGCTGTGTGGAGGCTGCAAGCTTTCCTATGTAGGCATCTCTTTAAAGGAAATTCATTTGTCCTTCAGGAGTGAATGTTGCTCTGCAAGGGACTGAGAATCTTTAAGTAGGTGGGATAAACTCATAGACCGTAAACAATTGTTTCTAAGTCAATGGATAAACTCCAGCTACCCAATGACCCTGCATATGGAATTAGAGATGGATGGATAGACATAAGGTTTCTGACTTCCTATATGGGGTAATTGAATTGAATCCTCAAAACAGTGGCAGTCTACTAAACAAACTGTTGAACTTGTGATACTTTTTCTACAATACTTTTTCTTCAATCACTCAAAGTACTGGATGTCTTAAGTTCATACAGAATAAAAGTGCATGGAATTCTTCACATGAATTTAACCGGTAAGACAGACAGCTGAAGTTTGTCAATGAAGATTCTCATTCATCTGAATTCACTGCCATGATTCTCATTCATGGGGTGGCCATGGTGCAAGAGTAGAGCATTCATCTTCTGATCAGTAGATCACAAGTTTGGTTCTTGCCCTGCCCTGCCCATGTGTCGAAGTGACTTTGGGCAAGGCGCTGAATCTCACATTGCTTCTGGTGGCTTTAGATTGGCGCCAGTGTTTGGCAGCTTCCCATTTCTTCTTGCGGGGAAACCATCGAGGTGTACAAAGGTGACTCCAGAACCCTCTGGACGTCAGTTAAGTCTACACAGTAAAATGATGAAAGTGTCTTTTTAAAAGGGTAAACACTGTCATCTACTGGACAAAAAGCAGAACTAAAAAAAAAACTTTAAAAGGCAACATGACCAGATAATTCAGAACCCACTAAGTCTCTTTCAGGGTCACTGGGCTGCCAACCAAGCTACTGTCAGGCAAAGGCAGGGTACACCCTAAACAGGTCACCAGCTACACACTCACACGTAGTGACAATTTAGAGTTTCAGTTAACTTATAAAGCATGTTTTTTTTACTGTAGGAGGAAGCCCAAAGCACCCAGAGAAAAGCCATGCATGAACAAGGAGTATTTAGAAACTTCACACAGAAAGGTCCCAGCTTGGGTTTGAACCAGGGCCTTGTCACTGTGAAGCTAGAGTGATAACCACTGCACTTCTTTTCAGCCTTGACCGGATTATTCTTTATCTTAAGTATAAAAACAGTTTTGTTGTTGCTTGAATGTTTTATGAGCTGAATTTAAGGTCCAAAGGTTAAAAAAGAATTAAAAATACAAATAAGCAAAATAAAAAAATAAAAAAAGCACTACCATAAAATAACATTCATTAATACTTTCCTTAAGAAAATGAGACATGAGTAACAATAATTGTAAATTGACATAAATAACCAGATTTAATCATATTGCTAACGTGATAGACATGTCAACAGTTTGTGGTTCACTGAGCAGCTGCTGTATTTGAAAATAAAAAGGTTCACTCAGCAACAGTGCTTTAAATAGGAAGACGTCAGATTTAAATGGCACGTGGCCTAACTAATGACAAGAATTTACATCGAGGAACCAACACTGAAGCTTGATAAAAAACTTGTATCCACTCAGGAGGATTACGTCGCTCAGGTTGTTGCTGTCCCTCTGTCTAACAGGTTTTCTGCAGGTGTTTGTCCCAGACAGTTGATTGTTTCATTTAAGTCTTTATTGCTTTTCAAACCTAGTTGGTAAAAGGAACTTAGGCCAGATTGGAACCTTTCACAGATTGAAAATGTCATGCTTTTGATGGTCCTTGAACGATCTTTTGCAAAATGTTCCAAACTTGACGGCAATACAACATATTACAACAGCAATACAACACCAAGGGATTTTTATTAGAGAAATGCCGTAACAAGAGTGGATCATTTACCAATTTTATAACCATTGTTCTGGTTATAAAATTCACCGTCATCATTCATTCACATTCATCAGTAACACAAGACAAAACAGATATTTTTATGTTTTTGTTTTATTTTATTTTATGTGTTCTGTTGTTAGTTCTTACATTTAGCTGGGATCTGTATTCTTTAGGTGAGGTCCATTGACTGTATATAAAGATGGACAGAGCCGGTTGATTAGCTTTAGATTTTTTTTTTTAGTAGCCCAGTTATAAAGTAAAACAAGAAGAAAGTGAATACATTGCAGAGAAATCCTAACTAATAAATTGACATTTTATTGTTGCAAGTAAAACTGAAAAGGAAAGCCCTAATATATATATATATATATATATATATAATTTTTTTTTTTTTGTGAAATGGAAGAATTGACACATTTAGGCTTTATACCATTTAACTTTTTAGATTATTTTAAGGGAAGTCTAGTTCGACAAACCTGTAGTAAAAAAAAAAATTCTTTCTGAACAGACATTTTTTATTGGTTTTGGCCTTTTGCTGCATCAAACATCTTCTTGCGGCCCTCCATGCCAGACATCGCCTCCACGTTCTTTCTCCAGTCGTTCACCTCCACCGTTTTCTCCTAGGAAATAAGCATAAGGACATTTATTTAGCATGGAGGGTCAAGTTTTTATCAGTTAATTTTATAGTTCAGGGAAATTCTGTCCAGTTCAAATTCAAAGACACTCATTTGTGATTGGTTAAAAGTAATTTTGCACAGTTTTGACTTGTGTTATACAAAACTCAAACTTAATTATTTAATTATAAAAACATAAAAACATGTGTAAAAACACACGAATGTATCATATTTTAAGTGCCTGTTCTTGGTTGTTTTTTTTACTTAACCTACCTTCTCTGCATCCTCCTTCTTGACAGATTTTAAGTTTGCTCGCAAATCCATGGACACTTTGTGCTTGGAGCCCAGAAGGGATCGAAGGATAGCATCAGCAGAAACCCTCACCCTTCTTAGGTTTGGCCTTTTAAACTTCCCTCTCAAGTCCTGCACCTTGATGTTCAGATCTTTGATCTATCGGAGACCAAAGAAGAAGGTCTTGTAGTTCAATTGATCTACACCGCTTAAGGTTTTATTTAAATGTCAAACTTCTTTACAACTTAAGGCCACTTCTACATATCTGAAGCAGAGTCTGGATGCATACTTCTCTGGTGTTGTGCAACACCTTGGCTTCAATGTCATACCGCTCTTCATCCACTACATCTACTTTGGCATGCAGCTCTTCACATAAGGCCTGTATGGTGGGAAAATAGGAACTTCAATAAATTATATTAACATCTCAAGTCACTGAATAAAAACATTTTTTGCTTTTCTGAAGTGTGTTCAAATTCACAGAAAAACAAAAAAGCTCAACGCAGAACTGGTACCTGCAGCTCTGCCGATGACAAGCCACTGGTCTGTACCAGAGGAGATTTCTCCTCTAGGTACTTTGCCTTTTGCTCCTCTTTTTCCACCAACTCCTGCTCCAGATCCTCCTTGGCCTTGGCAGCCATCAAGCTCTAACAAACGCAACAGAACAAAGTCAGGGTAAGTGTGCAACTTGTGTTTGTTTGACTCAATATAACGTTGACCTGAATGGATGCTTTGAAGTCACCTTTAGCATGAGCTTCCGAGAGGCTGAGATTTTAGATTTCCTCTGCAATAAAGTAAAAATGGTACTATTAATTGTAATATTTTATAGGAAAGTTTAGGATTTTGGAAAAAAAACTTACCTCTGGTCTGTGGATGGAAAAAAAACAAAACAAAACAAAACATAGACAGAAAGATTAATGTCAGGAATGCTAATAAATGACAACTGAGATTATTTAATAATTTGTAATCTCTAAATTATTAGACTAAAATATATCCAAAGTAACATAAAAGCACTATACGCTTACACTTTCTCCAGCATCTTGGTAATTCCCCTGCAAGACAAAAAAATAATAATTTTGAACCTTTTTAAGTACTCAACAAGGGACACCCCTTTGTTATTTAAGATTCCGATTTTTTTAGCTTCCCCACCAAGCTTTTCCATCACAGTGTAGCTTACAGAGGAAGACATAATTTAGATTATTGCTGTGTTTATCATATTTTTTGTGTAGTTATGAAGGTTTTTTGCTGTTGTTTTGTCGGGTATGATTGCGCCTGCTGGAGAAAATCATGTAGTCACCTCCCACTGTTGATAGCACAGTCCCCAGCCTAAGCAGTGAAGTGATGGCAGATGGGGAGAAGCACAGAGCCCCCACACCGGGGGCTGTAGCTATTCTAGTCAGAGAACACTGCAAGTTTTCACCCCCACTTTTCTGCTGGATTCAATCACAAACATTGACGTTTGATGTACTTAAATGCATCTATTTGTGAATTCTGGCAAAGATACTGTAGGCAGGACCAGGTTTGATACAACAGAATACCTTGCAAGTACGAACAAATCCAATGATCAAAATTCAAGATAAAAAAAATTGTCTAGCTTTTCAAAGCTTAAATCCAGGGGGTTTACACAAACACAATTGTTTCTAAATGTCCACATATACTGTGGATTTTCCATTTTAGAAGAAAAAAAAAAAACTGTCAGCAAATGAGACCTAATGGCTTCCACTCTAAATTTTTACATTAAAAACCAACAGGTTTTAGATAATAGTTTAAAAATACACAAGATATTAAAACTACAAGCAAAAATAATTTGTAATGTTAACTTACTTTACTTATTAGCCAAAAAATAAATAAATACATACATTTAAAAAATATTTATTTTGTTTTTACCTAAATAGTAGCTGGTGAGACATTTTGTTGTAAGTTTGGTCGTTAACAAAAACTTCAAATGCAATTTAACGTGATCACGATCCTTTTTAAACCAATTTCATATCTTTGGAAGTATCTAATATAACAAAATTGAAAATTCTTACCTTTCTGGTTGTTGTTGTTGATGCTGAAACAGTGTGTTGAAGTGAAGGGATGAGCCAAACCTCAACTTTTCTATCACACGGAGACCTAAATAGAAAAGCATGCACACATGCGCTCAAAGAGGGGGTGGTCTCAGAATAACAATGGTTTTAAGCCTCACAAGTGTTGACAGACGTGCACTCTCCTGTTCCTTATCATCTTTGAGGCAAGCAGGATGATCATGATCTTCAAGAAGTTTCACCCAAATGTGTTTGACCAAGTCTCAGATTAGGTTAATGCTGAACAAAGTCTATTGCTTTTATTTATGATGGTATGCAGATGTCTGCTTTTACTATGAAAAAAAAAAACGCTTTTGCTACATTTTCATTTCCTGCTGTCATTCTGAGCCATCCTGGAGTTCTGCCATTCAAGACCACTCACACACACACACACATCTGATATGGATAGTGGAGGGAAATACTGTTAACCACTGTTTTCAATAAGGAATACTTTTTCCAGGATACTCATTGTTTCAGCACCAAATAGAGGCAAATTTTAGAAACCTGTTGCTGCCACTTCTTGAATTTCAGTTACACAATAAAGATACGATTTTTTGGGGGGTATTTCTGCCATCTAAAGGTGGTTACGATGGTCACCTTTCGGCATATGCCTTCAGGGGAATAGCCACAGCGAATCAGCTTTTACTGATCTGCACATTTGGTTTGGCAGAGAGTTTTACCCCGGATGCCCTTCCTGACACAACCTTGTATTTTATCCGGGCTGGGGACCAGCCAGGGAGACCCAGACTCTGGGCCCCCCTTGGGGCTATTTAGTTATGCAGTAGTATGAAGGGTCTGGCCGAGGGACCCGCACTTGATTCAGCCTTCACACACTGTGAGAGACGAACTCTGGTGTTCCATGTACCAATCTTGCACGCAGCCGACTGAGCCATCCAGCCATGCACTATACTATAAAAATAGAAAATGACCTAGATCTATTTATTAAATTAGTTTATTTTTTTATTGTGTTGCAAAAGTACCGGATCGGGACTCGATATTGGCAGGTACTCAAAATCAAATTACTTGGAATCGGATTGGGCCCAAAAAACCGGATCGGGACATCCCTTGTTTTAATGCAGCTTTGTTGTTGACTCGTGGGACAGAACAAATAGTTGCCCACTCCCTGCCGCTGAGCTGCATCACAGCTGCAGCTGCCTGGCACGCCAGGCAGTGTACAAGCACCAGGCCGAACACTGCAGCTTCATTGTTTGTTTCAACAGCTGGCAGTTTGCTCAGTTTGATTTGGAAGAAGAACAAACACACTCAGATCACAAAAAACATGGTTTCAAAACCATTTAATAAAAAGAAAACAAAAATAGGTAAAGATATCAGTTTTCATGTTGCAATAAAGACATAATCATGCTTTCCTGGTGTTTATTTTGTTGCAGAAAAAAGAGATAATATGGACAATGTTAAAGGTTTGGGGGAATGAGAAAGATTTAGCACTGGCTTTAGTATAAAGTGTCATTTAAGACTATAAAGTTTCTACAAAAATGGATTCCATGGTCATTCATGCTTTTAGACATTAATCAGTTAGTGTTTTTATTTTTCTAGACATCTCAAATACATCATTCAGTTGATAGGCTTTTTTTAAATATGGTTTATTGCATAAGAAATTAAGACAATGTGGTGATCAAAATACAATAGCGTGCAAGTGCTTAACTGTTTTTCATCTGCACACCAGACTTTAAAGCATCACACTCGTCTGGCAAAAGCTGCATGTTTCAGGCATTGTTGTGAACTGCCTGTAGCTAAAAGGAAAGGTCAGATATTGACTGAAAGAGCCTGGAAGCTGTGATAGCACCAGATGCCAGCCCCACATGGGCTCAGGCCACAGGCTTCACTGAGAATGAGCCAGAGCTCCAGCTCCCTGACCAAAGCCAAAGCCCTTGGGACCAAAGTTCTTTGCATAGCAACCTGTAAATGAAAATACAGTGAATGAAAATTGGAAAACTGTGACATTAGAATTGATTGTCATAATCCTGCTTTGTGCTCATTAAGATTCGTAATGATCAGTATTTCATCATAACAAACAACAAAGTACTTTATTATTCTCTAGTTAAAAAAGTAACTTATCATTTCTGTGCACTGAACAGCCAATTGTTAGTTTTAAATTACCATTGCAACACCTTTAATTTGATTACAAAAAAGTGAGACTATTTGCACACAAGAACTCTCTTTAAGAGTGATTATTATATACTAAAAATACAAAAAATATTAATCTAATTAAAATGTTGTGCCAGAAGAACATCCAGCATGCTTTTTGGTTCTAGAAGATGTGCACGGACCTTTGCAGTAGATCTCTCCATCCCTGTCAGCAAGAGTCGTGGACTCCAGGCCTTTGCCACACTTGGCGCAACGGAAGCAGCCTTTGTGCCATGACTATTGAGCAAAACATTAAACACAGTTTGATACAGTAAAGTATGAAAAATTATGCATTCAATATTTTGAGTAAATACACTTGTTCATACATTGCCTCCTCCGACAACCTTCTCTGCTGCATACACCGTCTTCCCACATCGAGGACAGACATCCGAGCCTGCTGCTTTCTGGGCAAACTTGGAGGCGTTGGGGTTACTTGTTGGACGATGAGGAGCTTGTCTGGGAGGGAAGCAAAAATCTTTTCTGAAACGATGTTAACCAAGTCTCGCATCCTCTATTTGTTATGTCTTAATAAACTCAATCTGACACCTATATTAACTGCTGAAAAGCTAAAGAATGTGGAAGATGACTAACAGAGAAGGGTGCGAGATTGTTTTGCTCACACTTCAGGCTTGATTCCAAGACCTTCTCCTGTGTCCATATTCAGCGTTCCTGCTCCCCCTCCATATCCATAGCCTTTTGGCCCATACTTCTTGCCATAGCAGGATTTGCAGTAGATCTCGTCTGCATGAACAGCCACGGTTGTGCTGTCTAAGTTTTTCTTGCAGACCACTTAACAGGAGACAAAGAAATCCACAATTATTTGTCGTGTAAGTTCTCGTGTATTTCATGCAAACAAAATTAGCTTCACCTTAAAAAAACTGTTGATGCTAGAAGGAGGGCCTGCAAACGTTCCTTCTACCATTTAAGGAAGACTAAATCTTTGTCACGTTTTCTTTGGCTCCAAATAAGGCCTGAGACAGCTGAGTAGAAACCTGCAGATGCTCACTTCCCTCCACTGATGCAAAATTCTTTACATTCTTTCCAAGCACTCCCAGCAATAGAAATTAGTCATTGGTTAACAAAAAGCTTAACCTGAGAAACACTTACTGCACAGAAAACAGGATTTATGCCAGCTCTTCCCTTCACACTGCACCTCCTCAGCAAAGTAGACGGTTTTCTGGCAGCAGCCACATTTATTTCCTCCTCCAAAGGGCATTCTCTAAAACAAATACGAGTTTTGTAAGTTTATCTTCACAGTGTGTTTAATGTTCTTTTATTTGTCAACCATCAGATACAGACATATGTAGAGCCGTTAAAAAGCAAAACCCATAAAATGAAAAGTACCAAGCTGTTCTGATAAATGGCTTCCTCCTTTTTTCCTGTTGTGTCAGCCGACTGCAGAATATCTTTGACAAGCGTTTAGGAAAATGCTATAAAATGCAAAGTAGCTACATGGAGCTTACCTTTAAAAAAATGTTGTCAGTCTCTCAGCAGATTGGTCATTGGCTGCTATTTTAAGTTTGTTTTAATCAGGATGGAATTCTGACATGTTTCATATTCATAAAAAAACAAGACTTCCACATATTAAGGTGATTACCTCCTGGAATATTCAGAAAAAGTAGGACGTTCTCTTGATTTTGATTGCAGAAATTTTTTTTATTAAATTATTTTAACTGATTTTTTAAAAATACATTCTAATATTAAAACAATGGCAACTTTCCTAAATATTTTGTCTGTTCAGATGCTGATCCAGGCAGTTGCATCTCATCTAGCTTAAAAAAAAGATATGAGCTATTTAACTTGAAACTGAAAGAGATGCTTTTCAACTAAATTTATAGATGTTTCAGAACTTCAGGATTTGGTTTTTCAAAAAATGAGTTTTGATGAAAGCTTATAAAAAGAGAGTAAAAAAAAAGTAAAAAGGGATACTCTCTGCAGCTTAAACTTCTGCCAGTACGTGCTGAAATGACTAACTCGATTCTTACCTTCTTTGAAGTGTTAGGCTGCTTCTTTCTGTGGCCTTATGATGAAACTGGGTGATGACTCAGTTAGGAAGAGACATTTGTTTTGAGGAGGAGTATAGGAAAGTTGTGCAGACACCATGCAGTACTAAGGGAGGAGTCAGGGCATGGAGACACCAGGGAGGGAGATGGTCTAATAGACAGGAGGAGGGTGTGAAGGCATTAAGAGACAAAGATTCACTGTTCTTGTGGATCTGTCTTTATGAAAAGCACCCAAACTGTATTTGTTTGTCTCATTTTATCAATTTAATAGGATAAATAGGACTTTATGAATAGGACTTTATTAGGTACACCATGCTTGTACTGGGTTGAATTCCCTTCAGAACTGCCTTAATCCTTGGTGGCATAGATTCTACAAGGTACTTTAAACATTCCTCAGAGCAAGGATAGGCAACTCCAGGCCTCGAGGGCTGCATTCTTGCATGTTTTCCAACAATAACATGCCATGGCATGTTCTAATTGGCTGGACACACCTGAACCAGTTAATCAGTCATGAGTAGGGCTTGGATATCTGGAAATCACACAGACACTGCGGACCTTAAGGCCTGGAGTTGCCTTTCTCTGCCTCAGAGAGTCTCTTCCATATTGACATGATAGTATCAGGCAGTTGCTGAGGATTTGTTGGCTGCACATCCATGATGTCAATCTCCTGTTCCATCACATTCCATAAATTATTCCAGAAAAAAAAAAAAACATCTCCCACACCATTACATCACCACCACCAGCCTGGACCATTGAAGACAAGATGGATCCATTCTTTCATGTTGTTGATACAAAATCTGACCCTACCATCCAAATGGTGCAACAGAAATTGAGACTCATCAGACCAGGGAATGTTTTTCTAATCTTTATTGTCCAATTTTGGTGAGTCTGTATGAATTGTAGCCTGAGTTTCCTGTGCTTAGCTGACAGGAGCAGCAGCTGGTGTGGTCATGTTGTGCATTCAGAGATGCTCAGAGCTCGGTTGGTTACTGTTGCCTTTCTATCAGCTGGAACCAGTCTGGTCATTCTCCTCTGATCTCTGGCATCAACAAGACATTTCTACCAAAGAACTGCTGCTCATTTCTCTTTTTTGGACCATTCTCTGTAAACACTAGAGATGGTTGAGGGTGAAAACCCCAGTAGATCAGCAGTTTCTGAAATATTCAGACCGGCCCGTCTGGCACCAACAACCATGTCATATTCAAAGTCACTTCAAACACCTTTCTTCTCCATTCTGATGCTCAGTTTAAACTGCAGCACATTGTCTTTACTTAAATGCATTAAGTTGCTGCCATGTGATTGTCTGATTAGAAAATTGCATTAACAAGCAATTGGACAGGTGTGCCAAAGTAAAGTGCCCATGAGCGTATACTAATGGATAGTGTTGATTGTTGTTAGAAAAGAAGCTCTCTGTAACACAAAAAAAAGATGATTTGTGAGTCTTCTGTTTTTCTTCCTTCTGTTTTTTTTCCTTTATTTCAATGCCATTAAATATTATTATACACTTCATTTAAAAAGCTCCAGATTCTCAGTCTGAGTAAAGGGTGGGTGCTAATGGTTTTAGCACCAAAAGACATGATGACAACCTACTTGCATAGAGAAGACAAGTGTTTTTGGCAAAAAACAACAGCTGGGCTTGTTTGTCCCACCATTTTTACCAAATGCCAGGATTTGGTGATGTCAAAGTCGATGTAGGGGGTCAATCAAAGTGCTAATTTGGTAGTTTAAAACAAATCCACTTTAAATGCGTGGTTGTCTTTGAAGTTGAAAATAATCTGATTAAAAAAAAAATATATATATATATATATACTTATTTCAGTCATATTTTCAGTCTAATAGTCTAATAACTAAAGTAATCCAACGTAGAAAAAAAATCACAAGGCAATATGAGAATGGTGATAGAGTTGAACAGCATTAAACTGCTTTGTTAAAGTTAAAAATTATGTATTTTCTTAATACATTTTTCTATATCTTTCTCAAACATTATGTGATTGAAATTAAACACCCTAATCCGCATTCCTTACTAGTTGGTAGTAGTGTTGCATCACTCAACTGTACCTCTCCAAAAAATACCCCAAAAGAAGAAGAGGATTTATGGAAATTTTAGACTGGGTGTGTAATCAATCATCAACTACTTAGTATTGCTCTGTGGTGTGAGCAGAACCATTGAGCAAAGTTTAAACATAAATCCAAAAAAGAAAGCCCTTTCATGTCAAAGGAAAAAGGGAAAAAGGAGTGACGTAAATTGATATTTTGATTCATTTGATAAGAAAACAGGAAAATATGGGTTATGTTAGGTTTTCATAGGCCATAGCAAATAATGTTTTGCTCGTGTGTAACCGGAAATATAATTTTGTCCTTCAATTTCTGCAATTGGAAACTAGGTAAAAATGTTGACATGTTTTTTTTATTATAAGAATAATTCCTAGATTGATTACAGTTACCCCTTTGACTTTTTTCTACAAATTTTATTTGTTTTGTAGGCTGTATTTGTTTTGTAGTCTCATGTTTAAAACAAACATAAAACTTAGAATGTCGTATGATCTAATAATTGTGCATGAAATCTTAGCTACATGTACCTCTAATCGATACCTCTACTCACATGAGTAATCATTTTAATTAAGTCTGGTATTGTGAACATTAAAACATGGAGGCCCACTTTCATGTGTTTCAAAGCACTGTTGTTAATCTTTTAATTAAATTAAACATAGAGAAGATGTAATTAAGTTTGTTCTCATTCATCTCAGGAAAAACCAGGAAAAGCAAAAAGAAAAGGACACAATCTGCAGGATCTGACTTCCTTGCTCTCCGATCCCTCCAGGCTCTTCACCACCATAGGAAGAGACAACGATGAACTCGTGAAGCCTATTTATAGCCCGCAATGGCCAACACTAGCCCTCTGTCTCTGGTCTGTGGACATCCGCCCTGGCTAGTTAAATTATAAGAGATGTGCATGTGACTATACTGGCAGAGGAAAAAGAAAGGCTGGACTGACAGCTGGAATATTCTGAAGGAAGAGCGCGGATGGGAAGCACATAGAGAGATGTGAGGCAGGATTGCTGTTGGGCAGTGGTCCATCCATCAGTGAGTGGAGAAGCCATGGTTGGAGTAGTAGAGTTCAGCCAGGGTTCCCCTGCTAATGGTTCCTCTCCTGGAAAAGTCTTTTGTTGAAGCTGTGTCAAGTCAGCAGGTAAGCAGACAAAAAAACTTAAAGAGATGAGCTAACGTCACCCACAGAAAATGTGTAGTGGTAAATGACAATGCTTTCAATGAACTATAATACTAGAATTTCTTAGGTTAAAATAGGTTGTCTAGCGAAGGCTGTTTTATTTTTTTTTTTAAATATAAGGAAAAAACTAATTTAACACAAACTATAGAGAAGTTTCTGAGGTTATAAAGCAGGTGGGGGGAGGGGGATTACCATTCTGTTCTAATACTGATTTATAAAGTTGTAAAAAGGCAAAGATTTTGCATTGAACAATTTTTGCCTGACTGAGCTGCTGACATCTGCTGTGAAGCTGCTGCAGTTCTGTAAATCAGTCAGTAGAGGTCACACGTGGGTGACATTTGGGTTTTCTGGACTGGAGACACGCCCTGTTTCCTAATCCTATCTGCTGTCTCTTGTGTGCTTCTTGCCTATAGATGTGTTGATGGAGAAGGTGAATGGGTTCGCTACTTAACGCAAAAGCATCCAAGCTTGAAGTTTGCATGTGATGTAAGAAAGGTGAAGTAACAGGCTATGAATTGTAATCTCCAAAGCCTTGTGGGCTTGTTGACACTATCTTTTCACCTTTAATTAGGCTGGAATTGTGGTCATTCATGTGCAGGAGGGTTCATGATGAAGATAGCAATTTATATCTCAAGGTCAGACAGCCTTTGTGAAGCATCTTTCAGCTTAATAACCGTTTCTGAGCATTTCTGTGTCCAGCCACTTCAGATATTGGATTAATCCTCATTTATCTGCAGTTTGTGACTCGGCACCAAGTGCCATTTCCAAATTGCCTAAGTCTATCATGTCTCATGACAAACTGAAGTGTGTAAAAGGCATTTCCTCAAATTATTACTCATCAACAAACCATCTATGTTTCCTCCTTATCTCACCAGTGTGCTTGTTGTTTCATTGCTCCTGGCACATGCTATTTGAGTCCCACTACACATCATTGGCTTTCATTCACTTTCTAAGTTGATTGTGTTAGTCATTTTGTAATATTTGCCAGCAGAACTCACACAGGGGATAATCTTAGTGACACTTTGTAATCCCTACTTTCGGATTAATTTAAAAGTGTGTGAGTCCATGCCTCTGTCAGTCCTTCTTTTTAATCTGACACCACTGAACCAGCTCCCATTTGGCCCAGATTCTTGCAGAGGGTCATGGTGAGGGATCCTGTGCCCTGTAGCCAGCCATCTACAAACAGCCGGTGACAATTCGAATTAGTTCAGTTGACCGGTTCTGGCTGTAACTCATGACAATGAGCACCAGGCGGAAAAGACACATACACAATCTGCAGTGCTGGGTTGGGACACGCAAACACAAAAGGATGCACAGTCAGAGACACTTTTAGGAGCATTTTATCAAGTGAATGGCCCAGTTTTAGCTCAGCATTTTTGTGCAGACACTTGGACTGGAACAGAGCCAGATCCATTTTCCAGAGTGTGCCTACTTGCTAAGTAGTCAGATGCACAGGCAGGAACTGCAGCAGAGTATTGGTCTTGATTATTGTTATGCAAGCAGGAGGAGAGCAGTCCCACTTTGATCCAGACATCGGACGGAGGTTGAGATGCCTCGTTCGGAGCTGCTGTTTACTGCCTCTGCTGAAAAGCTGCACATCTAGGAGCAGCACAGTTTGCACTGTGCATTGGAAAAACGGATGGAGTGAAAACACTTGAACATCGTTGCATAGCATCCTCAGTCTGGGATTTGCTTCCCTTTTCTTTCAGCTCACCAAGTTGATTCAACCTATCTTAGGTAAGTGGCATTTTTTTCAATATGATATAATTGGACTGCTGATTAACAAAATGATGCAGTAATTTCTAAACAGTGAAGTTGCTGTGATGATATTCATTTCAGTTTTTGTGGGTTTGAATATCCATCATCATTTTCTTTGTGCACCCCTCGTCATGTTCATGGAAAATCCACTTCTGAACAACTCCTTAAGTTGTAGTGCAATCCCTTGAAGTATTAGTTGCAGGGTAAATGACAGTCCTTCAGAGTTTTGCAGATTTTATCCTATTTATCATTAAACTTGAAGGACAGACAACATGACCTGCCTTGTCATGTGTTTGATGGAATGTTTTGTGCCCAGTAATGCTCCTGGAATGCTGAATCATACCAGTTTGTACAGCACCATGCAATTGCTTCAAGCTTTTACTTCCTATTGTTTAATGCTGGGAATTGTGCATTTCCTCAAGGACTCTTCATCCAGAATACTATCTTAGTTGTATCAAATTTGGGCAAATATAACAAAAGCTTAAAAACTACTATTTTTTACTTGCTTAAAGTGCTTTGGTGGTCTTTCTGCTGCTCACAGTTAACAAAAATCAGTCCACAAGTTAGAAAATTAGGCAAGCCTTTATAAAACATCCAGATTTTTGCCACTTTGTGTTGATAATTTAAATCTTCTTCTTCTTTTTTAAACAAAGAAAGTATTATATTTTAACCACACTTTAAGTACATCATAGTAGTCCACGGGTAAATGTAATGTAGATATTTTAATATGTGTTTATTATTACTGTAACATTTATTTACTGTGATATTTTGTGCTTTTCTTAATACTTTTATGGGAGGCCTTTATGTCCAAAGGGGCTTGTAAATGCCACGTCTTAGTGTCCTAATTACACCGGCATTAGATGTTTGTGTTTATGCTTACATGAAAATGTTGTGGTGTTTATTGCAGTTCAAAAACATGCTTCAATAGAGGACATTTTCCACCTTATCTAACTCAAAAAAATATGTTTTGACCCAGGAAGCACGGATAAATATTTTATAAGTTCCTTTAAAGATGTTATATAATGATGAGCATTCAGACCACACCTTCATGACTGAAGGAAGGATGAGTCTTGTATTCTGCAGCGACAGACCTAATCTTTTTAAGTGTGAACTTGACATTAGCAAAAAAGTGTGGTCAAGTTGAATATTTCATCTGAATGTTAAATCAAAAATGTGCTCATATGTGATTTTTTTTTGTGTGTACTAGAACCACAATGCTTTGCTGAAGTTCAGACTCAGTAAGGAAGGTGGTTTGTTGCTCCACTGAGGTTTATGAATGGTTTTCCTTTTGAGTTCAAGCGAATTATTTAAAAACAAATTATGTTTTTTTAAGCCCAACATTTCAATCTCTGATGCAGCCAGCCCATGGGCCAGATGGGGGCAGTCACATCAATTAAGAACAGGAAAATGGGCTTTTAGCCCCTATTGCAAAGGTGGGCAAACTTTTAACTCGTGGGCCACAAAGAATTCTAAAATTTGACAGAAGGGCCGAAACAGGAGCAGATCTGTGGTGTGTTGTGGTAGTTCACCTCATTAGATAAAGAAATTACATGGGATCTGGGATAAAACATTATTTAATTTTGATTGAAAAAAAATGCAAATATTTTAAAACAGAACATTTTGGTATTTTAATTTAAATACTGTGGCTTTGTTCTTATTTAGTGCCAATTGCACAGATGGGTTAATGTACTTCAAGGAAAAATGCAAACTTAGAGAAATTCTGCATTCATGTGGTGTTGGAATGATCTAAAAAATCTCTATTGGATTTGGAAAACACTTATCAACAGCAAATATTCCAACACCATATGAATGCAGAAGAATTTTCTGCACCTAAACAAAGGTCATTTTATTTTTAGTGCACCATCTATGGGGAATGACCAAAAAATAAAACATTAGTAAAAGTGTTCTCATCTAAATTAATTTCAGTTTAGGGGGCCAAATTAAATAGTTTGGCAGTCTGTTTATGGCCCCCAGGCTTTAGTTTGCCCAGCCCTGCCCTACTGGCTCATAATAGTTGAAAAGGCAAATTGGTGAATCTGTTTTTTTCTGCTGTTAACTTGAAAAGTGAACTCAGAATGAATCAAAAGTAACATAAAAGTGTAGCTCCTACTGCCCTGGATTATTTTGATTACTTTGATGTGTTACAGTCCTTGTTCTGGTCAGATTAAAAAGCTTCTGTACTAACTAAGCATCTATAAATAGTGTAGTCATCGCAGGATTGCAGTGGACCATACCCATATCTTTATACCATTTAAAAAGCTAGTTTCTTTCAGAGCAGTAAGACTCAAAGATTCTATAGTGTAAAAAAAAATTGTGCGCTACAAAAGCAAACCAGAATCAAATCCAGTGCAGCAATGTGTATCTAATCAAGTGGATAGTGTGTGCGTGGTGCATTCTTCCAAAAGTTATGAATCATTCTCAGCAGGACATGTGGTGTTGCTGATAATGCTGAGTGTGTGAACTGTGAGCTCCACATCTGGTAGAGTAGTTATGGTTCCATGCGGTCGAGGATGACCATGAAACACTTGACTGACCTTTCTGTTAAACAGTCTAAGCAGCCTGCAGGAAACAAGCACAAACTTTACATCTCTAATGTTTACCTTTAAGTGCTCCTTGAGGATGCACAAGACAGATGCCTTACTTTGCTTGTTTTATTGCTAAATATTGAACTTGAAATGTCCGGTGAACAACAGCTTTTTCCGAACTGATGCATTTTTTAAAACGCCAAGCTGTAGGATGGTTAGTTATAAACTGTCTGACTAAAGGCATTTTTTTTGGAGCAACCTAAGATGGTGTAAACAGTGCCCTAGTGAATGATTCTATATTTTTTGACAACAGCATCTAATTTTCCAGTTTTGAATGGGCAATGTGAATTTTTTTTAAATAATCCTTTTTGGAAATAAATACATTGAAATCACCTCTGCTTTTTTTGCAGATATATATTTCAACATGCACCATTCTGTCCAAGTTCAATCATGCATTATGCACTTTGCATTCCTTACAAGTGTGTCATTTGATTCCCACACTTCATGCAAAACTAACTAAAGAGGCCAAAATCCTCACGTGTGCGTTTTTTTTTTTTTTTGCTCTGCTTTCTTGGATAAAAGTGAAAAAACACGTTTGTTTGATAATGTATGACCTGAACACATACTTTTTAAGGCATCCCTGCAATTTTGACTGTGATGTTCAGGTTAGCTTGCAGTGCCCTTCTTCTGTCTGTAATACAGCAATCCAGTTTACAAAACCCATGAGACGTAACTGCTCACACTTTTTGTCTTGACAGGGCGGCAGTAGAATATGTCAATATCTTGTTTTTTTTTTTTTTTCTTGTACACCTTGCATAACTACTGGAGGATGCTGTTTGTTTTATTGTTGTGGGATTTTACATCCATCGCTGCAGAAGATTTTGTACTGATCCCCAAGGGCGCCACGTCATCTTAGTTTTTCAGATTACGGTAAATATTTTATGTGAGAAAAGCAAAGCAAACTTGACATATCAAGGAGAGACGGCCTCAATGACCCATGGCTTGCAGTGTTGAAAAAAAAACTTGCATGTAATTCTATCATGAGGAAAAATAAGCTTTAAAAAAAACAAAAATCATTCATTTTTGTTATTTCATTTTTATGTTGTATTATAGTGACTTAGTTAAAAACTAAGACGTTTAATGTGCTGCAGCTGTGTTTTTGGGGGATTAATATCTCAACTGCTCTAATCATATATGTTCAGGAGCCATAGAGGCTCAGGAGGTAAAGCAGGTTATTCACTTATCAGTACAGGTCAGTAATTGAATACACCTCCCCCATTCCAGGAACTATCCTCAGGCAGAATGCTGGGCTTCTTCTGGCCTGTGATGTGTTGCTGTGCAAGATTTTGGAGAAATAAAAACATACGAATGCTGCATTAAAAAGGCTTACATATGCTGGTTAAAGCAAAAAAAAAAATTGTAGAGATGACACAGTATGTCACTTCTACAAATACTCTTCAGTATGTGCAAGTGTGTAATTGAAAAAAAAAGTTATCAGAAGTTCAATAAAAATAAACTCATTAAACTCATGACTAAAATGACATCTTTCTGACCTTTGCTCATTTCATCAAATGTTTTATGTATTTTAATTTCAGTTTCTTTACAGTTGAAAATTGTGCTGTGCTTTGATTTAATTGAAAGTGTTGGGTTAGTGAAGTAAAGCTTTGTTCCTAAATGAACAACAAAGAAGGATTAGCGCTGCTTCACAATCTGATTATTTTTTTAGGATTTTAGTCCTTTTAAAGCTGCACTTTGGCTGAATTAGGTGGCTTGATTACACAAAGCTGACAAAGTCTTAAATGCCTAAAGCTGTCACTTTTAGGACTTTCAGAAAAAATACATTACAGCCCTTTATTAGGGAACTAAAATTGCCTTATAAAGGGTAATTCTCTGTAATCGGCTCACAGATTTACTCGCTCACTGAAGCGTACTTTCATCTCAAAAACTGCTATCAGATTTCATTGAAAAAACAAGAAAAATGTGCTATTGTGTGCCTACCCTGAACTAGTAATGTCCAGCTGTCACTTCATAAAGAAAAAAAAATAAAACAAGTAAACCACAATGAAACAAATCTAAAATAAAGAGAGAGAGAGAGAAAGAGAGAAAGAGAAAGAGAAAGAGAAAGAGAAAGAGAGAACCTAAATTGTTTTGGTCTGGTACTCGAAAACTCAAAAAAGCTTCAGCATTATCTATAAAATTTAGTTGCACACCTGGGGACACTTTCAGTAACCTATGAAGCCTGTTTTTGGACTGTGGGAGGAAGCTGGATGCAAGGAGAACATGGAGAACAGAACCGGGAAACTCCACACAGAAAGTTCCCATTGGGGTTTGAACCGAGAAAGCTGGAGCGCTAACCACTGCTCCACTGTGTAGCCCCACTCCTTTATCGGCTTTTTTAAAACATAAAACAGCAGTTCAGACAAAGCAAAGAAGTAAAAATTAAGCAAAGAGTTGATAAATTTAGAGAAAAAGTAAATATATATCTATCTATCTATATATAGATAGATATATATCTATCTATATATAGATATATAGACAGATATTGTAATTAAAGAACCCTGCTCATTTCAGTTGTCACAGTTTCTGTTTGGCTTATGACTACTAATTTTTTTTGCAAAGATAAGGGATTATGGTTATGCTACGCAATGTAATTTGTCTATCTGGTCATGTATGTATTTTTTTTATATTTTTTTTTATGTATTGTGAATTTACAATTTTGCCTTTGTTTTTTTATTTTAGTTATTCAATTATAAAGTTTAAGTTTAATAAATTATATGCATATAGATGTCCAAAGGTTTATTTATTGGTGAATTTCAAACATTTAATACAACAATGCTTTTGTGCAGCTCTTTGGCTTTTAAAACTCAAAACAATAATAAATGTGTGTCAGATGTTGGCAAAGTTACCTTTTTCTCATGTTTGAACTCTTCATAGTCTCTACACTGATCAGTCTGAGCTGACCTCATAACTTTATCTGTCTTGAAAAGCTGGGACATTGGAGGACACGTTTAAAATGAGGAATCTGGGACTTGGTTCTATTTATAACAATTAAATCAGGTCTTGGGTAGAAGTAGATAACAGCCTTGAGAAAATCAAATTTAGGAGCTAATGTAATGATGCACTCTTTGAACTCTTACCTCTGGGTGCTGTTCTTCACAGTACAGAATTTTAAATGACAGCTAAAGCTTCTGTTTGTCTGCAAAGACACTTTTAATGGTGAAACTCTGTTTTTGATGTCAGCTGATGTGAATCTGACCAGATCTTGCCATACAAGAGGTCTTGAATATTTGCAATAATAGCAATGGAAAAATGTAAATTGTTTAAATTGTGTCATCAACAATTAACTTTCACAAATCTATTTGCAATAATTTGCCTCCTATCTTCAGCACTCATCGTCCGACCTTTCCTTCAAAGCAGCATAAAGCTCTCTGAGTGGTTTGGAGACTCTCCCAGAATAAAAATTGATGTTGTGCCGACAAGATGTTGGTCTGCACATGTATCTTTAGTTTAACCTCAAGCTTGATTATAGGTTTGCTTGAAATGGGTAGGAGTTTTTTTTTTTTTTGGTTCACTTCTTGTAGCGCTGCCTGATGCCCTGAAGTCATGCAGAGAAGAAGCTCAAAAGTGACATTCCAACTGAAACAGAAACATGAGCTCCATTACTGTCACTAATGAGATTGAAACAATTATCAATTTTGTCCTATAAAGTTAAATGTGGAAAAGCGGACTGTATAAAGCTGTTAGACACTTGCAGATAATGTTAGTCTTATGTCTCTTCACTGGTTTGTTGTCCTGCTGTATTGATTTGCCTGCACTCTCTAAAGCAGCCCGTTGGCCTAAATTGTATTACTGTAAGCTGCATCATACTCCTCTAAGTGTGGCTTGTCTGTTGAGTGGAAGTTGGCTGCCCTGCAACATGCTGTTAACTTTACTGCCGCAGCTTTCAAGCATTAACTGCTGGAGCTGCTTCACATTCAGGTAAGAAGAGATGCACTTAACTGCTTTGCTATGAGTTTAGATTTACATACAGTAAACAGTTTGCATCTTTTTGTTAGATTGAAAGAAAAAAGGCAAAAAAGATTTTATTGCATCTGGCTGTTTTCATGGATGTCTGTCTGGATCGGTTCTACTTTCAACATTTGACTACAATCTCTGTCATTATACATGGGGTTCAGCAGATGATAAAAAGATATTTGATTAGTAAAAATGAAAATAAGATGCAAAAATGTGAAAAACAAATTACAGCAACTCTGACGTAGTTGTATGAGTGTGATGGCCTGCTGAAAAGAGCAGCGTTTTTTTAACCAGAGTGCAGTAATACACGAGTGTGTCGTGTGTCGTTTTTTTACGACTTTGTTTGGTGGTGTGCCCTGTGATTTTATCAAGGAAAAAGTGTACCTTGACTTAAAACGGTTTTAAAAAACTTAAATAGAGACAGCACTAATGTAATAGTCTAGTTTTTGAAATCCTATAATATTTCATTAAGTCTGTTTATTTAAATTGTTACAGACATGAACTGTAGAAAACTTTTTTTTTCTAGAGGTTTCCAGAAGATATACGATTCTTGTCCATCACTGAAAGCCTACAGTGATTCTTTTAAAAGAACAGATCTTAAAATTAATACACCATGTGTGTAGATCATACTGTTCTAGTATGTGTTGTGCAGTTTTGACCGTCAATTAATTTAGAATCCCTCTTTGCTAAACAATGCATGACAGATACAAAGCCTGAATTTAAGATTTACAATTCACTTAATACTCTGAAACAGCTGCACATTCCAGAGAGTCTGCTGCACACAAAGTTTCCAACCACATGACCGGACGGCTGAATGAGAGCATGAGTGAGTGAGAGGAAGAGGAGGGGAGGATTGGTTTTGGGTGAAGAACTATTATATCATAATTTGTCCATTACAGCATGAAAGCAACCTAAAGGCCTTAAATCCATACAAATTACCAGTTAAAATTTCCAGACCGAGACACACATTGAGATAAAAAAATTAAGATTAATGATGTTTGCCTGACCTTCAGTTGCACTTTTTTTCTGAAATTGTAAAGAAGATGCTCTAAGACAAAATTCCCTAAAGATTCATAAGGAACCAAACCCTTCGGGTGAGAATAAGTAGCCTATATGGTATTTTCACTTAAAAGAAAAAATCTGGTAAACTCTAATTGAATTAAAGCATTGTGTCCATTTGGAAACTCCATATGCTTCAAAAGCTTTGCCAAATGTCTTTCTTGGACTTTTACTCGTGCCCTCCATTGTGAGGCCTGCTGTGAAGGCTGGTGGCAGACTGACACCACTTGGCATATGCAGCGTGTCAACTGCTCCTTTCAGGCCAAGCCAACACTGGCTGTCCCACCTCGGCCAGCAGGCTGCAACTCTTTGCCAAACATCTAATAGCTCAGCAGTACCACAACCCCACCCTGTCTTATTTATCATCCTGTGACACAAGATAAGAGTACTGTAGATAAACCATTATTTAACCCACAGTGGAGATTTGTGGAGATAATCAATTAAATAGAAAAATAATAAAAGGATTTATCAAAAAAGGAATGAATTTTTAAATCCTATTAATTAAAAATCTTATTTTTACTCCAATGATTTAAACCATTTGTGTTTGAGCTGTTGTTTTTTTAA
Source organism: Adrianichthys oophorus (assembly GCA_036245035.1). Lineage (NCBI taxonomy): Eukaryota > Metazoa > Chordata > Actinopteri > Beloniformes > Adrianichthyidae > Adrianichthys > Adrianichthys oophorus. The sequence continues at coordinate 16,798,870 of BSAI01000073.1, read as the reverse complement.
GTGTTTACATGAGTGAGTCTGCGTTTGAAACCACTCAGGAGCATTATTGCCTAAAATAAAAAAATTACTGATCTCTTATAAGAAGTCTTGAACTATGATTTTTGAAATGCTTAATAGAAATTCATCTGAAGAACTAGCATTAATGTCGTGTGGCAGCGGAAGAGTTCTACGGTTTGTAAATAAAAGAGAGATTGTTCTGTACTAACAAGGCATCATTTCGTCTAAATACAACTAGACTGTTCGTCCACAACTCACTGAAAATATTTACATACTGTTTACATTTTTTTTTTTTTATTTCTGCATTCTATGTTGTCTAAGTGTCCTGCTCATATCAGAAAAAATGCATAGTTACTCCTTTAATTGTATTTTTCTGTATGGTAAACAATATTTGTCACCAAACACTACAATAATATAACTTTCTGGCATGATTGACAGAGATCAACTGTTCAAACTGAAAGCTTAACCTTTGTAAAACATATACCGGTACTTTGAAAGAAAAATCCATTGATTGCTGGTGTAGTTTTAAAAGGAGAATGGTTTGTTTATAAGAAAATGTGCGGGGAAAAATATTATAAGCTGGTTCAATTCAGTTCAGCTCAAGACTTTTTATAGGCTACTTTTAAAGCTGAAGACATTATGTGTGTAAAGAAAGTTACAATATCCATCATATTGAATATGTAATAGGTTTGAAAAAAATTAAATTAAAAAAGAAAAATCACAGAATTGAAAAAAGATTTCTGAATTATGCTTTTTTTTAGCTGTTTCTCTGTAAACCATGCATTTTGAAATTATTTTATTATCACAAAAAATGTGCAATGTTGTTTTGCTGTTCAATCAAATATTGTATTGGATATTTGAGTTTGACAGATACTTGCAACCTAAACTAATTTATAGGGTTAAAAAATAAACTGAATATCAAAGCATGTATTTTTTTTTATTTTAGTGTATTTATTTCTTTTGTTATTTGCCACAAAATGCTATCTATCAAATCATCTTTGTGCTAAGACAAAGATTTCCATTTCTTAATGTTTTGAGTTGCCAGATTGTAGACTGAAAAAACAGCCCCTTATCTATGAATTTAGTAAAAATACCAGCCCCAACGTTGTTATTATTACTATCATTTTAGTTGTTAAATTGTCCCAAGGTGTGACAGAGTCCTGCAACAGACTGTTGTCTGGTCCAAGCTGAAGCTCGCCTTCACCCAATAAGAGCCAGTAAGGCTCTGGCAGCCCGGTGACCCGGAGGGATACAGTGAGCTAAGAAAATGTATTTCTATGAAGCCCCTGAAGGGACATAAAGTAAAAAAAAATAAAAAATACTTGTTCCTGGTGCCCACCAATTTTTTTCTGGTGAACACAAGAAACCAGTAGTCTACTAATTTTTTTACGTCTGTCTCTTTATTGTCTCAGCATAGTTCTCATTGTGTTTAAGGGAGGTGATTTCACCAACTTGTCAAGATCTCCTTCACTTTCCTGGTACATTTGACAATATGTACCAGCAATATTTGGCAATATTTGACTCTTGTGTCACATGTGTTTTTCTGTCTCTTTTTGTAGATTTTAGCTCAGTCACATCCACTAACCATGAGTAGTGGAGCCAACATCAAAGCTCTCTCTCAGAGCCGGAACGACACAGGTGTCACCTCAAGTCTGCCTTTACCTCAAAGCATGATGCCGTTGTCCAAGATGGATCCCAAACAACAGAAAAGCTCCCTTCCCAATCCGACAGTGCAATATCAGCACTCAGAAAGACGACAGTCTGCATATTCCTCATCCTCTGCTTCCTCGGGTCCTGCAAACCTGCTGAAGGGTTCCACTTTGAAGAACCACCTGCTGCAACAGAAGACTAGCATGTATTATCACAGGGGTTCGACAGCTGCAGGGAGAACTGATGGAGTATGTTCATCTTACAGCAGCCCTCGGGTACCAAAGAGAGAAGCTCCTCGCTCCAAAGACACATTAGACCTCTGCAATAGTACACTGACACAGAGGGCTTTGAGAGACCTGCAGCTAAGAAGAAATTCCAACAAGAACTGGACTTTTGGGAAGTATCGTCAAAGAAATGTGGAGAATGCATGTCAGGGTGACACCTTTCACCGTCTCACATCTAATCCTCAATCAGGCCAGGGACGAGGGCGTCTTCTTTACTCTAAAAGCTTGAACGGCAATGAAACTTCAGTGGTGTCTTCTTCTGTACTGGAAAACTTCCACAAAGATGTAAGGAAAAGCCAGGAAATGGGCAACCCTTTGGAAGAAACTGTTAACAGGAAACGGCATTCCTCACATCAGACATTCAACATGGCACGCAGATCAAGTGAGCCAGGAAAAGTCAACATGGCAGCTGTTGCTCCCTTCAGGTTCAGGTGAGGGCAGCATTTCACCCTGTAAGATGGAGAGATGAGCAGAAGCATGCAGATTGATTTAGGATACAACATAACGGTGTTCTATCACAGGACTTCATCTTGACTCAAAATTTTCTTTTGGAAAGATTTATTCTATTTCTTTTATTATTGATTACTTTAATTTAGATTTCAGGTAGATGAGGACGCAGACGCTGCTGCTGATAATCTGAGTGACTGCTCCTCTGACTCCATGGAGGTCTGTTGTGATGATTTAGGTGAGTCTGCTCACTTTGATCTTGCATTCCTTAGGCTGTAAACTGTTGAATTCCTCCTTTTGCTGTTCAGATGCTTTTAAGCAGATCATTAAATAAAAATGAAAATAAAAATAACATCTCTTCTTAAGAGATCTTTAGCAGTTATTTTAAAGCAGTTTTTTCCAAAATCCATGTTGCTGTTTTTCATATCCACTCTAAAGTATAGAAAATATGTCACTACTAAAGAAGATAATTTAAAGGGCCTGTATCATGCAGAGTCAACGTTTTATACTTTTAAGTATATTATAATGTTAATTCCTCATGAAAAACAACCCCAAGGCGGTATTTTGATCCATCCATGCATCTCAGAGCATTCCTCTAAAACACTGCTCTCTGAGCACCAGCCCCTCCCAATTCACATGACAAAAGAAAGTGTGGGTACCTGCCCCTTTCAAGAGTCTGTGCACCACCACAAGACAGACACACACACAAACACACAATTTTTTCGTGGTACTAGTCGTGATCGGTAAAACGCTTTCATTTTATATGGAAGCATCCATCTTTGCAAAAGTTCGGATGTTGTTTGTTTCACGAACAAAACACAGACACGCTGACAAAGCCGGCTCGAGGTTGACGTCATTAAAAAACGGCGCCCACAAGGAACAAAAAAAGGTGCCTCAGAGAACGTGGCGTCTTACTTCTGAGTAGGGAATGAGCCCGCAAAAATGACTCATATTTCATTAAAAAATCATTCTTTAGTGTGCCAAATGTAATATATTATTATATACAGTATTTGGATATAGTTTACTCTGAAAGGCTTAAGAATAGCATGATATAGGCCCTTTAATAAGTTTTCCGCAGTTTGCAATGCCAAAGACTCAACAGACCAGATTCTCAGACTAAAATGGGTCTTTCTTTAGAAGTTTGAGTTTCTTTGGACTAAAAATAACTTTTGCTTCAAGTTTTTTTCTGTCATGAAAACTGTTTGGTGAACATTTTCGGTAGACTTATTGCTCAAACTGTTCAGTTCAGCATGACAGTTGATCTCACCATATCTGCTGCCAACTCATTACAATGATTTTCCTTCTGTCCTTGTCGCCTAATGTGTTCATTCAGACCTGATACAGTACTTATTTTCTTTCTATGGCAAAAGGAAACTAGTCGACTGAAAAAAAGAAAAATACGTCTTTTTTTTCAGACAGCACTCTTAATCCAGCAGTTTTTATTGGCTTTAAATGTAGCTGACAGAGACTCCATTAAAATATCTCTTCATCGTTGCCTTTGCTGTCTAAGAGCTGAGGAAGAGCTTACTGTTTGTCCTAAGACACTTAGAAGCCCAAGCTTGGTAATCAAGAGACTAAACTGTAGCTTGTTTTTAGCTTTTGTCAATATGTCATTACATTGGAGGAACATGAGGGACATCTCTGAATGAAGGCAGCTCATCATTAGCTCATGCAAGTACAACTCAATCAATTACATCCAATTAGAAAGGGATTACATGAATAAAGCACTACTGTAAATGGGTCATATTGATTAAGGAAGGGAACAGATGCAACTGACTCCAAGATAATAGTTTTAACTGCAGACCTAAATAAAACATTTCAAAAGTGAGATAGGAGTGTGTCTGTGTGGGGATTTGGTCCTTTCTTGCTTGAGTCCCATCCAGTTGTCACACACTGAGTTGTGTGAAATTTACTCCCTGCATTTGACCGTGGTCCTTGGGGGAGCAGTGAGCTGCAGTCACACTTAGGAACCAGTTGGTTGAATCCCCCAATCCAACCCTTTAATGCTGAGTGTCAAGCAAGGAGGCATTTAGTCCAATTTTTTGGGTCTTTGGTATTAATCAGCCTGTATTTGAATTCACAACCTTCCAGTCTCAGGGTGGACACTGTACCACAAAGCTACTGAGCTGGTTAATGTAGCTTTCTTGTGTAGAAATACGCCTGCAAACAGAGAAGAGCTGACAAAGCTCAGTTGAGTCACACAATTACAACTAGACAAAAAGCATACAATAAAAATAATTTAAAAAGAAACTGTTTATTATAATGATAATAATGAATGAATGAATGAATGAATGAATGAATGAATGAATGAATGAATGAATGAGTGAATTAATGGTTGTTCTTTAGTTTTAAGGGAATTCATTCAAAACAAAAAATGGTGAATGGAAGTTTTTTATTCTGCAAATTTTTGACACATTTTTGGAAGATCTGAACTTAAATAAAAGACTAAATATGGATAATGTTCAATTAGCATCAATTAACTCAGGACATTGTACACAATGAACCCATAAATCAACAATGAGATGTATGCATGTAACAGATTTTATGTGTAATCAACTGTGTTACCTACTTTTCAGAAAAAAAACCTTGATAACTGAGTAGATATGTATAAGTTTTCTTTTCAGTTAACCCCATATTGCTCATTCATCAGGATTAGAATTCCACTGTCGTTGGAGAGGATTAGGCATCATGGGGTTATATTTGTTTAAGTTTAGTTCAGATTGTGAAGCATTTGCATATCAAATGACTACAAGGATGCTGAGATACTTGCACTCTGTACATGTCTCTGTGTACCTCTGTTTTTTGACCATCATGCTTTCACTGACTCACACTCATACCTCCAATTTCTATCGCCCAAAATATGTAGCTCATGTTGCAAAACTCATTTCCAGTACATACACGGTGAACGAGGCATTTGCTTTGATTTATTTAATATATTAAATCATTTTATTCCATAGCACTATACAACACAGATTCATCAATTTTATCTCGTTTTGAGATGAGGTGAAACTTTTTATTGTTTTTTTTTTACAATTAGTCAGAATTTTATAAGCACAATCCATGTAAAAAACATTTACATTTATGTCTGGTGTTTAAATGACATCCTGAGTATCTTTATAAATCAGAGATGAGAGGCTCCAGCTGGCCTCCCCTGGGAAACTCTAAGCCAGTAACTAAGTGGTCCTCCGTTGAAAAAGGAAAGAAGCGAGACTGAGCAAATGAGTGGTTTGCTGGCAGAATCAGTTTTCATTTGCTTTTTTTGGGAGTTTCTCTGATCTCCAATGGTCAGACAGCAGACGTTAAATTTAGTCTGCAACCTTAGTGAAGACGATCAAACTTGACTATCTAGAGGAAGTAAAAGACATAACAAGGTTTCCGTAGGTGAACCTGCGGAAGGATCATTATCACGCACAGTCTGGGCTCTGAAACTCAATCTCTCGAGAGGGGTTGGACTCTCTACCATTCTGGAGTTGCACATGGTGAGAGGTGGCGGGCTGGGGTGGGCTTACTTGTGAGCCCCCAGCTTAGCCGCCAAGGGTTGGAGTTCACCCCGGTCGATGAGAGAGTTGCGTCCCTCCGCCTTCGGGTGGGGGACAGGTCTCTGACTGTGGTTTCGGCTTATGGGCCGAACAGCAGTTCAGAGTACCCAGCTTTCTTGGTGTCTCTCGGAGGGGTACTGGAAAGTGCCCCAACGGGGGACTCCATTGTCCTCCTGGGTGACTTCAATGCCCACGTGGGCAACGACAGTAGCACCTGGAGGGGTGTGATTGGTAGGAACGGCTTCCCTGATCTGAACCAGAGCGGTGTTTTGTTGTTGGACTTCTGTGCTATTCATAGTTTGTCCATAACAAACACCATGTTTGAGCACAAGGATGTCCATCAATACACGTGGCATCAGGACACCCTCGGCAGGAGATCAATGATCGACTTTGTAGTCGTTTCAGGAGACCTTCGGCCGTGTGTCTTGGACACTCGGGTAAAGAGAGGGGCAGAGCTGTCCACTGATCACTACCTGGTGGTGAGTTGGATTTGATGGCGGGGAAGGAGGCCGGAAAGACTTGGCAGACCCAAACGTAGTGTGAGGGTCTGCTGGGAACTTCTGGCTGAGCCCTCCGTCAGGGTAGTCTTTAACTCCCACATCCGGGAGAACTTCAAACAGGTACCAAGGGAGGCTGGTAACATTGAGTCTGAATGGACCATGTTCTCCACCTCCATTGTCTCTGCTGCTGTTCGGAGCTGTGGTCGCAAGGTCTCTGGTGCCTGTCGTGGCGGCAACCCCCGAACCCGTTGGTGGACACCGGAAGTAAGGGATGCCGTCAAGCTGAAGAAGGAGTCCTATCAGGTCTTGCTGACTTGTGGGACTCCAGAGGCAGCTGACAGGTATCGGCAGTCTAAGCGAGCTGCGGCTCAGGCTGTAGTAGAGGCAAAAACTCGGTCCTGGGAGGAGTTCGGTGAGGCCATGGAGAAGGACTATCGGTTGGCCTCGAAGAGGTTCTGGCAAACCGTCCGGCGCCTCAGAAGGGGGAAGCAGCTTTCTGCAGGCACCATTTTCAGTGCAGGTGGGGAGCTGCTGACTTCGACTGGGGACATTGTCGGGCGGTGGAAGGAATACTTTGAGGATCTCCTCAATCCTGCTGACACGCCTTCTCTTGAGGAAGCAGAGGCTGAGAGCCCTGGGGTGGGGCTGTCCATTACCCAAGCTGAAGTCACAGAGGTAGTTAACAAGCTCCTCTGTGGCAAGGCACCGGGAGTGGATGAGGTCCGCCCTGAGTACCTCAAGTCTCTGGATGCTGTGGGAGTGTCTTGGTTAACACGTCTCTGCAGCATCGCGTGGCAGTCAGGAACAGTACCACTGGACTGGCAGACAGGGGTGGTGGTTCCCCTTTTCAAGAAGGGGGACTGGAGGGTGTGTTCCAACTACCGGGGAATCACACTCCTCAGCCTCCCTGGCAAAGTCTATGCCAGGGTACTGGAGAGGAGAGTCCGGCCGATAGTCGAACCTCAGATCCAAGAACAACAATGCGGTTTCCGCCCTGGTCGTGGAACTGTGGATCAGCTCTACACCCTGTCCAGGGTGCTGGAGGGTTCGTGGGAGTTCGCTCATCCTGTCCACATGTGTTTTGTGGATTTGGAGAAGGCGTTCGACCGTGTGCCCCGTAGTGTCCTGTGGAGGGTACTTTGGGAGTATGGGGTCTGGGGAGCCTTAGTCAGGGCTGTCCGGTCTCTGTATGACCAGAGCAGGAGCATGGTCCGCATAGCTGGCAGTAAGTCAGACCTGTTCCCAGTGCACGTTGGACTCCGGCAGGGCTGCCCTTTGTCACCGGTTCTTTTCATAGTTTTTATGGACAGAATTTCCAGGTGCAGCCAAGGTCCGGAGGGGGTCTGGTTCGGGAACCACAGGATTTCCTCTCTGCTCTTTGCAGATGATGTTGTCCTGTTGGCTTCATCGAACCAGGACCTCCAGTATGCATTGGAACGGTTTGCAGCCAAGTGTGAAGCGGCTGGGATGAGGGTCAGCACCGCTAAGTCTGAGGCCATGGTTCTCGACCGGAGAAAGGTAGTTTGCCCTCTCTGGGTGGGTGGAGTGCTCCTTCCCCAAGTGGAGGAGTTTAAGTATCTTGGGGTCTTGTTCACGAGTGAGGGAAGATCGGAGCGTGAGATCGACAGGCGGATTGGTGCTGCGTCCACCGTTATGCGGTCGCTGTACCAGTCCGTCGTGGTGAAGAGAGAGCTAAGCCAGAAAGCAAAGCTCTCAATTTACCGGTCGATCAACGCCCCAATACTCACCTATGGTCATGAGCTCTGGGTCATGACCGAAAGAACGAGGTCCCGGATCCAGGCGGCTGAAATGAGCTTCCTCCGTAGGGTGGCTGGGCGCTCACTTAGAGATAGGGTGAGAAGCTCGGTTACCCGGGAGGAGCTCGGAGTAGAGCCGCTTCTCCTCCAAATCGAGAGGAGCCAGTTGAGGTGGCTCGGGCATTTAGTTCAGATGCCCCCTGGACGCCTCCCTAGGGAGGTGTTCCGGGCATGTCCCACTGGGAGGAGGCCCCGGGGAAGACCCAGGACACGCTGGAGAGACTACGTCTCTCGGCTGGCCTGCGAACGACTCGGGGTCCCCCCCAGAGGAGCTGGAGGAAGTGGCCGGGGAGCGGGAAGTCTGGGCATCTTTACTTAGACTGCTGCCCCCGCAACCCGGTCCCGGATAAGCGGAAGAAAATGGATGGATGGAACCTTAGTGAACGGAAATTTGTCAGAGTAAGCTGCTATTTCATTTCATTTGTGGATAATTAAATTATAAGCACAGTGGAAATAAAGCTTATGTAAGATTTCTGGTGAATAATCTTACTTTATAATTACTCCACTTTCAGAAAGTGCTCTTCGGTGACACGTGAAGCTAACCTTACTAACAAAACCACATTCATTTTGAGCAGATTCAGACCAATATAATCCAAACTATTGATAACAGTTAATGAGAATGTTTTTGAAAAAAAAAATCTAAATGTTAATCATAATAGCTTCTTTCTAGCATTCCAACTAGCACAGTGAAAGCCTGCTAAAGTTTTCTCTGGAGACTCACATTATAAACCCTCTGACTTCAACACAAGTGGTGGCTGTGGTGCAGTGGGAATGCAGTCAACTCCTGATCAGAAGATTGCAAGTTCAAATCCCACTTGTCCCAATCACACTGTACCCCACATTGACTCTGGTGGAAAGTTGGTGCCAGTGTTTGGTATTGGAACTGCCATCAGTGGGTGAATGTGAGTGTAAAGTGCTTTGGGTCTTCAAGAAAGGTACAACATTTCTATTTAAGTCTAGGACAAACACATTTTACATTTACCGCAATACATCAAAGTTAATTTTGTAAAAAAAAAAAAAGTTAGCCATAGCCACTTTGACAATGAACTCCATGTTGCTGATGAAAATCAAGGTTAATGTCAAAGGACTCAAAATGACACTCCACCCAGTGAGAATTTTTGCACTGAGACTAGAGTGGCAATCACTAAACCACCATGAATCCCCCCATGGTTAAAATTAAATGCAATTTGAATGCTAATATGTCCAAAAACCTAATTTAAAAATAACCTGGAATTAAATAAGTGGATGACCTTTGATTAGAACATTCTAATTCACCTAAATTACAATGGAAAAATAGGATAGTGCCTTAATTGTTCTCAGTATACCAGTAGTTTGTCCTCTACAGGTGGGTGGAGTTCTCCTGGCCCAGGTGAAGAAGTTTAGGTATCTTGGGGTCTTGTTCACAAGTGAGGCAAGATTGGATTGTGAGATTGAGAGACAGATTGGAGCAGCATTTGTTGTTATGGGGTATGGGTTTACCATTTAGTTCACCTGGGGATAGCCCCAAAGCCTAATTTTACTGCTTAGAAAACACTTATATATATATATATATATATAAACAGGCATTTATAAACTTAATGTTGCAACTTATAAATATTTCAATAGTGGCTGGATAGCCCAGTTGGTTGGGTGTAGGGCTAGGTTCACTTCCCAGGGTAAGCAATGAGCTTCATCCAGTGTGGATCCTTAGCCAAGACCCTTCACGCTACTGCCCACATATGCTGCCACAAGGGGGGACCGAGTCTGGGTCTCCCTGTGCCGGTCCCCAGCTAGAATAAAATACAGGGTTGGGTCAGGAAGGGCATCCGGGGTAAAGCTCTCTGCCAAACCACTTGTGCGAATCAGTGAAAGCTGATTTGCTGTGGCGATCCCTGACTGCATGTGCTGAAAGGTGAACAAGACATTTTATGTTTTATTTCTTTACTTTTGACATCAGCACATACAAGGTCCTTTCAAAATAAAGTATGTCCTGTGTCAATTAAGATTCTCCTGCTGCTGTAGATTTACTTGCAATTAAAGACTTTGCCTCTGATCAGCAACTGGCCAAAAAATAAGGATATGAACTACTATGAGTTTGAACCTATAAACCCCTCTGACAATTGGTCAAACCCTTTACCTTCATCTGACATGTGTGCCTTTTGGAGGAATGGTAAAGCTCTCAATGCCACTTGATTTAGTGTAATGTGAGCAGTGTTCAAAGAAAAAAAGACCATTCATGGAGCTGTACAATTCCAGCATTCTCTGTGACTATAACTTTAAACAGAAGCATAGCCAAGGGTTTATGATTAAGGCCTACTGTTGTCAGCAATCACAGTAGTTGAACTGTTCAATGAAAAATCAAAAAAGATGTTTGTGCAGTGAAATAAAAAGTGCCATAAGCAATTACCCAGAATTAGAAAGAAAGAGGAAAAATACAAGTGCTACATGTAGTTTAGATAATTTTATAATACATAGTAATGTATTCTGTATGTCTTTAAATGTTTTTATACTCAAGGATGTGCCAATACTTCTCCCTAAAAAAGACTTACTTTGAAACAGAAAAGGTTCTACTTTCAGAAGACAGGTTTAAAAATGTTTTGTGACAAGACAAAGGAAAAAGTGGGATGGAACTGGCTTGCTTTAATCAAATGCTTTGATGATATCACACATGGCTCCTAATACCTGCTTCATCCCAAAGTAGCGGCTGTTTGTTTGCTAATTACTACTTTTTACCAAACTATAAATGTTCAGAATGGATGTTGCTGCCTTGCTCTCAAATAATTTGGGATCATTTCTTTAATGACAGTGTGCATTAAGCACTGTGAATCAGGTTGTCTGTGGTTTTCCCCTTTAAAGCACGTGTAATGGACTTCCTAATGTCATTGAGGGCATTGCGTCATAGCTGCTTAGCAGCACAAAAGTGATTACATATGCCGGTCAGGGAAAAGCACAACAGACAGCTGCGTAATTTACTATGTGTGGGGATATAGCAAACACACACACATGGGTGCACGCACACATGGAGTCACTCATGTGGTCAGCTGGAGAATATGGTTAAAATCCAGAAGACTCAATGCCTCTCTCCCTGAGAAGTTTCTGCTTTAAGAGAGTAAACAACTTACTTTTTTCTTAAGGTGATGAGTTTGTTTTGTTTTTAAAATACATTAAGGTCTTATAGTGAAGAAATTAATGAGGATGGATTGAGGTTAGCCTTTCACTTTTTGCTTAGAGGCTGGATAGCACAACATTTAGCAGTTTAACGGTAGATTTTACTTTCTAGCATTTTGCAATAAGCACTTTAATCAGTTCCAGAGTTTTGTCCATCTTGTAGCCTGCTTTTGCTAACCAGGATTATGACCTGGGACGTCACCCCAACAATGTAAGACCAGTAAGACCTTCATGAAAGCCTGCAACAGGCTGTCCTGCAACAATTTGTTAAAAAATTCCTGTTCTCTGAAGCAGATCAGCTGATCTTTGCATAATGAGAGAATGGTCCTGTCAGTGATCAGGAGTCAGCTGCATGGGGAGTAATCTCATGATGACGAAGAACAAGTCTTGACATTGTTTTCACATGGGTAATTGCCAGATCAGTGTTTACGGTCCCTGAGCAACCCCAAGTGTCGGGATAGCCATATAAAAAACTCGGTCAAGTGTCTCTGAAACCCACTGTGACAGATAAAGAGTCCTCCTCTAACTATTGAAACTAACCGGCCAATAAAACAAACCAGTTTTGCTTTATAATGGAAATATCCTTTTAATTTGAATGTCTTGATACAAAAGCTATCAGTTTGAAGAAATTCTGCTGTTTGTGCACAACATTGGTACCTGTGCAGACAACATGAAGGCAAAGAGTGAAATTTGTGTCCATGGAGTGGCATGTGTGAGCTGCAGTGCCTCCTGCTTCTTCCTGAGGAGCACTAAACCTTTAAAGATGTTTGAACTGGTAAGTCAGCAAAAAAAAAAAAAAAAAAAAAAGTCCTGCACAGAATAATGTGACTGGATTTTCAATTTAGGATTTGTCTGCACTTCTGCTGTGCATGCAAAACCATTCTAACTCTCAGCTAAGGACATTCCCAACATGTGGTTCTGGGCGTGTTACTTCCTTACACTGGCACATCTTGTGATTCGCTTAGCCTGTTGAAGTGAACTTACAGATTTTCAGACATACTGCTGTCATAAACCAGATCTCTCCTTGCTCATAAGCAAACAGAAAACAAAATGCATATCCTATTTTCCCTCCTATTTTTTTTTTTTAGATATTTTTGTCTCCAGCATAGTTGTGTATGACTCTAACATACCACTCTTTTTCTAGCGTGATTTATCCATCCTTAAATGTCAAATAGATATCATATGGAAGCTCAGACAGGACCAAGAGATAATCTGGATGCACTGGTTGTGACATTGTGTGGGGTTATACTTCATGCTGAAGCACATTCTTACAGATCTAAATGTATTTTGCCTCATATATTAATAACCGGTGCACCAGCACAATTCATACATCAAGTGTATTGAACACCGGAGGTGTAGAGGGGGAGGGGGAGAACAAAGGATTTGCAAAAAATGGTGGCAAAACCTGGTCTGCTAGAGGGTGCCTGCTTTTTAAAAGCCACATTCCCATTGCCTGCTTCCAATGGACAGATTCTGCTAAGAAATGGCCAAACCTGTTTAAATGAAGAAGGAATATGACCAGAGGAGGAGGCATGATGAGAAGGGGAGGGGGAGTCAGCAGAGAGCAGGAGGGAGGAGGGAGCGCTGTTGCGTCTGCCGCCGCTGTCATACTGCCGCTGCGCAGTTCAGGAGCAGGAGGGTGTGCAGTAGGGAGGAGAGTGGAAAAAACGGAGGCGAGGAGAAGGAAAGGGGAGAAAAGGAGCGCCTGGGCAGCACTGCAACAGCAGCAGATGCAGCAGCCGGTCAGGAAGAAAGAGGAAGACTGAGAGGAAGAAAAGAGAGGCTGCAAGACTTAACTGGAGACAACATTTTTTTCTGTGATTTCACACAAGAAGGGTGTAAGGAAGGTTCTTTTCTCCATCCTGATGCTTTTTGATACGCTCTCATGCAGGAGGTGTGCCTGGCACTAGTGCAAAAGGTATAGGAGGACCAATAATGGAAAGGACAGATAGCACCAAGGCTTACAGCCAAGGAGATGGCAAAGGAGTTGGCATGGCAGCCAAGAGGGCCAAGTCTGGAGTGCCTCAAAGCACACCACGAGGTGAACTAAAGGTTTACAGAGCGGGCAGTTCTGAGGGTAAGATACCAGTACCATCCAGTCTTCGCAAACAGAGGTCTATGACAAACCTGGCTATCCTCACTGATGCTGAGAAGAAGCTGCACCTTTACGAGCCAAAGTGGTGTGATGACATTGCAAAGACAGGAGCAGGGCAGAGCAAGATGAGCAAGCCAAAGACAGCAGGAGGTGGCAGCAGTTCTGGAGGGGGTGCCCAGCTCTCCAGAAACCTCTCCAAATCTGAACAATCATTGTTCCAGGGCAAGCCTAAGCCCTTCAGCCCTCTAGCTGCTCCCTCCGCTCCCAGCAAGCAGAGTCGAATACCTCGTGCTCCTTTTGCTGAGGTGAAGCCATTGAGCAAAGCACCTGAAGATGGAAAATCAGATGATGAGATCCTGTCCAGCAAGGGAAAGGTCAACGTGAAAAAAACTGGAACCGGAGCTGGAGGGGAATCTGGTTCCAAAAGCCAGGAGGAAGAAGGAGGAGACAAGCCCTTCTTGAAGGTGGACCCAGAGCTGGTGGTGACAGTGCTAGGGGACCTGGAGCAGCTGCTGTTTAGTCAAATTTTAGGTAAGTTCAGCAGTCCCGCCTCCTTTGGAAATCAAGCACCAACCATTAGCTCTGTTCTGTGCAAATTTCAAAGTCAGCCACACGCCCCCTCTGATACGACAGCCACATAACACCTAGCTAATGCTGCAGGTCCATATATTTCCCATAATGGATGTTTCACAGCTTACTGAAATACATCCTTGTGTTTAGCAGGCATGTTGCTCCTCTGACAGTTTAATCAAATGCAGCTCAAGCTCTCCAGTTCGCATGAAGGTGCATGCTTTGTTGAACATCATGGCTCTATTGTTCTTCCTCCTCCAGCTCGACATGCTTGTAGTTGGTGTCTCTGCATATGTGACTGCTCTTGCTTCTCTATTACATGCGTTGGTGGTTACATGTTTGCCTCAGGATAACTGTGAAATTTTACTAACAGATTCTCTATTTGCTGGAAACTGTATTGTTACACCCAAAGCTTGATCCACTGCTGTGTGTGTCATCCAAAATAAATTAAAAAAAAAAGGACAGAAAAAAGAAATATCGTGCAACAATGATTTCATTTTGGTTACACATTTAGCCTCCTCCCTCCCAGCTCTGTTCATCTGTGGAGCTTTGACTGATAGTTTACACCCTCAGTAATACTGCATTACAAATAGCAGAAAAATGTGTTTCTTTCTGTTAATGACCCACTCAAGTGAAAATTGTGTTTTTGGTGTTTTCAACATGTTCTTGTAGCATTTTTTCTCGTGATGGATGACATATTCAAAGAAAATAGAAATTGTAACTGAGTCTGTCTTAATTCAAATTGAGGTGAATCAGGAGCAGACGATAAAATGCAGGTTGAAAAAGCTTGGAGTTGTCACATGCAAACTACATACTGTAGGCCAGTAGGTTCTGGCTCCACTCCATTCTGATGCGTCCACTTGTAGACGAACGAATCAGTGTATATCTTGGTTTTCCTCATCTGAGCTGGCACCTGGCTCAAAACTGTACAGCTGGATAGCTCGGCATTTCTGTTGCACCGCCAATGTTTGCTTGGGATTGTCTGTTAACCAGCGAGAAAAAGTGTAAACAAAGGTATGATGGGAAATGTGGGCAGGCTCCACCCACAACTCGGAGCTAAATTTCTGATGAACTCCTGCCACTCTGCAAAAACTATAGAAAACAACACAGGTTTGTTTTGTTTTTGTCTATTTTCTCCCAAAAAAGAACACAAACATATATAAATAAATAAAATACCTCTGGAACACTTTTACAATAGATCAAAAGATGATTATGCTGTGACTTTAATGTATAACATTTTCATATGCATAATATTTATACACTGAATACTTGCAGGAAAAGTATTATTTTTGATTATCTTCACTGATGTTTTCAGGTTGTAAATTCCTGTTTTGTATTTTTCAGATTAAACAACCTTAACTTTTATACTTCATTGGTTAAAAAAAATCAAGTACTTTAAATTGTCATGGATTTTATGATAAATTTGCAATCATTTATTTTTGTAATTTCCATGCAATAAGCTTTTTCTGACCTATAACCATGTTACGCACCAGCATGCATATCTTAATGTTCATCACAAGAGCATATGTCCTAGTGCATGTTAATGAACACATCTGTAGGGATTTGTTCTGTTATTCATGCTTCATTATATGTTTGTCACACATAATGTACAAGTAAGAACTGTAAACACCACAGGACAGATGACTGCATCAAGGCCTTCATGCCCTCTTAAACTATCAAGTCTGGACTCCAAAATTGCTTGGAGGTGTCACCACACCCTCCTCGTCTGCAGTTGCAACTCATTTTCTAGATTTTTGTGGTCTCTTTATGCTATCTGACTTAAATAGTATGCCATTTAAGTTAAGCTGCTTTAATAATACGGTGTCTAAATAAGAGTGTTCTTGAGGCATGCTTTTACTTCTAAATATAGTTAGCTTGTTTGTTTACTCATGACATCAACAATTGTCTTGTTAATTCAAGTCCATCAAACCTTGGGTTTTCACTGGGCTCTGAATCATTGGCCTTGTCATTATTTCTGGAGTGAATACTTCTTTTTGACAAACAGCTAACATGCCATTAAAATGATAAGTTCACTTCCATAGAAAAAAGGGAAGTACGCTACAGGGAATGAGCAAACCAGATTTCATTATGATTGTACTCGAGCTGTCAACCCAGATTCCCAGCAATGCAGCGAAGGGCTGCAGCCCTCATTTCTGAAAAGGTAGACAGGTGAACCAGAAGTAACATTTAGCATAATTATCAAGATTAGTGACGGAAGGATTAAATGTGTTCATTTTTGGAATATATTATTATGTGTATTATTTAGCTCTGTTTGTGTTTTTGTTACTTTCTCTCGAATCTTTTTTTTGCCTATAAATATGCTTTCTCTTCTGTTTCTCAAGGAAATGCCTATTTTTCCAAATTACTTAAAGACAATTGTATTCCAACAAAAAATAGTTTAAAATCAAGCATGAACCCTTAAATGCAGCAGTTCTTCTCAACAATCTTTTTGACAATTTAAAAAAAATGTCTCAACATTTTTTGGAGGCAATTGCTTCTTAATTATTATTTTTTTCATGGTTAGGCATTAACCAACATCACATTGACCAATTTTCAAAATATAGCACATATTATTTCTCCCCGTGTCTCTGCTTCAGTAACTTGATCTATTAACAGATGTTTCACACGTGTGGTTTGTACAGTCCTACATCAGGAGAAATATAAAGGCAAATACATAAAAACAAGAGTTTCCATTCACAATAAATCCTAAACGTTCTTCAAGAAATTAGCAGAAAATTAAATACATTTAAAGAAATCATGAATCAAAGATAATAAAGCTTAAATTCCAAGGGTGCTGTTCTGAACGTAGTACCCATAATGCTTCAGAAGCACTGCATGACACCATAGGGTCATAGTGATGCACATAATCCACAAAAGAAAGAGTCACCAAAACGTTTTAACATTTTTTATTGTGATCAGTGTAGCTTGAATTGGACTTTGCAGACATTGAACATTTCATTTACATTCTGTGGTGGGTGCATTATTGGAAAAAAAATGCACAAAAAAAGAAAATTGAAGTTTTACATTTTTTAAGGTGACATTTTGCTGACTTTGTTTATCAATTTATCATGAAACAATGCAAAATAATCTTTGCCCACACATGCATGGTTGGGAAATGCAGGTAAGGAACTGGTCGAGTCTTTCGATGTTTCCGATCAGATTTCAATTACAACTCTGATAAAATAGACTCAGAATTGAGCACCTTTTGAGGTTGTAAGCATAGATAATTGAATAAAGTGTTTTAAAAAAAAAATAATTTTGTTTTTTTGTTTTGTTTTTAATTTGGTAGATTTAAATTAGCTTTTTTTTGCTTTAGTCAAATGAGAGTAGGCCTACTTACTTTGCACATTAAAGTGGACTTTAGTTTCTCTAAAATAAGACTTTAACATTGAGAAATTTTGATGTGTTAAAATGATCATCTTAACTCAATTTAAACACATTTTCACCAGTGTTATTGTCTGAGTTGCCAACCCCTACTTACAATGTCTATCAGATGAATGAGGACTCATTGACTCTGTGGCCTTATCTTTCTTATAATAATGTGAGAATTCTTGACATTTGTGATTCTAAACTTCCTTCTCAAAGAAATGTACCAAACAGAAACTGGTCTGGTGAAGATAAACGTTGCAAAGTCAAACTCTGACAAGCAGCAAACTTGGATTGCATATTTTTCTTTGATCTACAAAGTAAAACAAAAAGGGATGTCAAAGACAATGACCTGACCATCTGTAAGATGCCTGTTAGAAAAAGTATTCCATTGTTCTTGTAGCTGCTGAATATCTACATTATTTCTGTAACTGAAAGCTTCATATTGTTGATTTAACGGTATTTACAAGATGCAAATTTTATTTTACTCATGGGCATAGGATATAATATACTTCTGTCAAACAGCAAAGGAGGGATGTTTCTTCTACTGCAGTAATATTGCAGTTCTTGCAACCTTAGAGATATCTTAAATTATATAGCTTACTGTACTCCATAAGGCTGTTGCTTCCTTTCTCACATCGAAAGCCACAAACTAAGTTATTTTGACATTTATGTTTTGAAAGTAGCTCATTTCTTGACACTTGGTCTCCTTCCACCTTTGCCTCTGTTCCAGTCTTACAAATTTTTGCCTAAGGCTTTTATGATTCCACAGTCACGAGGAAAACCCCAAATTCTTGAAATGTTTTTGGAGATATGGTGGATTCTTTCATTTACTACATTTCATGCAACAACATTCAGTTTTTCAAGGTGATATTGATTGGACTTGGTCATAACCCAGGGACTCCATGTTTTCACCCTAGTCTGAATAAGCTGAAGTGCAGTTTTCTAACCTGGGGTCAATGACTCTTAAACAATTCTCAGCAGGTCAGAAAATGCCTGTTTGGACAGAAAACAACTGGAAGAGATTCAGGCGTCCAAGTTACTAAAGGACCATATTTTCATTTAGATATTTGACCTTCGTAATTTAGACGAACAGTCACAGTTAAAGGGCCCAGAGAGTGAAATTTGTCTTCCTAATGATATGAACATGTGTTCACATGTGTGAGTCAGGATCCTAAACAAAACAGAGGTGCCTTACAGAACCAGATGGACAAATAACAGAAGTAAAAACACACTTACACAAAGGTAAAATGTGCTCCTGATGTGTACCAGATAATGTATACAGTATACACGGTTTTAATTTTTCCATTTCCATTCAAACGTTTAAAATTTGCTAACATTGTTTGGTTGCAGACCCTGAGTCCCAGAGGAAACGAACAGTGCAGAACGTTCTTGATCTCCGCCAGAACCTGGAGGATACGATGTCGAGCCTGAGGGGATCACAGCTGAGCCACAGGTACTCACAATTCTATTGTACATGAGGTTTCATTTTTTGCTTGTTTCAATACGTTAGCAGTTTTTACACTGGTGCCACCCAAATAAAAATAAACACCTAACATTAAAGAAATTAAACTTTTTCAATTTAATTATTTAACTAAGAGAAACCGAGTTTATAAAAAGCTGGACTGGTGTTGCTTTTACAGTGGCTTGGTGTACATCTGGCTCCCATGTGTCTTAAATGGACCTTCTGTTGTCTACTTTAAATACTTCATTTTAGGATTCCCTGTTTTTGCCTCATTTGCTTTAACTGTCCCTGTGGAAAAAAGTTCAGAAGTTTGAGTGTAATGTTCCATGTTACAAAAGGAAATAAAAGATTTCCTCCTGTTGGCTGAAACCTAAACATAGGACTGTTCCAATCCTGTTACAGATTTAATGCTCTGCTGTGGGAGAACCAGATTTGTTTTTAATTATAAAAACTTGCCACCGGCAGGTGTTTCAGGGACTTCCTCTGAGGATAACTCCCCATTACCCAACAGCCCTTCCCTCAGCTAGCATAAAATGACACCTGCTGGTTGCTATTTCCTGTAAATCTCTAAGCTTATTGAAACTTTTAAAAATTAGGCAAAACTAGTTTTTTTTTGGCTTTGTTTGTTTTAAACTCAAAACAGTTTAGAAAGATGCAGATAAATGAAGGGTGGTAACTTTTTTGTAATCTCAAAAATGGTATTAGTCCTCATGTTGTAATCTCCATTAACAAAGAAGCCCTACTGAAGGACATAACATCACAGCATGTTGGTGCTCTACAAACCTTTCATTGACAAAAACAAACATTTGCCGCCTCCTGTTGATCCATTGACACCATCAGCCTGGGATAAAAATACTCCTACAAACCTTGGCTTTGAAATATTTATTTGGGTGAATTGTTTCATCTAGTTATGTAATCAACAGACAGACGGTGCTTCCAGCCATTTGATGGACACTGACCGTCTTACAAAACAGAGTCAGAAAATGTAAAATAAATGTAAAGACATGACTGCAAACCTTGTGCTGTAAAACACTTTTTCTTTTTTTTTTTTTTGGTTTAAGCAAATTATTTGAAGGGCAAGAACAAAGAAACAGCAAAAGATTGGCTGTTGTTTTTAGAGCTTTTTAACTCATAAATGTTCTTACTTTCATTAATTCATTGGCTAAACCTGTTTCCCTAAAGACAAAACCTGACACAGTTGCTTTATCTAGGTTAGTGATGAAGTTAGCATGATTTTATTCAAGGACTTTATTTCAGTAAGAGTAAAATGTTTACAGCATAATGCTATTTGCTCAAAACAGTGATGGTTTTATGTGCTTCTTTTTGCAAGACTAATTGTCTCAAATGCAATTATGAGGTACACTGACCTCTCCCTGTGTCTTTGCAGCTGTTTGGATAGCAGTAATGTGGGCTATGACAGTGATGAGACCAACGCTCGCAGCATATCCAGTATGTCCAATCGCTCCTCCCCGCTGTCCTGGCGTCATGGCCAGTCCAGTCCCCGTTTGCAGGCCGGGGATGCCCCATCCTCAACAGGCAGTGGATTTCAGGGGGGCAAGAGTGCTTCCCCATACACAGCCCACACAATGCCCGCTCGTTGCTCAAGCCGCCTCAGCAGCTCATCCCGCATTGAGCTCATCGAAAATCTTGATGTTGATGACCTTAAGTCTGGGTACATGAGTGACAATGACCTTCAAGCAAAGACCCTTCCGGATGATGACGATGACGTCAATCTGGATAATGGGTGAGGTTATCAGGTCTTTAAAACTCTTGTAATTGAAGTAGCAAGGGCGAATCAGTAGCTGTTGATGGCTTAGTGCTAGTTTACCCTTTAGGTTTGCATTCATAAATTTTGAATGGGCGTTTTGGCCCTGCGGTTGACTGGCGGAACATCCACAGTGTACCCCGGCTTCGCCCAACAGTAGTTCAGATAGGCTCTAGCAACCCCTTGACCTTGAAAGGGATTAAACAGGCTTTGAAAATGGATGGATGGAAGTTATGAATGATCATTCAAAGAAGTTTGGTGCAACCATGCAACAGTGACAGCTTTTGCGTACACTGAACTTTATTACTGTACTAGTCAAAAGAAGATATACATTTTAGCTTTAACTTTTAATGTACCCGTAAACAAATTGGGATTTCCTTTTTTGACTTTTTTAGTGTTTTGTCTGTTTTTGCTGTCCCACTGCTGTTCAAGTGACTGAGCCATCTCCGTTAAAGTCATCAACGTACAATTTACATTAAATTCTCACTTCCCTGCAGTTAAAGACGTCTCTGTATCTCAAAGAACACTATGTGTGACAGGAATCTTACAAACTGCTTGAATCACACACACAGAGGACTTGATGTTAGTGTGTGACCATGATGCAGAGGTAGAGCAGGCAGCCTCTGATCAGAAGAGTGCAGTTTCATTTCCCGCCTTGCGTATCCATGTATCAAAAAGTTCTTGGGTAAGACACTATACCTCACATTTCCCTAGGTGGTTACAGATTGTCGCTAGTGTTTGGCAACACTG
Source organism: Adrianichthys oophorus (assembly GCA_036245035.1). Lineage (NCBI taxonomy): Eukaryota > Metazoa > Chordata > Actinopteri > Beloniformes > Adrianichthyidae > Adrianichthys > Adrianichthys oophorus. The sequence continues at coordinate 16,777,478 of BSAI01000073.1, read as the reverse complement.
TTGCTGTCAGTGTGTGAATGTGTGTGTGCATGGCTGAATGGGACTTTAAAAGTGCTTTGGCCCTTCCAAGAAGTTAGTAAAGTATACGCCGTTTACCATTTGTTCTACATTCCTCATCTGAGCTTTCAACAATCACCCCATGCTGTCCTCATTGCTCCTTCTCTGTACATCATAATTCCTTCTTACAACTTGGCAGCTGGAAGTCAGACTCAAAGAGAGAGAGAGTAAGAATTGAGGCCAGTTCTCAAAGTAGCAGCTTTATCACTGTTGCACATGCAGTGGGATTTAAGCTCAGCCTCTAGAGCTCCCTGCATGCAGTTCACTGTGAATTTTACTATGAATATTAATGAGTAGATGACACTCCTCTTAGATGATTCCAAATTACAGAAAATTATAAGGTGTGGCCGCAGGGAAATGTAATGTATGGGCATTTCTCCAAAAACAAATACCCTAAAAGACCAGACAGCAGAGGCATTATAAAGTCTGTATTAAACAGAGGATTATACCAAATAGGACTATTCCTCAGAATGACCTCCAGACCTTTTTATCCATTTAAATCTGCTCTTTATTTTGCACCATCTCTCTGCCCGTCTGTATTGCTTCAAAGTTATATGAGGTGAATGTGCTGAGCTGCGCTTGCATTAAAACACCTCAAGCCCTTTCTCTGGTCACTTCATTAATGTCAACTGTCTTCACACATGCAGTGAAGGTGAACTATTCCTCAAGGAATATTTTTCTATTTAAATCAAGATGCTTGTGGGTCTCGGGACATCAATATGTCATTTTGCGAACTGGAATTCTGGGTATGTTCCAGTGCTGGTCATTTTCCATGTCTGTCCACACAGGATAAAACAATTTGTTGCCAGTGAGGGCTCCACTATTTCCTTAAACAAATACATTTGATTCAGGAGCAGGATTACTGGGATGCCAGTACTCAATGACAAGAATTACAGCCAATCCAGAAACATTTGGTGTTGTAGATGAAACGCTAATCCCACTTCTGAAGCACAGAGTGCAGCATGTGCTCCATTTTTCTTCTAACAGTATTTCCCTGTACAATCTGTGATGCATTTGCATTTTTACTACATCCCCTGCCTCACTCTCATGGTTCGGCTCATTGAGAACGATTAGCTTCCAGCTTTTGAAAATAGATCAGGCTCCTCTGGTGTAACCATGGAAACCAACAAAAAATCTACTGTAAGCACAGGCACAGGTTTTGTTCCCTCAAGTAAAGGCACAATTTTAGACATTTTATGAATATTACAAGTGCCTACCCCAAATAACCAGGCACTGTCCTACTCATTGGTTCAAGATCTAGTGCGTTAACCACCTTTGCCTGTTAAACAGTGTTTAAATAAAATAAGCATTAATAAAACATTTAAAACATTGAAATGGAAATACCTTTGTTTAGAAAACTTTTACAGAAAATTGTCAACTAACAACATGTTCATGAATCTAGTTTTAGCAATCACAACGAATACATTATTAAATACATTTTAACTGCATGAATTAAACTAAGCAAACTAAAAAAAAAAAAAAAAAAGCATTTGGCACTTAATACTACATTGTCCCTCGATATTGTACTAATTATTGGTTTATTGATGAATGGCCATTAATAATTCAGTTTCTAACTCTCCATGTGCCTTAAAGCCCTAAATAATCTCTCACCACTAGTTTGTAAAGTTGGGTGGTAAACATTACTATATGTCTTGATCATGTTTGCTCATGTATTCACCTGAATCAAGCAGAGTTTTGATCATCACCAAAGTTTGCAGTAAATTGTCAAGTAATTCTTTCAACAGACAGGATAAAATTTCGAATGCAGTGAGAGAAATTGTTGCTCTTTAACAGGAAATTGTCTTCCCTTTGTTAGTTGCACAATTTTGAAATGTTCCACAAAGATCTGTAGATTGTATGGGTGTAATGATTCATTTTAACAACAATTCTATTAATATCATGAGTTGTGGCTGCTAATTCAATTTATAGTGGCTTTTGGTTCATTTTGAACAATCCCATTCACTGACCTAAAATTGATCCAGGGCTTCTTTAGCCGAAAATTCCACCAGTGTGGAGACTGTGTACCTGGAGACTGAAGTTTTACAGATTCCTTGTATTTCTTGCAAGAAAATCAAGGGTAAAGGAAATTTGGGTACAAACAAACAAGTAAACAAGAATTAATGGCAAACTCATTCACATTTTAGTTTAATAAAGTTCAGCTCACTGTTGTTTTTCCATATCAAACAATACAAAGGGAACATCATTAGAGCATTCTACCACACTGTATGGTCACGTCTTTGTAAAATTCAAAGTATTTCCACATATTGGAGTGTTATGATGGTTGATCATCTTTTGCTGCCATCATGTGTCTTGTCCGCTGTGATAGCACTTGGTAATTTTTATGTTATAGTAAAATAAACCTACCATATCTCAACCCATATTGCATTTTCCAATATCGTTTATCAATTTATCTCATTTTGAAATGATTTTTTAACAGTTTAGATCGATTGGATTGGGGTTAGGGTTAGATTAACCACTCGCCTAAAACAGATTGATCTGGTTGGACTGTAGTAATATAAATCGATTCATCGATTTATCGTTACACCCCTAGTAGATTATGTGAAAAAACTTTAACTACTTTCTCATTTTGCCCAATGTGAACATGATTGGCTGACTGTGGGGAAAATTAAAGCTTTTGCTCAGTGGTCAGAATTTTTTTAGGCTGACTTCCACCACCACCAAGTGATGACTGCATTCAAAATCATTTTGTGTTGAGGTGACTCCCTATTTAACTTTGACCATGTTAAAGTGTTTTTTGTGGTTACATTATTCAAACCACATTGGTGGATGGCATTCGTCACCCATTACATCATCTTGAAGTGAGCTGTACTCTAAGTGCTTGGTTTATGAGTGGGAGCAATGATCAAATCCTATTGCTGCTATATGAATGTTTTTTTCTTCCTATCTGGGATTCAAATCACAAGCTTTTTTTTTTTTTTTTTTTTTTGCAGTTATTAATTTTTTGGTGTTTTGTCACCTAACAATGTTGTACTGGCACTCAACTGGAGAGTAGATGGTCCAGGTTAGTGCTTCATAACTAACATAGATGCTTTTTTGAGACAACCCTTCGCTGTTTTTCCTTAATATAATTTATCTGATGAGATGACTGTAAACCAAGAGTATGCATGTAGAGTCTGAATGGCTCAAGTAGCTTTCCACCTAAGTATTATTATTGCATATGCCATATTTAGTAGTTATCTTTGCAACTTTTTGAAGACTTTAGATTTAAAGACATTTCGTGTTCTCCAAACAAAGAAACAAAAAAGCAAAATATACCTAATGTGTATGAATACCAGTCAACATATTTTAAATTAAATGTTATTTAAACAGGCTTTGCAGACAAAATGTGGGTCAATGTTATTCTTGATGTGGCGGTAATTGTAGATCCACTGCAGTGATTGTGCAAAAAAAAAAAAAAAAGAGCAAAGCGTTGAGTGAAGCATTTTTATATTACAAAGTTGAAACAGTTGGCATGTTGCAAAAGAAAAAAAATGTATTCCAGCAGTGATATTCAGTTGGTTGTTGTTTTATTAAATCCTCCAGGTGCACTGTGGCCTGCTGCACAATGCTTCACAGTCAAGTTTCAAATGCTGGTGCAAATTCCATCTGACAACAAAACTAAATATTGAGATAATGGTAATTCATACCTGTAGTAAAATATGATGATGCAATATCTTTACTATCATACAAAGTCCTATTACACTAAGTTTTTCAGCACGACACAGTAGCAATTTAGGAGAATTTTATTTAGTTCTAAAATGCATAAAACAGAATAAGTTGATCATTTAATGGTAATAGTAAGTATACTTTTACAAAAAAAAAATGTATAGGAATAATTAATTTCAAACTGTAATACATCTTTTTTTTTTTTTGTTAGTTTAATGCTTTGTAATGTCCTACAGAAACGTGCTATTCTTAGCACATTTACAGAGCATGCTGCAAAGCTTGAAGATTTGCAAACATTCTGTGTTTTAGAATTATACAAGTAAGATGGCTTTGTCACCTTCATAATTTGCTTTATTGTTGTGCTTTATGTTGATTTTTTTGGGAACTGTGGCCTTTTAAGAGCTCCTGTTTCTGTTTAGCTGCAATCAGGCAGCAATCCAGAGCAAAGAAAAGAGGCTGGTTCAGTGGCATCACTCCTGATCATGATCATGCGGCAACACTGTACAGGATGTGCTGCCATGGCAACTGCCTTCCACTGACCCAGTGATGGGCGTCCCTGTATGTCAGTGTGATAGTAGCTGAGTGAATGTATGTGCTGAGAATGTGTCTGTGCGTGTCAGCTGTTTGTTCTGGGGAGATGGTTGGAAAAGAAGAAGCAAAGAAGCAAACCAGAGTGAATGTAGACTGAATAAATAGAATAGTTCTCCAAAGGCAAAATAATAACCTATTGATTGATTGATTGTTTCATAAGTGATATCTGGTTCTGGAGCTTTTTATTTTTCCCATTACCTTGTTTTTATGCTCAAAGGCAGTCACTGTTGGAATAAAGCTATCTGAATAAGCTTGGATAGACTGTAAAGATAATTTAGTGTTTGCAGATGTTATAACCACAGTTTAGTGCAGACTGTGAGTCACGTCTATCACTGGCTGTGTCTGTGTAAGAATGATAAGCTCCTGGCTTACTTTGCTTTTCTGACATTGTCGTCTCCTTTTGAAAGTAACAATTTTAAAGCTATCCCCACATGAATGGGTGAATCTGTTAAAAGCTTAAACTTGAGATTAAATGACAGTTATAAATGTTGGAATTTACCCCCACTTCTAGAAATGATATGCATCAGCAAACACACTGCAGTCTTTTTGTCCTGGATCTTTGCCCCTGAAAGCCTGCTTTCAATTTCCTTATCCTGCCTGACTTGCAAAGTTTCTAAAAGGCTTTCTTGACTGTTGGAGCTTTATTCACATCTAACCCACTTCATTCCCAAAAAATGGCCATTCTGACTTGAGGCTCTGCAAGACCTAAGAGTTAGCCTCTCAGGAGATCTCTGATTTAGGTCAAACCCAGTTCATCTCAATAAAATGTACTGAGATGTGTTTATTAATAAAATGTGTGAGCCAATCTTGAAACCAAAACAAGTAATAAGGGGAAACCTATATTTCCTTATGCAACCAATCAATGACATTTTTTTAATTAATGTTAAGTAGATACAGATGATACCTTTTCACAATAGTCAGCAACTTAAGATGCATCTGGAGTCAACATGGAGTTTTTCTTTTTAACAGCAGTTGGTAAAATGGTGACTCAAAAATCTGCCTCAAAACCAAATGTGCCCCAACATAGTATCCTTAACCCTGTGAATAATGGAATAATGCAGCTGAACCTGGGGAGGGTGAATCATCCCAGTATCATGTCTGTGTGTGGTCGTCTGGTGTCCAGTCTGGATCCCAACATCATTCACCCTCGAGTCCCAGGTGGAGCTGTGTTTTACAGCAGTATGCCTGAATGTGTAAATCACATGGTGTTTATTTAGTTGTTAAGACAAGGACGTTAAAATATCTCTTTATTTCTAAATGGGAGTTTGTAGGACTTTTTTTGCCTGAAGATAAACTGGTTCATGTCAGACTCCACTAGATTTCAACTGAGTGCACAAAAAAACATCAGTCAGACACAAAACAGTTAGAGTTCAGTGTTAAGTGCTGTGGCAAGTGAAACAGAATATAGTTCAGACAAACTCATTAGGCAGCATTTTAACATCAAACTTCAAATCCATTTTTAATTCTTAAGTCTAAAATGTACTTTTAATATTTTTTTATGTTGTAATTTTTGCTCAAGTATTTTCATAATGAGACAAAGCAGGGAGAGTGGGCTCATTGGAAGCACTTTGAATTACACACTAAAAAAAGTGCAGCAGAAATACATTTGATTGATTGATCAGGACAGGCTGCAGATGTGAAATCACAGAAGGCTGTTTGACACAGGTTGATGAGGTATCTTTTCCTGATTTGTACATAGAATCTAATACTTTAATAACAAAGCTATTTTCTCTGGCCTGTTCAGAAGTAAGGGAACTACAGTTACACTTGTCAAACTGTCACTAAAGATTTCAGAGTGATTTATCGACCTTCAACACTTTGCAATGGAAGCTACTTCATCCTTTTCCTGAGAAAATGTAAAACAAGTCAAAAACAGGCACTGGAAACATCAGTGTGTGGCCTGTTTTGACTGGTCTTTTTATTATACTGAAAAAAAAATATGTTTGGAGTGATGCTGTCAAAAACAATTTCTCATACTGTACCTCCTAAATTATACAAACAGCAGTGAATCTCCTCCTCTGTGTCAAGTGGTTTACACAATATTCTTGTTTTTTTCTTCTTTTGTTTTCTCAGATCCAAAGAGTTACTTGTTGAAAAATGCTGTAACTGTGTTGTTGCAGCATTGCCGCCTGTCCAGGGGGACCTTAAAATAACTGCTCCTCCTGCTGGATATCTGGCATCCCTACATCCCTAACAAAAAAGGAAACCAGAGGACAATAATTTGGATAAAAAGGTTATTTACAAAGCAAAGAACACATTTAACAAGAAATTATATAACCCCTCAATAACTTTAAATGATGATTAAAAATCAGACTTTTTCTTTTCTAGTTCGACATTACTAATGTTAAGCATTAATGCTCTGAATTTGAAATAAATTTCACCCTATGCTAAAAAATATTGTTTGTTTTTAACAGCCAAACACTTTTCAGGGTTCTACGATGGTGTGATAGTTAGTACTCTTGTCTCACAGTGAGAGAGCTCTAATTAAATCTCAGCTGGGACTTTTCTGTGTGGAGTTTGCATGTTCTCTCCATGCATGGGTAGGTTTTCTCCGGGCACTCCGGCTTCCTCTCACAGCCTCAAAACATGTTTCACAGGTTAATTGATTGTTCTAAATTGTCCCTTGGAGTGAATGTGAGTGTGTGTGTGTGACCAGTCCAGGGTGTACTCCATCTTTGCTCAACAGTAACTAGGATAGGCTCTGACAGCCCTGCAAATCCAAAAGTGATCCAACAAGTTAAGAATATGGATGGATGGAGCCAGTTTTTGGTTCTACATCCAAAACTGGCCTGCAGTTTACATTTTAATCTTATATTTGCTCTTCAGTCTGTGCAATACTTTTTGATGCCTTTTCTCTCTTTAGAACCATGACGTGTTGGTGTTGAAAAAGAGAGAAAAGTGAGAATACAACTCTAATCAATCAGAATGTTCAAAGGTAAAGGTCACAGTAAAAACAACAAGCAGTGACTTTTCTCAGATGGGTTCAGTTTCTGCACAGCGTTTACCTTAATGCAATGGTGGGATCATTACAAAACACATACAAACACACAGAGGATGTTTGTAGCTCAAGCTATTTGCTTTAATGAGAGAAGCTCTCACTGTATGGTGCAAACTTGACTTGAGTTTTTGTGATGACTGCTTGTTTGTGAGCTGTGTGGTCTGGCGGAAATAAACAGAGGAAAAATCAAGTGGAACGCAATTTCTTTTTTTCTGCTGTAAACTTTTCCAGTTGTGCAAAACAGAAGTAAACATCGTATTTCAGAAGAAAAGCTTTACATGCTATTACTTGCTAAAACGGGAACACATCTTGGTTGAAGGAGCTTTAGAAAGTTGTTGGAGATTTTAAAATTTGCAAGAAAGAAAATTATATGAATTGTGATATGGTGTTTTGACTATAAGAATGCATTTTTATCTCATCTTTTTTTTCATCTTTTATCTTAAAGAACTTTATATTTTTACATATATATATATATACAAATATCTTTATTTATATTTATTTATTTTGGCCATTTGGTATTTATTGGCACTTCACATTGTTTGATTGTGTTTCAGCTTAAAAATATATATAAAAATAGTTTGTTTTTTTCTTGAATGGTATGAAAGCTTTTCTGAAGTGTGTCCATGTGCTAATTCATTTTTCACAGCAAGATTTTTTGTTTATTTGTTTTTTTTGTGTTGTTGTTTCAGTCATTCAAAAAAAGTTTCTTTTTTGCGTGTGTTTTTAAGTGTGGATATATAGATTGCACTAACAGTAATAAAGGCTTTATAATCAGGTTATTATCGTTGGAGTAAAGGTATCGTTGCCGTGGTAACCGGACAGTCGTAACTTCTCTCTCTCTCTCTTTCTTTTTTAACAGCGCGTGCGGTTTCTATCGGGGATACTCTCCTTTTTTTTCCTCCGCCTTGCTGTTAGTGACGTGACTCAGCGCTAAGAGAGGCAGACTTTTAAAGACTGTAATGGAGAAAATGTGTATGCTGGTAGAGAATAAAAATGTGAGTCTGTTTCGGCAATTAGGGTCGTCGCAAAATGAGCGGTCGTATTTTGGTCGGTAAAGTGTCTCCGCTTCAGTCGGCGGAGGGACCGAGACGGACTTCACTCCCCACGCAAAGGTAACTCTTAAAACTTGAGCTAACGTTAATCGTTGTTATTTTGTTTGATGGTATGTCCTTATACAATATTTCATTTGACTTTTAATTTGTTTTATAGACGGTTTTATTGGTTTTAAATTTCAAATATGTTTGCCTGATTAACAATAAAAACAATGAATTAATTTGTCTGGCTCGTAAAACTTTATTTAAATTTGGATGACAAAAGTTAACTGGAAAACCAAATCAGAAAAGGTGAATTGCTGTTTATTAAGACACTTGCTAAGTTTACAGAAATCCATGTTCTGACCCTCTCCTAGTCCTGTTCAGGGCTACAGGGATGTTGGAGGAGCATACTGTCGTGCGCATGCGTGGTCCACCCTGAAGAGCACTAAGCTACTCTGCTCTTCTCTAAAAGCTATTGTTTTCCTGAAGTATGCCTGTAACACTGATAAACTTAGTCCTCAACTCTCAAGGGCCACATTGCATTTTAAGCAACAAAGAAGACACTGGTCATAACTGAACAGCAACAATGCATTCCTATTCATGTGTATTTAACTTAGATTTATAGTTAAAATCAACAATGACACAGAGAAAATAACAACATTTAAGAAATCCTTTTGTTTTTCAATTCAACTACTCAACCATTTTCTTGCTATTTAAAACCCACATCTTTTCCACAAAAGAAATCAATGTGCATTCTTTGAGATGTTGTTGAACTAAATGTGTCTAAACATCTGTGTAGATGGCAAACAAGAAGTGGAGGTACTCTCTTTTATGGAAATTGAAACATAAAATGCAGAGACTCTTGAATGTAAATATTGATAAATGAAAATATTTTTTATTCATTGCACCATAATATGAAATAAAAAAGAGGAAGCTCCGTTCAAGTCTGTAAATAAATGTAGTCATACATTGACTGTGTAAATACATATATTTTTAAATGGGTGAACAACTGCAATATTGATTCTCAGTTGATTTAATAATAAGCAAACAGGCACCTAACAACAGAGTAACCAAAAATGTAACATTTTTCTGGAAAAAAAAACAAACTAAGTGATGTTGTAATTAAATAAAATGTGCTGATCAAAAGACTGTCAAAAGAATGTTAAAACTGACATAAAAACGTTAACTTTTACTTTTGTATGACATGTTGAAGCATACATAGAACATTCAAAACAAATCCCAAGTAAATTTCTTCTGTCCTGTAAAGGATACACAATGTATATATATATAAAAAAAAGGAACCAGAGCATGCCAAATAAAAGACAGCAAAAACAATAACACACATTGTTCTAGATCGATCTTAGAAAAGGCTTCTTCAGGTTTTACGGACCAGTTTTCTTGCACTTGGGTCTTCACAAGTGAACTTTTAAAGTCAACAATAAAACACAGAACTACAGAGGATCTGTGATGCCTCTACTGAGTTCCTTTTGTTGCATAAATGCAAATCTCTGTCTGATAATTAGCATTAAAGCTTAAATGATTATCTATAGAAAAAAAATAAAACAATTACATGTTTCAGGTAAAATAATTTGTAATGCCAAAGTCATCTGAGTGTTGTTGATTTCAGTGATAACAACCAGTTATATATATTGGAATCTTGTTTATTTTTTCATCAGAGATTCACTAATTGCAGAAAGAGTCACAAAATGCACAGATTTCCTTCATTGAGCTCCAGCCATTTCTGATCAGCATCAATTCGAAATACAAGAACTTCTAGGACACTGTTTCCCACAATGCATTGCTTTGTAGTCAATTTGCTGCACTCACCTAAGTAGACGCCTTGCACCCGCCCCTTTCTCATGATATTTTTATGATGACTGGCATGTGCTGTTGGAGCAAAAAACTAGCTAGCATACATCGCGCACCAGTCGATCCAGCGCTGCGTCCACCTGGGTCATCTCAAACACGCCTAAGATAATGTAGTGATGGTCACAGACACGCTGGGCCTGCTGTCAGATATGGGAGCGCAAAGAATTGTCAGATACGCTTCTTTTACTTTGTCTGGGCATTTAAGTGTGGATTTGTGTTTATGAGTTTTATTCTCTGGCTGTTTTATTCTGTTTGGACCTTAGTTATTTTATCCTGTTAGTTCTACGGAAGATGACCAACTTGTGTTTTGACTGTTGAGTGTATCTCAAGAAAAGCCAATGTGTGTATTAGTTGATGACCCAGTTGGACATGCTGTTGATTTGTACCTGATGCTGTCAGTGAATAGATGCAGAATAACCTATATTATTAATTCTATATTGCTACTTTAGTTAAGTTGTTAGTATCTTAAAAAAGCAGAAGTAGGTGCTGACTACCTGGAGTACCTCTGGCTTGAGGAAGTGACGGAAGCAGCTATTTTTAGAAGTCCCAGTACTGAGTACTGGAGAGTACTGGCTCACTTTTGAAGCACTTTGTGGATCTTACTATTTTGCCCCCTGTCTTATTAACAGCCCAAGGTTTCCCCAAACCAAGACATTTAGACTGCAAAGCAGTTCACAGACACACAAATCAGGGAATGAGTTGGATTTGCGCCATAAAAATCAAATGAGCAAATTGCCTTGAAGGATTCACTACTTTGGTGCACTCCCACCCTGTCTCCATCTGGATTCCATCTCCTCAAGCAGGGATTTTGGCTCCAGACCTTCCTGAGTCTCAGGCTGACATCCATGTGGGGTTATTCATGGCCTCTCTGACAGAGGAGGTCCTGTTGAAGCACACCATGAAAATCTCTTCTCTTAAATAGAAATTTTCTTGATGGCATTTGTTAAAAATAAATCATATCCATTTTCATAAATGTCATCCAAGACAAAAAAAAACAGTTTTTGCAGCTCCTTGTTACAGTTGTTTGATTATTGCATGCTGCAATAAAAGAAGGGAAACATTCTATAATGTCTTATTTTTTCAGCACCAAAATTTATTGCCACTTGTGGTTTTTGGTGGTAATGACTGGGAACATAAAAAAATCCCGTGCTGGACTTGTATTTAGCTCTTTGGAGATACCATTCTAAGCTTTAACCAAACATTTCCCTCTAAAACACATACAATTTTTCTTTTTACAGTTTCACTTTGGTTAACTTAAATAACTATGTGCTCCTGTAATGTTCAGTTGACCGGAAGCACGTATTTCTTGTTGATCTCCAGTTGTCAGCTAATTGCATGTATTTAGTTATGAGTACTTTCAGAGATCCAGTGCATCACTGGTTGTGCATCACTGCCATCCTCAGGGAGTGAGCCAGTCTGGCAGACTGTACTGAAAGGGAACTTGGAAATAGGCTGAAAGTTGGAGAGTAGGCTTGAGCAAGGTTTTTGGAGCTGTCAATCTTTTTTTTTTTTCCCCCTAATTTTTTTCAAGTTAAAAAAAGAAAAAAAAAAAACTACAACCACATTCTAAATCCTGTCAGACACCATCTTTTTCTCCGACCTGATTTGTCAGCATGTTCCCCTGAGGCTAAGATTAAGATCAGAGAATGTTTTAGAAAAATAAATTTTCCTGTCAGACTGATGTATTAAAACTTTGTGAAATGTATGTTTAAAAACAAAATCAGCTCAAATTGAGTTTTTTAGTATGAATGCTGGAAGGGAGTTTCCAACAAAAGGCACTGCAGATGGTCAAAATACATCTTGTGTCTGTTAGGTTTGGAGAAAGTGGAGTTTTACTTGGTTAGGAACTCTTCAAGCAAGCATTTGTTCTCTGAAAATGTTTTGTTTTTCCTTATACCTTCTTCCTTTACTGCTTGTCTTTAGTTTTATGGCAGATATATATTCTGACTCAATCCTCTGGGTTTGTCCAAACTTGAGACCAAAACACTAGTGTTTGCAGTTAGATATAGCACTTGTCTCAAATTGTCTCCCAAGTAGTATTCAGTATTCAGAATAGTATTCAGACTCAACCTTGCTTAGCAACCAGGATAAAAGCTGGATTGAGTGGACATAATTATTTATTCTCTAGAAAGATGGATTAACATAAAAGTAACACTGACTACATGGGTGTTTGAATAAAACAAACACAAGTTCTGATAAATAAAAGAAGAAAAACTTGTTCGTGTATTTCTCCTTTTACTTCAAGTGACTCAGGTTGAAATTCTTGTTTTATAAATGCTTATGGTCAGATGTAAAAAAAAATACAGAGGATTTAATTCATGTACAGTTTTGAAAAATCATCTGCTGAATCAAAGCCCTAGATTTCTGCATCAGTTTGTGTCAAACCTTAAGATGCTTGATTGATAATTTTTGCTGAGTGAATATCCTGTCTTTTTTTTAGCTGGGATGAGAGCAGTTCCATCAGCAGTGGGCTCAGCGATGGAGATGGGGATGGCTCAGAGAACCTCAGTTCAGAGGAGTTCAATGCCGGCTTATGTCTTAACTCCCTCCCGAGCACACCGTTGGGTACAAGACGCAGCTCGTCTGTTATGGTGAGGCTCAACACGTAACCTTTTTGAAACAATGTTTATATATGTGTTTAGGTCTTAGATATAGAAAAAAATCTAACTTTTAGTCACTCACAAACTTTCATTTTTTCACTTTGCCTGAATTTGTGGCCTCCTGTTCAGGAACGTAAACAGCTTTTCAGTAGCAATAACACACTTTGAAATGACCTTACTTCAATTGCATGTTTACAGTTATTGTGGTTAGTAAAAAATACTCAATAAAAACACACACAATATAGTCCAAACAGTATTCAAGGGTCAAAAAGATAGAATTCTTTGTTTTTCAATTAAACTCATGGATGATATTGTGTCTTGGAGCTCTCTGGATCTCTGATCTCCAATTTCATGCTGCAAGGAATACCTCGCATCTTGGGTGCAATGGGCATAAAGGGAGAAAAACTGATGGTGTGGCCCCCCTGATCTCAAACCTACTAGAACAGAGCATCTTCAAGCAAAATATCTTTGAGGGTGGGAGGTAGTTTACATCCAAACAGCAGCTCTGGGAGTCTATTCTGATATCCTGAAAAGAAATTGCAGCAGAAACTCTACAAAAACTCACTAGTTCAATGGATGCAAGAATTGTGACGCTGCTACAAAATAATGGGTCCTATGTTCAAATGTAACTTGACCTATTAAGATGTTTTTGATTGGAATAGCTTTTGATTTTAGTAAATATGACCTCCTAATGCAATAAAGTCAACAAATGACTATTTTCAGTTCTTTAGACTCTATCAAATGTTGTGGAGCTCTGTTGTGTGTAATAATGTGGAGCAGTGCATTTGAAGTTTTTTTTTGTTTTGAAAAAAAAATCTTTAGGAGGTTTGTTTTATAACATTTAAAATATACTCTAATGTTTAGTGACGTGAAAATTAAGCTGAGTGTCATTTGCATTGAGTACCGGTATTTAGAAAAATCATAGAAAAAAATATCATTTTCATAATAATTTGGAATGTGCTATAATGCCAAAATTACTGTAAATTCTTCTATGTTATTGATTTCAATAGGTTTAGTCTTGGATTCTACTTTGTCTAAAATGAACTTTCTGGAAATGGGTTTTTGACAATTGGGATGTATTGTTTTTAATAGTTTTCAGACCATAAGACCCTGCCAAAGTATTGGCTAGACAAGCAATCCTGTGGGAAGTTTTTGGCTTAGATGACAGCACATGCACAATGTTTGATTTAGCCACTAGCATTTATTGTTTTTCTTGATAAATACAGTGTGCTTCTCTTTTTGATTTATTGTCTGTAGTTTCTACTTTTTGTTTGTTCTATTTTTTTTTCAATTTTATTTCTATGAAGTTATAAGAGAATGCTTCTATGAAAGAAGGTACTAAACATCTCAGATGGACCAAATAGCAGTCAGTTCAAGTTGTCTGATAGTTTCCCTCATAATGCTTCCTTTTCTCTCCTCTCTGCAGCTTCGCACGGATGCAGAAAAGCGCTCCCTGGTGGAGAGCGGGCTCTCCTGGTACAGTGAGGACGGTAAAGCCAGTCATAAATTTAATAGCTGCAGCTTTGATTCAGGAAGTCTCAAAACGGAAGCCCCAAGCAAATGGAGGAAAAAGCCTCCAAGTCTTGGAGAAGATTTTGGACTTAAAGGAGAATTAAAGAAACCTCAAAGTTTGTGTCAGCCTGGAAGTTTGAATAGAGGCAGAAATCCTCCAGTGGGTGTGACATCTCCTATTACCCACACATCACAGAGCATGCTCAAAGTTGCAGGTGAGATCTGCTGGATTCTGTCCTTTTTTTCCTTCAGTGTTTCATTATCGTTGTTACCTCTGTATAACTTGTAAACTCGTTTAAACCATTATGAACCTTTAAAACGTGTTTCTAATTTAAATGAAACAGTAACTAGAACCATAATCCAACCCAGCAAGTTGCCTGTTCTTCATCAGAAACAATGGAGCTCTGCTTCATGTCTTTAAACCCTAACTATAAAAATAAAGTGAAGGTGTGATTAAAAGGACTTTATTAGGTGGTGGTCACAATCTGGAATCCTATGACATCCCACATGTGCCAATTTATGAGTTAATGTGTCTTAATAGCATGCAAAAGATTAACCCTTTAGTGGCACTTTCAGTTTCAATTGTTTTTCAGACAGCTGTAATATTCTTGAAGAATATTGTTTCATCACAGTAGGTCCATATTGAAAAATCATGGAACACAGCAACGGAAAGGCACTATACAAAGATACCAAATTTAAAAAATGCTGTGAAATGTGACCTATAGATATTAGGTAACTTATTTTTTACCTGGATTTGTTTGCAAGTTCTCCATATGGCTAAATCTTTACAGTGCAAGAACAATCTGGCTGCATCTTTTGAGATCTTTGTTTTATGTGAAAAAAGATATTACTTTTTTTCGGTAATGTGTTTTTTCTTAAAGCAATCATAATTTGTGTTAATGATCGATGGATTCTGCAGTGCTTAAAGCCAGAATTCTTTCTTTGTTTAGCCAAGGTAAATCTTGACAGAGACCAAAAAGTTTCCTGGTTGGAGTTGAGATGGAATTTTTTAAAATGTTAACGTGCAGATAGTGAGAAGAGAATGTCATGTGAAATATGCTGCTAGTGGCATTCCCACAGAAGCAGTTATTATGCTACTAACATGTTAGTGTATTTGTCAGACTTGTCAACAAGCTTTGGGAGAACCCAGAAGGAGAAAAGAGCGAATGCAGTGTCCTAAATATCTTTGTATTTTTTTAAAGTACTAATTTAATTTGTTTTAAGTTTTTTATCTTGTGTTTTTTTTCCCCTGTCTTAATATAGCACCTAAAAGTGAGAAGCCTTTGGACAAATCTAAAATTTCTGTCAAGACTGCTGGCCTGCAGCGTTCTCGTTCAGACGCTGGTAGAGACCATCATGGGGAGCACCGCAAACCACCATCAGGATTACTCAAGCCCACTGCTGTAGGCTCCTTTGGCTACAGGAAAACCCCAGCAGTCACTGGTGCTGCAGCTGTCATGACAGCAGAGGGCACCACCATCACCAGTGGTTCCTCAACTGTGGGGAAAGCCCCCAAGTCATCTGGCATCCCTGTGAAACCTGTGGTAGGCGGAACACCCACTGGTAGAAAGAATAGCTTTGATGCTAGCAGTGACCAGAGATTCTTGGGGCCAAATGCCCGAAACAGCATTCAGTACCGCAGCCTGCCCCGACCAGCCAAATCCAGCCCACTTAGCGTGATTGGACGCCCAACAACTCGGCCCATCAGCAGCACTAT
Organism: Adrianichthys oophorus; assembly: GCA_036245035.1. NCBI lineage: Eukaryota > Metazoa > Chordata > Actinopteri > Beloniformes > Adrianichthyidae > Adrianichthys > Adrianichthys oophorus. The sequence goes on along the minus strand of BSAI01000073.1, from coordinate 16,761,434 downwards.
TGATTCCAGCTTGTTGAGCTTGAAGCCTGTACCCATGGCCTCCACAGGGCCCCGTGTCAAAGAACCAAGTGTCTGCGGTAGTAAAATGACAAATCGAACAAGTACCGGTCCAGTAAACCTGACAGACAGAGAGAAGGAGAAGGAACGAGCCAAAGCCAAAGCTGTGAGCGTTGACATGGACTGTGGCTCACTAAAAAGAGAGAACAGCCAATCAGAGTCCACAGGAGAAGCTGCTGTGAAGCTACACGGCCTGAGACGGACCAGCAGCAGCAAATATCCCGAACTGTCCTCTCCAACAACAACAAGGTCCAGCTTCAACTCTGCTTACACCAGTCCATGCGTCGTTGAGTTTTGTTTTTGCATATGATGTCAATGTCAATGATATCAAAATTAGTTATGACAGCAAGAGGATTGTTGTTTTTTTCTCCCTTTTTAAACTTTTTTTCAGTGCAAAGACAAATCCGCACAACTAACAGTAAACACACTCAATCAGAGAGATGAAAAAAACAGATTTTAGATTTTTAGGTTTCAGATAGATTTTAGGTTAGTAAATGTCTAACATACCAAGAAAATATCTAAAGATACATAGTTTAGGCACTGTTATGTTTGTCTATTTTGGTTCATAGCCTGAAAAACAAATGAACTGCATATTTTTGTTTTTTAGGGCAAACTAATGCGTGTTATCACACATGATATATATTTGGTCCTTATATTTTTGACAGTTTTCTGTCTTTTGCTTGTCTCAGGATGCTAAACTCTAAGGCTCTTGGTCGCCCACCCAGCTTGGCTCACCTAGACAAGGTCAATTCAAACAGCCTTGACTCCTGTGTGACGATTCAGGACCTTCCACCCAAAGTCCCCCCATACTCTAAGCTTCAAGATTTAGCTGCTTCCCACCCTGCTCCTCGTCTCACCCCGAGCCCAGCACCTGTCCTTCATATGGACTCTCCTGCCTACACCATGGATCGTCTTGCTGGATCCCCCATGTTCTATCCTAAACTATCGGGCATGCACCGCAGCCTAGAATCCCTGCCCCTCCAGATGAGTGTGCCCTCCAGCGCACGACTTGCTGCATCAGAAGCATGGGACAAAGAGGAGAGAAGCACAGGAACATGGGGGGCCGGAAGCAAGACTTCCCTCAGTCTCTCAGAAAGGTAAACATCAGAAGTCTGTTCTGTTTACATCTGTGTTCTGTTTAGAAACTAGTCTGTTTTTTAATATAAAAACTGTCAAATTTATGCATACATTTTGTTAATTACAACCTTGCAGAGAAAGGGTTTTCAAAATAAAAAAAAAATCCAGATGATAGAAAAGCTGACAATGGAATCTTTTTAAGAATCATGTATTACTGTGTGTGCACCATCATTTATATTCAACTTTAGCTACACTTACTTTAAAAACCCAAAGTTGGAAATAGTAAAGACAATTATGGTCTTAACAGTCAGCCTTTTAGGACTCATTCTTCTGAAGAGGAACATTTGAATGGACAATAAACACTATTTATCAAGTAAGAGATTATTTGAATAGTTGTGATTTCTAAAAGTGTTTAGAGTGTAAACTGATCTTAAAATAAAAAGATAAAAAACTAGACTCCAACATAAACCATTCAACTTCAACTTTGAGAAAGTCAGATTTGAATCATAGATACGGGATGTTCAAGATAAAAAAGTAAACTCAAAGAGATATTAAAAAAAAAAAAAAGATTTAAAAATCAGTTACAAACTAAGTGCCAAGAGTTTCTGACTGTCTGTCAGAAAAAGTCCAGCAGCCAGTTGCAGAGGAAGGCATTTATTTGTCCAAATTGTAAAGATGTGTGTTAGTCATTTTACAGAACTAAATTAAAATATAATCTAAAGTTTAAAAATCAATTTTCAATGAGTTTTAAACATCCAAATAAGTGTAAGGTAAGTTTAAATTCAGTTTCAAATGACACATTTGGTTGATTGGTTTGAGGTAAAAACAAAAACAGGACAGGTGCCGAGATTTTTGCATCTGTGCTTTGTTTTGTTACCTGAAAAGGTGTTGAAGAGGCACTAGTAAGTGAAAATGGAATTGTTACAGGTCTGTGGTATTTGATGTTTGTTCTACTTGATTCCTGTCTATCTTTTAGCGTGCAAATAGACCGGAACACACTGCCAAAGAAAAGTTTAGAGTAAGTGAAAACAGTTGTGCTTCTGTTTATAATGACACGTTGCAGTGTGGGCTGTTTGCATTCATTTTAATTTACCTTTGGTCTTTAGGTGTTATGGCTCCAGCCTCTCAGAGAGTGATGGAAACAAGCCAGGAAGGCGCCACTCCCACACCATAGTGAGCCTGACTGAGAGTGACAGCCCTCCTCAGCTTCCTTCTCCTACTTGTCCTCCTCAGGCCTCCTCCAGCAAGGCTCCTCTCACAAACGTGGGTGAGTGCGCTCGATCCTTAGGGATGCCAGAGTGGAAAAAACATGCAGTATGAGCAAACTGATTGAAATTGGGGAAGAAACACTACTTTCATCTTTAAATCCAGTTGAGTCCTAACTGACTAGAAAAAGTTTAATTTTCTTAATTGTTTTAGCCGTATTTATTCGTTCAAATATAGAGGCCACACCTGGTAATATGCCTCAACTTTTATATGCAGAAATGTTCATTTGTAGATCACTTAAATAAACTATAGTTTTGATTTTTGTTGCTTCGTATGCTAGTTGCCCCAATTTCCTGTGGCACCCCGAGGATCTCTCGTTCCAGCAGCACAGGGCCTGCCACTGACTCAGCCTGTGATCTGTATGGATCCTCCCCCCTGGGCAGCAGTATTTCTCTGGCTGACCGGCCAAAAAGTATGATGAGGTCTGGTTCTTTCCGTGAACAGGGAGATGATGGTGAGCATTTTTATCCTTCCTCATTCCTGGAAACAAAGATCCTCAGCTTTACGCCTCACTGTTTTAAAGACCCACTCCAATATAACTAGGGTTTTTAAAATGTTCTTGTAGCATTTTTCCTGTAATGGAGGACATATAAAAAGAATTTAACATTAAAACTGCATTTCCTAGAATTTTTTTATTTAAATTGTGTTGGATCAGGAGCCAGTGAAACCTGCAGATTGAAAAAGCTCAGGTTTGTGATGCAGCCACTGCAATGGTCAGGCTAGTCTCCTTTTTTCGCTACAATTCTAAATGATCCACTTACAGACAAAAACGTAAAGGGCAAAATGCCTGTTACATACGTTTTCTTTTTCCTCGACTGAGCTGCCATGTGGCTCAAAACTGGATGGCTGTATAGCTCTGGTAATATCTTGCGGTTTTTTGTTTTTTTTTTTCACTATGATATTGTTGGCTTGGGCTTGCCAAAAGCTGTAAGCTAATCGCAGGGAGTATAAATAAAAGCATGCTATGATTTTAATGTAGGCTAACTTCTGCACCAACAGTTCTGCCCACAACCCAAAAGGCGAATTTTTAATAAACTACTGCCGATGTGCAGAAAATATGTCTCAAAAAACGATACAGGCTTTCAGATTTTGGCTTAAAAACTGCATAATCTAATTAAAAGACCAGTGGAAACAGTTTTTTAATAAAAAAAATATATATAGTTGGAGTGGGACTAGTCTACAAACTATCTATATTTTTAGTCTGGTAAAAAAACTATTAAGTATTGAAAAAGCAGATCTTGTGATCTCGGGTTGGCAATTTCGGAGACTTATCCCTCATGATTCAAGTCATCACTAATAAACCTCATAATTTTTTGACCTGTTTAAAATGGTTTTATACTTATTTCACAATTTATTTTCATTAAAAAATTTTCATCACTTTAAGGTAAGTTGTTTACCGTATTTGAAAAAAAGGTCCTGTTCTTTCTTTCTAAAATTGTCACTTAAAAGTTTGACACTTGGTTTTATACTAAGTTTGACAAAAGGCTAAAATGAACTTCATCTCATAAAATAGATTCAACGCTAGTTTACAGTTTTTAAGATTCCCCGGTAGGTATCAAGAGCAGAAACCTCTAATCTTTTCATTTTCAGTGCATGGCTCGGTTCTGTCTCTGGCCTCCAATGCTTCATCCAACTACTCCTCGGTGAGTAAAGCCATAATTTAAAGTTTAAAGTGACATAGTAACAGATAGTTTGCCATATTTTGCTTGAGAAGTTGACAAAAAGACTTAAAATTTTATTTGCCAATTAATTTAAATTAGATAATAAAACTCTCATAACATTGCATGCATATTTCAAGCCTCCGATTATAAATCTTAGCTGGTTACATACACATGTTTCTAGAGTTAATCTACCACCCTGTATCTTTTGCTGTCACCATGCCTTCATAAGAATGAGGAGAGGATACAAGGGGAGGTAAGGTCAAAATGCCATCAATCTATAACCCATGTGCCGGCCATGCTTTGTGTTCTTTGCCAAACCATTTGGCAAGTGTTGAGTCATGAAAAATCAATTGTCATGTCTTTAGAGTTTTGTTTTATCCTCAGTATTGTATCCTTTTCATAACCATAAACTAAGGAAAAAACATTGCAGCTTATAAAATTTTAAGTGCATGAAATCTAATAATAAACCAAATAAATGCATATCTGTCTTGTTTCAAGTACATTTAATTCGTTTTCCAGGCTTTTATTTTTTTACAATACTATACTTTTTACTATATTGGTTTTGCTTGCACAGTTGCCATTGAAACACACAGTCTGTCACAATTTTATCATATTCAGAATGTAAATTAACATTGGTGTGAATTATTTAGATTTATATATTTGAGATTCCTTTTTTTTATCTGCAGCAAATCCGAAAGCTGAGGAGAGAGCTGGAGTCCTCCCAGGAAAAGGTCGCCAATTTGACCATGCAGCTTTCTGCTAATGTACGATGTATCTCCTTTTTTTGTTTTAGTCTTTGCTAATACATTAGAGACTAGGTCGGGTTTCTTTCAGGATCCTCACTGCAAACTGCTAAATAAAATTAACGCTGAATCATCAAGCAGCCATCCTGAAACAAACTATTCTGTTTGAAACATGAATGACTAACACCTGCACCACATACAGTATTAATCATTCTTGTGTATGATTGATAAGTTTAATTCAAGACATTTAAAAAATGAGAAAAAAGACAACAAAATGCATAGATATATTAAAACTATTTGAGATATTCATTCATAAATTAATCAGAAAATACATTTTAAAAAATGATGCCACCTTCTTGACATTATCATTGCTCCTAATAATAAGTAGACATAGTTGCATTAATACATGCAGGACTCACACGTCACACTGAGTACATTAAAAAAAAAACAAAAAACAAAAAAAAAACATTGTCAAAAAGAGTTTAAGTAACCAAATAAAGTTTGATTAATTGCTTGACAGAGAAGGGGAAGAAATAAAAGTATTTATCACCACCGCCACCATTTTGTTTTACCCAATACAGTTTTTACAGATCTGGTCTTAACATATATTTAAAGTTAATATTTCAGTCAAAGTGCAGATTATTTAGAAAGTAACAAAGATGAAACAATGTATTAATTATCTTCAAAGCATATTAATAAACTATATGGAAAAGAATGGTATAGCTCCTCTTTGACAAAAAAAAATTCACAGTTACTTTTCTAAAATGTTAAAGCTAATCTACTTTAGGTAAATATATTTGTACATAAAATATAACAAGAGTTGCTTTCAAAACATAAAATATTCATTTCACTCTTTAACCTATATTTTACATTTTACCCACAGCTGTATAATTCTTCTGAATCCCTGCTGCCCCACTTGAATCCCAAAACTAATAACATGCATGAAAATGTCCGTCTTCTGACACTTTCTTCCGGGCCTGCTTTCCCCTCTTATTTATTTATTTTTTTGTCTATTTTAATCTCAAGATTATTGTGCATGACTATAGCCGGTTATACTCATCAACCACCATTTCTGTTTCAAGTCTCCTTCTTTTACACATGTGGTTGTTTGGATCGTTTGCTATTTTAAGCCAGAGTGTGTGCTGCTGATATGATTTTGTTCCCAAAGCCTAATACAGCTGTCCCTCTCTTTTACACTTTGGCTGATTTGCCTGCTGGACTCACTGCTGCCCCCTGCCTGTCTCCCACTGGCCCACATCACTGGACACTGTTGTAGCAGCTTGGCCAGGTTTGTTAGCGTTAACTCGGAGGATGCTATATGAAGAGTACTGTTTTTAATAGCCGGGATGTTATGTTACACTGCCAAAGCATGCTGACCATTTATTTTCCTATTGTAACTATCCACTCAGAGCTGCATATACTCTCTCCTTTATTTGGAGATTTTAGTATTTTAAAGAAATGTTAATCAAATTTAACCATTTGTATTTCATCAGATTAGGACTTCATTTCAACCAACTTTCCTCTCTGGTTATGAGTTTTTGCTATGTTTCATGTTGGTTCGAGTGCCTCAATAACTGATGCCGATATCTGTCTGCTATCCCTTTTTCAAACAATCTTTTTTTTTACTTTTAACATTTTTTTTCTATCTTTTTTAGGCTAATCTTGTGGCAGCGTTTGAACAGAGTCTGGCACTGATGACAGCACGCCTCCAGACACTGTCAGTCTCCTCAGAGCAAAAGGTATTTTAGGCTATTCATGACGCTAATAAATCATCCATCTCATAATTAAAGGAAGGGTAAGAAATTATGGTGTTTCTGTTCTTCAGGACTCTGAACTGACTCAACTAAAAGATACCATTGAGATTCTAAAAGCCAAAAACACAGAGGCCCAGGAAATTATACAAAATGCTCTCAGTAATCCTGAGATCACACCTAAGGGTATATACCATTATGATGCATATGAGGAAATGGCATCACAATAGAATAATTCATATTTTGCTGATTTTATCCAGAGCTGCTCATTAACCGCCAGAACTCCTCGGAGAGCATCTCCAGTCTCAACAGCAACACAAGCCATTCCAGTGTGGGGAGTCTGAAGGAGCTTGAGGCCAAGAAGAAGAAAAAGAAGAGCTGGGTGAGACAAAGCAAAGAGAAGCAGACAGAAATTTGAACAACACGAAAATGTAAACCATTGTGACTTTTTCAAAAAAGAAAAAAAAACAAAGACATTTTTAGAAAATAATAGACTTTAATGTTTTGATCTTCAAATCTAGCTTGTTTTGAATGTAAACATGATAAATGAAACACTGTAAAACAATAAATAGGCTATAAATGTATAAAATAGTGGTGACTTTTAATTTGCAGCATTATGTATGTGGAAGAAAGGTAAATGTGAAGTGAAAATGATTACTAAAGGGGCTTTGAAAGAGATCAAGTCATAGTATAACATTTCACCTGCTTATTACTGATGTTTTAAGTGTTATAATGTTATATTTAATGGAAATAGTTATTAGGTTTGATGTTTAAAAAAATAAAACTGTCAGTGATCCTGTTCCTCTTCCTGCATGTGATGCTTTTCCTCCTGTCTTATCCTGCGTTTGGTATTAAGCATGACTCATTTTCTCTTTCATGCTCTCCTCTTCTTTCGTTGTAGGTTTTTGAGGTGAGTGATATGTTAAAAAAACAGAACCTATCCCCTTCAAACCTACACGGTTATGAAACTCACTTTCTACCATCTAACGTTTATACTGCCATACTCAATAATCAAGAATTGTGCACATAATATTGAATTTAAATTGGATTGATCTGCAATACAAGTTTAAAAGCACTAAATTAACTTTTGCTTATTTGTTCATACTAATCTCTGCTTTACCCATAAAGACTCAGACCCATTTTTCTTTAAAAATAAAATGATGTGGAATATACCAAAAACTAAGTGAACCACAAAACTAGAGATGGAATCTATGGCTCTTTTAGGGAGCTGGATCTTTGGGATCAGTTCATTTCAAAGAGCCGTTCAAAAGACTGGCTCTTTTGGCTCTTTTTATATTTATTCACTTTTAAGAAGCCAGCCTGGAGTTGATTCATTTAATGCTGGAAATAATCACAGAGAGGATTGATGGGCTGAAATCTGGAGCAAAATAATGCGAATTCAGATTTATCACCAATGAGTTTGAATTATTTTTTGAAATATCAATTATAGCTTCATTATACATCTATGGACAAGACCTTAAAGTCTGATATGGATTCATTGTTTATATTCCACTGCCAGAATATGCCCCATGCATGTATAAAAAGTGTATATCTGTACTTAAAATTTTGTTATTAATACAGCAGCTAAACCAGGGCTCTCCAACATCGAAAAGAGCCATTTGGTCCAGTTTCTTACTGACAAAATCGAGCTAGAGCCGCAAAATCTCAGTACACTTTCTATAAAAATACCCTTTTTCGCAGCCATTAGGCCATTTATTTATTACATGTTGCTTTTAAGTATTTACAATGATTAAGGTTTAACATTTTTAAGTTTTCTAATAGGCTATATAATAATTTTGATGTATTTTGATCTGACAGCAGCAAGTTCCTTTCAAAGTAGAATTCAGTGTCAAAAATGATCTTAATAAGTAGATTAGTGCAGTAAGTGCAGTAAATTTACTTGCGCTTAGTATTGTTCAGTTCAAACTTTGCTTCTGAACAGAAACTAGAGGTACTGCTGTGCACCAGAAAAAAAAGAACATGTGCTTTACATTTATTCTATTGATGAACAGTCCTGACAGTAGATTTCACTCAATCATCTGACATATGCATTTTGGACAATTGATAAACCACATGAGGCCTCTAAATTTTGTGTCATGTCAGGAGTGGTTAAAACAAATTTATTGTATGATTATATGTTCATCTCATTAAAAGATAAACTTAAATAAGACAACAAAATGTAACTAACAAACCCATTATTGATACACAATAAGAAATCAGACTACTTTGAAGCTCAATGCAAAAGATTCTGGTGAAACATTCTAACACAAAAACATTTTTAACAGGACAGAACAACTTAAACTCATGACTACAACTCCACAAAGACTGAGCACCCCCCTTTTGCGCACAGCCATTGCCTGCTGGCTCTCCCTCTCTCCTCCTCCAACACCCCCCCCCCCCCCCCCTCCAACCCCGCCCAGCATGCTGCACGCACCACACACCACGACAGAGGCTTTGTCCTCTTTTCTTTTTTCATGGAGGTACTCCCATAAATACAGTGTTCTCCTGTTATATTTGCATCTGAGCTTAGAAGGACAAGCTTGTTTGAGCATTTATGTGAACGTATAAAACTCAGGAGAGGGAGGAAAAAAGAACAAAATTAAGAACGGTTCCCAGACGACCGTGAGCGGATTCCCATCCTCTATGTTATTGAGCCGTTCAAAAGATTCATTTGTGAATGTCACATTTCTACACAGAACACATTTCTGATATTTTTATGTTACAATGATGTCACCATGGGTTCTTATGGATTAAGTAAGACTATGTAGAATTCAGCACAAATTTGACAGAATACCAAACTTGACATTGTTTACTTTGTTCCCTTTCTCACTGTGCTCTGGCTTCATATTTTTAACAAACAGCTGCGGAGTTCCTTCAACAAGGCTTTTAGCAAGAAAGGATCCAAATCAGGAGCATATGCGGACATTGAAGAGATTGCCACCCCAGAATCCTCACTGCCCTCCTCCCCCAAGGTTCACAATATCGGCGATATCCCTCAACATTCAGCTAAATCATCTGCATCATCATCCTCAGGGTAAGCCTCTTCATGTATTCTTTGAAATTAATTTTGTTAACACTTGTGCTTATTACATCATTTTATGGTTGCAAAAATAACTTGTTACATCAAGTACTTTTATAAATTTTAGTGCTGTCAATGGATTAAAAAAAATATCAGAATAATCACACTTTTGGATTGTGATTAATCACAATGTTTCACTAGGTAAATTTTATATGACAATATGCAGCTTTTGAACAAAAAAAGGTCAGAGAAAGCATTTTTCCTTCATTTTTTTTGTCTGAAATGATTTAATTTGTAAAGTGTTAACTCAGATATTTCAGAAATGTAATTTGTGAGCGCAAAACAGATTATCAGTAAGATAAGCAGAACTCTAACAGCTTTAATGTCTGCAGTTTTACTCCAAGAAAACAAATATGTTAATATACAGCCATAAAAAACAATTATTGTGTTTCTGCACTTGAAATGGTTCGGGTGAATACTCAAATCTGATTTGCTGCTGGGTGTTGATGCGCACCTAAAAAGTAGTTCCAGTCACAAAGCCAAAATCTGCTATATCACTGCTTAGGCTTCTTTAAAACAAACCTTTTTATTGTCATCTGAACAAAAACAAGTGGTAAGAGGTGAACTTTCTCCATTAACTGATGTTTTATTAAACCTATTGTGACGATTGGTAATTATATCCCTTTCCTTTGCCACTGCTTTGTTGTGTTATCGTAACAATGGGCCGCACCACCAATCAAATAATTTGTGAAAAAGCAATCTAAACCCCCAAAATAATAAGAATAAAGTACTAAAAATTGTTTGAAAATGAATGTATTTTGTAAGTGACCATGGTATAAGCGGGATTAATGCCCGACGAAACGTGCATTTTCCTAAATTAAAGCATGCCTTAGAAGCCTTAACAGACTGACACGAAGCAGAAGATGGTCACTTCTGATGTGTAATTAAATTTTGTTAATAAATCTAAATGCATTTTTTAATTAATTGTATGCCTTAGCGTTGAGAGTCCTAATAAATTTACATTTTTTGTGTGCTCTTTTTTCTGAAGTTGTCCTTGGTTAACTGTTTGTATCCAGGGTCTTTGATGGCGGTGAGGGAATGGATGATAAGGTTGTAACAGAACTTCGCTCAGAGCTCTGGGAGAAGGAACGCAAGCTCACAGACATACGGCTGGAGGCCTTAAACTCCGCCCATCAGCTAGAACAGCTGCAGGAGGCGATGACCAACATGCAGGTTTGGAATTTAATAAGTTTTTCTGGAAATATTTGCATTGACTCTTGTTATTTTATTTTATTGTGTTTTATTTTTTCCTTTTGTTGTTTTAATGTCATTACCATTGGTTATGTTGATTATTTTAATTTTAATTTACACCTAAATATTCTAGTAAGTTTAATTCATTATGCTGTCTTGAGAATGAGTTAACCAAAAAAAAAAAATTAGTCATGCTGTAATACTGACATCAGTTCATGTTCAAATTATAATGTGGTTCCATTTACAATTGCATCTATAGAGGACAGTCGAGAACCTGAAGGTTGAGAACGACCAGCTGAGGACAGGTGGTCTTTCCCCCTGTCCCTCTCCTGGACCATCCAGTTCTGTCTCCCAGTCCTCAAGTCTCATGGCTCTGGGAAGTTCCTCCCCCCGGCAGTCCGTGGCTGTGAACATGCCAAAGAGCTACAGCAGAGGGCTCAGTGAGGGAAGTGGCACAGGTAGGTTTCAATCTCTAACAAGTTGAAGGAAAATCTAAAGTCAGAACAATGTGGTTTATAAATCCGTGGAAAAATCAAACTTTTTCATTGTGAAATGCAACTTGACAATTCTGTTGTAATGTTCAGAAGTTTATATAAATGTATTCATGTTTTTAAAATACTTTTACTTTTTAATTTGTTTTCATTTTGTTTCTGTCTTAGCAGATGTTCACTCTGCAGATTCTCTCAGCCTTTCCTCACAGAGAGATGATCATCGTGTCAGGGTGCTGGTTTGTGTTGCAGATTTGCGCGTTTTCAAAGATGTAAGTACATTTTTATTTTATTTTATTTTTTTTATTGGAACTGTCTGTTGCTGAGTTTTCCTCATCACCAAAAACTTTATTTGGACAGGAGGTGAAGCAGCAGGATTTCTTTATCGGCACTGTCAGGGTGAATGGGAGGATGGACTGGGTCATGCTTGACTCAGCTGTCAGCCAGGCTTTCAAGGTAAAACAATCTCACAACTTCAGTGGGGTCTGTTTAAAAAAATGCAGGCTCACATTTATGATTCAGCTGTTACACTATATTTGGCATGTCAATACCTTCAAGGTTATACTTTGCAACACATTAATTATCAGGGCTGTTGTAGTGCTTTTTGGTTTAATGACACTTCTGCATGAATACAGCATTTTTTCTAAGGATTTCATGTTGTAATAGATAAGTTGTTGAAAGAGTGGTATGATTCAAAGTGAGTGAGATAGGAGTGTGAATGTGAGAGCAGGATGGCATGGAGAGGGCATGCGAGGAAGAACATTATTGGAGTAACATAGCTGCAATTTGTGGAAACAAAGACTTTAGCCTGTCAACTTCTAGTCTGAGTTCTAAAGATAATGGTAGCAGTCATAGCAGCCATATTCCATGTCAGTTGGCCAAAAGTTGCAGACAGGTCATTCATGCAGCTTGCCATAACTTAAAACATGGAGAGTTGTGTTTTTTGACTGTGGAGCAAACAGTGGGGTGGTGCAGGAGAATACCATTAGGAAAACAAATACTACTTTACAACAGAGTTCAGTGCACTCACTGCAAATGACTAATGACATATTTTTCAAAAATATTAAGCTTAATTTTTAAGATTGCTGTTAAAGGATGAAAATTGGTTTTAATATTGAAAAAAATAAACATTTGCTGGTTTCCTGCTTGCAGTACTACCAAAGAAACAACAACACCAGTGGATTTTACAACAAACTATTCAGTCTTGGAATAAAGTAGGGCTGGGCAATAAAACGATTACTAAAAGCGATAACATATCACAATATAACATTTATCGATAGAAAAATTAGTCTATTGCAATAGACTTTCATTTTGAAGGGTCCAAAACTAACACTCACCAGTTGCCAGCATTTTCTCCTCTTTGGTGAGTAAAAATTAGAGGGTTATTCACCACATAGCGAGTAAATGTTTGCGTAAACTTAGTACTTTAGTTATATGTTTATTAGCTTTTCTATTGAGCTTTGGGTATGTGACATTTTCAGTCATTAGATCATAGGGTAGAAAAATAAGTTTAATACAGCCACGCAATGCGAAGATTTTCATCCTAAACTCCCATTCCTTTTCCGCATGGATTGCCCATCAGCAGATACACCCTGGACAGGCCGCCAGCCTGTCACCCAGGAGCTGAAGGAGCAGCCCATGGAGCTGAAGCGAAAGAGCCTACTATGCTAGTCAGCTGCCTATTAGACAGCCTAGAAAGCTAACCACTGCCCAGGGTCTGTCAAAACAAACCAATGCCATTTCACAGGGGGGCAGAGCTAACTAGCTCTGTTGCTAGCTGAACTTTCCTAGCAATGCTAGCCTGCAACCTGCAGGCAGCTAGCTGTCCAGTAGGGAGGGAACCTTCTGCCATCACAGCAGGGACGATCCCCCCAAATCCATGGGTTTATGTTTTTTAAATTAATGTCATCGAGACAATAATAAAAAGATCCCCCAGTTTTTTTATTTATTTATTTATTTCCCCCTCTCAGGTTCATACTCAAACTGGGACACAGACAGATGAAAGTAATGTTTAAAACAGCTGTCAGGTGCAGTTCCGCTCCCGGTGAACCCAGAGACAGCGATGTGCTTGCCAGTGCCTCTGAAGAGCTCTCCAACATATATAAACACAAGCTACTTGCTCGACATCTTGAGGTGATCAACAAATTAAGTTTGTTTGCAGTTGGTCTGTGGCCGGGGGTCAAGGCATTGAGCAGTCTCAAAAGAGAGGCGGCAGGTGCAAAGTTGACGCCTCGGCCGCGTCCGTTGTGAATACAGCATTATGTTAAATAGGAAATAAATATTTAAATCTAAACAAGCTGCTGATAATTACACATTTCTCTTATGAGCCACACAGCGTTAAAATTTGACGAATACAGTTCATTCATTTTCTAAAGTGCTTTATCCCTTTCGGGGTCACGGGGTTGCCGGAGCCTAACCCGGCTACTCATGGGCGAAGGCAGGGGACACCCCTGAACTGGTCGCCAGTCCGTCGCAGGGGACGAATATAGTTATTTGGTTTATATTGTGATACATATCGTGATCATCTGATGTGAAAAAAAACATGTTGTGATATAAAAAATTCAATAGTCCAGTCCTAGTATAAAGCCAAAAAAAATCTACTTTTTTTTATCACACTCTTATGAAACAAGAGTTTTGGGCTTCTAAGCAAAAATTGTCTTTATTGTTCTTGTTCTTGTCTGTCCAGTAATATTTATAAAAATGTTGTCTTGTGCAGTTCCCAATACAGTCAATACAGTGTTTTCACTTGAAAATGATAACTATTGTCTTTGCTTTCTCTTTTTCTTTTTCTCAGCAAACTAACTAAAGTCAATTTGTTTTGATGCATATTTATCTTTTCTGTTTCAGGTTTACATAGCAAAAGTTGACCCGACGTCTAGTCTTGGCCTTTCTACAGACTCCATCTACAGTTACAGTATGGGCCACATCAAGAGAGTGCTGGGAGGAGAAGCCCCTGAGACCCAGCCTTCCCGCTGCATGTCTCGAGGCCCCAGCAGCATTAACGTGGCTCTGAAAGGTTTGGAAAAAATGTATTAGCTTCTTCATTTTTACTTAGAATTTACCAAAACCAGCAAGAATACCTATTATATTATGTTGAACTTAACTTTTTTTCAAGACTTCAGTTACTACCATTCAACTAAGAATAGCACATATCCCAAAAAAATACTTTCATATGTGAGCCTTTTTTGTGAGAATTGATGGTTGGTATTTATTTTAAGCCTGTGGTACAAACTGTCATGTTTGTCTGCTTATCACAGCAACAACTACATTTGGACATGTAGGTAATTTACCCCCCACCCCCCCACTCCAATCTTTGAAGCAAAGTGCTGGGAGAGCTGAGAAAGTAGCAGCAGCTCAGGAAGGGTTCTGAGTAACCTGATCCCTGTGCTGTCGTGCCCAGCTGGTCCAGCAGCCTCAGACACATGGGCCCCATAGATGTTAAGAACAGACAGCACTTCTTCAGCTTGGGGGTTGGAAGTGCACAAGCTTCTCACACTTGATGCAAAGTTATTTTCAGAGTGAAAGGCTTGAGCTCCAGGTTACTTATAAAGAACATGCGAGGTGATAGAAATCTGTTTTGAAAGCATCTTTCTACGTACAACCACCCTGCTTGATTTAAAAAAAAAAATTATTGTCATTAAAAAATGTAATTTATTTGAAACAAAAATTCTCTCTTTTAAAAAGCTGATGGTCACCATTGTGTACTCAACCATTCCAGTTATAAGCCTCCCTATTATCTTCAGGTTTGAAAGAGAAATGTGTGGAGAGCCTGGTATTTGAGACTCTCATTCCCAAACCCATGATGCAACATTACATCAGTCTCCTATTAAAACACCGCCGTCTCATCCTGTCTGGGCCGAGTGGAACCGGTAAAACATACCTTGCCTCCCGGCTGGCTGAGTACCTGGTGGACCGCAGCGCCCGAGAAATCACAGGCAGCATCGTGGTCATTTTCAACATGCACCGCCAGTCATGCAAGGTAACAGGAAGTGACATTCTAATACAACCTGTATTACAATGACTTTCATGTGGTCAACACAGTATTGTGTCTTTTTGTGCTTTTTGCTCAGGACCTGCAGCTTTACCTGTCTAATTTGGCCAATCAAATAGATCGTGAAAGCAGTGCATCTGAAATCCCACTTGTAGTTATTTTGGATGATATTCATGATCCTGTTGCCATCAGTGAACTTGTTAACGGAGCTCTCACATGCAAATACCACAAATGGTAAAATCCCCAACCAACACTGACATTGTAAAAAAGATTGGTGATCCTTATATTTAACTGTGTAATATTGTCTCTGCACTCAGTCCTTACATTATTGGTACAAGCAACCAGCCGGTGAAAATGACAGCAAACCACGGCTTACACCTCAGCTTCAGGTTTGTTTTTGAAAATGCAAACATCCTAATAATGATCTATAAGGAAAGAGTATTGTTCTTGCTAAATATTTTTTAGTTTACTTTTTTTTTTTCAGTATCGTTCTTGTATGAGATCACATGACACAATAGCACAGCTTTCTTTTGGTCTTTTACCCACAGTAATGCAAAATGGTGATTATTCCACCCATATGAAAAAATAAGTGTTTAGTTTCACCCAATACTTCTAATCATGACAATATCTGATAGTAATTTACAGTAATCAATAAAGATAATCCTAAAAAGGAATCCGCTGGCTTTCGCTTTTATTTCTGTTGTTTTGTGTAGGGATACAGTCCAAACTGATTCCTTATTTTCTTTTTTGTTTCAGAATGGTGATTTTCTCCAACAATGTGGAACCAGCCAATGGCTTTCTTGTGCGATATTTGCACAGGAAGTTGATGGAGTCGGAGGATGAGAGGAATTTGAACAATGAAGACTTGATCAGGGTGTTAGACTGGCTACCAAAACTCTGGTATCATTTGCATGCATTCCTTGAGAAGCACAGCACATCAGACTTCCTAATAGGTATGTAAAAACTACATTGAGCAAAATGATTTAATTGAAATGATTTAACTAAAGAGAAAACAAAACAAAACACTGAACTATGTTTTTTTCTAACCACTGTCTATCTTCTTTAGGCCCCTGCTTTTTCCTGTCCTGTCCCGTCACTGTGGATGAGTTTCGATCTTGGTTTATCGACCTCTGGAATTTTTCTATTATTCCTTATCTACAAGAAGGTGCCAAGGATGGCATCAAGGTCAGATACCATGGAAACATGTTGCATTTACTAAATCTTAACACTCATGGCTTTGACCAATGTTAGAAAGCAGTCCTGTTCCTGAATCTGCCAAAGGAAATCATGATTGAAAAAAGAAAAATAGGCATTGATGCCAAAAATCATTTATCATTTTTCATTTCAATGGAAACAGGTTCTGCTATTCATATCAACATTTTACTGTGACTCAAAATATGAGAAAGTGGTTGATTTGACCCTCCCCTCTAAAAGAACAAATAAGATTAATTACTTGGCATTCAAACTAGATTTGTTTCTCCTTAGGCTGTAGTTTCTTGATTAAATAAAAAAAAACATTTTACGCTCATGTGCTGTGGCTCTTCAGGTCCATGGACAGAAAGCGGTCTGGGAGGACCCAGTGGAGTGGGTGAGGGGCACTCTTCCATGGCCGTCTGCCCAGCAGGACCAGGCAAAGCTTTTTCACTTACCTCCTCCCAGCGTCAGCTCATGCAGCCCAAGTCAAGAAGACAGGCCTCGCAAAGAGACTCCACCCAGCTCCATGGAATCTGATCCTCTGGTAGATGAGAGCATGCTACTGGATTTCTTTATATTTTAAATCACCTTTAAAATAAAGGTTGATGTTCTAAATGTTTAACTTCTTCTCTTTTCTCTAGATGGCAATGCTTTTGAAACTTCAAGAGGCTGCCAATTACATCGAATCCCCAGACAAAGAAGACCCTGGCCTGCCCAAGCTTTGAACACCAAGCTCTCAATTAACACTGAACATGTATAACTTTACTTTTTTTATATATTTTTTTCTGTGCAGAAAGCATGCACAATTTGGAAGAGCACCTCATCCAAGTTTTAGCAGTCTGACTTTGACTTATAAAATCCAAATTATTGTAATGGATCCAGGATGAACAGTTAGTGTCTACAAACGCTCCATGTTACTCTACTGAATTATGTTTAACACCTCTTTAGCCCTTGATGCTCTTAGATTGGTGCTAACTCATTACTCATAATCCAGTTTCCTACTGTTTTGACTTCAGGGGATTTCTGCAAAAAACTTTGCATTGCGGGACATTAAGTCCCAATCAAATGGCGCTATTCTTAACTTGTTTTGGAAAAGAGTATGACAGCATAACAGTTCAATGTTCCTGGCACAGTTCTTTGGTACATATCTACAGTTCATGTATTTAAAGGCCAAATCTTTTACATATGCAATCCTAAACTTTACAACCAGAGCAGGTGAAACAAGCATGCCTTAAGAGTTAAAGTCATCCGTGTCACCACAACCCAAGCAGAGCACTGGTGCTTTCATCATCATACAATGCCGTCTAACCACATTTCACCTCATTTTTCAATGAATCACAACCAGTTTTCCCTTGACTAAAGTTTGAAAAAATGATTTTAGGATTAACATTATGACAAACGTCTTGCTTGAAGTTTCCTTTAACCATAATTTGATAGAATAATCTTGCTGTCATACTCTTTTGGATAAAACAACTTGTTTTACCAGTGGTGTGTGTTTATCACTGCACAGACTTCTTCCTTAATTTCCATTTTGACTCATTTCACACAATACAAACAGTTGCAGCCATGCTGCTTTTAATGTCAGGTAGAAGATACAACACAGGGATATAATATATAAATAGAAACATTATCTTAAAAAAAGCAAATAAATGCTTACCGGTTCGTTTTCGGTAAAATGTATCTCAAAGAGCACATTTGTTTAGGTTTTTGCCCTTCAACTTCTGTATATATCATGTACATACAATGAGTTGTTCATCAAAGGGTGCAAATATCTAGAGTTCTGAACCAAACACTGTTGTCTTGCATATTGACTGTCAAATTCGTGTAATTTCAACAATGAATGTATATATAAATATAGGAGTATAGAAACTTAAAAAGAAACAACATTACAGTATCATGTAGTAGGTGCTTTTAACAGAAGCCTTATCAAAGATTCACAGAAACACGTTTGACAGTGGCTTAGCCAAGTGGCCTAAAAGCTGCCTGAAACTCACCAAATGTGTTCAGTACCATCCTTTAGGTTTGTTTGGTGCTTTTTCAAAAGGCCCCTCACTGTTTTTGGACTAAGTAAGACTCACATGCTCATGCAGAGTTGATGTCTTAAGAGTTTTGTGTCATTTTTGTCAAACACAACCTTGAGTTTATGTCTGAAATTATTAGGAGGTGTTTTAGAGTAAGTGCTGATGACATAAAGTGGATACAGTAAAGTGATGTGAGACATTGTGTGGTGTATACCCATGTCGATGTCGTACAATACGCACATTAAATTACTTTGGATACACAAAACCAATTGTATCAAAAACAAATAAGTTTAAAAAAATGTTTAAAGTCTTTATAAATTGCTTTAGGTAATGTTCTTTTTTTAAAGCGGCCTTCTGGAAGTTTATAAAATGTGAAGAAACTTTTGTGGTGCAAGTGGTGTAGAAAAAAAAACAAATCAAATCAGTCATTGTTTCAGTGTTCAGATAAAAGTAAATGAATGTTGGTCCACTCTGACAGCTTAATAAGATAGTGTAACTTTTTACATTCAGTTTGTGCTGCAGAAGGTCTTGCTCTGAATGCATTAGAGTAACTTTAGATCAGTAACCTGCAAACAAAAAAACAACAAGTTAAATATATTTAGGAGTTAAAAACATTTATCAAAAACATGAAATAGCTTAATTATTGTAAATATTTCAAATATGTGATTAAAATGCTGACCACTTTCTGATCTTTCTGCTACAGTATCTCATTTCATTAACTGGTTGTTGTGCCTGTTGCTCTGTGGCAGTGTTTTTTCTTTGCTTACTAGTGTTATCAGGATTTTTCAGCAACTTTAATTAGTGTCAGCATTCAGAGAGTGTCTTAGTATCACAAGCCACTGAGCTATGTTTTCATTTAATATTTCTAGACAGTTCCCAAATTTAGACAAACCGCACCACTAATGAAACAAATGAAGCCTTTTCAGCTGGTGAGACAGCTTTAAAGGGAGGAAGTATTTCTTGGTGTGGCACTGGAGACAGGGTTTTTAAGGCGTATCAAATCGTGGAAGCTGTTTGATGTGCTTTGCACTTCTGTGTGACAACAGATGCAATGTGTCTTACTTTATGAATAGAAAAGAGATTAAGAACCATAAGACTGGTGTGGTTGGTCCAAATCAGCTTTTTTTTTCTTGCTGATTTCAATGGAGCAAATCCAATATCAGATAGTATTCTGATGTCTTAGGCTGATACAGGTTGCTTAAGAGTCATACTGTGGCAAAGCTTGTGTTTAAAAAAAAAAGTTACGCTTCATCTATTCTTGCTGATGTTTGAAGATAAGGAGATTCTAAGTGTTTCAATTGCATGTAAACTTGCTGTGTGATGGGACAAAAGTGATGAAACTAACATTGTTGAAGTCATTGTGATGACTTCAACAAGTCATTCTAGATCATGTTTTCTTTTTGTAATACTAAAACATTTGATATTTCGTTTTCTTTTTTTTTAATCTAAAGAATCCTTTGTAAAACCCAATTTCTCTATTTTGTACAGAAGAACGTGGTTGTAAAAAAAGAAAAAGTGTAAATACAGTGTTTCAGCGTTCTGGGTGCGGCAGCAATCATTGAAAGAAGAAAAAGCAACACTGTTGGTGGGGGATTATATTTCTGGAAAGCTGGTTCCAAAATGAGGATAAGGCATGCTTATGAAGGCTTTCATCCACCTGTCACTTTTTGTTGGAATTAATAAAGTACATGTTACATTTAGTAGTTTGTACTTGGGTTTTCTTGCATCTGAAAAAGATAGATAGATAGATAGATAGATAGATAGATAGATAGATAGATAGA
>BSAI01000073.1:16650146-16741124 GCA_036245035.1 Adrianichthys oophorus | reverse complement strand
AGATAGATAGATAGATAGATAGATAGATAGATAGATAGATAGATAGATAGATAGATAGATAGATAGATAGATAGATAGATAGATAGATCGTTTGCAACTAAAATCATTTTTCCTAGAAGCAAGGAACATTGTAAGTCCACCTTCATGTTTTTTTTTTTTTTATAAACAAATGTTATTAATGTAAAAAGTAATTATTAGACTTTGTGGCATTTATCGTTTATGGCTTTGATCAAATACTTTCAAAGCCCGGCCTGTGGGCCAAATATTCCAACTTTCACCGGTATGCAAGCTTCTGTCATAAAATTAATATTGTGTGGCCCACAGCAACGGAGCCCCTAAAGGGGCATCAAAAGAAAGAACATCTAAGTTTAAAAAAATCAAAGCAAGAATAAATCTAAGTAAAAAAAAAAAAAAACTCGTCCGCACAATGTAACTGTGTGCACTGTGCGCACAATGTAACCAGTTACATTGTGCGCATGAGTTACTTACCTGTGGCTACAGTTGCTTTGAGGATGGCTGCAGCAGAGCATATAGACCTTGTTAACTTTTGTTAACCTCTGTCACCTCTGACAATCCTCAGACAGCCACCTAGTCTTTCAATTGCATTTATGTAAAAGCCTCCAATGATTTTCGGGTCACTGTTAGTTGTAAAGATACTCATCCAGATTATTTTCTGTGAAAATCTGTCAATGCAGCCATTAATACAAATACCAAATGGCTTCAGTTTGTCGTAAGAATCCAAATGACAAATATAATTTGGGGCTTTTGCATAGTAACTACTGTGATGCAGACGTCTGGAACTTCGGACCTTGTGGGTCAAGTTTTTGTAGAATTAGACGGACATGCTCTTTCCTTACACGCAGACCATTTTGAACGCTCTTTGCATGCATCCTCGATACCCATGGAGTTTACTGGATGATCTTAATTCTTCCTGAATAAAAGTGATAACCTGATCTAAGCTGGTGTATCCCCTGCACCGAAACAAACCGCATGACTTTAAAACTCTTTTTAGGTGACGTTCAGAGATAACATAATTGTGACGGCGGGCAAACAAAGCTGCAATGTCTTTGTAGGCGAGTCCAAAGATAAAGTAAAACTCAATTAGCTCATGTAATGTCATTTTGAGGCAGCTTAACTGACTGAAAATGCTTCCTGTGCGCAAATGACCACAAATGGCAAGCTAGTGGGCTATCTGGTGCGCACCAGATAGTAACATTTTTTTTAACTCAGATTTTTTTTTCTTTGACATCCCTTTAGGGGCTCCATATACTGTCTGGTTGGTTCAATTACATTTTAAGATGTAAACGTTTGGCAACACTGTTGTGCGACCCCTCTGTGACACTTTCTAGCTCATTGAGGACTTCCGGGACAAGTGGAAATGTGCAAATTATCTTAATTGAAAGATGAAACAACTGTGTCTGCCTAAGTTGCCAAGTGACTGCAGCTGTTTTCAAGAAATTCAACATCAAAACAATTAATGTATATTTTAACTACTTTTCAGCTGTTAATTCAAGTCAGGCTGAGTACTTAACAGGTTGGATCAAATAGTTCATCAGGCAGAGATAATGTCAGGATGTGTCCTTGGTGTTAATGAGGGAGACAGACGCGTTGTCCTGATGGTCAGTATCCATTACTTTCTGGTGGGCGGTGTCTATCCCTGTTGAGCCGTATAAAAGTCTGTCGCCCACACAGGAATGATGGCATTGGATACAGTTTGAAGGACTTAAGTAAGTTGGGAATTAGCTGCGACCTCCGACATGCCGGCCAAGCCAGCCCCAATCAAGAAGGCGGCTAAGAAAGAACCCGCCAAGAAGGAGGAGGAGGCTCCAGAGCCGGCTCCCGAGCCGGCCCCGGAGCCCGCACCGGCCCCGGAGCCCGCACCGGCCGAGGAGCCCGCACCGGCCGAGGGGGCTCCGGCTCCGGCTCCCGCAGAGGGAAAGGCCGCCCCAGCGCCCGCCGAGGGAGAGGCTCCCGCTGAAGGGGAAGCTGCTGCCCCAGCAGAGGGTAAATTTATTCTCAGTGCACCAGGCTCCGGGATCCCCTCAGATCCAGTTTGCTGAGTCATGCCAGGGAAATATTTGCACATTATGTGTAAAAGTTACAAAACTATTTAGGAGGCACACGCACACAAAATCTATTTTCAGTGCAGTAGCTACTACAAAGCACCCAGACTACTATGGGGTGTTCTTTTTTTTATTTTATTTTTTTAAATATTTTATTTTTTGGCATATGTGCTCCAATAGCATGCAATTTGACTAATGTATCATTTTTTTTAACTGATAAAAATGAAATCAGTAAAATTATTACTTTTTCTGTCATTTATTATTTTTTTTAAATTAAATTTCATTTAACCTTGCCTTTGCTGCACTGTATGTAAAAGAGGTTTGCTCTTTTTTGTTTGTTTTAATGGTTTTTTTTTTAAATAACAAAATATCCAATCATCTTTTTCTCTATGGAACTCAACAAGAAACATCAGGTTTTTTTTTTTTTGTGATTTTTACAAAGAAGAAGGGAACTAATGAAGCCAAAATCTTTTCCAAGGGAGCAAGCTATACTAACGTAATATATCTTAACGTGTGCTGCCAGCTGCCGCTTCTGCTGCAGGAGAAACACCAGCTGCTGCTGCTGACGCCCCTGCTGATGGTAAAAAGATGTTAAAAAAAAAGGCTTCTCTTGCTTACATTTTTAAGATCTGAACTTTCACCTCCCTTTTAAAAGTTATCTACACTAATTGCTTTCCACAGTATGTACTTGTCAGCACACAAATTACAATCTGTCAAAGCATACTCCATCTGCTTGATGCACTAATTATTAATATCTAACATTTAATAATAGTTGCTGCTGCTCCGGCCTTAGAGGAAGCTCCTGCTGCAGACAGCCAAGCACCTGCTGATGGTAAACCATTTTGCAAACATATAGATCGCCGCTGGTTCTTTCAAGTTGGTTATTTGAAATAAGCTCTACAGGTTGACCAGGCATGTTTTGTTACTAATAATCCACTTTGTATCAGGTGAAGCTGCAGAAGCACCTGCGCCAGAGCCAGAACCCAAACCACCCACGCCTCCTCCACCCAAAGGTAACAACTAGGTTTAAATGACTTTGAGGATTTTTGCATAACTTCAATATTAAGTTAAATTATTAATATAAATAATAATATTTTTTCAGTGCCCACAAGTGCCCCCCTAGATCTGTTTGTGGAGGACAAAAATGATACTTCAGTCTCCATCATTTGGAGCCAGCCTGAGAACATTGGGGACTCCGGTCTTGATGGATATGTCATTGAAATCTGCAAAGATGGAAGTAAGTTCTTTGAATTTTTTTGGTATAACTTAGGTCATCATATATATATTTTAATGGCTGCAGGTCTATTTTATAAAAACTAGTTCTCAACTTCTTTAGAAAACACTCATGGAAATGTAAAATAACTCTTTTGGATCTGGGTCAGCTGGATCAGTTGCAGCTGTCCCTGAAGTGTCAGTGGTAGAGTTGTGTCACGAGGTTCCTTACTTCTCCCTAGAAGGAGAGGCAGATTCAGGAGCAGCCCTTGTCCTGCTTGGGCTTCTTCTTTTAGATGTAAAGTGCTGAGCTAAACTCAACAGCACTTTTAGTGCAGGCTCGATTTAGTGCCTGTTTGTTACACCATTACAGTAAAATAACTAGAATTTTCATTACACAAATGCAGAATCAGATAGTTGTGAGCAATTTCTTTGGTGCTTGTTTTCTAATTGTGGAGTCACAACATGCTCTCAAACTGCAAAGTTTTTTTTTTTTAATACCAAAGAATTTTAAAGTTTTTTTTTTTAACACATCTGCTTTATGAAATTAAGCTTTTTCCATTAAAAAAGTCCCTAACACAAAAAAAAAAAATAAATACGATCTTTCCAAAAATGTTTAGATAGATGTAACAAATGAGATAAAATCTATTCAGACAAGCAACAGTCTTCAATTCGCATTAAAAATGAGTGAAAGACATACTTAAGGGTACTTAAGCTTTGTAAATGTCAGATTCATTTAAAGACATTAAAAGATCAGAAGCCCATTGTGACTATAATTACTCTAATTACTTAATCATGCAAACCAATTAGCCACCCCTGCAGCTCATCAAATCAGTGTTTACATTTACTAAAAATGGAGACTTAATGTACTCTTTTAGCGTGGGAACAGAGTTCAGAAGAGGATTCTGGGAGATGAGGCAGTGTTCAAGAATTCTTCATGAACCTGTTTTAATATTTCTGTCAATATACCTCTGCATTAACATGGTTCTGGCAAATAAAGTATTTGCTCTTTTTGGGGCCTGTAAATTGAAATCCTCCATTCATCATTTAAACTAGTTTAATTAAACAGTTTACATCAAAATCCATTGGTTTGTAATGTGAAAAATGATTAAAAGGACTCTTGCAGTTCCTTTAATTGTGTTGTTTCTATCTGTCCCATCCAGCTGATGACTGGAAAGCAGTTAATGAGGAACTGCAGAAGGCCTGTCGCTATGTCATCAAGAACCAGACCACCGGTGACCGTCTGAAGATCCGCGTGGTGGCTGTGAATGAAGGAGGCCGCAGCCCCCCTGTTGCCCTCGCAGAGGCCGTCGTCGTGAAGGAGGTTGCTGGTAAGGACAGTTATTAACAAATAAGCTCCTCTAAATGTCAGATTTAGAAAGTGTCCTAACTGGCAGCATCCTTTACGCATTTGGTCAAGGTGTTTCTTTCATTTTGAGCTGTGATCTCTTCCTCATGAGGAGGGTGAGTGTGAAAAGTGGAGGAGTCGAGCAGAAACATCACAGCAATGTTTTCTTCTCAGCTTTCTGTGTCATGTTGGCACATGCCTGCAGCGCTAACTGTATAAAACTGCAGTCCCCTCCCCTTTGAACTCAAACCGTCATCCACCCAGTGGCTCTGTGATAAGTCTCATCGTTTCTCGATGCTGAACACCTGACAGTGTTAATCACTGACAGTATATCTGAAGTGGTTTGCGGTAAAACGATGACCGGACCCCGAGGGCTTTCAGAGGAGGAGCTGCGTTACTTCGGCTCAATCTCAGAACACGTTTGTGCGTAATGGAGACTTGACCAGGGTAGAGAAGGTAACTTGATCGGAATGGCAGCATTTCAATGGTGGCATCCACGCTCATGGTCACTGTAGAGCAAGGTGTCCATATAGTGACAACTTGTGAATTGTTTTCTACATTTTCCTGCTGTTGAATGTTTTTCCATGGAGGGTTTGATTGTATATGTAAAAATCCCACCAGAGAGAATCGAGTTGCTTTCTGCAAGGACGATGGGGCTGTGGGAATTAACTGCAAGGAGGCGGAGCTTGTTAAAAGGAGATTAGCAAGTTAGGTGCTGGGTTCCAGCTCATCCTACCAATGAGAGCAGGGGTTGACAGATCTGACGTCTCACATTACACCCAAATCTCAGGACGACTCTTGAAATGTACAGTTTATTTTGAAAGATGCCACAGACTTTACAGGGAGAATCCTTGTTGAAACCTGATGCCCCTCGAATCCTCCTTGTATCTCTTGATGTCTTTTTTATTAGAAAAAAGATGTATTCTTCATTTTTTTTTTTTTGTACATAAAGCCGTTTCTTTTACACCCAAACTTAATGTCTGTGAGTGCAACCAGTCATTTTTACATCTTATTTAATTTATTTATTTTTTTCTGCATTCTGATGTAACTGTATCTTTCAGCCTCGTGTCATGGAGGAAGGTGATATACAGTCCTACGGTATCGTGCTTTATTTAGAGACCCGACAAGTGTTGCTTTGCTGTACTCAGCAGGTGGTGCGAGACGTTTCCAAGTATCTTATTAGTATCATTTCATGCTAAAAACTAATGGGGGTTACTGTGTTTTAAATCGCAGTTTATGGATCATGTTAAACTAATTTTTAAATCAAATCAGTGGAATGAGGTATAAAAACTCCAAAGAAATAGTGGGAAAATGTGTCATTTTGCATCCTCGATTGGATCTCACACATTTTTTAAAGCCACCAACTCACCATGTGTCTCCTAAATATTCATCTACAAGAGGGTTTTTATTTTCTTTACAAAGATTAAGAGCAATTTTTGTTGTTCTTTAATCCTTGAGAGGAGGATAAAAAAACAGTTAAAGACACAAACAATTTGAAACAGTTCAGGGACAAAAAAAAAAAATACTGTACTGAAACATAGGAAATAGAGAACATTTAAGGTTCCATCCAATATTGAAATATTAGCAATTCTTAGCCTGATTAAAACCAACAAGTTAAATAATTTAAAAAAGTAATCAGGAGCTTTTACATTTAAACATCATTGCAAACAAAGAAGTTTACATTTCCATCTTTTTCATTCATCTTTAGGCTATCTGTGTTCTGCCAATATCCTATAATCATACGTTATGTAAACATTTAATTTACTAATTCTGCATCAAGACCCAATTTAAAAAGCATTTAGGGAACAATCTTATTTTTTCAGTCATAGTCCAGATTTCTCTCTGCACTCTTAAAAACAAGGACATATTTTAGATAAAGATGCTCATCAGCTGTTGTTTCTCTATCTTTTGTGTCAGTTCAAGTCTGTGATTTTTGGTTAGCACTAAAGCACAAAAGAAACTATGCAAACATTTCCTTTCAACATTTTTTTACAGAGTACAGTCAGACCTCGTTTTAGAAAACAGTGTTTTTTTTTGTCTCAGTTTCTAAAAAAAACTTTTAAAATCCATTAGTACTTGGGCTCAACTGAAAAAAGCAAAAATGTCAGAGCCTTTTTACAACAACAGAACTGATATATTTTCCAAAGTAAATAATGCATCTGTACAAATGCTGTTGAACCTTCAACTCCTTACTCAATGAATTCTGAAACACTGCATTTAAAAGATCTGTGGACCTTTACTTAAGGGCTGCTTCTCTTCATCATGCCAAACTTTATCCAAATAAATTAAAATATTAGCAAAGCAATGTTGCCCAGAACATGTTCTTTAAATATATACAATTGTTTTTTTTTTGTAGACCGCCCCAAGGTCCGCTTGCCTCGCTTCCTCAGGCAGAGATATGTTGCTCGTGTTGGAGAGAAGATCAACCTGACCATACCTTTCACAGTATGCAGTTGAACACACCTTGTTTTTAGCATGTTTGATGTGCGCAACATACTTCATAGTTCATCGTTCCCAGGGCAAACCCAAACCTGTTGTGTCATGGATAAAGAATGGTGGGCCTCTGGACACAAAGAGGGTGAACATCCGCAGCACTGACAGGGACAGCATCCTGTTTATCCGTGCGGCCGAGAGGGAAGACTCCGGAGTGTACGAGATGTCCGTGAAAGTAGAGGACTTTGAGGACAAAGCTCCACTTATTCTTCAGATTGTTGGTGAGCAAACATGACTCTTAAGGTTTCTTTCTAACGCTAATGGATACCTAATCCACCCATGCTCATGTGCAGAACTGCCTGGACCTCCTGCCAGTGTGAAGATTGTGGATACTTGGGGTTTCAACGTTGCTCTGGAATGGACTGCCCCCAAAGACAATGGAAACACTGAGATCACAGGATACACAGTGCAGAAGGCTGACAAAAAGACTGGAGTAAGTTTATCTATATGTATGTCTTACTGGAATCATAAAGGAATGTGTTTTATGGTCATTTTCTTTGTTATGGTTACTAACTGAGGGATTCTCCTATGTTTCGTTCAGACTGGGCATGTCCTGAACCCAGGTTCTTGAACCTCTTTTAGCATATGTTGTTCACAATGGACTGTTGTTACTTAATACTACTGCATGTACTCACAGTTGGAAGAAGCTTGGTGTCAAAGCTGTGCAAATTTTTCTCCAGGCTTTTTCTTTCACAGCTCTATTCTGATATGAAGACTTGGTGTCATATAATTCCGGCTGACCGCGAACCACAATTGTTAATTTATCCTCCATGATCAAATCTCAAATGGTTGACATGTCCATGAATTAAGAGACACCATCCATATGTCTCTACCAAGTCCAAGCCCCTGATTAGTCAGAGGTTAACTGGTTTAACTTTTAACGCACATTCAAAGGACTTGCACTCTGTAAATAGAGCCCAAAAATTGACTTAAAAACCTGTGTAACAATGCGTAAATCCCAGATTTTTGAACGCAGTAGCCCAAAATGTTAATTTAAGCATGTTTACATAAACTTTTCATTAGAAGTGGCCACTTGAATGCACGTTTGCCAAGCCTGGTGTGAATGTACTAGCAGACAAACCCCTTATCTTACATTTTAAAGCTATGTCACATTCTCAGATTCTCCATCATGCCAGTTGTGTATGTGTGTTTTTACAGGACTGGTTCACTGTTTTGGAACATTACCACAGACTGAATGCTACTATCTCTGATCTTATTATGGGAAACACCTACAAGTTTCGTGTGTTTTCTGAAAATAAGTGTGGCAAAAGTGAGTCTACAACTGTTACTAAAGAGGAGGCCAAGATCGTGAAGACAGGTAACTGTTTCCTAAAATAGTCTGTTGTTAACTCAGAAGGAGAAGAAAAAATAGAAATTCATGAGTATTCATGTACTCAGTGCTGCATTAATTATAAATACTCTTTTTAGTTGAAACAAATATTTGGTAGTTATAGACATTCACTTTTGATAAATCACTTATTCTCTTTTAAAAATATTTTTCAGCACTTTCTGCAGTTGTTGATATCATGAGATCTATATTTAAAGAAATGTTCAAAAGAACAGCACAAAAATATCAAACCTTTTTAGACAAAACTGATGTGTACAATACTACCCATCTATGACTGGTAAAGATACATAATCCCATCGGCTTACCCTTAATTTGAATTGTAAAGTGAAAACATTTTTAAAGAAAAAAATAAACAGCTTTTTTTAAAAGAAGGGGTTTAGGTCAGTAAGTTGTCCATGAAAAGATGCTTCACTAAAAGATTTGTAAAAGTGATCACATCATGTTTCTCACTCACACATAACCCCAGTTTTAGTGCGTTTTTCTCAATTTTTATACTATTGTGACTACTTTTGTTAATGAAATTTCTCCTCTTGACAACAGTAAATAAAAAGGCGAAGTTCCATTTATATAATCATAAATATATCTAAATGAAAAGAACAAATATCTTAAAATAAGTTGATTCCCTAAGTAAGCTCAGAGGGGAAGCGAATATGAACATACTTCTGTGCAGCAGGCAATGATTTTAAAAAACATTCCCAAAAAGGTGGGTGTTGGGGGTGTGACATGCTTAATTAATGTCAAAACTAGGAAGTTCTCTCAAAAACTTTTATTAACACTCACCTGTTGTTAGTTTTTTAAATCTGAATACATTTTTCGTCCTACTTCATCTTAACTTAGGTTGAGAGGAAGTTGCAGAAGTAAAACGGTAATAAATGTTTAAGAAAATAAGTTCTAAAAATATAGTTTAAACATGTGAATGTGTCCCATTTTATTTAGCAATTTTCAGTATTTCAATAAAAAGTTTAAAAACGAATAGTTGTTTAGCGTAAATATGTTGTTGAGGGACATGTTCTTAAGGGCTCTGTTAGATGCTTGCTTCTAATCCTTTTCTTGTTGGCTTCTTTATAATGAACCGATTAGCCAGTACATATAATTTGTTGATATAATTGTTCCATGTAACATCACCAAAGCTAACTTCAAGTGTATCGTTGTGAAAATGGTAAGCATATGTTGCTGTTGATGTGATATAATAATCAAAGGTTTACAACTGAAACCTAAGTCTTGTGACATTTCCAGGTATTGACTACAAGCCTCCAGAGTACAAGGAGCATGACTTTGGTGAGCCTCCCAAGTTCACCACGGCTTTGAGTGACAGGAGCACCACTGTCGGCTACTCCACCAAGCTGCTGTGCTCTGTCAGGGGATTCCCTAAGGTACATTCTTTCAGCACCTCAAACAATTTTTGAGTTTGGGTCGAGTTAATCTGAATCTAAATGAATTTATTGTTGCACATTTTGAAAAGGCATGTTAGATATGTTAAGTATTTCCTGTTAAAAACAAATTGTGCACAATTGTTAACTACATGCCATGAAATATTACTTGAAAGACCCATGAGTTTAAAATATTTTCTAGCATCTCTTATCATCATATCTTATGTTTACATGATGTTGCTTTTGGCCTGATAATGTTTAAAGGATGTTCATGTGCCACTGTTTCCCCCCTATCTTAAGGGCCTGTCCCTCCAAACACCATTGAACTCACGTGCAGCAGCATGGACTCAAACTGGTGGGACTTTAATGAAAAACCACAATGAGTCAGAGTAGCCCCACTCAAAGCGCCATGGTGTGGTCCAGAGTTGGGCCATGAACGTCCAGCCCATAAGTAGATGTCTGTTGTAGTTCAATTTTTCAAAATGCGTTAATTGACTAATTATTACACAGACCAACAGAAAAGAAGACCTTTAAACATCTGATAAATGCAGCAGAACTAATTTTAAAAAATCAATGCCATATTGTTATTAAAAACACTGCAACTTCTTAAACAAGGGCACTGATTGGAAACAATTTACATGAGATTTCTTTAAAGAACAAGCTTGAAGAGATGATCATAAATATTTAGTCATTTACCATTTATAACATAATAAGTCATTAGGTTTTAGAGATTTTCTTGGCTAGATATCACAGAGATATTGGTCTTTATTAGTGTTTGATGTTATAAAACACTGATTGTCCCATGAAATCATTGGTCGCTCTTGGGAGATCACAAAGATTGGTAGAACATAAATGAACGTTGCTCTGGTAAGCTGAGCTTCAGGGGGACTGCAGCATACCACTTTGCCCAGGCAAGCGGGGCATTATCAGTGGGAGCTTTAGCCTCTCACCTCGACTATGAGCTTATAATCCTCTAGGAAGCTAACAGGACAGAGCATAAGTAGCGTTCTGATTTGAGGCATGAGAACAGAAGAGGGTGTCAGGAAAGTTTAATCACGTCTGACATTCTTTGGGGCTCAAGAGAACTTAATTGTCAGTGCACATACAGTGTTTGACCTGAGTGTGCCATTCATCTTTATCAATTAGTGCTGTGTTTTCCAAAATAGCACAAACATTTCATGTAAAATAAAATAGACAGAAATGAAAGTGCTTCCTTAGTAGATCTTTCTGATGAATGTTGTATTCACCATGTGGCATCTTGAATTTTGTTTTCTTCAAAGCCCAAGATCGAATGGATGAAGAACCAGATGATTATTGGAGATGACCCCAAGTTCAGGCAGATCTGTGTCCAAGGAATCTGTTCTCTGGAGATCCGAAAGCCTGGTAACTTTGACGGTGGCGTGTACTCCTGCAGAGCCAAGAATGACCACGGAGAAACAATCGTGAGCTGCAAGTTGGAGATCAAACGTACGTCATAGCCCCGTGGCTTGAGTTTCTTTAAACGTTTGTTTTATTTGCAAGTTTTTGAGCCTGATTATTATAATTTTTTTTAACAGAACCAGTGATTCCAGAGGGGGACAAGAAATAAAAAAAAAAAAAACAAAACATCAGTTTCACAGGTCAGAAAAGGATCCCGTTTGTTATAGTAGATTTGTTGTGCACATAGATTTAACATAAAAGTTTAACAGTTTAAAAGTTTGGTTGTGTCTGAATTCTTTCACTACTCACTTCATAGTCTTCTATGTAGTGTGTTCGCCATTTTCTAGTGCTGTCTCTACAAGTCCAAAAGTGACTGCCCTACAAATTTCCCAGAAGTCTCTGTGAAAAACCAATGTGCATCAATTCTCACTATATTGGTGAATATAGACCAGAATGCATTGCAATTGAATTCTTTTTTTGGGGGGGGGGGTATTAATTATTTTTTTTACAAACCATCTGAGTTGTTATTATCAGAACACAGTGGATTCATAAATAGTCTTTGTAAAGAGTTCATATTCATTGAGTTTTTACTTTGGGAAATGGTTGATGTTGTGCTTGTCATAAGAAGAAAAAAAAGTAGTGAGCATAGTGTCTGAATTGCTTTAAAAATACAGGACACTTGCTAGACCCGCACTACATTTTTTTTTTTTTTTATTAGTTAAGGAGCAGAGAAGAAATTTGGACATAGCCCTAGATTCATCTGCAACATTATAACTATCAAGCTAAAAGAGTGACCTATACGAGTGTTGGGGTGATGCCCACTGCCACCATAACTTCCTGTCCATACATGGAGGTCACTATACTTGGAAAAGGTGGCCTCTGCAAGTCAGAGGGTCACTGCAGTGGCACCCATAAATTAAATCTGTAATGACTCCTGGTGCAGTCACTTAGCAGACTTAATCACATTTCCTTGACTCAGCAGCAGCACTTTCTACCTATAAGAAACCACTTTATTAATAGGGTTTATGTTATTCTGTTTATATCAAAAACATGAACAAAGTTTCTGTTATATAAACATTTCTGTATTCTTCTTTTCTGATCTTTTTCTCCTTTGCTTATATATTTTATTTCCTCATGTGTTGCAGTCCCAACTTAGGAGTAGCGACCTTTGCAGCGTAAGGTGTGTAACATTTGAAATGGCTCTAAAAATCTTCAACAGAACTGCTGAAGATGTTCAAGTTGAAATGATTTCTCTGTGGTCACAGAACAGTTTCCTGGAAGAGCATGTATGTATGGCTGGTGACCTCACTGCCAACAAGTTTTATCCTGTGAACTCTCAAGCATCTGTGAAGATAAAACGATTTAAGTCGTCACTTCATGCCTGAAATTACACAATTAAGTCCACATCCATGTCCAAAGTTTGATTTTTTTTTTTTCGCTCTCATTTTGATTAATTTTTCCCAACACTGTTGATGTCCACTAGATTATGACTGTACCTGCCTACTTCACCATCATGTCAAGTCTTACTATCATGAATGTACTGTTCCTCAAAGGAGAGCTACATGTGTTTATATCAATAAACTATTTAATTTCTGGTCCTGCTGACTCAATTTTTTATACTTTTTAGCAACATGACACTGCTTAACAGCACACTGTTTTATAACTAAAATTAACAGGATGCTTCTTAGGTTTACCTAGAAATTGAAGTATCCTTGTTTATTCTAGAGAGTAAAGTTCATATTTTCTTTTCTTTAAAGTTGAAGTTAATGTTTTGAAACACTTTCAGTTGCACTGCAGACAAATGTAGCTGGTTTCTAGTTCACTTTCACTCAGCTGCTGAATGCATAAAGCTTTTTGGCTGGAGATCAATGACAAACAGGAGACACCAGCACTTTTAATTTGGCTCTCGCAGGCCAAAGAGTCCAGCACAGTATGTCAGGACTTCCATAATAATGCCGGCCTATATGTCTAATCTTGTAAGTATTTTGTCTTAGAGTTTCTAGCATAGTGATACTGGATCAATGCCAGAGATCTCCTGGTTATAGAGACTCGAGTTCACTCAGAAGGTGACAAAATTAGCTATGGTGCTCCTTCTAGTTCAGGTTATTTTAGGGATGAGTAGATCAACTGTCAGGACGAGCCTCTGCAATGTGAGTCACCTAAACTAGGAGTGAAAACAGAAATCTTAAATGAAAATGGATGAGCAAGAATGGGAAAACTTTTTTTTTGCACCAGCTGGGAGCTGTTGTCTTTTTGCGACAAAGAAACATTTTTTTTTCTGAGAAAAGAGATCTGACCAAAGAAGAGAAGGTGAATGTTAACGTTTTAATGATGATTGAGTAACCCAGCATTAGATTTAGAGAAAGCATAGACACATACGCAGCAAATCAAAATATGTACCTTTAAATATGTCGCCCTCTGGTGCTTCAAACAAGTTATAACATCTGCAGACTTGAAATTTCTATGGTACCAAATTAAATATAAATAAGAAAAATCTAATCAATATTTTAACCCCTCCCACGAAATCTGCAAGAATATAGAAAATGTTGCTTCTGTATCATTGCCCTGCACTGAGTTGTAGCTCTATTATGAAAGGTATGGACCTAATTGAAAGGGTCATCATGTTAAAAAAAACAGGGTTATTGCACAAATTGGACTTGAGTTTGACATCCTTTGTCTAGACTGTCAGAACTACAGGCTATTTGGGTTAATGTGTTAGGAACTCGTGGAGGAGCACTCAAAATGCAGGATGGCAGGAACTGAAGCTTCGTATATTCAAAACAAAACAAAACCATGAACAAACTAGAGAAAAAAATTGTGATATTCAGCAACTTTAATCTCTGACTGGTTTCATATTACCAAGCTCAAAATAAAAATAATTTTAAAAATCCTTAAACAAGATAATTTGATCCAATTCGAACTTTCTCCATGTCTCCTTCTTCTCCAAAAGCAAAGCAAGCAAAGCTGTAATGGTTATAGAAAACCCATATTCCAACAAGACAACATCTGTGACTCATCTGGTGTGCTTGTCGATGTTGCAGTGTACGTCAATGATAACACCAAAGGCAATGAAAGTGTGCGTCCACCTGAAGGGAGGCTGAATGTCTTTTGCTGCAGAGTTTTGGCAGCATTCCTGTATATTCTAATATGTTTAATGGTAAAATTGGCACTCAAAGAAGTCTTTTGATGCTGTTTCTAATTAACAAATGTTCCACTTATAAATCAGCTGGATACACCGCTCAAGTCGGAGACGTTTATTCCCCAAAAACAAAGCCTTCTTTGTTTTGTTCTGGAGTAACTTGTATGAAATAAGTTGTATATTTTTATCATTCCTCAGTGCAATATCCACATTTCAGATGTGCTTTGTAGTGTGTAACTCCCTCTGTCTGTTCTGTGTAAATGTATTGGTTTTAAGTCAATTACATTCCGTTTTTTTTTTATTATTTTCACAAAAATATTTTATTTGAGAATTGATTTTTTTCTCTTAATTAATCTTTTAAAACGACTTGCCATAAGGGAGGTGGACTTTATTGATGTCTTATTTTAGCCTTCTCATGTCAAGCTGCTTAAAAAAGTAAAAAAAAAATAATAAAAATTGATTTTTAGACTTTTCAGTGTGATTGATATGATGGCGCCACAGTGATGTGGGGCTTCAGCAGCTCATTCCTTCTTTTGTTGTCTTTAATTATTAAGAAGATACACATTTAGATGGGTACAAGCAGAGAAGGATAACTGGACCAGCTTGTTAAAGAAAGACTGAAGAAAAAAAGCAGCTCTTCCCATCTGGCTTCCTTTATACTGCAGCAAAAACCAGCTTGGGCAGACTGGTAACACCCTTTCATCCTCCCCTCCTCTTTTCTATTCTCTCTGGTCCTTCCACCTCACTGCACTCAGGTTCCTGCAGAGTTCTTGCAGCAGGGATGCCCTGGACCTAAAATCCAACTCTGCAAGAGCTGCTGGTCACCATCTTCTTCTCTCTTTTCATCAAACTTATTGATTCTTCTGCCTGCCTTTTCTCCCGCGACTGATTCTCAAAGCTCAGCATTCCTCGTCTGCATGTGCTGAAGGAAACGTTGATAGTGCAAAGGAAGAAAAGAGGAGGAGCACATTTGTTTAGTGCGCCAAAGAACCCCCTCCTCACCCTCCCCAGCTGGTTGATGACACAGAGGGGTTTTTATTGAAAAGCTATTCAGCCAATGAGCGAACAGTGCCGGGAAATACAGCAGTGGAACTGCACCGGCACTGATGCTGTGCTGATTTCAGTGTCCAGGCTGTGGTAATCTGCCTGAGTGTTTCCTCTTCTCTCTGCCTGATTGCTAACAGCACCTTGAGCCAACAAAACTCCCATTTGTGAGTGTTTGTTTGGAAAGCGATACAGCTGTTTCTATAGGACTTTGCAGTGCTGGGCTTTATTTTCTTCCGTTTTTTGCAGGAAAGAAACAGCTTTCTGAATTTTTTCCTTTGTTTGATTTATTTTTTGCTCCTGGAAAAAATATAGCTGGCACTGGTTTCTGCTTCCACTCCTTCTTTAGGGGGGCAGTCTATCTCTGCTCAAGGTAAGCAGCATTTTTTTTCCTCTGTCTAAAGAAGCAGCATCATTAACAGCAGCTTTACTGTGTGGCAGGTTGTCACAGAGGCACCTAGCCTCATTATACACTTCCTGCCTGAAATGGAAAAAAAGGAAAATGTCTGCAGAGGGAAACGAAGAGGATGAACAGTTCAGGGGTAATTAGAGCAGAGTTGACATTTTTGCCTTTTATTTTTAAAACGACAAATCTGCAGTAGCACCAAATCTGTCAAAATCCAACTTTAAATGTAGGTTGTGTTCAACAAAGCAAACATAAACGAGTAAAGGTAGAACTTTAGAGCTAAATACGCTATTTAAAAATTTAGTTTGTAAATAAATAGATGTGCTGACAATTAATATAGGAAATGCAAAACAATTTCCAGATACAAAAGTTGGGCAAACTTTCTGTAAAACTACATATATTAGTTTCTGCCTTTTCTTTTATTGCTTGTAAGTATTTGGATGACTGAAGGGAAGTGGTTTGGTTAAAAGCAAAAGCATAGAGAGAGTGAATGAAAAGTCAGATGTGCTGAGCCAGCAGATTGGTCCACATCAGAGTCTGCAGAGCTTACGGTGGTCAAATGAATCACAGTCATTCTGGTAACCTAGTCCACTGCAGCCTTTTTTTCGTGTGGAAGACCATTGTAACCACTATAAAACATTGAATCCGACATAACTTTCATGCTTTGCAAATGTTTTTATGCTGTTGTTACAGCACACCTTCTTGGTATCTCCTTCACTTTACTCATGGCTGTTTCTATTCTCTTATCATCTGTGCAGCCACAGATGTGGCAGATTAATCTATGCTTGTATGTAACTCACTGATTATGACGCAGTGGTTTCTGGAGTCCCTGGAGGGGGGGTGAGTGCATGACTGGGACACTCCTTTGGGTTTTCTGCAGAAGAAGGCTTCCTTTTGGCATCAGTAGAGGTGAATCAAGGGCTGCGTTGCTAAAAACGTCATCTCACAATCTGTCTCACACACATACAGTAGATGCAAACACTGATGCTTATTGGTGTATTTTATGATGCAGTAGGTATTTTGGAGGTTTAGTCGACCTATTTCAGCATATACTGAATGTACCAATATGAAGAAAATGACTTTGGCTCAAAGATCTATGAATTGCCACTCAGTTCAGTACTATCTATTTAGAACCATCATTTTTAAATTGCCAATACTGTGAAACCAATGGAATAAATATAATTTATTAACATTTTGATGTTAATGAGCATTTAATTTTGTTTTTTTCCTCCCATTAATATTATTATTTTGGTCATTCTTAATTTCCCTTTCCCATTAGACAAATAAGAGGCACATAGTTTAGTAGAGATGATCTGTATTTTGCTGGTGAAAGCAAGTATATGTGTATTCTCTAAAGATCATTAAGGAGCCTCAATTTGAAACATTCAGAAATGTCCTTTAGTCATGCTGCCATTGCTGATGGGCTGCCATGTTAGTTCATTATTTCTGTTCCACTCTGGGTATTTCAGCAAAGGTTTATTGGATTGCCATAAAATTGCTTGATGGCATGTCTTTAAATTGTTGATGATCCTGTAGTGTCACGTGAGATTCACATCTGTAAATTTTGTGGACATTTTTTCATTTCAAATAGCTCCATTTGATCAAAAATGTCTTTGTCCTTTCTTTCTAAACCAATAAAAATTGTTCAATCTGAAGGTAGAACCCTATTTTGAATACATTTTAGTGTGTAACACAACTGTTTCATTAGACATTATCAATGAAAATACAAAACCTCATTATGGTAAATGGGGTCTACTTATATATCGTTTTACTACTTTCCCTGAAGGCCAAAAACGCTTTGCATTCACAGTTCCATTAACCCATGCACACACACACACATTCAGTGGCTCTGGTGGCTAACATTGGCGCCAACCTAAAACTAGCAGGAATAATGTGGGGTTGAGTGTCTTGCGCAAGAACACTTCAACGTAGAGGTGGGCAAAGCTTGAACCAAGCCAGGGATCTTCCAATCCGAGGTTGAGCACTCTACCTCAGCACCATGGCTGCCCCATTATGTGGAATATCTTGAGACATCTGAAGTGTCAGATGTGTTGTCCATAATAACAGTCAACTATGAAATTATTTGATAGTTGAAGATTTCTCTTCAAATTATGTAAAACTTCATTGAAGTATAAATATCTGTATAAATACAACTTTACATTTATACAGTAAACTGTATAAATATACAGTTCTGGGAAAGATTTGAATGATAAGGTATAAGACAAAAATCAAATGAAAACAATTTGCATCATCAATAAAGTGAGTCACTTTTATCAACTCCATGTAAAATGAAATTTAGTAAAGCGGCTCATTGATTGATTAATTGATCGATTTATTAATAGCCCTGAACCAACAATTGGAAAAGCATAGGAATAACTATAAATATATGTATTTAATAATGGAGAAACAGTTGCCACATCAAAAATTAGCAGGTAAAAACAATGATAAAGTACAATGGTATCTTAGGGAGCTTGGTGCTGGAGTCCTATCATGGAGCACATTAGAGCAGGGCTTGATATTCTGCAAATACAGAGATTACCAGACATGAATGTGTATGATAGTGACCCCAAAAAAAACACAAGACTCATGGCCATTTGTTCTTGGTTTAGCTTTCTAACTTAAGTCATTTTTTTTTACTCCTAAAGGTCCATAAGTGTATGGCAAACATACTAATTATTTACTTATTTCTGCTGTTAAAGTTGTAAAAAAATGAGAAAATATAGAACATTTCAGTCTGATATGAAAAGTTGTTTTTTTTTTTTTTTTTTCAAATTTCAAATTCTAAGATAGCTGTCAATAAGAAATGCATTCATAAAGACAAAGTTGTATAAATAAAGACAAAGTTGTTCACAAATGAATACTTTGTGCACAACTTTTTCAGGAACATGTGAATACAACATTTAGTTTTATGTTTGACATGTCTGTTTTGGATATGATTTGTCTTTGTTTGTCTTTGCTACGATGCTTGCTTGTCTTGAATACGGATTTCTCCTGATAACAAACTGTCAAGATAATTTCCGGTAATGAGATCAAAAACATTCTAAAAAGTGGTTTTTATATTAGTTTAATAGAACTTAATAGAAAACTTAAAAGAACAGCACACATGCGCAGTTGAAAACAATTAATGTTCCAGGACTCAATGTACAGTATGTGCCAGTGACCCCTGTGACATATTTTTGACAGTTTGCAAACAGGATAAATTTGTAAAGTACCATTAATGGAATTTTTGAAAAGTTAAAACTTTGTTTTTTTCTGCAGTGAGAACAATTAATTTTAATTCATTTTTAAATGATTTGACATTTCTTATTCAATTTAATTAAGGTACACTTTGAACTGAGAAGAGATTTTGCATTGCCAAGACAATCAGAATTTAGCCAGTGACATTTAAATCTGAAAGTGTAAGTTACTTCTGCCATCTGCACTGTCTGCCTTTATGTCTCCACATTTCAGCTCCTCTTGGGAAGAAGAGCATTTCTGCTGCTTGATGGTTCATGTAATGGGAGGCTTCACTACAACCCATAATACTGTCTCCACTATCCTTATTCACAGACCAGTAACATCACTTGATGAAAGCACATCAGAATGCCGACGAAATTGTTTTTTGTTCAGAATATAGAAACAGTTGCAGTTGTGTCCCTCATAAGTGGTGGGTTTTGTTTTGATGAATTAAATCATTTAGACTCATTACTCGTGAGAATGCTAAAGACCAGATTTTCCTGTTGGCTTGCCTACAAAAAAGGATTTATCAATATGCTCAGGTATTCAACAACCTGCTTTTTTCAAAAACAAATTGAAACCAGGTTGTTTGAAAAAAAATGTAAAAACTGTTAGGTGCTGATCAAGTCTGAGCTTTTTGCGATAATCTGGGGGATCAGAGGCATTTGTAAATCTTCTGATGCAAGCCCCGAGGAGGCATAAACAAAAAACAGACCTACAGTTCAGGCTGGAGGAAGAAATAAACAGGAAAAGGAAGCTCCAAGAACCAGATCAACTAGTTTAGGGCATGTGAAACACTATTTAATGAAAAATACCAATTTCTTCCACAATAATTAACTGTGCTCATATTTAATTGAAGCAAAATTGTTCAAAAGGCTAAATCTGTTATTTGTATTAAGTACAAAAAGAATAAATTATTCTTGGACATTTCAACTTTTAGTAGCTTTTGTAAAGATGCTAAAACTCAAAAACAATGCTGAATACAATGGGATATTTTTTTTAATGACATATTGGAGGTGCATTGAAAAACCCACAGGAAAAAGGATCAAAACTGACATGAGACTCAAACAAAAAAAACAAATAAATCATGCTAAATCATAACCAAGCTTTGATATAATAAAACTGAAACTTGCCAAGGACAATAAAAATGTTAGTGAGCAAAGATCTGACATGGAATAAC
The DNA here is from genome assembly GCA_036245035.1 of Adrianichthys oophorus. Classification (NCBI taxonomy): domain Eukaryota; kingdom Metazoa; phylum Chordata; class Actinopteri; order Beloniformes; family Adrianichthyidae; genus Adrianichthys; species Adrianichthys oophorus. The sequence continues at coordinate 16,720,886 of BSAI01000073.1, read as the reverse complement.
TGAAACCATGGTCTCAGACACAGAATAGGTAATCAATTCAATAGATACTGGCTTGGATTTTCTCCAAAGTCTTGTGTGAATTTTGCGTTCCAAATCTAGATAACTGGATACTAATAAAAATCTAAGTATCCTAAAGGAAAGACAGAAAAGTAACAAGAGCAGGAACATTTTTACAAAGGCAAACTTGCGCTCAACATGTTTTGTGTTCATGCTTTATGTGGATTGTTTTAGTCTTTGAGCCTAAAACAGTTTTTCAACAAAAACCTGTTCAGAAATATAGAGAGGGAATTTAGTAAAAACAAGGACATTTTAGAAAGGTTTTTTTTTCAAAGAAACACTGGCAGTTCCCATCATTGATGTCATCTAATGGTTCCTTTACAAACGTGCAATAATTTCTAAAAGTAAGGTAAAATAGGCTGCCTGTTAACCAGATCAGCTTTGTGCCTGTATACTGTTTTTGTCAGGATTAACTGCTAAATAATATTTTATCAGTGGTTCGATGGCCTTTTTGAATAAATATGTGACAGTCTTGTAAACTTGGGCTTCTTGAACAAAATAGAGGCTGTAGAAACAGACTTACACATCCCTATAGTTCAACTTGTACACTGCTTTGATTTTAATTAGCAAACACGAAACTGTGCTGTGAGCTCTTTTTAAAAGTTTCAGACTATGCAATCTGTCCAGACAAACCTGATGATTAGAGTTTGTTCACGTTTGGTCAGCACCATAGTCTGGTTTCACGGTTTGTTGACTTCATTTGGCAGCTGGGAAAGTTCAAATCTGCAGACCAAACATGGGAATCCTGCCTCATCTGGAACAAGAGTCCACTTTTAGGATCAAATCTGGTGCAGCTCAATTTAGGGTAAATGTACAAAGCAAAAACAAATCACAACAAAGTTGGAAGCGTTTGTGATCTGTGTACACGGGTTGTAGGTAAATGTGTTGCAGTGAAGAGCTTCAGTCACTTTTTAGGGATGCTAAATAAGGCAGTACAGGCCTGAACGGAGCAGCCGTTAGACCTGTGAGATTTTTCTCAGTGGTCAGTCTTTGACTTGCTCCTGAACAGCTGTGTGTAGACACAAACAAAACAATATTAAAGTATAAAAAAGGGTTCCTCATCCAATCATTTAGAGTTTAACGTATTTTTCTGGTGCAAAAGCAGCCTTGGACTAGTCCACCTATGGCGTTTCCCCACTTTGCACTACTTTGTCATGATGTCCCAGATCTGTGCACTGGGACAAACCATCATTCATCAGTGACAGGATGTGGTCCTTTTTTTTTTCTCTGCTACATCTGTCTCTGAAAATGAATATTTCATCCTCCCCTTTTGTTTACTTCGTAAATGTACCAAAGTGAAATATTTGTCACCTGGGCTTTGTCAGACTCAAAGGGTCAAGAAAGGGGAATACCATCAGTCAGTGTGCAAATTACTTTTTAAGATGGCACCAATTCCATCATGAAGATTAGAACATGATTTAATGACCATACAAATTGAAACTTCAGAAAGTACCAACAGGACAATGAGGAGAACAACATTCCAACTCTCTTCCTGCTTTTAGATATGGTAATAACTCATTTAATAGAGTACTAAAATGCATTTTAATTTATGCAGTTATTCCCTGCAGTACTCACTAGCAAAAAGATCATTTCGTTAGATACAGCTCAATACTTTAGCCAGTGCTGCTTGTAGTTGTGAAACTTGCAAAGACTTCTGCAGAACAATGCATTAACTTACACCACTTATAATCAGAAACTTCCCACAAGAACAGATGAACTTTGTTGCACCCGCCCAAAGATGCCATCACTGCTTATTAAGTTCCTCCTCATGAACACTTCTCTCGGTTTTTTGATGAAGGAACTGTCAGAGCACCCATTTTAAAACAGCCCCCTCCCAGCTTTGGATGAGCTATAACGGCTGCTCAATGAGGAAGGTGGAGGGGTGTGGGCTGTCTGGACTGTGATTTCCTGCTGGACTGGTTGATTATTGACAGCCCACAGAAGCCTCATAAATCAGAATTACATTGGAAGTCATTTTTAAATGTCACAGCGTGAGTGTGTGAGGGTGGAGATAAACGAATTGGAGGCTGAAATAAATGAATTTTCATTCTTTTCAGTCCCCCGGTTTTGACTGTGCATTTTGACTTCCCCACGGAACTTGTGCAGTGCTGTTTTACTTGAATTGAGCAACAGCAATTGAGTTTTTTTGTAGTTTGAGGAGTTAAAAAAAAGACAACAACCTGTGATTTTCAGTTCAATGAGTAATCTATAAAAGACAAAAAACTGCCCATTATCAAACCAAAATTCTTTGTGTTTTTTGTTATGACCAGTGATGAGTAATTATTTTTTTTTTGTATATTTCACTTTTGACTTTGCTTCTGAATTTTTTTTTTTTTTCACTTTTTAAATGAAGTGATAAAACTCTATTATTCGTTTATTTTTATGCAGCACCAGGTAGAAAAAAAGAAGAAAAAACAAAAAAAAGCTAAATTGCTAGTGATCCGTTTCATTGGCCTCTTTAAGATCTGGCATCCACATATGCAAACTTTTTTTGGGTTATATTGCCACAATGAAAAACAAAATCTGTTTATAGGAGCCCTGTGACAACATGTGTAGTGGGTCAGCTCAAATATTAGCTTGGGTCTTAACACAAAATCAGAAAAAGATCTTTTTTTTTTTAATTGAGCCAAAGGAGGAAAATACTGAAACAATAGCTTAATGCTAATACTTGTATAAAAAAAAAAAACACACAAAATCATGTTGCCAAATTTATGTTTAAATAGAACGTACTTGCGGTGCATTTATGGAATTGATAAAAATTTTTTTTTAAATAATTCTTACTTCAGAGTTTAAGTTTGATGGGAAACAGCAGTGAGTTACTGCATTTAGTTGTTATGATCACTCAGGGGCTCTGCTATATAATACTCAGTGTACTTGTAGTATTCAGGCATGCATTCATTTTATTAAAATAAATCAGTTTACTTTGATACTGTTCTTTTACAAAATGTGACCTTCTAATGTCAAAAGTAAGATGTAAGATAGTTTTTACACCCCAGTCTCGTGGCTAGTAAAAGAATGTAACATAAAAATAAGAAAAACAAATAAATACCCCAATGTCCAAAAACTCTCACAAAACACAGGCTGAAAATGAGCTGGGATTTAGTTACAAAAAAATAGTTTAAAAAATATACAAGGACCAGAGCCTGTAAAGATAATGAACAAAGACAGATGAAGCGCAGTATTCATAGCTTTTTGTCCAAGCAGGTGCTCTGGACAATTTAAGCACCAATCTGTAGACAAAGATAGAAGAAAAAAAAAAAAATACAACTTCAGCCTTACAAAACTTGACAAGGTTAAGTTAAAATATCCATAATGCACACTTTCCTATCACTACCTTTTCTTTGTTACAGTGGCTTGCAAAAGTATTCATACCCCTTGAACTTCTCCATATTTTCTCACATTATGACCACAAACATAAATATATTTTATTTGAATTTTATGTGAAAGACCAACACAAAGTTGCACACAATTGTGAAGTGAAAAGAAATTTGCAAGAGTTCTTCTTCTTTTTTTATTTTTTTTTGCAAATAAAAAAATGAAAAGTGCATATATACCATGCTTAAACCCTTTATTTAAGAATAGTATATATACCATGCTTAAACAGTAAAATGTTTTCATAAATCAACATCAGTCCCAGCAAGGTATCTCTCCTAAAAATATTTATTTTGTTTCCAGTTTACAAGAGGCTGACGTTCCAGAGCCTTGAACTCAACTTCCAGTCCTGATTTATTTCTAGCTGAGTAAAAACAGCTTTTGGATTTTTTTTTCTTAGCTTGAAATCTCCAATAATAAAAAATATTTTTGACAAAACAGCTGTTACACATCTCTCATGTTAAATAGCTGTCATTACAAAACTGACCTCATTGTTGCAGCTCCTTTGTCCTTCACTGATGTCACAGTCCCACTAACTCAGGTAAGGAAAAATCATCTGACAAAGCACAAAAGTTTGGGTAGAACTGCTTCCTAAAGTACTTTTTAAACATAAAAATATGCACTCGACTTACCTAACTGTGAACTTGAGTCAGTACAGTGGTACTCTGTTCATGGCTGAAATAATAAATGAAGTGATGATCATGAACAGAGATTCAGCACTTGATCAAAAGAAAAGAAAAATGATGCGCAGATGAGCAACATCAGGAAAGATATAAAAAATACTACACAGGTAAGAGTTGGAGTGATGGACTTATGGAGAAATGGCTTTGTAGCTTTGCATTTGTGTTGCACCCCTGCATTGCAGCACTCCATGTTTAAGCTGAGAGGGGTGCAATGTTTCCCACATCCCATTTTGCTGCCTCAGAGGCGGCAAGTTGTCTCAACCTAAGACTCCCAGCACATTTCTGCATGTGCTCACTTTCTCTAGCTGTTCAGTGCATGTTTTTCTCACAGAACTAAGATAAAAAGCCATGTGCTGCACTTTCCCCCATGTGTCTCGTGTGTGCCCTTATGCACAAGCAGGAAAAAAGCTTTGTCTTTTGTTCTTTTGTGAAAAAAAAGTGAATAATACCTTCTCATGTCCCAAAAAGCACCAGTGTTCAGATGTATTTGAATGGAATTACTTAATTAAAATGTCATCCTATGATATTGCAATAGAAAGCTGAACATTTTAGCGGCTCAATGAACATGAGAGCTGTAGCTAATCTTTGTATCTTATGTGCAACCGATTAATAACTTTTAAAATTCAGATTTACATTTTATTTTTAAAATGTTTTCTTATTTCTGCTATATGTTACATTTAACATTACCAATTCACGAAGAATGTAAAAGGCACAAAATAGTTTGAGAAATAGTTGAGTAAAGCACGACTACCAAAAAAGAAAAACTGACAACATGAATAAAAAACAAAACCAAAACACAAACAAACAGGACCAGAGACGCAAAACTATTTAAAATTCAGTTCAAAAGAAAATGAAAGAAAAAAAAAAAGAGTACAGAGCAAAATCTACAGAAATCCAATATGATTAAATTCATTAAAAACAACAGGAATAAACACACAACTTATTAATTATATCATATTTGTAATTTCTTCTCAGATTATTCTATCTTGTGCCATCAACAAATATTTTAAAGCCTCCAGCACACTAATAGTTTCATCATTATCCCTGAAAATGTAGGAACCAAAATGAAGGTAATAATTGTGATGCAAATTTTAAAATTCATGGTGCATTTTATAAAATAAATGCATTTACAGAAATCTGCCTGTAATATTTTTGTAACTCATTGCAGTTTTGCACCCTGTCCATTTTTTTATTCTCTTTTATCTAACTGTTATTTCTGTGTCACTGTAAAGCAACACATTTTAACTGAGAAAATTACAAAAGATAAATCCTCTGTTAAAAAGAACAAAAAGGGAAGAAGACACAGATGCAACGTTTTATATAATTCCTTGCCCTCTTCTGGCTGGAGTCCCTTACTGCACTGTAGTCTCATATGACTCAAACTGCACCAAGCCTGTCCACAAACTGTCAGCTAAACATAAAAACACAATGAAGTGTTTGCTTAAAATAGGGTAGAGAGGAAAAATAGTTCTTTTCTAACTTTAGAAAAAGAATAACAGAAAGAAAAACATCTGTAAGAAGGATGCTGAATAGTTTCTCAGCCAGATCAAGTTTTAGAAAACAAAATCAGAAATAAAAAAACATGTTTAAACCTTCAAAATATAGGTCATCCATTGCAAGTTTTATTTCTGTTCAAATTCCTTACATCAAGTGTTAAACAATGTTATTGCTAATTTTGAACAGTGTTAGCAGTGCCTTGTTTTGTAACAGAATCAACTTATTTCTACTCATCATTTACATATCCTGAGGGATCAGCAAAAAAGCAGACAAGTTGGATTAATCACTTCTTTATTTAGCTGTTCGTGGTAAATTATTTATCAAGGAGGGATCTCCCCTGAAGGATCAGATTTTTGAGATTCCTTTTTAGGAGTAATCATGTGTTGAAGCTATCAGTGGAGTTGTTGTAGTAATGTTTTTTGCTTTAAAAAGTTGGCCAACCCTTGTCCTCTAAGCCTTGCTTTCCTTTGTTAGTTATGGTTGCAAACTGTGGCTGGAAGCGGTCCCTCAACCTGGAGCTTGTGCTTATTGATTTTTTAGTTCTGCCCTCCAATACTAGGTGAAAGTGACTGGCTGCATTTAGCTGTGTGAGCAGCATTATAAATAAGGTTAAAGTGGAAGAAAGATGGATGTTGGTAAAAAACAAAAAAGGGACAAAAAGGTTTCATGCGTGAGTATATTGAGGGAGCGAGTGAAAGTATAGCGAGGTGTGTGATGGGAGGGTGGAAAATGGGGGAGTTGTTGAGCATTGGAAAGAGGAAGAGGAGGGGGTGTTCTGCTGCAGTGGAGAGAAGTGAGAGAAGACTGCAGTCTGTTTATGGAAGAGATCAGACTATGTTACCAGAGCTCTGAGGAACTGTATTCCAAACACTGATATTGGATGGGACACCTCATAGGGAGAAATCCTCATCTGACTGGTGAGATCTGTTTTAATCTTTGTCGATTTACTGTACGTACAGGTGTGGGACATAGACAGAATCTAAGTGGGTCCTTTTTTGCATGTTTCAACTACACAGCCTTAACACAACTATTTGTGTGCAACTGCATTTTGCCATTGGATTTTCTGAAAGCTATACGCATACTCACAAGTGAGGATGCTTCACAGGCTGTTTGTTCTGAGTGATACTGGTCAGCTGCAGGAATTAAACAGGAAATTAGGACTGAGTGGTTCAACCTCAGTGGCAAAATGTAGATTAATAGAAGAGGAAAAAGCTCTTGTATGTTGGAGAAGAGTTCTGGTTTCTTTAATGGAAGCAAATAATAAAGGACTTAAGTCATTGAACTTATAACTACACTTGATCTTGCACTAAATCAGTACATGTCGCCTGCCAACATTCCCTTGTTTTTCACACTTTTGCTTTTTAATCACTGCTTTTGTGCTTGATATCACGCTTGATATTTCTTGTGGTAAATCAACCGTAAAGACACAGTAACACATTTTTTTTTGGGGGGGGGGGTGTACTGTTGCATCTCGTTTAATAACCGTCACGCATCACAGCCTGGTGTGGGGTCTGCATTCATAACATGCATATGCCCACTGCCTGGGCAGCGACTAGAAGATGGCCATGAGCCAGGTGGTTTTTTTTTTGATGAGCCGATCACCTCAGCTACAGTCATAGACAGGTTGTGGGCAATTCTGCTTTGCTGATAGGAACTGTCAGGATTGCTTAGCAACACTGATCTGTTGGCCAACACCAGACAAGCTTCCAATACAAAAAAAAACAAAACAAAAAAAAAAATCGTGAGTACCTCTGATTAAACAAAATGAGAGTTCCACTCTAAACAAACATGCTAAAAATGTAATACTTATTGATCCGTGGTCTGCAAATCAGTTAATACAAAGTTATGTGTTGTTTGTGTTAGATACTTATACTATTTTTCTTTTTAAATATTTGGTTCATCATTGGTTAATCATTGCTGTTCAATACAAAAGGAAAAGCAACAATTGTTTAACTTGGAGTTCATGACCTTTGCCCACATTTAGGCAAATGTTGTAGAAAACGTACTCAGGTTATTATTGTTTTTTTACTTTTCTCTGCCCCTTAACATTTACAAACTTGGTTTGAAATCTTTGCATGAACAATCAACAAAAATAAAGAGAAGAGTATAGAAGTAATGAATTTGTCTCGTTTAAAGACCCACTCCAATGAAAATTGTGTTGAACATATTCTTGTAGCATTTTTCTCATGATGGAGGACATGTATACATTCATTTAAGATTAAAACTGCATTTCTGAGTATGTCTTTGTTCAAATCGTGATGCATCAGGAGCAGATGAAAACCTGTGGTTTGAAAAAGCTTGTGTTTATGTGTTGCATGAACTGCCATGGGCAAACTGTGATTTCTGAATGTATTGCTCACCATTTTTTGCTACGCCAATGTTTGCTTGGGCTTTTGAGGTGCCATAAACCAGCTGGAGAAAGTATTAACAAAGGGATGCTGGGAAAATTAGCACAGATAAGTTCCTCGTCAACAGTCCCGCCCACAAACTAGAATCAAATTTCTAACGAATGCTGGAGCTGGGGAAAACTAATTATTTTGTGAGTTTTAAGATGATACAGTAATGGAGTATAGATTTCAAAGAGATTTTTACTGTTTCAAAGAGGGTTGGGATTTTGGAGCTGCTTTGTTTATCCTTCTTTTTCCTTCTAACTCGGAAACTGTACTCAAGAAATTGACCAAGTTTACAGTATTCAGACCGAATTCTGACACAAATGAAGTAAATTCAGACTAACCAGTTTCTGAATGGCTCCCAGTCTTGATTTGTTGCTGTGGTTAGGTTTATCCTACCTAATAGTTTTCAAAACTGTTTCTACAAATTTCCTTAGAAAATTATTTCAATAAATATGAGAATTTAATTATTCTCCTGACCAATCAGACACCTCAATAAAAGTAGATTATTTGATCAACATATTCTACCGTGCCCAGTTTCAAATAGTAGGGGTGTGACCTTTCACCAAGCTCACTCCTGATTGGCGAGAGTGGTTGCCATAGATATGCTCACTCAGACTGACTCAGATCAATTACTGAAAAAAAATGGTTCCAAAATGGTCAATATGCATCGTAAAAAAATGGTGACTGAACTGACTTCATTTTTTATTGGAACTGGGAATAAGTCATTTTCTATTGGTGGTGTCACACTCACAGTCCAGTTCTCAGACCGTCAATGATCAAGACCCAAAGGGTGTGCCAGTTCCACTGACTTACATTCACATGCAATCACCAGAGCTGCCATAGACAGACCACAAAGAGTGAGGTTAAATGTTTCAGCTAGTGACACTTTGTCACATTGACAGGCAGACCTTTTACAACCTTTTAAACAGAGGTTGAAAGACTGAAAGAAGTTTTTAGAAGAAGATTTTTCAGGCAGATCATAAAATTTCAAGTCGAGTAATCATCATCAAATTTTTACCGCAACTTTTGCTGTGTGAATTCTTCTAGTTTCTATTCTAGTACATTCAAAATTATGTTCAATCTCTCAATAATGGAAACTATAGTTGACAGCCAGAATATTTTCTTGCATGTGTGTTTAAGCTTATGTAAATCCCTGATTCTGTAGTTTTTGTAACTGATTAAGGGACATCATAGATTATGCAAAAACAAATCTATCAACAATTGTGACAAGCCATTGTAAGTCTGTCTGTTCTACATGAACAAACACATCGATGCCCTTTCTCCAGGCTCTGGATCTGTTTGACCTTTTTTAAGACCAGAGCAAAAGTAAGACATACATTTAATAGGGTTTTTCCAATCCCAGATGTTATGGTTTTTCTTCTCTTTGTGTGTGCTCTTGATATGTTTCAGGGACTCCGGCCCTAGTCTGCAACAATGAAGTTCAACTTGTTCAGGACGCCGCAGGCGGTGGCCGTCGAACCCACCAGTGGCATCACCGTAACTATGGCTACCTCCCCAACGGTGGTCTCCACCACTGCACCAGACATTTCGAGCTCTAACAACACAGAGATCAGCAAAAATGACATGTTTGAGGAAATCAAAAGCAAATTCTTGAATGAAATTGATAAAATACCCCGTGAGTATCTTTAAAAATAATCTGAATGTTTATTTGTTGGTTAAAATTATAGAGAAGCACAACTAAAGTCACAAAGAAATGTTTTTTTCCAAACCCAAAAGTTCCTCCATGGGCTTTGATTGCGATCGCTGTGGTAGCTGCATTGCTGGTCCTCACATGCTGCTTCTGCATCATCAAAAAATGTTGCTGCAAAAAGAAGAAGAACAAGAAAGGGAAGAAGGGGAAGGATGGCTTCAACATGAAGAACATGCAGGGGGGCGAGGTATGGTACATGCTAGAAAGTCAGGGATATTCTGATTGTATCTAACTTCTGCTTTTCCTTATTGTGTAATTCAAGTTTTAAGGCAATTGCGAACTCCTTGACCACAATGACAATAGCTAACTCAGTTTGATCTTTCATCAACTTCTCTTGTAGAACTATCCAAAGCGGTCCCAAGGAGAGCTCTTTTACCCTTCATTCTTCTATTCATTAGTATTGGTTTAAATGGGGGAAGTATTCCATTGTGATCCATGGTGAAAAACGACACTTTGTTCTGAGGTGGCAAAGAATAATGAGAACCGTGAAATAGAGGAGACATTTTTGTCCGTTTGTTGAAAAAAAAAAAAAAAAAAAAAGAACAAACATTGAAGGCGAATAATGCAAATTAGGAAGCTGTGAAACCTTCAGCAGACTTTCAAGGTAAAGCAAATGGCAGGTAAAATATTAGATCATTGTTTATTCAGGGACTAGTAGACGAGCATCACAACACTTTCTCCTGTTTTGAACTGACTTAAACTGTTGTCCTTATTTTAATTTAATGCCCTCTTCGTACAAGTGCATCATTTCTGCCTGATGACTGTACTGTCAGTGGCGTTGGTTTTTTTTGTCTGTGATCGGTGTCTTGTGACTTGAATTTCTACCTCTCTCTGCTCTCCTCTTTTTTCTGCTTTTTGTCTGTTTTGTGTGTGCCTCGTGTTTCATGACTGTGGTGGACTCCTGCTCTACGGTAGGTGGATAGCTCCATTTGATGCTCTCCGTCCTCCATGGTTGGAGGGGGCGGGGCTTGTGGAATGAAAACCGTACCTTCATTTTGCTTTTCCTCCCGTTTTGTTCATTTTGTCATGACAGCTTGGGAATGTTACAAGTAAAAAGCTATAATGTTCTCCAGAAACCCAGGAGAGTAGAGTGTAACCATCTAACATATTTTTCTCCCAGACAATGTCACTGTAACTCCCAGCAATATGGAACAAATTGTGTTAAAATGCCATATGCCACTGATATGCTACTGTTAATCTATGCATGTGAAGAAGGGCACGGTTGGCTGTTTGAGAGACATAAAAATAAGGATCAAAAGAGCTGCATACAAATATCCTAGTCTTTTTTAAATAAATTCTATGGTGAGGGAAGGTTAGGATACACTAACTGACCCAAACATTTCAAACTTCACTTTAAAAAAAAGTTACGTTTTTAGTCCAATCTGTAGTCTAATTTAGTCCCATAATTATTAATTTACAAAATTTAGCTTTATAAAGACTGCGGTCCGTCGACTTCAGTGGTTGATCATTTGCAACAATAAGCTCGAAAATAGGGTTTTCTTTTCATCAAACAAAATAAGGTGTCTAAGTTAAACTGTCTTTGCCAAATAAATGTTCAGTTTTAATGTAACGTTTGTAAGGCTTTTAAACATATTTTTTAAGCTGCAGCCAAGTTCTCTTAGTGAAACAATGTTCTTTATATTTGCAAAAAGGATGTAAAAAACATCTGAAATAAAACCTATCATCAGCACTAGAGTAAAGGATGTTTGCTATCAAATGTTCCATTGTGTTTTAGTTTGCTTAATGTGTATTTAGTCCAATAAAGTCTTAGTACATTTTAAAAAGTTTGCTTTTTATTTTTATTGTTTTGACAGGCCCTTCTCTTGTTGTATGTGTTACTGCTTTACCATGAGCTCATATCCTAATGGTTAGAACTAAAATCCCCATTTTGCCATGTGTTTTCAAATAATTGTAAATGTAATTCCCGGACTAAAATTGGCATTGACGTGCATTTAGCACCAAACTAGCACTCTGAAAAACTCCATTTCAGCCTGTCAAAATTAGCTCATAAAGACAGTTTGGGTCAGCAGCACATGTTGCTTCACAAACAGTGGCAAAAGAAAAGTAAAGGATTTGTAAATCTATTGATAGTTTTCAGTCATGTGACATGTGTGACTTTTTGGAAGGGGAAAACAGTGTTCCAAAAGTGAGGTTTATACAATTAAAATGCAAAATCAATTCAATTTTCTCTCAGTTTTCTTGCAATTAGCATCTGAAAAAGTGCAAAATAAACCTATGAGGACAAATTTTAGTTTGGGGTTTTTTGCAGCCTATTTGAACACCTTAAGAACTAGTCAAGTCTCTTCAAACACCCAAGTCCCTTTCAGAACAGGATATTCACTCACCTGGTTAACCTCACCTGTTTTTGATCTAAATGACCCAACAATGATGTTATCTGAGGAGTAATGGAAAAAAAAATCACACAAGCAAAGATGAGCCCAATGCTAATATCTTTCAATGGATAAGCTGAATCTCCTTTAAGGGGCAGAAAATGGGAGGCTGAACAATTGAGTGTCTCCTGTAGCCATGAGTATGTGGGCAGCTGTTGATTAATCAACTATTTATTGAGTAAATAAGAGTCAAATGCAAATAAATCCTGTACGTCATGTAAGACACTCTCACAGTTTACATGAGATCTTGCTCAGTTTACATCAAAGTGCACATGGTTTTAATAAAGTATAGTGGTAAAATCTAAAACGTATTGCAATTGTATTGCAAAAAATAGTGCAACTTGTTTTAGCTGCTTTTGTTTTTAACAAAGTGCTCATTACAAATGGAGGTGGTGCTTGTCTACCTGTGGGACAGAGATACATATTTAAAAATGGCAGACCCACAGCATCGTCCCCAAGTATTTTATTGTATTTATTTTTTTTCTGGGAATGGCTTTCCTGCTTTGAAAAAACACTAAAAACTATCAAAAATTAATATATAACCTAGTTTGGTTACTTATTTCAAATCATACCTAAAAAAATGCTGTTATTTTTTTAACTGTCATGCTTTGTCATGTATTCATTGTATTCTACCTCACAATAGGAAGTTCGAGTTGTGAGGATGTACGAAAAGGATGGTTAGATCCACTGTAAAATGTGCTCAGTAGTTCAGTGAAATGATCAAGCATCTATATTTCTCAAACACACTTTTAACATCATTTGGACATCTGCTGCATTTATAATCCCTTTAGTGGAATTAGCATGCAATGCCTCCATTGACTCTGGCTGGTACTATACAAGCATGTAAAATGAGATTCCCACTGATGATAAAACACAAATAGCAACAAGGACTATTGGAATTTTTTGGCCATGCTAATATCAGTGGAGAGTTTTCTCCTTGGTTTGGTTACTGTTCATTATTTGCATCACCAAGTGCTAAAGAAAAAAAAAAAGTCAAGAAGACATATTATTATTTTCCACTACAAACTCCTGGAGCTCTGCTGTCTGTGGCATGCTTTATGATGGGGAATCTTGTAATGTAAATTTTCCCACAGCACCTTTTAAATTTTTGTTTGTTTGTTTATTTTCCTATTCATCAGAATACAACAAACATTGCACACCAGGATGATGACGATGATGAGGGAGAGACTGGGATGACAGAAGAAGAGAAAGAGGAAGAGGAGAAGGAACAAGAGAAATTGGGGAAACTGCAGTACTCGATTGATTATGACTTTGAAAACACAAAGGTTTGTGGCTATAAAAAGTGTTATATATACATAAATAGTCTTAAAAACAAATTAATTGTAATTTGTATTTTTGAAGTGGAGCAATAACATTTAGACACATGATGGTTGCGTGTCTGCTACTTTGCATTTTAAAAAGCCAAATCAGCAGTTTGATTGTCATTTAGTCGTCATGCTATATGGGTGGAGTTATCCAGGCTTTTGGGTAAGAAGTCTGTAGATTCACCACTGCTCCATGGATGATGTCAAATGCAGTTGTAGGGTTAGCAGAAGGAAGAATGAATACAGTTACATCAATGTATGGGAGAACTGTGTGTGTAAGTTATATAATAAGGTGAAGAGGGTGCCAGAAAGGGTAATGAGTCTTAAGCTGGAAGCTGAAGGTATGATGCTAAATCTTGTTGGTGGTTATGCCCCTTCCAAGTAGGATATGAGATACAGGAAACATAATTTCTGGAGAGAAATGGATTAGATGATTGGGAGAGTCTTTAACGGATATGTGGGAGAGGGAAACAAGTGAGGAGGAAGTCATTAGGAAGATTGTTGTGCAGAACATGAATGAAGAAGGACAGGTGATGGGGAAGTTGTCAGTAAACAATGGGAATGGCTGTGTTGAATGCATTTTTCCAGAAAAGAAGATATAGGGGCAACATAGTGGAAGAAGGCCCACACTAGTTGGTTATATCTTTTGCTTTTAAATTGATCCCTAACCCTTGCCTAACCTGTCTGGACAACTAGAAGACAACATTTTGCTGAAACACTTGATCATTCTGTCTCCTTACTCTTTCTTGGTTCTCTGCCCACAGCTCACAGTTGGAATACTTCAAGCTGCAGATCTCATGTCCATGGATTCAGGTGGAACTTCTGATCCTTATGTTAGAGTGTTGCTTCTACCTGACAAGAAAAAGAAGTTTGACACCAAGGTGCACAAGAAGACGCTGAACCCCGTCTTCAATGAGACTTTTGTTTTTAAGGTAGGGTTTACTGCTTGCATCACAGTACCTGACCACATGCAGCCTGAATAAAAGAAAAGGCAGATTAAATGACAAAAAGAAAGTTTTGATGAAAGGACAAACTGTAAACAAATGTTTGCTCAAATTTTGTGTGTTCCCCAAATTATTTTAAAGCATTGGCTTAGACCAGTCTGGATTGATAGGAGTGTGTGCTGCTCCTTGTTTTCACTAATACGCCTCATAGAGATTTCACAAGTGGCCCTGGTCAAGCTTGAAGCTCTCTGGTCAGCACAAGATTAAATAAACTACATTAATCCTTGCTTTGTCTCTGACTAAGGAACAGATCAAGTTCTACATTTCCAAGTTTAATGCTAGGAAGTTTTTTTGAATAAGTTTTTAGTTAAACTATATTTGTTTAGATAGGGCACAGAAAGTATAGGTTATGTGATCAGCATTTTTGGATACATTACTTTTAAAAAGTAATACATTACTTTACTTTAGTTACTTAATGAAACTGCAATGACATTACTTTACCCATTCCCTAATTTAAGAAGTAATTCACTACTTGCTTTTTTACTGTACTTTTTTTCTGCACAAAAATTCTCAAAGGAATAAAGCTAACACAAACAACATCCACTTGTAAAATCCAAAAAATAAAAACAGAGATTACATAAGGGCAATTAGGTTTTTAGCACTAAATCCTTCAATTCACCAAATGGACATGAAAAAATGTACATTGTATAGTAGCCTAAATAGTATACAGACAGGTTGCTCCTCGGGCAGTGGAAAGCAATTCATCTCCAGGACACAACGTGCACTCAACTGAAATGTTTTTAGACTTTGTATTCAACAATTTGAAAATAATTTGAATATATCTGCTTGCCGAATGCCCCTACAAATTTGTACACGTCCAGATTTCTGCTCTCTTCCTCTTACTTTGTCCAATCTTGAACTCTGCATCAGCAGCACAAATAATTGAATTACTGTAATTTCTTACTTTCTAATTAATTATCCTCAACACTGGTGATCAGTAATACAATTTGTACCATTGTGTATCTGGACATGTGTTAGAATTTGAAAAAAAAATCATGTGATCTTGAAAGACATTGCTATTATTTTTAGCTACAAAATGTGTCTGTTTTTACATGGCATTCTGAAATATATTTTTTGTACAATCTGAAGTCCTACTCTGATCATCTTTTGATCTATTTTAAAAGCATTCACAGCTGTCTTTTAAATATTATTATGCTGTTTTTAGCCAAAATCAAAAAACTGCCTTTTTCTAGAACGTAGTTTTGGCAGAGTGGCAGTAGTTCATTAGAAATTCACTTCTGAGTTTTGTGCGGGACTGTTGGCACAGTGAACCTGCCCCCGCTTGCCATCTTCCATCTCTTTACATGTTTTCCTGCTAGCTTACAGGCCCTCACACCCCCAACCTAATATTTGCGGTGCAACAAAAAAGGCGGGCAAAATTGTCCCTACCCAGCAGTAAAGTTTTGAATCAGATGTCAGCTTGGACAAGAAAAACAAAGATGTACATGGATTTATTTGTTTGCAAGCGGTTGCATCAGAAAAGAGCTGATCAGGGAGTTTGTGACCCACCGACTGTAACACCTAGACACTGCCACAAGCTTTTCAAATGCCATTTTTTTCTCTGCTCCTGATTCATCTTGATTTGAAAAAAAATTAAGACTCAGTAATGCAGTTTTAGGCTTAATATTCTCTATACATGTCCTCCAGAATGAGAAAAAATGCCAAAAGAACATGAAAAACACCAAAAACACAATTTTCATTGGAGTGGGTCTTAAAGTCTTATGCATGTGTCTCTTTATCTTAAGTGAATACATACTGTTTGATCATTAAAAATCTATTTGTTTCGATCAAATAGGTTCCATATGAGGAGCTGGGAGGGAAAACACTGTGTATGTCAGTGTATGACTACGACAGATTTTCCAAACATGACGTCATTGGAGAAGTGAAGCTGCCCATGAATACCATTGACCTGGGACGGCCGATTGAAGAGTGGCGAGACCTGGAGAGTGCTGATCAGGAGGAGGTGCAGCTTAGAATCATCATGACTAAAGACACATTTTTGGAATATGGAGAACATGGTTTTCTAAATTTCCCAAATGTTATCCAGTAAAAAAAGATAAAAATGTGTGATAATATGTTGAATCTGGACCTGAATCTGTTATTTTCAACTGTTTTGGATGTATTATGAATTGAAGGGGAATGATCTGAGACAGACTAACAGAATTTTAAAAAATGATAAAAGACAGAAGTAGGATATGAGATGGTAAGTTTGACCAATAAAGCCGTGTGGAAATGCAGGCGTGGCCAAATTAACGTTTGCACGAAATGTTAAAAAAGTTTTGAGTCAGACAGTTTGGTGCTTTGAAAACTTATTTTTCACAGCAAGATTTTCCAACTATGCTGCTTCAAAAAGAATAGAAGTTTTTTTTAGCTGAACTTTGGCCAGCAAAAAAATTCATAATCGGTATTAACTTAGTTAAAAGGAATGAAAATAAAGTCTAGTTTTTTACCTTGATGGCTCTAGGTGCGACATCTGCAGTGTCTTTAGCTGAACAAAAAAATCTTTTTTTATTTTCAAGAAAAATAGGAAAATGTGTGATGAGTAAATCTGTTTGTCCTTTCTCTGTCCTCTCTGTCTGCTCAGCCGGAAAAACTTGGAGACATCTGCATTTCTCTCCGTTATGTCCCAACTGCTGGGAAACTGACCGTCTGCATCCTGGAGGCAAAGAACCTGAAGAAGATGGATGCCTGCGGCTTGTCTGGTATGAAGAAGTGTGATAAACTCATACACCTGTATCAGACTTTAAATTGCGTCAATTGAGATCAGTAATAGCTATTTGTTAATCTACGTGTATACTGTATGTTTAAATTTGATTGTATAACTAGACGTTTCACACAATTTCAAGTTTTTTGCTGTTTTGGCATTAAAAACAAGAAAATGAAATCAAAATCCATGCACTTGACTTTTAAATACAGTCACTTAGACAATATTTAGTAATGCTTTATATATTTAGAACACTGAAGAGCCAGTTTAAAAAAGTGTTACAGTCCTATTTGCATTCTACTTTAAACCATGCTATGTGCACTGAAAATTAAATAAGGCAAATTATCATGAAGGAAACACAATTTTTATTGATGTTTGAGTTGTTTTCTGGCTTTTATTTGTAATATGTACATGACATTTTTCATGACTGAAAAACAGTATCAGCGTTCTCTGAATGCAAATCAAAATCTCAATATAATGTGGTCTGCTTGAGAGACATCAAAAATGCTGTAAATGTAGACAAATTGTGTAAAACTTTGACTTTATATAAAAATGTTGCTGTTTTGTTGCAGTTTTATTGCCATATTTATTGTGCTTTTTTTGCATTTGGAGTGATTTTGTAGTTTTAATTATTATTTGTTCAAAAACACTAAAGAATTTTCCTTTCAGATCCTTATGTAAAGATTCAGCTGCTGCAAGGTGGTAAGCGTCTAAAGAAAAAGAAGACAACAGTAAAGAAGAACACTCTTAACCCGTACTATAATGAGTCCTTCAGCTTTGAAATCCCCCTGGAACAGATGCAGGTACAGACATGCTTCATATCACTGATGAAAACTTTAGAAATGTGAGCAGGCACAAAATTCAAACATTAGAAAAGCACTGATAAAAATAAATAAATAAATGGGTATGTTTTATTTGAGGAATGCAGAATAATATTCTTTGGATTTTAGAAACAAACATTTTTCTCCTACTTTCTTTTCAGAAAATCTTGGTGGCTGTCACCGTGTTTGATTATGACAAGATTGGAAAGAACGACGCCATCGGGAAGATCTTTGTCGGCAGCAAAGCAACCGGCTTGGGCTTGAAGCACTGGTCCGACATGCTGGCTAATCCACGACGTCCTATTGCCCAGTGGCATGCATTGCAACCTGAAGAGGATATTGATGGTCAGCTGGCAGCCCTGTTTGCAAAGAAGTAGAACGCTCCATCAACCAGCTAATGTCCTTACTCAGAAAAAAACCTCCTTCATTTCCTACTTTGCATGAATCCCAAAAAAATGACAAATGACTAATATGAATCCTGCTCAGCAAAAAAGAGACACTTAGAATATGTTCTCATTCATGGTTAGGTCAAAGAAAACTCCTTTAAAGCTTGGGATTTCACTTGTTAAAGTGACATGATGAAAGCAGAAACAAGTGTGGTTGAAAAATCCACTTAAAGTCTCCTGATCTGAAGTTACATACAACTTATGCTGAGGGTTCTGACATTGGATAAAGGTCTTTTTGAAAACATTGCTGGATATAAAGCTTTAGTTTAGTTGTTAGAGC
This sequence comes from Adrianichthys oophorus, assembly GCA_036245035.1. Taxonomy (NCBI): domain Eukaryota; kingdom Metazoa; phylum Chordata; class Actinopteri; order Beloniformes; family Adrianichthyidae; genus Adrianichthys; species Adrianichthys oophorus. The sequence continues at coordinate 16,702,203 of BSAI01000073.1, read as the reverse complement.
ATGCTTTATTTACCTCAACACTGCTGTGCACACACTGGAACCAGTATTTTACCTTATTAATAAGCGTGCTATAACCTGCAATAAAAAAGTACAGTTGTACTGTTCACTGAATTGGTTTACATCTATTAAAACAGTAGATCTAGCAACATAGAGAAGGGGTGAGGATGAGGTCAGGGAATTGCAGTGATCAATGCTGCTGTAGTCAAGTAAGAATGACATATTTGTTGTTCATTTTGCTTTTTTGCAAAAGATGCATCCATGCGTTCAAGCTTGATGCATTTATTTAGATGGCTAGGATGTAGGACAGGACTACAAGTGTGCCTTCCTGATGTGATGCTTTGAGATAACTGTTGGGTTTTAACTGTCTTCAAGAGCGTGAATGTTATTCTAAAGCTGTCATGGACACTGACTGTGCCATGGGGGTTTCTGTGTTGCGCCGTGTTAAACACTTGGATATAAAAGCGTACTTATCCAGTGGTAGAAGTGCCATCGGTCTTGTTTTCTTTAAACATCGTCCTGTCTATTAACTGCTGTTGAAGTGTAACCCATGTTCTGCAGTTCACTTCAGATACAAGATGTTTTAGTCCAGACCTGAATTTTAAATGTAAGCTGCAACTGCTGTCTGTAAAGTGTTGTTTAGTTCAAGCATAAAATGCAACTTTGTAGAACTTAAACATGGTACCTGCTGAGTGAAACATGCAACACAGCACACAACTCTGGACCATCGGCTCAAACCAAATAGAAAATGAAGCATGTATCATGCCTCGTATTATTTTCTTAATGCGCTTTTGAATCCTAAAAACAAAATGCTGCAGAGTGGGAATGTTAGAGCTAAATTATAAATGTCGTGTGGTGTGCAGGAGACAAATAGTACGAAGCTGAAAAAAACAAGTGTGTGCTTTCATAATCAGGTAATAAATAATGTCAGGTGATTTTATGTTATATTACTTTATATGTAGCCATATCATGTAAATGTTTCCTTTTTATTTAAAATAGCAACATAACTGGTGTCCAAGAGCTTCTAAAACAATGTCAGATTATCAATTTCAGCTTTTACTTGTCACTTTGTTTTTATATAAACTGCAACTTATTAATAAAAGAGAGGCAAGTCCACCAATGGAACACTGTTTAGTTTTTGAAGGCTGTTTGCAAATATAACACAGCTTCTTCAGCTTAAAAAAAAGTAAAAAAAAAAAGATATTTTTATCTGACCTCCAAACATTTGCAGAATTGATACATTTATAGCTATAAAAACATTTGCTAAAACAAGAAATTATCAAACATATCTTTTTTAACTCAAAGTGGTATAAAGATTTTAAATAACAATTTACAGGTATTCGCTGCAAAACAAAAAGAAAACATAAATCTCTTAAAGCAAGTATCAACAAGATCTACCTATTTGTTATTAAATGAGACTGGATTCATTTTTGTGTGATGCATTATCAATCAAAGGTTTGTTAATGCATGGGTTAGTAGATTCAAACCCACTAATATTTTAACCTCACAAGGCAAATACAGGTTTTTCAAATTAAGGACTTATATCTAACAGACACATATTTTAAAATATTCAGAGGTTTATGAATGTCAACAGAAGAATTTTCAATATTTATCTTAATAAACTGGAGCATTTTTTTCTTTCTTTTTTTATTCCTTCCAAAATTCAGCATAAGCTTATTGCTTCCATGATGTTGCAAATATTCAGATAAAATAAACAAAAATAGCATGCTTTCATTCCCAGTTTGTCTTTCTATCATTAAAATTATGCAGATTTGTTAATAGGCTACAGCATGTAATTACAAGTATGTAAATAGCAGCATGTTTTAAAGAGATACTAATTCTATTGTGTGTGTGTTTGTGTTATGATCATTTTTTTGATAATAAAACTGTAAAAATATAAGAAGAAACTGCCTTCAAGTGTATGTTTTTTTTTTTATGAAAAAAAAAATCTGTATGTCTGTTATCAATGTTTAGGGTCCACTCTGGCTCAAAGCATTGTTTGTTTGTGTTTGTGCATTTTGTGTGTCTCGTGTTGAACTCTAACATGTTTACAAAATACTGCATGACTGAAATTCTGTGTTTTCTGCCCTGAATTCAGTGTTTTCGTGATTTGGGGCTGCAAGTTACATCAAGTTCATCTGCTGGTACAGTTGGTACCACTAGCCAAAAAGCTGCACCTTTCAGGTCATTTCTCTTTGTGTATTAGCAATGTTTCATAATAATCTAATAAGTGGATGATCACAAAGAGACTTGTAAATCCCTTTATTTTTTAATCAATTCCATCATTACCTTCTTTAATCAAGCACAGCTCAATTTTTGTGGAAACCAAAATAAAACACTTGTTAGAGAATTTAGTTCATAGTTGTATATGTTACATTTAACCCACCCAAACTAATGCTGTCCTTTTGTTGATTTTCACAATAAATCCCAATAAATAAACTTGTAAATTGTATGTCAAACTTCATTTTTACTTTGTCAACCCTCTTAAATAAGTGTAACCCAATGGGGAACTGGTTATGTAATACGTGGCCCTCTCCTAAGATCCTACCAGTTGTGATTTCATTTTTTTGTTAGGGTTCAGTAACGCTGTTAATGACCACCCATAAAAAAATGTATTTGAGTAAATACCTAAAAAAAAATGGCGTTTTAGTTGTCCATTTGTGAAGGGGCATGTCGTTACAGTATACATTGCATATGTGTTTTTGCTGATGTCAAGTAAAATTGTCAAGTTACAATTTAAACAGTTTGCAAAATAAAAAGTTGCTTTACTGATCAATTACAGTCTTAAAAATTAATAATGTATTTCTAATCTCCTTATGAGAGTTCAAAATCAACACAATCTACTAAGCATTAATGTGATGCTGTTGCTTAACTGTCATAATCATGTTACAGATCATTACCTGATCTTCAGTGCATTTGTTTTTTACATAGTCACTGAGCAAATGATCAAGGTAAATGCTTCTGTGTGTTGAGTCTTGTTTCGTGTTGTTGTTGTCATGTGTTCATACACCCTTATCGTAAACTGCATAACTATATTTCTTTACCGAGTCCATATATTCCAGTATAACAAAGCTTACAAAATGACAAAAATGTAAACACGTGCCTAATAACATAAAAAAGTCTAAATATAATGGAGAACACAAACATAACTGATTTGTCAAAATGTAATCACTGGAAATAAAACCAATTTAATACCTTGTTTTGTTCGGTATTTAAATGCACACACCACATCCATGTTCAGTTGTGTCCAGAAGATGTCCCTGTTGAGCCACTTATCAAACCTGCACAGCTGAAGTTTGAATGACACAGTTACACTAAAATTGAAGAAATAAAAAAGAAAACAAAATGTATGAATATGTCCAAACTGCTGACGCTCAATTCATTAAAAAGTAAGAGAATTGTAGTTTTTTAATGTATTATGCTTTTTTTTTACTGATCATACTACAGAAATATTTGGGCATCTAACAAAATAAGACTCTAACCTGATTTTTGGAGAAATGCAGCACATCCATCTGCCTGTAAGTATGGTTTCACTGTCTGCATGTGGATCAACTCAGAACACAGTTTCCATGGTGATGCTCCTACAGTGAAACCTTTGCTGCCTTGCTAGCTCGCAGTAATCAATATATGAATACAATATTTAAAACAAAAAAATACGTAACGCAGTAACAGACAAAATACTCTGTATACTAAGGACTTTATAGATAAGCAAACAAAAAAACAAAAACAACAGGTCAAATGAGTGTATTTAAAACACTTTTACAACGAATATATTACTGTCATATTTCTAATTTATTACAAGTAATTCAATATTTGTTCCTTTAATTGCTTTTGATGCTACATTCATGTAGTTGTTCTTCAATGCTGCAGTGGAAGGTTCCCTCTATGGATGAAGAGTGCATTTAGGAAAGTGAACAAAGCACAAACAAACTATTATTTAATTCAATACTTGTGTTGTAAATACTTATACAAATTCTAAATTGTAAAATGGATAAAAAAAATAGGTTAGTTGATAGAGTTCAAATGTTGCTTTCACAGAGACTCCTTCACTCAACCAGTTGAGCTAAAGAGCAATCAGACTTTGATCAATTCTCCCACATAATTACCACAGCCAATTTTACAAATCAGGAAAAAAACAAAAAAGTTTTATAGTTGATTCAAAGTTTTCAAAAAGATAATGTCTCATTGTTTGGTTTCCACTCTCTCTGTCGTAGTTTTATTTAGAAAGTTTTGTGATGACGCGGATAAGAGCTCCATTCTCATCCTTGAGTTTCTGGTTCTCTATCTTCAACTCTGCTTTCACCTGTGGAGACAGAAACAGTTACAGATTGTTCAACATCATGAATGGGATCATGTTTTTTATTTGTTCTGGAAGTTGTTTTTTTTTTTTTTTTTCATGCAGACAACAAAACACTATACATACATCACTTGGTTTGAAAAAAAAAACCCAATAAAGCAAGTAGATTTTGCCCATGACAACAACACCAGGAATCTAGATCTCCTATACTGGATCAAGTATTCAACCTGCACTCCTTTCACATGCCATCCTATGCACAGAAGCTACAGAAGTTACCTTACAAAAAGATAAGCACAGACAGTACATAGCTCTTTTCCTCAGTTTATTAAACTATTGTGCAATAACATGATATAAATGTAATGCATGATTGATGCATTTAAATGTATGAACTTTAACTTTAAAACTTTCTTTGTGGGCTGCACGGTGGCACAGTGGTTAGCGCTCCTGCCTCACAGCAAGAAGGTTCCCGGTTCAAGTCCTGGCTGGGGGACCTTTCTGTGTGGAGTTTGCATGTTCTCCCCGTGCATGCGTGGGTTTTTTCCAGGTTCTCCGGCTTCCTCCCACCGTCTAAAAACATGCTTCACAGGTTAATTGGTTACTCTAAATTGTCCCTGAGTGTGCATGTGAGTGTGCATGGGTGTGTGTGATTGTGGCCCCTGCGACAGACTGGCGACCAGTCCAGGGGTGTCCCCTGCCTTTGCCCATGAGTAGCCGGGTTAGGCTCCGGCAACCCCGTGACCCCGAAAGGGATAAAGCGGATTGGAAAATGAATGAATGAATGAACTTTCTTTGTAATACCTTTTCATTTCACTAGATGACACCTGGGACCATCAACAGTTCCTGTTATATATTTCTGGTGTAACAGGTTACATAGTCAGAGTTTACTGTCTCTCCGAAAGTTGTTTTTTCTTGCCTGAACAAGCCTTGTAGTGTGACATTTTTTCAAGTGAGGCCTCATCATGAACTTATGTTTGGACTCAAGTCTTCTAATAAGTCTTGTAATGGAATGTGCTCCCTCGTCCACATCAGAGTTGTTCGCTTTTGCTTGTGTAGATTTGCAAAATCCTTTCAAATGAGTGTGTCAGTAAACAAGAAACATTTTTTTCCTTTGCATAATTAAAGATGCATTTTTGTGGTAAAAATGTTTTGACAAACACTATGTTGATAATCAGGTTTGCTTCCTTTTGGGGTTGATTGTACCTGGTCACACTGAAAAACCAGTACTCTATCTCAAGTACAAAAGCCTTGACTTGTCTTGTTGCTTTTTCTGCACTTGTTAGAATCTGTTCCAGTATTTCTAGGAATATGTGATCGGAACAGGACAATGTGAGAGAAGATGTAACAATTTTGCACTTTTTATTTGAAGTGATACATTTTGTTGGTGTCAAAAATTTTCAAAATTGCATTTTAATTTACTTGTTACAAACCACTATATAGAGGGTTTGCCGTTTTATAGGGGTGTCCGAATTCCAAGATTCAGTTCTCTGGAAATTTCCAAGAAGTCTGGAAAAAACCAGTGTGTATCAATGTTCCCTAGACCACAATGCAAAAAAAGAGTGAGCGTGTGTCTGAATTGCATTAAAATCCAGGCTGCTGGATGGTCCTGCACTTTATAATCTTTTGGGGGTTAGAAAAGGAGTGAGTGGATTCGGACATAGCCTAAGTGGTTGTCAGCACTGGCCAACACATAAAAATGCCAGTTTGAAAATACAAACAAGAATTCAACATCATCTTTTCTGCACATCAGTAAAATCCTTGGTACTGCCAAAAACATAGCTGAAAGCAAGTGGATGCTCCTTTTTTTCCGGTAATTTGAAATCTTATTTTAATAACAGGAAAAAGGCCTACCAAAACTTGTGCTTGGATTTTTCTTTGTAAGTCCCTTAAGTATTAAAAGATTTTGTTTTTGACACTAAACCCCACATTGCAGACAATGAACCACAATGCTATTGATGGCTATAGGTTGGCGCCAGTGTTTGGCAGTGGAGCCACCATCAGTGTGTGAATATGACTGTGACTGTAAAGCGCTTTGAGTCTTCTAAAAAGGTAGTAATGCGCTATATAAGCACATGCCATTTACCATTTTAAGAATGTTTTTATAAAACAATGAACAAATGTTCTCTAAACACTTCAGTGCTTAATCAAATGACAAATTTACTGCATGAAAGCCCATTTCTAAAAAAGGCATTACAACATTTTTTATATTCTTAATAGCAGAAAACATGTCTTTTCCACTTGAATTTTGACTTTGTCTCGTTAATATTTGAAAATAAAACATCATAAATTTTGTTTTTTTCTGGTATTTTTGAACATGGTTGCAAAGTAAATCTACCATCTACCAACATTAAAAAAACAACAGTTGTAGCCTAATATTGCAAGCGTACAGCTTGCTAATGAGTTGGTTTTGCTAAGCTTTATTTGTATTTGTTCTACTTGAAATGAAAAGCACATTATTAGGCAACAACTTTTTAGCAATACCTAGCAAAAGCTTTAATAATGCACATAAAAACATCTGGAATCACAAAAGAGAAGAGTCTGATCTGAATACAGCTGAGGAAATGGCAATAAAACAGCCACAGATTCTAAACATGTGCCCTTGTGTATTAATGTGTCTGTGGTGAGGGTCTATATTCAGCATCTCGTGACCTTTCAGACCTTTTGTTCACAGAAAACAAGAGTTTTTTTGTTTCTTTGTTCTTTCCTGGTAAAAACACAAAAAAGACAGTTGTAGGAGCAGCATAAAGTACTGATGGATCACCAGCTGCATTGTCACTCAGTTCACTCATTCCATCTGCAGCAGAATGGTGACAAATGACGCCAGCTAAAGTCATTCAGACAAAACAGCTCAGACCAGAGCACAAAGCCTCAGTGCTGCTCAGCCCAGCTGCCCTGCTGTTGACTCGTATACTCTTAAGTAAGATAACAACTTTTAAGGAGTCATAAATCGTTACCTTTAACTGTTCTTCCATATCTGATATCCTCTTTTTAAGGCTCCAACTTTCCTATGAAGATAATTTCATACATATACGTGATGAAATACTTTTAGAAAGACAAATTCATATTTTAACAAGTTCATACCTTTTTTTCTGCTTCAAGCATTTTTGAGCTCGAGTCACAAGTCGCCTGCTTCTGCAACAAAAAAGTAGTTCATGGGTCTGCAGTTTTAGACAAACAAAAGCCGTCTTTTCTGAAGCTTTATTTTAACCAGTAGAGGCTTCCTGCCGTCTGTACCTGTGCTGTCTGCAGCTGCTCCTGAATCTCTGCAAGGTCCTGCTTACTTGTTTCTAGCCGCGACTTGAGTCTTTCATTAGTTACCACAGCCTTTTCGTACATCTTGAAAAAGAGGATTGATAAGCCTTTTAAAAGAATTCCTCCAAGGAAACCCGTTTTGTAAATTTAAGTAGCCTAAAAACACTGCAAATGTGCCCCAATTTAACTTTGGCAGCAAAATATGAGTATTTTTGACATGACCATAAATACCTTTTAAGATTGCAAATAACAATTGTTAAACAGTGGTGGAGCTAGACCATTTTATGTAAAGAGTTTGGGAGAACCCCTGTAGCTCTGCCCCTGTCATTAAGGCAGTAACATGTACCTTGTTGTCATTTTTTTTTTTTTTTTTACAATACATGCATATCTCTCTTTTGATAAATTTTACATTATAATTTCATTATTATTTTTCTTCCTTTTGTTAATTTATGTGGTGAAAAGTTAAAAAACACAATTTTCATTGGAGTGGGTCAAAAGTGACGCTTTAACTGTAACTTTCTACCTTCTGCTTGTTTTTCATGACCATTCATGAGACATCAATTTGAAGGACATCACCTGCCTTTTTGTACTCGCTGTTCATGCTCTCCTCTTCGGCCTTTTTTCTTGCAGAAAGCCTGCTTTGTCTCTGAAGGAAGTATGACTCGGCATGATTCGTTGATGAGTCATTTGGGACTTCCGTCCTAGTTAGGCCCAATCTTGAAACAGAAGAGAGATTTTTTAATTTACTGTTAAGGGTCAAAACAAGTGTGTGACTTGTGTCATCCTGAAAATCAATTTCTCAGTCTTTTTTGTTTTAAAACAGTAAACAAGATGGGTACTTACCTGGATAGCCGTTCATGCTGAAATAGAGAAGACAGGATTTGTGAGTTAATGTCATCAGCTGAAACTTGACCAAAGACTAGTTTGTCAGGACATTTCTGATGACAAAGAAGGCAAAATATATCAATGCATCTACAAAGTCAGATGTTAATAAGGAACACAGTCAAAAAATGTGGACCCTGCTGAGAAGGCATGCTTAAGTGTCCATTTAAAGGTTTATAGCAGTGTTTCATACCAAAAGCAGTTAAAGGGAGACAGGGAGAGTAACTGGTTAAATAAACTGACAGCAGCAGACAACTAAACACATCCAAAAAAGGTAATAGCTCTGGCAGTGACCCGCAGATACTGCCGACTAAAGTTAGAGGGGATGTTGGGATTACGTCTCAAGAGGCTTTCAATTTAAAAAAGTAGAACAAGTCATTCTTTTGTGAAAGGATTATAAAATCTTCCAGGGTCTAGGTGTAATATGCATTGACATTTTTTAATTAAAAGAGAAAGAAAATGTTTTTGTTCTAGTTTTTAAGTCAAATCTGTCATATTCTTTTGCATTATAAAGTTTACACAAACAGCAACTGCTGTTCACAATCAAAATAGACTTGTGGGTTTAGTTTGTGAGAACCAGAGGGTGACGTCATTAACACTGAAACTGTCTCTCATTAAAAGCCCAAGCTGTGTTCAAGATCTTAATCAAGATGAACTAAAATAATGTTAGTAAAAGAAAGTTCACCGCTCTTTACCAGATCACATTTTCTAATGAAAAGATAAAGCACAATTTTAAACCAAAACGTCCCTCAAATATAATGAACTTAAGTTTGGCTGAAATGTGAAAATATGAACAGTTACTTCAATTCCCATCAAATAAGAGAGTGAAACTATCACGACAGTAATATGTATCTAATGATGTATTGTTGCTTTTATGCATGCAACAGTTACAAGTTGCAACTCGTCTGTGTGCAGGGGATGCTGGGAGATGTAGTGTCAGTATTCAAGAGATGGCTTTTAGTTGTTCATTCATTCATTCATTTTCCAATCCGCTTTATCCCTTTCGGGGTCACGGGGTTGCCGGAGCCTAACCCGGCTGCTCATGGGCGAAGGCAGGGTACACCCCTGGACTGGTCGCCAGTCTGTCACAGGGGCCACAATCACACACCCATGCACACTCACATTCACATTCACACCTAGGGACAATTTAGAGTAACCAATTAACCTATGAAGCATGTTTTTGGACAGTGGGAGGAAGCCGGAGTACCCGGAGAAAACCCATGCATGCACGGGGAGAACATGCAAACTCCACACAGAAAGGTCCGCCAGCCAGGACTTGAACCGGGAACCTTCTTGCTGTGAGGCAGGAGCGCTAACCACTGCGCCACCGTGCAGCCCGCTTTTAGTTGTAAAAGATCAAATCATTATTTTGTTTCAAAGGACAAACGCAGACACTGAATGCACCTTTAAAATATGGACTCTTCTTTCTCAGATCATGTTGTCACCAAAAGCAGAGTTAACTTTTAAACTTTAAAGGAATCCTGCACGGGAAAAAACAACTCAGTTTTATTTATTTTGACCTTATAGGACCTTTGTATCTCTTACACACTTCTCTTTGAACACATGTAAGTTAGGTGATAATTGATTTTGAATTGAATGATAAAGCCCTTTTTTATATCAATCATTTTTAATCATCATGTTACTAAAAAAGTGGAAATTCAGAATTTTGTCTCATTTGACCTCAATGGTTTCTCCATCATTAAGCTGCAGCAAAAGCCTTTCTAGATTCCAAGGATCACAAGGAATTTTTTTGCATGCTTGCCAGCAAATCTCTAATGGAAAATGTGAGCTTCCCGAAGGACCGGGAGAGAGATAAACATCCATAAATACTGTGAGTTCCCACATGCAAGTCTTCCAAGCTCCCTGTCCCTCTGACTCTCTGTTCCCCCTCATCATGCGCCCTCCCCCTCGGTTTTCTTGCTCTCCAGTAATCCAACATTAGGATGTCGTTTGCATCACACCATCATATGCACTCTTGGTTTCCTTAAACACTTGCAATTAAAAATAAGCATAAAAAATAACAAGTTAATTTAGACTTGTTTTTGGCAAATTTTTGCTTCTAATTTATATGAAATATTTTGGATTATGCTTAACATGTTTTTTTAATTAAAAACAACATTTATTTTAAAAGAAACTGTTGTACAAATGACAGAAAACACTGAAGAAGTTCTAATTAATTACTACAATAACATTACACAGTTATGTAATTAAGATATTTAACTTTAGATTCAATAGAATAATAAAAAAAAAAAAAAAAAAACAATAATTACAGAGTGTCTTATGTCTCAATTAAACATTCTCATCAAAGGAGGAGAAAGTATGCATGTTTGTCAAATGGTTAAACATTTTTAGTTTTTACAAACGTCATTCTTATGCCTTGAAAGTCAAAGAGCAATAAATTGAAAATAGAAGTGTTGGTGCCAATGGCATCCTCAGTTTAGACCCAACTGCTAAAGTGTTAAATAAAGGAACATTGTATGTCAAACGAAGCCCTCCTGATACATCAGTCAAACACTACAATACTACAAAATCATCCAGAAACACATTTGTGGCCCCATAAATATTTTTTGTAAAAGAGCAAAAAATATAGCTGGTGTTTGTGTTTTGTCAGTAAAGTCATTTCCTCGAGGTAAACAAACAGATTGTCTTGGAGAATCAGGCCTTACCCTCTGGCTCCTGATGTTGGCAGTAGATGAAGTTGAGCTAGAATCATTAAACTCCTTTTTGAGGCATGGCTGATCTTTTTTCTGAGAAAGCAGAGATGACATTGCTCCCACGTTTGTTGTAGTCGGTGCATGCAGCTTCACTACGAGCAACTGCACAAACAAAACTCTTTTTATTTTAAAGCCAAAGCAGTTTCGGAGGAAAGGTTAAAATAGTTTCCTATGCACACAAAATCAGGTGTCTGGCTCTTCAGCTGACATGAACAATGTAAGAGTAACCTTGAAGAGATGTTAGGAATTTGCCTACCAGATGAGAAAGAAAGGAGAAGCACAAGTGCGAGACATTTGAGGAAGTAGGCGGGCTGTAGAGTGTGTGTGCCTGTGTGTACACAGAAAAATGACAGCCTTCTTATTCATAGAGACTCTCAGTTGGCTCAAGATAATATACAAATGATCACAAATCAAATTCCTAATCATTAAAGACCCTGTGCATATTTTTAAATGGTTGAACATCTAAAAAAAAAAGCGGTATATAAATGAAAAAGCTGTCAATGGTGATTGTCCTACATTTCCTAGATTTGCTTCATTGCTATAGCCACACTTATAACCTCTGACGATGGGTCATTTCTGATCACCATTAAACCAAATTACTTTATATTTTGGCTGTAGAGCCTTCTGGAGAAAATCTATAGATGCAAAAAGTTTAAGACAATAACATTTTTTTTAATCAACATTTTATTAAACCCTGTCTTGACACACTTACCTCCTGCAAGTGATGGATATAATGAATGTAGGTCTACGGAGGCTCATTGTCATTCATGACAGCAATCTCTTGTTTCAGTCACATATTAATAGCATCAGACTATTAGTCCATATTATGTTCACTCTATTGAACATCGTCACCTCTTTCTCATGCCCCTTCACGTGCCTCCAATTTAGTTCAGAGATGTCACTTCCTGCATCGACTATTAAATCTCCCTTTCCACATTTATCCAAATGCAACACTCACAAATTTAAATCTACCTTTCCTTCCTGATCTTTCTATTCACTTGTATTTGATTTGATTTTCATTTTTGTCAATTGTGTTACCTTTGATTTAATAAATATTATACAAACTCTACAACATCCCCATACAGCATGTGTCTTTTTTTCTTTGAGGTCCCGTTTAAAACATGTGCAGTAATAATGACGACAAAAATCAATGTCATTATTATGGCTGGGCTCAGTCATTGCTAAAAATATACATCCTAAAAGTAAACAGAAGAATTAGTAACTGGGCAGAGTGTCTGAGGATCAGTGAGGTGGTCTACACTGTGGGACTCCAAGCCTCTGAGGCTGGCCCTGCTGTTTTTTTTTCTTTTTTTTCAGAAATCCTGCTTTTACCTGCTGTTGATTACCTGGATCAGGTGTATTTGGCCAAAGAAAAAGCTACAATGGCAGGTAAGTTGGAAAACAAGTAGGACACTAGCCCTCGAGGCTTGGAGTTTGACATTGTGGTACAAATAGAATGCATCCTAAATGTATGGATTATAAAAAGAGAGCATGTTTTGGTGTCTGAAATGCCTAGGTGCTTCTGCACTTAAAAGAAATGTTTGTTACTCCAGACTGCAGCAGCAACCAAGCGCCCCCTGCTGCCAGAAAAAAAAGTGCAACCTGGATTCACATTCGACTTCCAGTAAATCTTTATTAAATAAATAATCAGCTCTTTAAGTTTTCCCACATTTCAATTATTTTTGTTGACAAGATTTTCTTTTATAAAATTACACAGTGTGCTTTTTTAATTTGAATAGAAAATATATTTTCCATTTGATTGTTTTATAATATGAATATTCTTTGAGAATTCTGAAAAGCTGCATGCTCTTGAAAAAAAGCCTACAATCAAATATTTCCAGTTTCTAGCAGAATCAGGACACATAGAAGTTAGTGTAAGAGGGTGACACAATTTTGATCAGTTACAGAGGAAGTCGAAAATTTCTGGGTTTATGATATTCGTACAGTTTGGAAACTTCACACATTTTTTCCGTTATAATGTTTCATTTTCACTTCAACTCTTAGTTTTAAGAATTGAGACTTGCATAAGATTCATTACCAGACTTTAGACTTAAATTTCAAAGGGGTATGTGAGCACTTTTGGTGCATTTGACACAAACCCCAGAAAACTCAAATAATTGCATCAAAGTATGTCACATGTAGGTGTTCTCAAAGAAATAAAGAGGCATATCTGTAAAAGACAGACACTCCTGTCTAATTTGAAAATCGAAATACAGTTTCTTGGTTAGTTTTTGATTTTTTAGGAATATCCGTCAAAAAAGGTTCAGGTTTCCACTCAGATTCTCCAGGGCTGCTCCTCTTTATTCTGCAAAAGAAAACATTAGCAAATGTATTTAAAAAAAAACAAAACAATAAACTAAAGTGTTTACAAGATTATTGCATGAAAAAAAATCAAATTTCAAACTTAGCTGATACCTCTGACATTAAGGGTCATGGAGGACTCTGCCATGCCTAGTTTGTTTTCTAGAACTACTTTGTATTCTCCGTTATCGTTTGGTCCCACTCGCAGAATTAACAAAGAGCAGACACCACATACATTTGTGATGTGGTAGTTGGTGTTCGTGTTGAGGGTGATATTGTCGTGATACCATGTCACGCGTGGAGCGGGATCCCCCTTTACGGCACAGCTCATGTAGCATTCATAGCCTTGAGGAGCTGTCCGCCTCTTCAGGGGAACAAGAAATGATGGCGGTGACTCCAAGTTCACAGATTTACTCTGAGGAGTGTTAACAGTGAACTTCCCTGAAAAACAGACAGAAATTGGTTACATTTCTTATGGATAAATAACATAATAATAATAATAAAAAAACATCAAAGATGCACAGAGAAACATCTTGTGTCTTTTTATCTGTTCTACACAAGTCAGAATAATGTATTTCAGATGCTTTAATCAGATATTTAATATGGAGTCACAGCTTATTGTTTTGTATTTCTATGTTAAATACACTGATACAAAAAAAAAAAAAAAAAGTTAAATGCTGAGTCGTTTGCATCAACCATTGACTAACATCTGTTTCTATTTTGTGTGAAATGCGTGAACTAACCAACCCTCCTGCAAATGTTTCTTTTTTTCTTTATTACATGAAATCTCAGAAGAAGCTGAACTTAAAAAAAACTACCTTTTTCCTTTTTGACAGCAAACACAGGGGATTCAGATGGTGGCGACAGCCCCATGTCGTTCTTAGCAAACACCCGGAAGTAATACTCGCGTCCAGCCATGATGTTAACTACTGTGAACTTGTTATTAAAGAGGTTGTCTGCCACTGTCCTCCAGGTGTTTTTAAAGGAGTCTCGCTTAGACACCATGTAATGCAGTCTGTCATCTCTCTTCTCGTCTGGAGACGGGCCCCAGCTGAGGGTTACTGTTCCCGGTGTCTTTTGGTCTAACTCCAGGGGTCCTGGAGGCTTGGGATTGTCTAAACAATAAGCAAAAACATGAATTTGTGTCATTAAGGGGTTTGATAAAATATTTTCTGCTTCATTTATAGCTTTTGTTTTCTAAAATATGACAGATATATGTGAAAGAACAATGTTTTTGTTTTTAGTGAATATACAAAAGCCCTTTTTTGTAATTGGTTTATCCTCAGTTAGTTCAAAAAACTGGAATGATGACCCCTCATCTGGCTCCAACATGGTGGCATCCTTATATAGCAAAAAATATGGCGACTGAATTTTGTTGGTGCCAGTAGTAAGCCATTTTCTAGGGGTGACATGACGTTTGTATTGACCAGTTCTCATATATAGTCATTAGTAAATCCTTATAAGTCTATCCATCCTTAACCCATCTTCTTAACCCACTTCATCCATTCCCATGTCACAGGTTTGCCAGTTTGGTTACCGCTGGTACACCCTGGACAGTTCCCCCCCCTTTACACACTCACAGTTACACCTATAAGACAATTTAGAATTTTCAATCAACCTATGAATTATGTTTTTGGACTGTGGAAAGAAGCTGGAGTGCCCAGCGAAAATCCAAATATGCATGGTGAGAACATGCGTTCCACACACAGAAAAGCTTCAACTGGGGTTTGAACAAGGTACTTCTCGCTGTGAGGCGACTAACCACTGCATCACCATGCAGCCCTCCTTAAAGAGAATTGCCTTTATTAGTGGAAGTGGAGTATGCGTCAGTCAAATATTCTAATTGTTCAGATTGGTATGTGGGGAGTCTGGAGGGTCAGTAACCTTCTAAAAGCTCTTTGTGGGTGAACATCATTAATAGATGATAATCTGATTATTTTATGAGCAGCATCAGTCCGTTATCAACCAATTAACGCCCATACATCTCTGCACCTTTGCATTTTTACACCGTGTGTGATCACATTAAATGCATTTTAAACTTGCACTCGGATTAAGTACACCTAAAAAACATATTTTGTTTCCTTGCTTTTTGAGCAGTGATATTCACTTTAGGTAGGCTAAGGTCACCTGTCACTCTGATTTCAACATCAAAGCTTTCCTGTCCAACAATATTCTTCACAGTGATGGTGTAGATGCCGCTGTCAGGCCTCTCAGACGTGGGAATCAGCAGTTGGGATCCTTTGTCAGAATTGGTAATTGTTACATGTTTAGGCACTGGAACGCCATCCTTTGCCCAAGAAATGTCAGGCAGTGGGGAAGCCTGTGGAAAAAAAAACAAAACAAAACAAAGGATCGTACGGCATGAGTGCAATAATGACGTCATCTTTGCTAATCTCAGTTTTTAAAGAAAATGAATGAAACTTTAAATTGCTTTTTTGCGTCGAGTCCACTGTATTTATGATCATAAAATCTTTCAAAGTATCTCCTTCAGTTTGAAAATTAATTTTACAGATTGAAAAGAAATAAGAATACATTTTTTTAACCTTACCATGAATGAAAAACTTATGTGGAAATAATAAATGTAAAGTTCTGTGGTGAACATTTCTTTATGTTTATGGACTGGACAGTTTTGACTATTTTTGTGTCTCTGAAATGGCTGCTGGTAGATCTGTTGCATTTCATCAGCTTTAGCACAGACCAGGCTTTTCTACTGCTGAACTTTAAAATATTTTCCGTTAAAAAATATTTTTCCACTTCAGTTTCAGGCATACAGCAGTGCATTAGATTACTATTACCAAAGTGTTTTTTTTTTTTGGCATTTTTGTTTTCTAAATTCCCACAGGCATAATAATATTCAGTATTTCTACCCATGTTTTAACTGCTGTCTTTTTACCATGCAGCAGTCTATTAACTTCAGCCAACTGGTGTGTCTGGATAAAAGAGAAGCGAGTTGAGGATTTGTGGTTAATGGTGGTTAAGGGTGAGATCATTTCTAATATTATTTAACTTTAACCATGACTTGATTAATAACATTCAGTATGTCTTAAATGCTTGTGATGTTCTGGTGCATTGACTTTTTGAAATATGTGTCAAAACAGTCACATTTTTTATCAAGCATTTGAGAAGTCAAGCTTTTCTTTGCTCAAACAGAAACTGAATTTCCAAATTGCCCTTGAACTTCTTACAGAATATATTTGCACTGGCTTCAAAATGTCAAAACTGTCAAAAAAAAAAATAAAATAAAAATACCTCAAAGTTGATGTTGAGACGAACAGTGTTTCCAGATCTCACCACCATAAAGGTCTTCATGTTGCGGTCCTTAAACTTGGGTTTTACTAACATTAAAGAAAAAAAAATCTCTTTACAATGTGGCAAATATTTAAATAGATTAACAACATTTTCAAAGTTCTACTTAAAGCAGCCATACCATGAAAACACAGCTTTTTAAGCTTTGTATTATACAGTTCATACCTCACTGTAAACACCTTAAAGAGGTATTTTGATCCATTCACGCATTTCTGAGTATTCTTCCAAAAACATGTGCTCACTGCAGCAGCCCCTCCCCTACCCATGAAAACGAGCGGGTTCTCAGGAGCTGACGTCATAGATTGAGGGCAGCCCCATTTCAGGAAGAGTTTGCGGATGTTATCTGTTTGCATGCGGACACGCGCAGGCACACTGAGGCTGGCTTTAGGATGAAACGTCGTGAAATGGGCAGGACCGACAAAGAGTGAAAGGCAGTGCATCAGAGATCGAGTCGTTTTACTTCCAGGTATGAAAAAAGTCCCCAAAAAGGACTCATATTTTATAAATAATTTGTTTTTTAGTGTTCCAAAGGTAATATATGATCATATATTAGGAAACAGTTTACTCTGAAAGGATTAAACTTTTTTATAAATAAAGTTTGATTGATTAAGAAAATCATGGTGTGGCCCCTTTAAGTGTTTTTTTTTTAATCAAAATTGCAGATTTAATGAAATAATTTCCTTCTCCCTTAAAGCAACAACAACTTTTAAAATATTGTTGGACACACTCAAAAGGTTTAACCAATTTAAAGTTTACAAACAGAAATTGTAATGCTGCACACACACCTGAGCGTCAAATTCACGTCTACTGCCTCTCTATTGACGCCTGTCAAATTTACTGCTCAATGCTAGCAACCGCCAAAAAACTTCATTTGTCGACCACATCATGAAAAACATGTTGAGCGAGGAGCTTGTGTTTATTTGTGTTTATTGAGTATTAACCGGGAAGGGGGAAATAAAAATAAAACTGGGGATCTTTGTATTATCTGTTTTGACGAATGTAAGAAAAACATCAACAACAACATTAAGAAAATGGATGGAAGTTCAGGACGAAAATCCTCGCATTGCGTAACCATATTGAATTCATTTTTCTACTCTTTGATCTAGTCGCTCAAATCGCATGTGTTTACATTGGCTTAACATTGAAACTAGCTGCCTCCGCCGCGCGAATTGCGTTTTGGTGTGAATACACCTTAATAGCTCTGTTTCCTACCAGGAGGTGGCATGGCGATGATGTACTTATCAAAGCCCTGAGGTTCTCCATCACCTCCGTAATTGGTGGCTAATACTCTCACCCAGTATGTGGCCATCGCCTTGAGGCCAAGCACAGTGTAGGAAGTAAGAGTTATTGGGATTGAATTACAGCGGGTCCATTCAAGGCTCTCTATTGGTCTGATCTCCACATAGTATCCTTGGGCTTCGTCTTCCACTCCTTTCACTTCCTTAGGCTTAGCCCAAGCCAAAGAAAATGTGGTGTAACTGGAGTCTGTTAATTTAAGCTCCGTTACTTTGCCAGGGGGTTCTGAAATTACAGTGAGAGAGTTTGGGTTTTATTACATATTCTAAAAAGTCACAGAAAATGGATTTCTGCAGGAGTGCTGTGGGGTTCACTCACTCATAGGATCTCTAGCAATAACTGTGTCACATGGAATACTGGGATCTCCAGCACCTGACAGGTTGATGGCAGAAACTCTGAACTTATATGCTGCTCCCTCAAAGACATCTTTGACTGCATACATTGTATCTATATACAAAAAAGTAGACCCATGTTGAATCATCACTGTTGGAGATCATTCTTTATTATCTGGTGCTGGCGTACTGACAATGCAGGCCGAGTAATACCTGTAATCGGCCCCTTCTGGTTTACAAGGCTCCAATAATTTGTGCCTGCTTTATTTTTTTCCAAATTGTACCCAATGACTTTAGTTCCTCCGGTGTCACACGGAGGACACCATGACAGGTTAATACAGTCTTTAGAAGCGCTGACCACTTTGGGTGTTGATGGAGATCCAGGATAACCTGTGAGACAGAAAAACAAAGAGAAAAGTTTAAAATGAAACACCATTCGAGGGTGGTTTGAGACATTGCTGCTGTTTGACTGGTTACTTTAACACTGATGAAACAAGAAAAAGAAGAAAGGCTTATGCCTTAGGCACAGTAATACTTATAGATGAAAACTGAAAAAAAGAAACATAACTTTAGAGATATGAGGCATGGATGGCAAAACACATTTTCTCTCGTTAGTAATGACATTTATCTGCACCTATAGAAAATCTTATTGAGTTTTTGATTTGAGAAGTCTTACTTGCTCTACAAAGAGGATTATAAATCTTTGTTATCCCAAGACTGCTATAGTATTTACTGAAACCCATACTTTGTACAAATGTATCTCCCGATTTGTACAAGATAAAAAATTGCGACGCTTCTGAATAAAAATTGTCGTTCTACATTATGGAGGCATTTATAAAAGTATTGAGGCCCTGGTTTACAGATTTTATTAGAGCATTTTAGTTTGATTTACATCACGTTTAGTCTTTAAAATGTAAGAATGGAAGCATAAAACCTGGATGTAAAGAACAAATTATTATTAAATAGACAATTTAATCATTAAACAACACTTCTTTGAATGTGGCCTAATAGAACATATCTAAATGTGTTCATGACCTTCAGTAATTTAAAATTAATCCTAAGAACAATCATAACTATAAAAATTAGAACTTGTATTGTTTGTTAATGCATTTTTTGTATCCCATTAAATCAGAATTTATTGTGAACAACGGAAACCTATAAATGGACATCTTGTACCTACAAACAACATTAAAAGGAATCTCTTTTTTGTCAAACCTCATATTCTAAACCAACTATTAATTAATTTTTTTTTCCAAAAACCCTTTTCCTTTTTAATTTTATAACATTCATGCATGTTTGCAGATAAAAACTCAAGATACATAAAAAAAATGAATACAAATAAAATAAAATAAAAAAATCCTCATTCAGATAAATCAGTTTGCAACTAGAGACTTACGTAAAACACCAGCTGCTATGTCCTCTGTCTGAAAATAATCACTGACTCCCTCTGCATTCTTTGCTCTGATCCGGTAGCAGTATCTCCTTCCTGGATCCACATCAGAGTCTTTGAAACTTGGGTTTGCAGGGATCTCCCCCAGATTTGACCATTTGTTGCGGCCAATCTGCTGCCGCTCTATAATGTAACTTGTGATAGGGCATCCACCATTGTCTTTTGGTGGTCTCCATTTAAATTCAACAGATGTTACAGCACTTTCCATGACGTCAATAGGGCCTTGTGGGGCTGTTGGTTTGTCTGTTCTCAATGAAAAAAGGTGTTTTATAGTAAATCCTGATTTAAACCATATTTTCAGAATGGGGCACATTTGGCTTTCTCACCGTCAACTCACCAAGTACAATAAGTCTTGAAAATGCTTCTTTAGTTCCAAATTCATTCTTTATCTTTATTTTAACTTGCCCACTGTCTCTCCTTTGACACTTAGTAAGGCGTAGTTGGCTTTCTTTGTCTGATGTTCCGATCTTCACACTACTTGCTGGCAAAAGTTCCTCGTCATCTTTGTACCACTGTATGGTCACTGGCGCTCCACCTGAAAACGGCAGCTTCCATTCAGCATTTTCTCCGGCCTTGATAATGACCGGTTGGTTAAATTTTCCCAGAGCATCAGGATCAAGAGTTGGAGGATCTGCAAAGCCAAAGCAAAGAGTTTTGAGCATAGAAATATGGTTGTATTTTTTTTTTTGTTGAAAGCGAGTAATTATTTTCGACCTTGAACATTAAGTGTTGCTTCAGATTTGCGGCCTTCAGCTTCAAAGCGATACACGGCAGCATCGTCTTTTTTACAGCAGTCAATAATCAATCGGTGACAGGCTCCATCTTTGATGATTTTAACTCCCTCCCCATCGGTTAACTTGTCAGATAAAGGAAAAGAAAATATTTCATTAATCTCACAGTTCAAAATAAATATTGTTTTGCATCTAAAAACGTAATGAATGTAATTTGTAGTCATTTGTATATCTCATAAATGAATAATTCTCGAGGAGTGGAACATACCAGCTTTCCATTCTTATACCACCTTCCTTCAGAAGTATCATTGCTTAATTTGCAGGAAAGCTCTACTTTTTCATCAACGTTAGCAACCGTGTCTGACAGCCCGCTGACAAACCGAACCCCTTGATCTGCAACAGAACATGCACATTTGTAATTTGACTGGTTTACAAGTGATAGGGTTAGTGTTAAAAAAGAAAAGAAAAGCAAAAGATTAGCCAAACAAGTAATCTTAAGCAAATCTACTGGGGATGTGACGGTTCTCATTTGAAAATATGTCACACCACAAAACTGAATTGTGAGGAAATTGAATTATTGCATTCCTACTTAATACCAGTAAGTTCACATTGAAATTGTTAAATAAAACAAAATAAATACATAAATAAATTAAAAATAAATAAATAAATAAATAAAACATGTTTGTTCTTTATCCAACACTGTCAAATGTTTTCTTAAATCTTGTTCTATGGGATATTACTTTTGTTAAAACTTATAAACTGAACTGTTTGTTTGAGGTTTAACTTGCTGATTTTGCTTGCTGCAAAATCACACTTATTGTTATTTTTTGACAAATGTTGCAGAGTTTTACCTTTGACTGCATCAGAACCTGAAAGATCACTCTGTCCTCTTCTCTTTTTGGTTGCACCTGTGTCAGCTGTTACACTTTTATCATCTCCATCGCTTGACATTTTCTTAGTCTGGCCATCTTCACCATGCTGATCTTCATTTGTCCCAACACCCAAACCAGCACCACTGCCATCATCTAAAGCACCTTCTCCACCTGCCCCACTTCCCAGTACAGTTCCATCTCCTGCACTTAAAGCATTTTTATCTGACTCTATATGTTTGTCCATATGGTGTGAATCCCCATCAGTTTTTTCTGTTAACTGGTTGCTTTGGTCCTTGGGTTTTGAGCCTTTATGTCCACTTGCATTGACTGAAATCAATACGAGAACAAATATTCACAAATGTGGATCAATATTTTTTTTTCTATCCAACATTTGCTCAACTTCTGTGTCACATAAAGTTAAGCTGATTACAATCAAGAAAAAAAAAAACATGGCCCACCTCCCACTGTGAGGGAGGCACTGCTTTTGGTAATGCCAACAATGGCAGAATACGTTCCTTTATCCGCCATCTGGCAGTTTCTCACTCTCAGGATGTGTGTTAGTTTGTCTTCTGAAACAGTGATCTGATATTTTTCCCCATCTTCGAGTGAAGAGTCTTGTGTCGACCAGATGATCCTGTTGAGTGGTGCTGACAGGACGCACTGAAAGAGGGCATCTTCGCTCTCTGTGACTTCAGTGTTCTTAATGTTGGCAACAAATTTCACATCTGGCACTGAGAAGTGGAGAAAGACGGCACCTAATTAATTTTAATCCTGACAGAGTTTCTCAGTTTATCAAAAGAAGCTGTTTTTATTTTACCTTGAAAATCAGTTGTGAGAACGTTTGTGTCTTCAATGTCTACCTGATACAGACCAGCATCTGCAGGCTCCACATCTTTGATGCTAAAAACATAGTTTATTCCTGCTTTTGTCAGGCTGTGCTTCGAGTTTTTATCATCATCGTATGAAAGACCTGTCCCGTCCTTGTCAAATAAAGATAATTAAGAGATTTACTTTTTACTGCATTCATTCATTCATTTTCCAATCCGCTTTATCCCTTTCGGGGTCACGGGGTTGCCGGAGCCTAACCCGGCTACTCATGGGCGAAGGCAGGGTACACCCCTGGACTGGTCGCCAGTCTGTCGCAGGGGCCCTTTTTACTGCACTTCTTTATAATTAGTCCAGTAACACATTTCTTACCTTGTATATGTTGATTGAACTGTTGTTGTCCACAAGTTTCATGTCAAAGCTGAATTCAGCTCTCCCACTTGGTTTCACTTGAATTTGTTTGACATTATCTAGTTTCTCCACAACCTACAGTCACAATCAGAATATTTTATTTTTTCCAGAGGGAAATTGCAGTTTTGGCAGTGCACTGATCACCAAGACAAAACCAGAGATAAAGTTCAACATGCAACAGATAAAGAAAAATGTGTGTTACAGGAGGAAAACTACTGTCCTTATGCTCTATCTTAAGCCTTTCTTTCAACATAAAAGCCTTGACATTTTAACACCAACAGCCTTGAGAATGGTGTGTAGCAAAATAAAACAGCTATAATAATTCAGACAGTTCAATCTAACATCAATATGGTTCTTTTCCCTACTTACCAAAAATGTCAGTCTTTCAAGAAAATGTTTCACAAGTTCAAAACCAATTTTTTCTGTATTTTCTAACAGTTAGTTATATATATTAAGGTTTACCTTGGACTGTTCATCTTCCTTCTCCGTTTTCATCTGTTTCAGCTTTTTCAGCAGCCAACGAAAGTCAGTAAATCCAAAGTCCAGGCAGATTCTTTCATAGTCTTTCTTTGATGCACTGAGAAGAAGTTCCCAGAGTTTAGGATCAATTTCTCCCTCTTTCTTTGGTGGGAGGCGCTTTTTTTTCTTAACACCCTCACTGAAAGGAAAAAAAAAAAAAATCTATATCTATATATATATATATATATATATATTATTTAACCAGAAGAACTCATTCTACTTGAATTTATAGATGTTTATAATCTGATTTGTATTTGTTTTGCTTCACTCACGTTTTCTTTAGCATTGATCTAAAATTCTGAGCTGATTGCCCATTTTCTGTGGGAGAAACAATTAGTTATAAAAATAAAATAATCTTGTATTGTATCTTGTAAAAATATGAACTTTAAATGTAAAAAAACAAACAAAACAATATAACTACCATTATTAATACTCTTAATTGAGAAGAAAGTATACATTTGTAAAAGTTAACATAACCACTATAATTATGGGATTTCAGTTCTCAGATGAGGTTCATACCTGCTTGAGATTTCTTTTTATTGCCAACTGGGAAAATGCAAAAAAAAAAAAAAAAAAAGAAAAGAAACTTAGTAAATATTTATAATTGAATTATTGATTGTATTAGTAATGACATTTAGTTGATAAACCTAACCGTCAATGACAGTCAAAGTGACTGTGCAGACAGCTTTTCCATACTCGTTGGTGGCAAAACACTTGTAGGCATCAGCTTGGTCAAGTGTTATGTTGACTATCTAATGAAGTAAAATATAATAATACGCATGATGACTTTTACAGTAATAAAAATGCAGATCAGGTATATTCTTTTCCTTTTTTCCTCACTTCAAGGATGTGTTCTTGAGTTCTTTCATCATATCTGGTCTTGTACTTCTCTGGATCATTCATCTCCCCTTTGTTGCGGCTCCACGTGACCTTTGGTGCAGGCTCTCCACTCACCATAGCTTTGAAGAACACTTTCTTACCTGAAATGGAGAGACCGGAAAGATGATACAGTTGATTTCAGTCAGTTATT
This sequence comes from Adrianichthys oophorus, assembly GCA_036245035.1. NCBI lineage: Eukaryota > Metazoa > Chordata > Actinopteri > Beloniformes > Adrianichthyidae > Adrianichthys > Adrianichthys oophorus. The sequence goes on along the minus strand of BSAI01000073.1, from coordinate 16,677,991 downwards.
CAGTCAGTCAGTGTGTGTGTTTCTCTACCCTCGTGAGTAGTCACAGCCATTGGTTTCCGGGTAAAATCAGGAGTTGCCTTTCCTAGAGGGAGTTGCTCAACAAACTGAGTTACCATAACCCCAGGAACTCTGGATCTTTTCTTGATGGCAACTGTCAGAATTAGAGAAAAAGGAGATTCAAGAGTAAACAGAAATGGCTTGTAAAGGGTTCTACGCTTAAATATAAAAATTCAGGTTTCAAAAAAATAAAATAAAAAAAGAAAACCTTTCAACAATTGTTTGTTTTTTGCAACTTGTTCAAATGCAGAATACAAATGCAAATTATTTAACTGCTTTGCAAAGATCCAAAGTCAGGATTTACGGAGAAAAAATATAAGATTTTTGAAGTACTTTTTTGTTAAACCTTTGTTTTACCAGGAAGACCAATTGAGAACAGTTTCTCATTAACAATGCCGACCTGGCAATGATGATTTAAACAGTTATAGGAGTATGTTTTTTATAACTTTGTGAACGTCTGTAGTCACTTTAAGAAGTTGATTTTATCCATCAGAATCCCACAAGAGGGCACTGTTTCCTTTGGTTTGGTCAGGGTTGACAGCTTCTGCAGAGTGACAGAACCTTTGGTTTCTTTAATCAAACAGAAACTGTCATTTTTTCTGTGCATTTAAACAAAAGTTTAGGTTAATTTGTGTCACTGATTTGCTCTAATTGAAACTGTTGATCTGCAGAGTTTTAGTAAATGCATAAACATACATTTTCCGCTCAAATATAAGAATAATTTTAAGAGGAAAGGGAGAAAAGCAACACATTTGTCATTCTTTGTCTCCTGTAATCTGTCATTCTGAAATGAGCCGCTTTCCTTACAAGCGTCATAACTCATAATTAGGCAGAGTTGCTTCTGGTTCTCCGAGCTTTGTTTTCTATTATTCACTTCACAACAACCTGAACGAATAAACAAAATGTCATACAGCACTCTTGTGGTGCAGAATTAAACCAGTCAACAAACAGCTTTGACTGAGACTTATCTTCTATCCAACCGAAGCTGAGTGCCGAGGCATAAAATGACATGCAAATGCAAGTTTTTGGCAAGTTTCTGAAAAGTTTCCAAAAAATAATAATAAAAAAATCCACCAACACACATTTTAAGAATTTAAATTAATCTAAACTGTGTTTTTTGTCCCACCTCGCTTTAGTAATGTCAAGGGCTAACTTATTTCATTTAGTCCTCTGTGAGTCACTTTTAGTTTATCTATTCAGCATCCTTGTTTTTTGACAGCCTCACTGTGGCTCGGGGGCATGTATTGAATATTCATCACATGGTATGTGTCATCTCTCAAGGGGTTAGTTTAAGTTCTTAAATCATCTGAATGCAGACAGGATTCCCTGTCCCTCAAGCACTGATTCACAAAAAATTCAAGTCAAGCAGGCTGTTGCTTCTTTCTGCATAGCAAACACTCCTGGAAGCGCAGTTGGATTTTGAGCTGCAACAAACATCAGATATCTTTGTCACAAAGCCTTTTGAGTCACAGTCTGACATTTTTAAATACATCCAAGCAGCTTCCACTTAGGGCTACTCTTTATAAACATTGTAGCATGTAAATGGGGAAATCATTTCTTATATCAGTAACATTTAAACCATGATATTATTCTAAATAAGCTTTATTTTGAATGCCAGTAAACAGCAGTCAAAAGTCTATTTATTTCGCTAATACTTTCCCAGAATCCTTTAAAATTTCTACATTTTTGATAAAAGTTCAGAACTTCCCTCTTGATCTTGAGGGAGACAGTGATCATGTTGTGTTTTGATTCATTTTTTTCTTTTTTGACTCAACTAATAAAAAAAAGAACTTCAAAAACACAACAGCAAAAGTGCATACAAATGAACAATATCTAGTTTTAGTTTACTTGAGAGGACTTCTTTTAGATTAAGTATTTGTAAAGGTTTACTTAAAAAAATGTGTTAAAAAAGCATAATCTTATCTGAATGTATAAAAACAATCTGTTTAATAGTCATTACCTATGATGACTTATATAAAAGTTTAAAAAGCAGTACAAAAATTAAAAAATGTAAAAAGTAAATCTAAATGAGATATGAATTCTAAATAATTCAAAACCCTTTAAAAAAAAAACAAACAAAAAAAAAAAACACAATCATCTTTCATTCCTTTAACATTATGAATTTAATTTATGCAAACAGCTCAAAGCAACACAGCATCTCTGATGAGTGCTGGAGGCCTTCCACTCTGTTAATCTGAGATATTAAGAGAAACTGATTTCCTTAAAAAATATTTAATCAAGGTTTTCTTTGTTTAAAGTACCACCATGTTTAAAAAAAGATTATGGCTTGATGATGCTGCAGAACCTTTTTCTCTAGAACATGTTATAAAAAAGAAATTTACAAGCAGAACAAGCACAAAGCTGGACTTACCTGAGCCTTTTGGATCTTCATTGGGTGGTTTTGAGCTCATTGTTGCTTTTCCGCTGTTTGTCAGTTCAAGTAAATAATTCTTGTGGGGCTGAGCAGAAAAACAGCAACATGTGGATTTGCAGCTCTTAAATATAGACGTTTTTAACATGAACGTGTGTCAATTTTTTTATTTATTTGTTACAAGACTGACTTTACATTTTTTTAATATCATTTAAGAATTTGTTTCTTTATTTCAAATTTGCTTTACTGAGTCTTCCTTCCTGTAAGTTTTGTTTCACTGATGTTGACAGTTTGCTGAAAACGGATTTTTGCTAAATAAACTATGATTAAACAAATATACTGTAATACAAAGTAATTCTACTGACAGAACTGCAAAGACTGTGATAAAAAAAAATCTTAAGGAAAATACAAAAATGAGGAAAATAAGGTGTCAGACATCACAGGTGTTTTACAAACAAACACAAACAGTCAGAATGGTAAATAAAATTGATGAATCATTCACACTACATGGTAGTGACCCCATTTGATATGGAGGTATAAATCAATTGCATCTTTCTTGTTTGAAAACATTTTTTAGCGACTGAAATGCTTTATTGATTTACATTTTCCAACCATCTGAACTATTTTAAAGTCATTCTAATTCATTTCATTCAGATCTTTTTAACGGTCAATGTCACACGTCTTAGCTCGACATTATATGAGCCTGGAAGACCAAAATACAGAGCCGTGAACCAGGGAAGGTCAAGAAATGCTGCCCTCAAGCTTCTCGTGTGTCATTGCCATATGACATCAGTCTGTCAAACTAGGGATGACTTGACTTGCTGCATGACATGGGAAGGCAGTTGGAGACAGTCTAAGACATTGTAAATGAGGAATGTGAAATCCCACCTAGTGGCTCACTCCTTCTAAGTGCCTCTGGAGTCAACTGGCTGCATGTACCAGCAGTATAACAGCTCAATATCCAAACATAGAAAAGGCCTAAACGTTTTAGCATAAGGGTTATAGATATTGAGATGCAGAGACGATGTTTTAACTGCATTGTGATCTAGAGATACAGGTAGTATGAGAATGTAACTTGCTGGCAAAAACACACATTAATATGTCTTGCAAGGTTTTGTGTCATGGTAAACCAGGTTCACCCCAATTCCAAATAGAAAAAAAAAAGTTATTTAAAAGTTATAAGTTCCTACCGGTATCTGTCAGAAATTAAGTGCAAACAGATGTCAGTAACATTTTTGATAATAATTTCTGGTGATAAATGTTCTAATACACATAAAGGTTTAAGACAAACATGTCATTTTTATCAAAAGATTGACTTTTCAAGAGGCTATTTTACATTTCAAGACCTCAGGACGGGGAGAACTGAAAGAGCACACTTGTTCCTCAACATCTACAACCCAGCAAAAAGAGGCCTTTCATGTGCCATCCACTTTTGTGTGCAAACGGATCTAAGATTCCTGCTCAGTCCTTTGTTAGTCACACAGAGACACTTGTGAAGGTCACGTTTCTTGTGATGTGGCACGGTCAAGCTGTTTAATCCAATCCATCCAAAGCATTTATCTACACTATGACTCAAAACAATGTCCCAAGGACAGAGCAAAGTAGAAACTACCAAGGCTAGGAATTAAAGAGGTTTGCAGAGCTACAGAAACTTATTTGTCCAAATAATGACTATTTCACTTTGTACGTAGGTGTAGATTGTTTATTTCAATATTTAGTGATACTTTGTTTTCCATGTGGTAGTTTTTCACAAAGGTGACAAAAAGGTTTTGCACAGTCGTCAATGTTATGAACAACAGCTGGATCTCGGTAGGTTGATGAATAAATACAGGATTTGTGATTATAAAATATTTTTGCTTATTTTAAATTCATGGTCAAATGAACCAATATATAGCAATCATTGTCATACATAAAGTAGCAGAACATTAAAAAAATCCAAATCCAGTCTTCTTACAGGTCTTAATTTAAACCTTAAACCTTACTATGTATTTAAATTGGGTAATATGTTGTCAGTTCAGGGAGTTGTTCCTCCAACCAAACTTTGTGCTTTGGATTTTAATCAGACCTTCCGTGAAAAAAAATTGAAAAAAAAACTAAACAAAAACACTAGCTTTCCATGATTAGTTCTGCAGATATTCACACTGTAAATCACTAAGTAAAGTTCATACTTACTTCAAGCCTCCTTTGCCCAGAAAATTATCCGTTAGCTCCCACTCTTCTCACTATGCAAAACTTCAAATGTGACACTCCTTTTTGTTCCGTGATAAAACGCTTGGAATGTATAGAAACCCTTACATGGGCGATTGGTGAAAACCCATATTACATCGTGGTAAAGGGTGGAGGTTCTTGCGCATCACTATGAAAGCGATCGCTTTTCAGATGGCACCAGAAATACATTATGACTGTTCATTTAATCTGGTTTGATTACTGTTGGGTGTGTAAAAAAAACCCTCAAAAATAATGCCATGATGGACAAATTATATCATACAAGAGATGAACACCATTGCTTGAACTCCATGATTTATTGATCTGCAATACATAAGTGATACAATTTCACAGATAACAGGCAAACTATAAAAGCAAAGGCCTTTGATTGACAACTTCATAAAATTTTTTGAAATGTGACGACTCAAGTATAGACTTTATTGGTCAATAAACATTCACATGAGACATTTTATATAGTAAAACAATCTCAGATTGATGTTAGTGCATCAGATCTTCCAATTATCTTTTGTACTTGACATTAAAAACTTCTCACAGCGTGCCTGTGGTATCTAAAGTGCCACACTGCACTGGCTGCCACATTATAAAAATGTTTGTAGCTTGTGTGGCCGTGATGGGATGAACACAATACTGGATACGTTTTTTGGCTTGCACAGTCAGAGGTTAAATACACGTGACTTATCTGGCTATTTGAAAAGTCACCCGGAATTCTTTAGGAGACCGGCGCAACTGCAAGTAAAACCTGATAACGTGTGAAGATTAGCACAAATGTCCCTTTTGCCCTGTGAGAGGAAATGAGGTAAGCATTTTTGTCAGATGACATATGATTGCTCTTCAGGGGTGAGTGAATAGGGAACAGACTGAGTCTGGCTACTCTGCTTATTAAAAAAAAGAGGAGACAGGCCCTTTTATTTATTCTTAGCTGCACACTTTAAAACTGTTTTCAAGAAACAAGACAGGAAGTTGAGTCCCACTAAACCAAATGCATGAGATGACTCTTAGAAAGCGAAAAAAAAAATCTGCAGAAAATCAACGATCTTACCATTTAAGCATTTTATCTTACCACCTACCATAAAGAGATGCACTTGAGGAGAACACAATAGACCTAAAACAACCCCATGACCTCCATGAAGTCTCTTACAGTAGTTTTGGTTTTCCACTTGTTTTGTTAACTAGTGCTTGTTTAAAGACCCACTTCGATTATCTTTTGAGATATTTTAAAAGCGTTCCCAATGGTCTTTTAATAATGATCATGCTGTTTTTAGACAAAATACAAAAAAATAAAATAAAAATTGTAGTTTTCTAGGACATAATTTCTGCAAAGCGGCAGAAGTTAATCAGAAATTCACCTCTGAGTTGTGGGTTGGACTGTGGGCCCAGAGCTCGTCCGCCCACACTTCCCGTCACCCGCTCTCCCCCTAGCTTACGGTCCCTCACACCTCCAACCTAACATTACCGCAAGCAATATCAGAGCTATTCAGCCGTAAAGTTTTGAGCCAGATGCCTACTCAGACAAGGAAAAGGAAGATGTACATGGATTTAGTTGTCTACAAGAGAAACATCCGTATGGAGTGGAGCAGGGAGCTTGTGGTCCGCCCAGCATATGTTCTACATCACAATAAGCTGTTTTTCAAACTGCATTCTTTTTTGTTTTGTTTTTCTCCTGATTCACAATGACTTGAAAAGAGAAATACTCAAATTACTGAAATACTGAATTTTCTTATGGACTCCATCATCAGAAAAATCCCACAACATGTTAAAAACACCAAAAACACAAATTTCATTGGAGTGGGTCTTTAAGCCATTTTTTTTCTCCAATGGATCCCTTAGTTAAAACAATGACTCCACTTTCTACAGCCTTAAAACACATATTTACATACTAAGTTTGGTTTTGTTGCTGGAGAAGACTTGTTTCTCACTTTCTGCTTATAAAGATGTTCAGCTAATTCTCTGAATTAACTAATTAAGAGATGGGTCAACAAATGTGAAGTAAGCAGGTGGAATCCAATAGGACTGACTGACTGCACTGCAACTTGAGATTTTAGTAACAAAATGTTAAGTTAAATAAAAAAACAACAGGCTTAAAGTGCTGCTGTGACTTTTGTTAAATAAATAAATAAATAAAGCTTCCGAAATTTTAAGGTAAATTAATTAAATAAGGTCTCATCACCCACAGCCATTTGGTTTAAATTGTGTAGATGCTTGAACCATGGCTTGGTGCTTTGAAGGAAGAATAAAGTGCTGAGACATTGCCTCTGTTTGGATTACTATAATCCAAGGGGGACAATGGTTCATTATCCTTCAGGTATAGTATTTGAGGTGCATAATATCAGCCTCAAGATAGGGATTTTTCAGGTGAATGTGTGATCTGTGTTTTCTTTATTTATTTATTCACTTATTTATTGCAGTAGTAAATTCACTTGGGATAACGGACACATTTGAATGTGAGGAGTATAGAAATGTAAATCTGTATTTAAAGTGCTAAGGAGGGAAATGGAGGGAAATTGTGTGTGTGTGTGTGTTACTCTGATTCTAGGATAATTATTACCTCATACCAAATTTTGAGAAGAACAGTTTTCTACTCTGACAAAAATATTATTTGAACAGATTAGTCAAGTAAACGCTAACAAAAAAAAAAAACCCTCTAAAAAACTCTGGATTTTTTTCTTCATTCAAAATAGCTAATTAAATGTAAATATTGTCGACAATATTTATTTCATCAAATTTTTATCTTATTTAACCCCACAAGTTAGGAGTGCAAAATCTAGGATCTCTTAATGTTAATGCAGGATTTTCTTTCATTTTTTTATTGTTACAAAGCAGTTTTTATAATGGTGATAACAGATGGGCTTCCTGCAGTGATGAGCAATCAGAAAGAGTGAAGATATATCCAGAGGTTTTTTTTTTTTTTCATTTATTACATCCTGTGAGAGATTAACATGGGATTTGCAAAGGAATGCTAAACAAGATTTTTTCTCTCTCAGTGTGCCAGCTATCATGATATCAATGGTCTCCAGGGAGTCAAGTTTCGCCGATAGGCTTTTCTGCACAGATGGTAATTGTATTTCTTTCCATGAGTCACATTCTCTGTTTTGTTGGCTGAAACGTGCCTGAATCTCCCACTCTGATTCTGTCCTGATTGCTACCTGTTCATACTGTTATTGGTCACTGGGCAGCTCCTGTCATCTTTAGAAGGTATCATTTGATCCCAGTTCGAGATTAAGTGGATTTGGAAATCTTCAAATTTCCCTCAGGTGGACTTTCTGATCTGTAAAAGAAACACTGACATGTAAATGTTCTTAGCTCTGTAGTTCTGGATTTCTCATTTCTCTCATTAAATTTCTGTTTTCATAGCAAAAACAATAAGTGGAGACCTGGCCTCTGGAGAAGCAGATGGATTTTTCAGTTGGATATTTATTTCCCCTGTGTCCATCCAAAGGCAATCTTTGAGCAGCAGTCTGCTTTGATTGGGCCCCCTTGAGATCCCAGCTCCTACTCCATCTCTGAGCTCAAAGCTGTCCGTAAACCGCCTGACAACTAGAGACTCCAGAGGTGAAAAGGCCATCTTGAAATGTTAACCCACTTTGATTATCAAAGGCTTGAAGGACTTATAAAACCTGTCTTTTCTAAACTTAGCTAAGTCTGTAAACGATAAAGTGTAAGTCAAGTGATAGTTTTATATTTATCACGGTAATATTTCTCTTAAGAAGAAAATCGAAATATCACCACCAACATTTCCTTTTCCACGAGAGTCTAATATCCTTTGATGTTGATTGTTAAACTACCATTTTTTTAATTACTTTTATGTTGCTTTGAGAAGGTTTTTTTCAAAGCTAATCTCAATAAGAATAAGTTAATAGCATAATCATCTAACACATATTCTTAAACATTTTGTATTTTGTGATAATCACCAACACATTTGACCTAACTTCAATGCAGTTTTTACTCCTAAAATCTACCTTACTTAAGAGCCTTAAGTAATATTGGGGTTTAGAAGTACGTAAATATTAGTTTTTTCAAAAGCTGGATAAGATCTAAGGTTTTACTATACGGTATTTTGGTGACTGTGCAACAATTGGTTGAAAAAAATGAGTAAAAAGTGATCTTTGAATAAAGGATATGCAATATTATTGTCAAATCACATGACCTTTCCTTAGTTTTCTATATTGAATGTAAATTGTCTTAATATAACAACAATCCAAATCATATCTTTATGAGTAACAACCTTGTGCCTTAGGGTGTATTCAGACCGGAGAAGTCCATTGTTCTGGACAGAATCATCTTAATTTGATCTGGATTGAGTCCTGAACCTTGCCTTTGATCTGTATTCAGACTACTGTCAAGTGGACTCTCCTGTTTCAAACCAAAGCTTGTAAACAAAATCATATGACTAAAGATCTCTTCACTCATTGACCAGGAATTATGAGGGCAGGGCAAAGCAAAGAGGCAGAAATTATGGAAGTCCTCCTCTCTGCAATCTTAGTTGGGATGTTTCACTGATTCAAACGTTATATTTTGCTGACCAATTTTCAACGTCTGCATCAATGTCAGGTACAACACTTTTTACTTGTTACTTTGGTATGGCAGAGGCATCCTACAAGATGGTTACTGGTGGTTACTGGCAAACCAAAAGCTATGTATGTAGGATGATAAGTGTTTATGACATATAGATTGTCGGGAAAAGAGTAAAAAGCAATGTGTATCACAATAAAAGTTGTTTTAATGAGCCTGCATTCATCCAATCACATTTCAATGAGTTGCTGTATCTCATTGTTGTGGTGTTATGTTGTATTGTTTTTAGGAGAATTCTGTTAAGGAACTACAAGCTTTTAGGATGACGCCACAGCAGCACCGGGCGCATGCCGCATAACGAGACTCAAAAGCATGTAATAAGCATTTTCACCGGTGTTAAAATAAACGTTCCAACATGTAAACAGTTGTACCCTATTTTTGTTAAATAACACAACAATTGTTGCTTGACATTTGTTCACTGCTCATCCTTTGCATTATGCCTGCTCTGTTTACAACACGTGACCACCAGCTACAGTGGCTGTTTTGGTCCAGTTCTTCCGCTCTGACAATGGGTTGTATTTAGACTGAGGAATCTCAGAGTGAACCGAAGCTTAATCCAATTGGAAATGACCTGAGACCACCTTGGAAGATGGGTCAGAGAGCATTTCCTGGTCCCAGACCAGGGTCCACTTGGATGTATTCAGACTGAAAATGTGCTTTGGAATATCAGGGGAAATGAACTCTGGTTCACTTTAAACAGACAAAATGTGTCCAGTCTGAATTCACCCTTCGTCAAAACGGCAATTAAACTAAAGAATAAAGTATGACATCAGGTGTTGTCATGTCAACAAAATATATTCTCTTAGACCCAGTAAAACATATTTCCAATCAAATTTCATATTTGCAGAGGCGCTGAACTCCAAACTCCTTTTAAATGCAAAGTATAGTGATATGTATGTACCTGACATTAATACAAATACATTCTGCACAGACAGGGATTGTGCTCGGGCCATGTCTGCATTATAACATGTTTCCATTCAATGTAACAGAATTCCACATATTTAGACCTACACATATTTGCATTTAGACATGAAAAAGATTTACATGTTAACTGACGATGCTATTTATGCTTAAAGATTCCCTCAAATTCACTCAGACGTGATCACATTGCAAGTCATACTGTTTTTGAAAATGTATTACTCTTCTTATTAGAATAGTTTTTATTTTTGTCCCAGTTTTCCAACAGATATACATTTCAATTAAAACATGTGCAGTTCAGTCTATTTTTGACAAATCTTGTACTTGCTTAACATTCAGTCGCGGTTCTAAGCTTTCTTTCTGTCTGGATCTGGAGCAACAGTTGTTGGTTCAGTCACATTTTCCATAAAAATAACACTTTGTCAGATTCAGTGTGACATGAAACTGTCAAAAAAGGTTCTCTTTTAACCACTTTTACTTTAAGCACATTGATTAAAAAAAATGAACTGACAAAATGCTGAACAAGCACTCGTGATTTTTCTAATTTAGAAGCTTTTGCTGCTTAAAGTTCAGCCAAAATTGGAGCCTTGCCAAGGCGGAGTTGCTGGAGGGGATTCTGGTGGAGTTGCAGCAGTTTTTTTAAGCATCTCTAATCAGTTCTTTCCATTCTTCTCTCAATTTTTCAAATTTAGGTTGTTGCTCTTGGGCAATTTCATGCAAATACATCTTGAATCCACATGCCCTTTTTTGTTTTCCTTGTTGACTTTTTACCCTTTTGCACAGCTTCATCAGTTTAATTACACACACCTACACAACTAATCACACACGAGAGTGTTGAGGCAAGAATAAATATCCATACTTGAGAAGCATATATGAACAATATGACTTAATAATGTAATTCGTGATTAATTTTAAAGAAAGTGTTCTTTCTTTTCAGTCTTTATTTTTCTTTACCTATATCATTATGAACTGTAAGTCTCTTGTTTTGATGTCCAGTAATCTTAGCACAAGCAGAGTCAATTCCTTTGTCCACAATGATGAAGTCCTACACAGTGAGTAAGCCTGTCATCAGGCACTAAAATCCCAAACTTTATCCCTTTATGACAGTGTAATAATTTTCAAACAACAGAATATTCAAATGTTTGATGGACTTTTGTTTATTTGCTCTTCACTCCCAGTATTTAAGTAGATCTACACTAGATATGACAAAGAGAAAGATTACATAGATAGGACAGCTACATATATGCGTAAATGGTAAATGGCGTTTACTTACATAGCGCTTTTCTAGCCTATTGAAGGCCCAAAGCGCTTTACAATCACAGAGAATTCACACACACATTCACACACTGATGGTGGCTCCGCTGCCGAACACTGGCGCCAACCTTCCATCAGAGGCAATGTGGGGTTCAGTGTCTTGCCCAAGGACACTTCGACACATGGGCGGGCAAGGCGGGAATCGAACCTGCAATCCTTCGATCACAAGTCGACTGCCCTTTCCACTGTACCACGGCCACCCACATATATATTTTTGTGAACTGTCATGGAATTTTTCTGAGATCTGGATGAGAAAGGACAAAACTTAATTCAAAGGGTTTATTCAAATAAAAGAAAAATGCATGCAGAGAGCTCTGAGAGGTCTGAAGCTGAGTAGGAAGCAGACACATTTATAGAAAGGCACAACCACTTTGCATGACAGCATCTCAACCTGCACCTAGGATTCACAATAGTATGTTGCACAAGGGTTCTAGTCACAGTTTCTGTTATTCTGGCTGAGCAGGATGTGTCTATGCAGACAGTGACATTTTATCTCTTTTGCTGGGTGTAGCCAGGCAGATTTTAACAGCTGACACATAAATCAGGATGAGAAAGAATGTTCCCTACGCATTAGTATGTTTGCACAAGCATTGTCACACAAAAACAAGTTGTATAAAGGTATATAAGAACTTAAAGAGTACAAATGAGTTGTGTAAAAGTATATAAGACCTGAAATTCCATTACAGACCTTAAACATTGACATGCCCCGTAGATAGTTAATAATTGTATTTAGAATCACGCCCCTACATCTTTATATTTATGTCAGAAAAGTGTCTGGCCGCATGCCTTTCTTCCCTCTCCGCAAATAGGGGATTAAAGCTGCTGCTTTCCTTTGCTGTCTTATTCTTGGTTCATGTACGGGTTCCCCCTCCCCTTGTCCCGGTGGGACAGATTCGGACGGAATTGCCTCGCTGTACGGAGGAGACTGCATTTGTGGTGTTGTCTCGCTGAACTTTGGACTGTTCCCAATCACCACTTGATTGGCGTTGGCGATTGGATGACTCACACAGCGCCCTTAGTGTCTGATCACCCTTAGTTTTAGTGTGTAATTGTGTGTTTTTGTATTTATTTATTTTTTTATTTGTTTCTTTCCCGGGTCAAACAGCTCCAGGTGTCGTTGTAGATTCTCCTCTATAATTCATATCGCCACAGTTGGATGGACGTAGTGGAACATTTTCATCATTACTTGGTTTAGTTTTTTCAGAGAGCCATGCCCTGTCTTCAGACACTTCATTTTCTCTTGATTTCTAAACTGAGCAGCTGCTCACTCTACCTTATAGTTGTCGAAGGTCTTTTCTAAAGATATTTACCAGGAACTTTCAGTGAATTTTGTAAAAATAGGTGTTGATCTAAAAAAATATATTGAAATTGCAGATACACCGACAGATTGGGATGACACAGCTGACTTACCAACATTTCTTGCAAATGCACTGATGCATTTCCAGTTGTAATGGTCAAAACACAAATATGGGAATATTGCATATCAAGAGCTGGGACCATAAGGGCTCTTGCTGTGACCTTTTCCTCTTCCTGTTGCTTAAAGGTCTTGGACTGCTGCCTGTTGTGGAGCTCATAGCAAAGCTGTAGGGCTCTCTGCCCTGGCAATATACTGCAGCTGCAGTTACACAGTAGTACATTTTAGGATCCACAAACACATCATGTTACACACAGACACTCAAGCAAATGTATAGACATATACACTCTCTCTGAAACAGTACCTGATTCTTACATTTTAGTAAAGGTAAATGTCATTTTAGTGTATTTCTAAAAAAAGTAATGTTTCTTAAAATATGACATGCGCTCTTTATTACTGATGATTACATAGATCTCAGTGTTGTCTTTATTACTTTTTCTAGTCATTGTCATCACACTTTGTTCAAATACACTGCACACACAAAAGCACAACAGCTGTTTTTTTGTGGCACTCCATTTGTCAAAATGTAAGTTCTGGGTCATGGAGTTATGCTAATCTGGTGAAAAAAAAAAAAAAGCAAATGTTAAAGCCCACTTTCAGTGGAACATTAATACACACAGACACAACTACGTAAGCTCTGTTTATACTTTTTTTTTTTTTTTTTTTTACCTTGAATGACAAGTTTTGTTGAACATTCCACTCTTCCAAGACAATTTTCTGCTACTACAGTGTAGACTCCACTGTCTCTTGGTCCAACTGTAAGTATCATCATGGAGCAAACGCCACAGGTGTTTATAATATAATAATTGCTGTCAGTGTTGAGGCTGATGCCATCTTTATACCAGGTAACATGGGGTCTGGGGTTTCCTGCCACAGCGCAGCTCATGTGGCACTCATAACGCTCAGGACTTTTGTGTGTTTTTAATGGAACAGAGAATGAAGGAGGTGCCTCAAAGTTGCAGCTCTTGAAAGCTGGAGGTGTCAACGAAAATGTTGCTAAATAGAAGAACGAAACAAGAGCATTAGACACAATGACAAATTGGTAGTTTTTGTTCTCTTTCTTTAAAGGAGAAATGTAGACTACTGGGGAACCTCTTGTAAATTATAGATTGCGAACCCTTAAACACAGAAGATTCTTTCAACTACCGTAACTCTTCAACCGTTGACGCAATTAACATAACTCCAGTGTATCCTGAAGAAGAGAAAAGCAGCTTTGCACTATTATTATTACACTTGGTTAGTGTAGGATTTGGGCACAAAGTCAAAATGCAAGTCCGCTTTTTTCTGTTGTCAGAACTGGAAGATTTACATGGATTGTGCTAACGGTCAAAGAGTTTCAGAAGGTCAAAGAGTGTTTTTTAAGTGTCACAGGCGGCATCTCTGGTGTTAAAGGGTAAATGGAGTACTCAGAAACATTGCTTTGGATTAATTGTTTTTCTAATAAATATCTAAAATGTTAAGACACATCAAATCTAAGGAGGAACAACTTTTTCAACAACATGTTTCATCCATTCATTTTCTATTCCTGCTTTTTGCCGTTTGTGGGCACGGAGTTTCTCGATAATTGGGATTTTAGGGTTCATATAGTTAACCAGTGACTGTCCATGTTAATTATATAAGGCTTTTTTTTTGTATTATTCAGTTGACACTTGCCTTTTGTCTTGTTAATTTCCCAGACAGCTGACTCAGATGCGTCAGAGCGGCCCATGTCATTAACAGCATAAACCCTGAACTTATGCTGTCTGCCCGGCATGATGTTAATGACAGTGAACTTATTATTGAAAAGGTGATCTGCCACAGTTTGCCAAGTGCACTTGACAGAATCATGCTTGGTGACCATGTAGTGCAGTCTGTCATCTTTCTTCTCATCCGGAGAGGGAGTCCATGAAATAGTCACTGTTTCTGAAACATTCTCCTCAAGCTCAACTGGACCAGGACGTTTTGGGTCATCTTTGGAGTAGCAAAAAAAATATATATATATATAAAACTATGTTGATATTTGAATTTGATCATCAGACCGTTCAATGTTTTATTGTGGACAACACATGTGTCAAATGTGCCTTTTAACTGTATGTTTTAGACTGTACCTGTGACTCTAATCTCAATACTGGAAGTTTCTTGACCTACAATGTTCTTGATAATGATGGTGTAGATCCCAGTGTCGTGGCGCTCTGATGAGGGGATCATTAGCTGAGATGATGTCTCTGTATTGCTCACTGTCACATGTTTTGCAACAGGCAAGCCATCTTTGAGCCATGTGATTGTTGGTATTGGCGAGGCCTGTAACAAAGAGGGTCATAAACAAGGATACATATAGATGTCTTTTTTTTTCCCAAGCAGTAGAACATAAATCAAATACAGTATTTAGGTACATTTAAGCTTTTTACCCTAAGATCTATTGGAAGCAACAGCTGTTAGAAGCTAGAGTCAGAATTTATCATGGTGTTGCTGCTTTTTGTTACTATGCTGGACACAAATGTTTTAATACTAATAAATGTTTACACTAAGCTGTTATATTCTCCTTCATTTATTTGAAATATAGGACTTACTGTTGAGATTGTACTTTTGTGTTTGTGTGTATGTTTGTACCATGTTAACATAAAATTAACGTGTATTTTGCTAAAGATTTTGCACCAATAAAATGTTAAAATGTGGTTACAAATAAAAAAAAAAAAGTTTACCGTATCTTAATCCAGTTGTCAGTTCAGGCAGCATTTAAACATTGTAACCCTTTAACACTAGAGCTTTAGCTCCATTCTTGATGTTCTTTGAATTTCTGTATCTTTTCAATTGTTAAAGCAGTTAATGAAATTCCAACAAATTCTGAAGTGGAATTCTGAAGAAGCTTTGCGCTGATTCGCAAAACTTCAATCTATGATGCTATCGACACATCACAATCAAGCAGACACTTTCAATGACAAGTGTACATAAGCACAAGTAAATCCTCATGTCAACATTTTGCGTTCAAAACTCTTGCATTCGTGTGCAGCTATGCACATTTTTAGACCATTTAGGACCAGGTACATTAGTATGGCTAATGCATGTTGAAAGTCAAACCAGGTTGAACTTTGACCTATCGGGGATTTGTATTCGGTTGTTATGTATGGATGGCCTCTCTTTTAATTCATGGAACTGCCAACAGTTTGAAAATTGAACATGGAGGAGAAATGATTTATTCCAGTTTGTCCCCGGCCAGAATTTTATGGCACCAAGTCTTTCAAATATTGGAAGAGAGCTATGAAAGAAAAAGCCTGGAGCAAGATTTGCACCGCTTGAACATTTTGTACCAAGCCTCTTCTAACTATCGGTGGTGGGCATGTGCAAGTAAACAGTAGAAAAAGAAAAACATGCTCCCTGCTTGTCTTGCATGGACACCATGGATTATATGTGCTTTCAAGAATGTGAATTTAGTGCGTTCTTGAACGTGCATCAAATGCCCATTGTAAACATAGCATTACAGTTTTTAAGTGTTTACACAATTAACACAGATCAGCTGACTCTGATTCTAGTACAAAAAGCATGTGTCATTTAGCTGTCACTGGAAACCACTCTCGTGTTAAAGGGTTAAGAAAGTATTGTGTAAGGAATGTACTGGCACATGCATCTTAGTTGGTGCAAAAAAAAAAAATTTGGATAAATATAACACAAAACCTTAAAGTTGAGGTTGATTCGAGCAGAGTTACCAGCTTTTACCACCATAAAGTTCTTTGTTTTCCTGTCCGTGATTTGAGGCCTCACTGTGGTGACAAGGAGAGTCTTTTAGCCATTCAGTTTCACAAGTTTTAAATTGTACAAAGATCTTCAAATGTCTCACCTGGAGGAGGCATTGCGATGATGTAGTTGTCTAAATCTTGTGGTTCACCATCTCCACCCTCATTAGTGGCAATTACCCTTACCCAGTACATGGCCATAGACTTCAGACCCACAATCGTGAAAAAGGTCAGACTGACAGGACTAGAGTTACAGCGACTCCACTCTGTGTTTTCTGCTGGTCTAAGTTCCACAAAGTATCCTTTGGCCTCATCTTGGACTCCTTCCTCTTCTGTGGGTGCGCTCCAACCCAATGTTAAAGTTGTATAAGTGGAGTCTGTTACTTTTAAGTCAATAACTTTCCCAGGAGGTTCTGTAAGCAATACCAATTTAGCAATTATATATTTCAATTTTGACATCTGCATGCTCTCATGCTGAACCTTTTAAGCTTTTGTCTGCAACCCTTTTTAAAGAAAGCTGCAATACAGTATCTACAGTATACAGTACACAGTAAAAAACAAAAAAAAACGTAGCTAATGTTTGGTTGTGTATCTTTGTAATGATGAAAATAAACAATTTAACTTAATACTATCTATAATTACAGTCATTTACTAATTAGTTACTTACTCTTTGGATCTCTTGCAATCACAAATTCTGAAGGTCCACTTGGCTCTCCAGCACCAGATGTGTTGACAGCTGATACTCTGAACTCATATTCAACTCCCTCAACCACATCTTTCACAGCACAATGTTTCTCTGTTGACGTAACAATTTTTATTCAAAACTCAATAATTAAAAGAAAAACCCCACCCCACCCCCCTTTCTTAGATGATTCTGTTTTAGATGTTACTATGTTTTAACAAAACAAGTAAAAGGTGTAAATTCAGAATTGTCAGACAGTCCTGACCTTTAATCAGTTGTTCTGGTGGATTGACCATGCTCCACAAATTACTGCCATTTTTGCGTTTCTCCAGGATATAGCCCAAAATATTTGTACCGCCAGTGTTAGCAGGCGCAGTCCAAGCAAGATTAATGCAGTCTTTAAAAGCACTCACAATTTTGGGTATAGATGGACGTCCAGGATACGCTGGAAAACAAAATAATAAACATTTTTCAAGTGATCAGCAGTAGCTGTTTTTTTTTGTGTTTCTCAGAGGCTTCACCCTTTGTCCCTGCTTGGATGTCATCCGTCTCCATCATTTCACTGATGCCATGATCAGTTTCAGCCCTGATGTGGTAGCAGTATTTCCTGCCATGATCCACATCAGTGTCTCTGTATTTAGCTTCTGAGCCGATCTTGCCCAGCTTTTTCCAACTGTTGCGACCAACTTGCTGCCGCTCCAGGATGTAATTGCTAATAGGTAAGCCCCCGTTATCTTTGGGAGGCCTCCACTTAAACTCAATACAAGACGATGAGCTTTCAATGATTTCCACAGGACCCATGGGTGGCGTTGGTTTATCTGTACATTAAAAAAAGGAAAATGTATTGTACAATGTATATAATACATTGAATATTTTAGATGGATGCATGAATCAACAATTAGTGTGTGGAATCTAAATGAGAAACTGTACCTAGCACAATCAGTTGGGTGATGGCCTCATTTGTTCCCCAATCATTTTTCACTTTAATCTTAATTTCTCCGCTGGCTTTGCGTTGGCATTTGGTTTTAAGCAGGCGGCTATGTGAAGAAGACTTCTCAATCTTGAGATTGGTGTCCTCTACCAACTCCTCACCATCATGGTACCACTGAATTTTCATTGGTTCACTTCCAACAAACGATAGCTTGAATGCTGCATCTTTACCCGTTTTGATTGTAATTGGCTTTAAGAACTCAGCAAGATCATCGCTGTTAAATCTCGGGGGATCTGTTGAAGAAAACAACAGCAGTGATGAGCTAAGATGGGATTTGTTTGTGATCTGTTTTCCAAGTTGTTTTCACAATTCTTCCTTAATCACCTTCAGCAATGAACATGGCTTCAGTTTTACGCCCGTCAGCTTCACATCTGTACTTTCCAGTATCATCTTCTTTGCAGTTTTTAATAATTAACTTCCGGTATGTTCCATCTTTAACTATACTGATATCCTCTGTTTCTGCTATCTGAAATTCAAACACTTAAATATGAATATTTTCATTTTTTCCCCAATTAATTTGAAAGTTTGTTTCTATTAATTTTAACAGTGCTTACCTCTGTCCCATCTTTGTACCAAACTGCATCACAGTCTTCACTGCTGAGCCTGCAAACCAGTTCTGCTTCAGTTCCAATAATAGCAGTCACATCAGAGAGGCCACTGGTGAAGTAAACTCCTGGTTCTAGAAATGGCATGACCACATTAGCAGTTGCAGATATACAGAAGACAACACTATGTTTGGCTGAAAATGGCCAGTCTTGATGCAACTCACCTATCACGGTATCAGGAACAAGTGGGCCTGTTCTCACTCTCTTTTTTGTTTCTTGGACAGGTTCTTCCTCCTCAGCTTTGTTCTCTGTTGGTGCAGGTTCTTCAGTTTTCTGTGGCTTCTCACCTACATCATTGCCTCCTTTAACAGGCAATTCTGTTTTTTCAGGATGTGCTACCCCTTCTATTTTTGGCTCTTTCTCCACTTCTGCCTGAGGTGTATGAACTTCGCTCTCTGGCTTTTCAGCAGGCATTGATGCTGCCTCCGCCTTTACCTTCTCAATAAGCTCTTCTCTCTCTTTTTGTATCTTAGCCTGTTGCTCCTGTGCAATCTTGAGAATTTCCTCTCCTCCTCCACCAGCTTTAGTGGTTTTACGAGCAGCCTTTTTTCCAGATGCTGCTCGATTCTTGTCAGCTAAGAAGTGTTAATAAAAAGGTTTATGTCTCTTAGAAGCTTTAAGCACAAAAATAATCAAACTCAAGTGCAAAGACTTATTTCTTTTTCTCTATTTATTGAGACCAATATAGAGAAGAAAAAAGGATCTTACGGCTGCATGAAACTTATGTTTGGATTAAAATAAAGCTGAAGCTTAAAAATCAGAGATCTGTTTCTCTCCTAAGAAATTAGGCCATTTATTTATTTTTTACTTTACCTTCAACTATAAGCCAGGCGCTGCAAGATTTCAGTCCAACAACAGCCGTATAGATTCCTTTGTCCAGTGGCAGGCAGTCCTTAACCACCAGAGTGTGAATCAGCTTGTCCTCTGATACAGTAATGTCGTATTTTTCACCTCGCTCTACTGCGAGGTTCTTCCCCATCCAAGTAATCGTTTGCATAGGATGGGAGACAACACACTGAAACTCAGCATCTTCTCTTTCATCAGCTTTCACATCCTGAATTTTCACCAAGAAGTCTGCGACAGGAACTATGAAAAAAAGGGGTAGATTAACAGAATTATTCCTTTTTATGCTGGACAGGTCCTGTGAGACGAGGCCCTTTTGATCAAATGTGTGATCCTAAAGTAGACGCATCATCTCACTTTTTAGATCAGTAGAAAAAATTTTGACTCCATCAACTTCCACTTGATATAACCCAGCATCCTCTGGGTTAACGCCATCTATGCTGAACACAAACTTGTTTCCCACTCGCTTCAGTCCATGCTTTACCTCTGTATCAGCGTCAAAGGGTATCATGACTCCGTCCTGTTCACACATAGACAGGCACTAAAGTTGTAATGATGATAATCTTTCATGTTTTTAGGTACTATTACAGGACTCAAAAAATAAATAAGACATTTTACCTTTCGATCTATCAGAATTCCACAATTATGGCAAACTTTTGACTGATTAGACATTATTTATATATAAGTTGGATTATATTGAAAAGATCTAAGAGTATTTGCAGAATAAGCAAAAATACATCAGAACACTAAATGAAAACTATAATATTTACACTGTAACCAAAAAAGTACAACTTAATTAATTGATTTCATCTTATTAAGCCTTTTCCAATTCATGGAAACCTCTGTAACTGTGTTTTTTTTTTCTACTTGTCACTGTTTCTCTTGGGTTTGAAATGAAGCTAAAGTAGGTTTTAGCTTCAGAGGGCATAAAAACAAAAAGATAGCAGAAAGATAAAAAAAAAAAAAAGTATCAAATACACACACATTTAGGAACAGTCAGGATCCTATTGGCTCACAAGTCTTTTTTTTTTTTTTTTGACTCTGCAGTTTTTAAAGCAGTCAAAATGACACCCTCGATAGTTCTGGTGTTAAGTGAAATGTCTTACCTTGAATAGGAATATTTTGCTGTTGGGGTCTTTGAGTGACATCTCAAATTCAAACTCTGCACTCCCGGTGGGTTTAAGTTCAATGGGTTTTAGGTTGCAGAGTTTTTCAACAACCTGTATTTTCAAAATAAAAGAGTGCACATACAGACTGTAGAAAGAAATGCGTTTATGTTAAACAGTCAAAATGAGTCATACATGCCCTCATCAACATTTAGCTTTAAAAGCTGTACTTGTTGGTGAAAGAATTGTTTTGCACTTTCAAACTTTATTCTTCCTAGGTTGACATTTTTTTTTTTTTCACTTACACTGTTAGAACCGAAAAGCTTACTTACCAAAGTTAGTTTAAGTACTTTGTTGTTAATTAAAACATTGATCAGTGCAACCCTGAGGGACATTTATGGGACGTTTAATCAAATCACTGAAAAATGTCAGGCAGTGTTCTCTTTATTACTAGATGACTTCCAGTTAATGGGTTTGAGTCAGTCAAGTGAGGCTGAAACAAACCTTTTGCTGCTCCTGCTCTCTCCTCAGCTTCTTCTCGTTCAGTTTCTTGAGCATCCATCGGAAGTCAGTGACACCATATTGTGCACAGATGCTTTCATAGTCTTTTTTGTCTGCACTCAGCAGCAATTCCCAAAACTTTTCATCAATTTCTAGCTTTTTCTTTTCTCTTGGTTCCAGGCCAGCCCTAAAATGAGCAAGGTGTATTGGTATTTAAAACAAATAGTTCATCACTGTCTAAGCAATCATGCAAAACTTTTGAAGAAAATCTTTATAAATAATCAATATTACTTACGTGCTTCTCAAAGTCTTTTTGAAATCTTCTGGAATCTCCCGGACAGCTGCAACACAACCAGCAATAGGGTTAATCCTTCAATAAAATCCCACGAGTCATTATCTAAGGTTGAAGACTTTTTACCTGTTCTTGATTGTTGCATGGCTTTGCCCTTTTTAAAGCCCACTGAATCCAGAGAATAAAAGCACAGTTAGAATGTAGGTGTAAGGGATTTCCAATACGTTTTGATTGAAATATTCCACACCTTCAATAATGTTTAGAGTGACTGTAACAGCTGCTTTTCCATATTCATTTCTGGCAAAACATTTGTAGACATCAGCTTGATCCACAGATACATCAGGCATCTGTCAATAAATATGTGTTAAAACATTCTTAAAAACCACAGCTTTTACACAGTTTTAAACATTTTATACGTAGAGTTAGTAATGTTTTACCTGCAGTTGGTGTTCACCAGAGATTGCATCAAATACTGTTTTGTACCTCTCCTCATTGATTTCTCCGTTGGTTCTTACCCAGGTCACGGCGGGTGTTGGGTTACCAGTAACTATCGCTTTGAAAACGGCAACTTTTCCTACAGAAATAGCAGGAAAAGAAATCAAAACTGTATTACTGTCTGTAAAATATTTACATTGGCAAATGAATTTGAAGAGTAACACTGCACAATACCTTCTTGAATAGTGAGTGCAATGGGTTTGCGGGTAAAATCTGGAGTGGACACGCCTTCAGGAAGATTTTCCACATACTGAGTAATCATAACTCCAGGAACCCGAGACTTCTTTTTGATTTTCACTGTTATCAAAAATGATGCAGGAAGAAATTTATTACACAACTGGTATTAGGTAACTTAATATCAGTGCATAACTGGCTTTCTAACAGTGTAACTGTCCAGCTTCTGCCCAGGTCCAATAATGTTTGAAGTACAATAATTAATAATTCATGTCTTACCCTGTCCTGGAGCGGTTGGCTGTCCATCTTTAGCCTTGGGAATCCTAAACATCTTGATAAACCTTTGTCTGTGTACAAATATTTTACATTTATTTATTTTGTTTTCAGTATACTTTTTTTAGAACTTAAACAAAGCAAAATAAAAGTTTCTTCACTTTATTTTTTGTTAGTTTCATGTTCATAAACAACATATTTCAGACCTGTTGAGAAGTTTCACATAGACCACTCCTCCAATTCATAATGTGTGACATGCAAATCATTTCTACCAGGTGATCTGAATGAGCTCTATATGTAATTTATAAGGGCAGTGAAATGCAAATGTATGACTTTTTTTTTTTCTAAGAGTTGGAAATTGATCACCAATTAAATCCAAAAAAGTGCACTATAATGATTTAAGTTATGTCGTAAAAATATGTATTTAGTGTCTTAACAAATCAATGTCAATATCAGCATAATTAGTTTTCAAATAGACAATATCATATTCCCAACCTCGACATAGTACTTACATTCCATCTACAGACTCTTAGAAAAGATCATCCAAATGTGGCACGCAGTAGGGAGACATACCAGTAACACTACTACTGGAATTATATATTTGGCTCATTTTATTTGTTATTATAAATCATAATTTACAATTCTTAGTCTTATTAATTATAATAATCTTTTTTTCACAATAAATGAAACAAAGTCATGACTAGAATAAATGTATTAATTTGTTAAAAATATGTTTGATACACTTAAGGTAAAACAAGTTAAATATACATAGGTATTTACGTCACAATCATCAATTTTAGTTAAAAACCAAAATAAAATAAAATGTAGCTTTTCTGTTGAAATAGAATTCAGTTTACTACATTAACCTATTGAAGTAACTCATAAATGTATTCAGAAATCATTTGTGCCTTGACTTTTAAAACCAATAAAATATTATAAATTCATTCCATCTAGAAAAAAAAGAAGAAAAGCCACCAAAATGAAGCTGCTTTAATCTGAAATCTGCTCAAAAAGGACTAAGGCTTCAATTTGACATTTGTTAGAGTATTGACCAATTTTAGGCTTTTTTTAAGGTACATAACTCTTTTATTTAACAATATTGATTGTATTTTCACTGAAATTCCATTTATTTGCAGTTTGCTTGAAAGCCACATAAACGTCATTTGTTTTTTTTTAGCCGAAGGGTACAAAGGTCAAAGTGAAACCCTCTTAAAATGTAAAGCCCTTTTTGTTAGTTTTCTCTGACAACCATGTACATTTGTTTAAAAGCAAAAAAAAAAAAAAAAAAAAGTGTTATTTTATTTTTTTCTGTGTTGTGTCTAATGGATGATTTACAATGTTGTGTTTAAATATATTTTTGAGTCCAGTTTTAACTTTACCTTTGACATTAGCTAACAGTTTTAACAAATACATGACATGATATATAATTTAACATGTTTTTAATCATGTATATTTTATTATGAGCCTTTTTTTACATTAACATGTGGTACTTCAAAGTTATGTTGTTTTACTTTTTTATATGGCCTTTTTGTTCAGGAAGTTCAGAGCAGCAGGACTGTGTGCACTTTCTTTTAAGCAAATCATTACAACATAAATTTGTAGGAACATGCAAAGCCCTGTCAGCTAAATGAAAAAGAAAGTCTTACTTAAAAAAAGGAAATAAATACACACTAAAATGTGTAAATGTTGTGGAGTTCTTGTTAAATGTACTTACTATTTTCTCATGTAAGCAGCTGTGGACTGGGATCTGTTACCAGCAAATTTCCAGGTGGATTCTGAAGCGTGTGCTCTTCGTTTTACAAAGCTATAAAGTCTTAAAAAGACTCAGAGCAACATAGCCCTCTAATTTTTCACTATGGCTCTTGGAGATAGGTTTACTGGCATGTTCCTTAGCCTTATAATGCTATAGGTTCATGCAGAAACAATACTACTGAGAATCTCTGTAATCCCACCCTTAAAACTGCTGTATAGTGATAACAACAAAGTCACATTGGCAATGACAGATATAACTTTATTGCACATTTGAGGTTTAAGGTTCACATTTTTCTTTTTTTTTTTTTTTTAGCTATTTCTGTATAAAGAGAAATAGAAGTACAGCTAACATTTGTGTACTTAGAAGTGTTAGTAGAACTGAAACAATTCATTCTGAGAATCTATAACTGAGCAAAAAAAAAAAAAAAAAACTGAGCAGTGTTGTTCTACATTCGTCTGCCACATTTTGCCCAGAGTGCAACTTCAACTGACCCTTTCCTTCTCAGTGAGGCTAAACACGGAATACAGTGTGACACCTCAAAAAAACATGCCCTGAGTGGTAATACAAGAGGACTGGGCATAAATTATTCTCATAAACTTGCGTGAAGCTGGACAACTGCCATTAGTTATCTGTAATTATATTCCACATCAAGGCTCGACCCTGCATCTATATTTAACGATGCACAATGTCAAGATGTCAACATTTTAAGTTGCAAAAGTTTTTTATTTAAGTTAGAAATCAACTTAAATAGTTTATATCAAAATGTTGACAGAATAATATTAATTTACCCTAAAGTACCTGGTGTCTGTTAGTCAAAACCACTATCTTGAAACTGTTGATTAAAAAGTCTATTTTATTGGGAGGTTTCAGTGATGGAACTTAAGGGGACAAAAAAAAAAAAGTCACTGGCTAGATTAAATATCACATTAACGCATTCAGGAAAATATTTCACTATATATATATATATATATATATATATATTCAGAAGGCAAAATTAAATATACATGAACAAGTCACATCCTCAATTTGTGTTCACGTCATTTCAGCTGTAAGTAATGAACAACTTGACTCTTTAAGGGTGGTGGCTCAAGCTTAGCAGTCTAATGGGGCCACCTATCGTCTTGAGGAACAGCAACTTCCTAAAAAAACATTGCTGAAAAGCAGAATATCTTCAAAGACATTTATATTTGATTTTATTACACTGATTATTATTTGTTTGTTTGTTTTGTTTTTACTCAACTATGTATCTGCAGTTGGCCTACACACTTTTTTTTCCTGACAACCTCAATCTTTTATTCAAATCCATAGATTCCTGACTTCTGCATAGATTTCTATGAAAGTTAGCATAAATTAGCAAGGGAAGAATAATTTCTCACAAAAAAGCGTTCCTTATATAATTAAAGCAATGACTACCAAGCAATGAAAATTCATCCAAAAGAAAACAAAACAATTAAGATATTGCACCACTTTTTTATTGATTTTTATTTAGGTTGCTAAAAGAAGAACAAACTTATTTGTTGTGTTGATTTTCATTTCTTTCTTTGACTTTCATTTCCCTGAGGTGATCTTAATGTTGCACCAATTTTGTTGAATGTGTGAATTAAACAATTGAATAAAACTCATTTTAAATACATCTCAGGCTTTACTTAATTCAAACTAAACAGCTTTTAAAGTATTATCAACGTAGATGCGGCTTTCTTCTGTCAGCTCACTTATTCTGAAAAGAAAAAAAAAAGTAAGGTTGTAATTGGTTACGGGTTTTCAAGATGATCACATGATAGAAAAACTTGTACTGCATCTACCTGTGTAAACCAGGTCCAATCCCTGACTTACCTCTGACTGTCAGCTTGGTGGAACACTCTGCCCTTCCCAAAGGGTTTTCTGCAGCAACTTTGTACTCCCCAGTGTCCTTAGATCCAACCTTCAATATTAGCAAAGAGCAGACCCCACAGGTGTTGGAGATGAAGTAGTTGGTGTCTGTGTTGAGACTGATGCTGTTCCGAAGCCATGTCACATGAGGTGTTGGATCTCCTTTAACAGCACAGCTCATGTAGCATTCGTATCCTTGTGGAGCAGTATGCTGTTTCAGTGGGACAATGAATTTTGGAGCACACTGCAGATCACAGGGTTTTGACTCTGGCATGGTGACTGTAAATTTTTCTGTTTGAAAGTGAAAACGCAGAATCAAACTACAACTTACCAATCTGCCCACGGTATGGCAAATTTTACAGCTGCTCAAGTTCAACAAGAAAACTAAATATATTAATTGTCATATATAGATTGAGAAACAAATGCTTTTTGGATTCATATTGCTGCAATAAAATGCATCTAGATTTGATGTATTTTTACATACCTTTTTTGGCAGGAATCAGCCACTTTGGTGACTCTGAGTGTTTTGAGGAGCCCATGTCATTCTTGGCGTAGACTCTAAATTGGTATTCTCTGCCTGGCAATATGTTGCAAGCTGTGAATTTATTGTTGAAGATTCTATCAGCGATGGTGTGCCAGCTCCTTTTGACAGAATCACGCTTGGTCACCATATAGTGCAGCCGGTCGTCACGCTTCTCATCTGGAGATGCGGTCCATGAAACGGTCACAGTGCCTGGCACGTTTTCGTCCAGCTCCACGGGGCCTGGGGGCTTCGGCTCATCTTAAGTTCAAAGACAGAATTTTATTTCCCATTTATTGTCAAGTATTCTAAGCAGATCCCAAAAAACTGAAAAGCAAAGAGTACTATTTTATAGACTTACCGGTGACCCTAATTTCAATGCTAAACGTTTCTTGTCCAACAATGTTCTTCACAACGATGGTGTAAATTCCAGTATCTGAACGCTCAGCTGATGCAATGAGAAGCTGAGATGTACCTTCAGCATTGCTGACTGTTACTTTCTTAGACACTGGCACTCCATCTTTTAGCCAGATCACCTCAGGCCAAGGGGAAGCCTGCAAAGAAAGACATTTTTGAAATTATCATATTTAGAAGATGATTAAATATGTTTTAATCATTTTAGCTACTTTTATTTTCTTACCTCAAAGTTGATATTGAAACGAGCAGAATTTCCAGCTCGCACCACCATGAAACTCTTGACTTTTGCATCTGTGAACCTTGGTCTCACTGCGTTAACAGGGAAGAGAAATCAGTAAATAAATTAGTATAAAAAAATGAAAATACTAATCTTTAAAAGATAAGTAAAAAAAAAAAAAACAAAAGAAAAGATTAACTTATTTTTTAAAATGTATTTAAGTAAAATGCATTTTTTGGTGGTAAAAATGCAAGACATTTGTTATTTATTCAAACAAAGCTATACAATTCTATTTTACTGTCAATAAACAAACGAAAGACTTAGTAATTTCAGGCTAAAGATCATTGAAGTAAATCCCGTAGCTTTATGTAAAATTTGTTCCAAAACTAGAAGACACTTTAGGTTATTAACATAAGTATCTGACAGGAGGCGTTCCCCAAATGTAAAAAAAAAAAAATAAGGTCAATTGGTTTTTGGAAAGAAAAAATAAATAAATTATATATATATATATATATATATATATATATA
>BSAI01000073.1:16603912-16650046 GCA_036245035.1 Adrianichthys oophorus | reverse complement strand
ATACATATACTTGCCTCACTATGATATGGCCCTGGTCAGGCCTTTGTGGAGTTTGAATGTTCTCCTCAAGTAAGCATGCATGGGTTAGTGCATTTTGAATTCTTCACACAGTAAAAAAAAAAAAAAAAAAAAAAAAAAAAAAGGTTATTTGGTTAATTGGTCAATCTAAATTGTCCTTGCGTGTGACTGTGAGTGAGTGAGATTGTGTGGTCCTGCAACAAACTGGCAACCTGTTGAGGTGTACTCTGTCTTTGCTCTTTCTTAGCTCGTTAGGTATTTTACATTCTAGAGACGTAACTTTTTTGTAACCAATGATCTTACTCTCCTTCTGTAACCCATCTATACCCTCGCTAAGACTCACCATCTCGACTGTGCCACGGCCAACCTTGAACTGTTTGTGTGTCTTTCTTTTGTCTGTCTGATTTTGTCTACTGAAAGGCATTTCTGTGAGTCAGTGAAACCTGTGTGTATAACAAATTAAAGAACCCTGAAACTTGTTCCACTACACCTGTATCCCCAAAAGGGATTCAACAGGTTTGGAAGATGGATGTTTTTTTTTTTTTTTTTTAGTCACTTTTGTATGTTATTTATTACTGCAAATGCGTGTCTGTGAGTTTTTCATTTCCTAACAGTAATGAACGTTTATTTTGGACAAATGATTGGGAACAAAGATTCATTTCCTTGAAAACATCACAAATTTTTCTGACTTCACTTACCAGGAGGGGGCATAGCAAGGATGTAGTTGTCTAGTTCCTGAGGGCTTCCTTCTCCCCCATCATTTGTAGCAATGACTCTGACCCAGTACATGGCCAATGACTTCATCCCCTTTACTGTATATGAAGTCATGGTTATGGCATTAGAATTGCATCGGTCCCACTCTGTGTTTTCTGCAAGCCTGATCTCCACAAAGTATCCCTTCGCTTCATCTTCAACCCCTTCGATGTCTTTAGGTTTGGTCCAAGATAGGGCCAGCGTGGTATATGTGGAATCAGTCACTTTAAGGTCTGTGACTTTCCCTGGAGGCTCTGTTACAGAAGGATTAGTGAGATTTGTCTTTACACCCCATAATTGTTCACTGAAAATAATAGTGTCAATAATTTCATGATTTTTGGTACGTGTGCATACTTTTGGGGTCTCTGGCAAATACAAATTCAGATGGTGTGCTGAATTCCCCCGCGCCCGAGTTATTGATTGCAGCGACACGGAATTCATACTCAATTCCCTCAACCACATCTTTGACTGCAAATCCTTTAGCTGCATAGGGAAGAAGAACATTAATGCAGTTAATCATACTGCAAAATTCATTAGATAAAGCATAAATTATCAGTGTATTGTTGAACCTTGAATCATCTCATTATGTGGATTGACTGGGCCCCAGAGGTTGCTACCCTTCTTGCGTTTCTCAAGGTTGTATCCCAGAATGTTGGTTCCTCCGGTGTCGGCAGGTGGAGACCAGGTGAGGTTGATGCAGTCCTTAAAAGCACTGGCAACCTTTGGTGCTGATGGGGGTCCAGGATATGCTACAGTAGATGCACAAAAAAAGTATGTCTAAGCTTGAGTATGATTACAAGGTAAAACCTGTAAACTTGGTAAACATTTGGAATTTCAAAACTTGCATGAACACCACCCCAGCATTACCAGTACAAATTAGACATGATCAAAAACTGACATAGTGCAAATGTTGATGGAAAACATCTGCAAAGGTAAATTAGTTTCATGAACTGTGTATAGTTGGTATATACCTGCACTGAACACACATCTAATCATTAATAAAGTGTTTCAGTGAATGTTTAAAAAAATCTGCCAAGCAGCTGCTATGTGTTCACTATTAAATTTGACCAACTGTCTGTGGGTGTCTTATTTCTTGCATTTCAGAGTTCCTATTTGTCTAATGTTAAGACTTTGGATAAAAAACATTGTATAAAAGTTTCTCACCTTTTGTTCCAGCTTGAATGTCCTCTGTCTCCATAAGTTCACTGACTGCTATTTCTGTCTCCACTCTGATACGATAACAGTACCTTCTGCCGTGGTCCACATCAGTGTCCTTGTACAAGGCCACTGGGCCAATTGGCCCCACTTTTTTCCAGGTGTTGCGGCCAATTTGCTGTCGTTCCAGGATGTAGTTTTGTATCTTGCAGCCTCCACTGTCTTTTGGTGGCTTCCACTTGAATTCAATTCCAGAAGATGAGGCCTCAACAATCTCCAGAGGTCCCATTGGAGGAGTAGGTTTATCTATCCAAAAACAGCACATCAACAACTTCTCAAAAAAGTGCACTTTATTATTGTCAACACACTGTTTTAAAATGCATGTGTTAATCATTGTCCTGCAAAATTGGTTTTGCGCATACCCAGTACATTAAGCTCACTGCAGGCCTCCACAGTTCCAAACTCATTTTTGAGTTTTATTTTGATTTCTCCACTGTCTTTGCGTTGCAGCTTCAACAGAAGCAATTGGCTACTCCCCTCTGAGTGCTCGATCTTGATGTTGCTTTCATTTGAAAGCTCTTCACCCTCAAGGTACCACTGCACTTTAATAGGTTCCCGTCCAGCATAAGCTATTTTGAAAGTAGCTTTGTGTCCTTTCTTCACAGTTACAGTAGCTTTAAATTTTTCCAGCTCCTCTGCATCAAACCTGGGTGGATCTATAACCAATGGAAAATGGAAAATTTAGATTGTAGTCACTCTGGCTATTATGCGAAGTACAAAGAAACATATGTTTAAAACAAGACTGTTCACCCTCTACAACAATTTCCGATTCTGTTTTCCGTCCATCTGCTTCAAATTTATATTTTCCAGCATGTTCCTCTGTGACTTTATCAATTTTCAGCCTGTGGAAACATCCGTCTTTTGAGATGGTCACACCCTCAGATGAAGTAATCTGAAAAATCAAACACATCCCCAGTCTTTACATTTATAAGCCAGTATATATTACTGACATTTGCATTTAGACTCTGGGCTCACCTCCTTTCCATCTTTGTACCAGATCCCAGCACAATCCTCACTGCTCACTTTGCACTCTAGCTCTGCCGCTTCTCCAATATTGGCTTTACAGTCAGACAGGCCAGCTTGAAAGTGAACTCCGGGGTCTGAGAATTTACATGTTAACATTTGTTTAATATCTTGTTTATTCCATCTTCAGTTGCAAACAAAAGCCAAACAGCATGATCCTATATAGTGACATCATGTTTATGTAGTTTTGACATCAAATTTAAAGAGATTAAAACATTCATAAACCCATAGGATGAGATTCAACTTTTTTTTCATTGCCATGTTCAGGACATTAGGATCAGGTCAGAATGTGACAAAATTCACATTCGTGAAAAGGAGTCGAATAAAGTCGTATGCTAATACTTTTCATTTATTCATTTTCTATACCCGTTTTGTTCCTTGTCACAGGGCTGCCGGAGACTAACCCAGCCACTCATGTCCGAAGGCAGGGGACACCCCTGGACAGGTCGCCAGTCTGTCACAGGGGCCACAATCACACACCCACACACACTCACATCCACACCTAGGGACAATTTTACAGTGACCACCTCACTTAAATGGAATGTTAAATGTTGACTTCTTTTTTATGCTTTTTATGTCTCCCTCAGATAATTGATAAGATTATTATTTAGATTATTAGAGAAGATACAGCTTTTCAATGCTTTGCAATTAAAAAAGTAACCCTTGTAAAAGCTCAAAATGCATTTTTTTCTTTTTTTGCCAGTAAACCTTGAGAGGAAAACTTACAAAAAAGAGGTTTCTGTTATTTGAAACTATCCAAGACACTAACAAAAATATCTCTCTTGATGCTGACAGTTCTTTGATCATTTGCAGAATAAAAAAAAAAAAAGAGATTTGACTTTTACAGTGCTGTCATTCTTCAAGGTCTCTTTCAAGTTTGCTCTCATCTTGAAGTAATGTAAAAATGCATCTTCATTCTGAAAGGCAAATGTTATATGTTCAGTTGAACTGGGAGCATGATTTTTTTTTTTTTTTTTTTTTACTATATTGTGATAAAGTCATTTTCCCCAATGCACCGGCTCATCCTGAAGTGACATTTAAAACGGCAAGCACAAATGTTAAAAAGGACGCAACACGGAGCACAGATGCACGTTAAGCATCACACACCCGGAGCCTCCAAAGAAGTACGTACAAAAGACAAGGTCGACTCAAACAAACAGTAAAGTTTCTCTTCATGTGAAACCTGTAGGCAAAATAAACACAATTGAAACAAAAATGTTATTTAGAAGTATGACCTAATTTAACTTCACACAGAAAAACACGAATTTTCTCTTCATTTGTGTAAACAAACTAGATTAAGAAAAAGAAAATCAGCTTAAAAAAGCGCTAACAGTGATGCTTATTTTCTTAGTTTGAATCATTTTAGGCTACAGAATGGTTTTGCCTTGCATGCAGCAGTAAGCGAAGCCCTCTTACCACAAACTGTCTCCTCGATCAACGGACCTTTTATGCACAACCTGAACATCCAACAGCTGTTGTTGATTCACCTCCAGCTGCACCCTCAACATTTTCAGAGGGCTCAGCAAAATCCGATGCAGGTCTAGTGCCTGTTCTCTGATAGCAACACCAAATTCTTTGCTTTTTCACTTTTCAAGTTTAGAAGATCAATATTGTTTCTTTTTTTTCTGATTTGGCTCTTATTAATATGCCTTATGATTTATTCTGAAAATGATAATAATCAATGGTAAGAACAACAATAAACATTCAAAAGTTCATGAGAACAACTTGAATTAAAACAATAACGAGATTGAATGCAGTTAAATTAGATCTGTAAAAAGATTATACTTGCATAAATATGACTTGTTCAGATTCACTATGGCACATCAAAAATATTGAGACACCATTTTTTGCAAAGGACACCTCTGAATGCTTCCAAATCTCTGTTTTGTTTGGCTTTTATGATTTACTTTTAAAGCTGCTGTTATTTGTGACAAAAAAACAAAGATTAGCAACCAGATGAACAAATCTGTATGACAAAAGACTATTCACAAAAAAACATAAATATAAAAATCTTCTGTGATTATGTAAAAAAAAAATAGAATGGAGGATATCCTTTTTTTATTTCTACATTACAGATGTGACAGCTTGTGATTGAAAGAATATTGTAAAATACACTCACTGGCCACTTTATTAGTTACACCCTAACTGCTCTTTCACAGAAATTTCTAATCAGCCAATCACATGGCAGCAGGTCAATGCAGACACGGTCAAGACGACCTGCTGCAGTTCAAACCGAGAATCAGCATGAGGAAAAAAGGTGAATTAAAGTGACTTTGTTTTTGCCAAATGAGCTGGTCTGAGTATTTGAGTAACAGCTGATCTACTGGGATTTTCACGCACAACCTTCTCTAGGGTTTACAGAAAATGGTCAGAAAAAGAGAAAATATCCAGAGAGCAGCAGTTCTGTGGGTGAAAATGCCTTGTTGATGCCAGAGATCAGATAAGAATGGCCAGACTGGTTCCAACTGATAGAAAGGCAACAGTAACTTAAATGACCACTGGTTACAACAGAGGTCTGCAGAAGAGCATCTCTGAATGCACAACACATCGAACCTTGAGGCAGATGGGCAACAGCAGCAGAAGACCACAGCAGATGCAACTCATATCAGGTAAGAACAGGAACCTGAGGCTACAATTTACACAGAGTCACCAAAATTGAACAAGAAGATTAGAAAAACGTTTCCATATCTGATGAGTCTCCATTTATACTGTGGCATTTGGATGGTAGGGTCAAAATTTGGCATCAACAACATGAAATCCTGGATTCATCTTGCCTTGTATCAACAGTTCAGGCTGGTGGTGGTGTAATGATGTAGTGTTTATTTTTGGCACACTTTAGGCAACTTAGTACCAATTAAGCTTGGTTACGACACCACAGTCTACCTAAGCATTGTTACTGACCATGTCCATCTCTTTATGACTCCACTGTGTCATCTTCTGATGGCTACTTCCAGTAGGAAAAGGCGCCTTGTCATAAAGCTGGAATCATCTCAGACTGGTTTCTTGAACATTACAATGAGTTCACTGGACTCAAATGACCTCCACAGTCACCAGATTTCAACCCACTAGATCCCCTTTGGGATGTGGTGAAACGGGAGATTGGCATTATGGATGTGCAGCCAACAAATCTGCAGCAACTGTGTGAGGCTATCATGTCAATATGAACCAAACTCTCAGAGGAATGTTTCCAGTACCTTGTTAAATCTGTGCCACGAAGGATTCATGCAGTTGCGAAGGGAAAAAGGGAGTCCAACCTTGTACTAGCAAGGTGTACCTAATAAAGTGTCCAGTGAATCTATATGTAAAATATTGTAGGTAACCTCAAGATTCCATCTTTGCGCACAATGTTGACCTTTTTCCACACTCTTGTCCTATTGATATGTAGTTTTCACTCTTTACTTTGATGTGATAAACAGAAAGTCTAAGCAGAAGTCACAATGTTGTGAAACCTTATGCAATAGTCAAAATGTCTAGTCCTTTTCTCCAAAAATCTTTTTGTGATTATTTTGGGTTTTGCAAGACTCAGCAGAAAACAGCAACATGTTGTTTTTTACAGTTAGGAACATACAACAAACATCATCTTACCTATCACTGTATCTGGAACAAGTGGACCAGCTCTCACACGTTTCTTGCGTTTTCCTCCTGTTTCACTCTCCTCTCCTCCCTTTCCTTTGTCTCCTGCTTCTCCTACACCTGAACCATCTACTGTTTCTTCTTCTTTTTTAGTGCCCTCTTCAACTATGTCTTCATCAGAATCTTCAAATGAATCGTAATCCTCATCTTCTCCAAAATCCTCTTCTAAACCTTCACCTCCTGCACCAGAAGTGCCATCATCCACTCCTGCATTTCCTGTACCTGTGGTTCCTGCTATTCCTGCGCCCCCTGCCATTTCTGTGCCCCCTGCTCCTCCAGGAGTCCCTGTTGCTTTTGCTTTTCCTGCTACTTGTGAACCACTCGCTCCCCCAGCACTACCTGCAACACCAGGAGCTGCATCTTTACCAGCACTGTCTC
The DNA here is from genome assembly GCA_036245035.1 of Adrianichthys oophorus. Lineage (NCBI taxonomy): Eukaryota > Metazoa > Chordata > Actinopteri > Beloniformes > Adrianichthyidae > Adrianichthys > Adrianichthys oophorus. The sequence goes on along the minus strand of BSAI01000073.1, from coordinate 16,643,026 downwards.
CAACGGCCCCTGCTTGAGTTCCATTACCAGGACCTGAGCCTGTCCCTTCATCAGCTCCTTTTTTCTTTGATTTTCTTGCAGCCCCATCCTTGCCAGCTGCAGCTCTCTTTGCCTTTGCAGCAGCCTTGGCTGCAGCTTTTGCTTCAGCACGTGCTTTTTTAGCTGCCTCTTCTTCCGCAAGAGCAGCGGCTTCTAAAGCTTCTCTTGCAGCTTGAGCTTTTTTCGCAATGTCCATCTTCTCTGTCAGTTCTTTCTGATATCTATCTTGTTGTTCTTTAGCAATTCTCAACAGCTCTTCATCATTGCCAGCTCCAGCCACAGTAGTTTTGCGGGCTGACTTCTTAGCTTTCTTTGCAGGATCTTTGTCAACTGTAAAATAATTTACAATTAAATGCATTTGTCATTGGTACGGGTTTTTATACTCATTTTATGACATGATAAAGAACCTGCAAATTGGGATGAATTTAAGTGCACAATCAGCTTTCTGTCCTACCGTCAACTATAAGCCAGGCATTGCAAGACTTGATTCCAGCCACCGCTGCATAGATACCACCATCCAAAGGCAGGCAGTCTCGCACAATCAACTTGTGGATGAGTTTATCTTCAGATACAATAATCTCATGTTTCTCACTATTTGAGAGCAGAGCACTTTTGCCGTACCATTTAATCTCATTCATTGGTGAGGTCAAAACACATTGAAAAAGGGCATCCTCTCTTTCTTCTGCCTTGACCTCTTGTATTTTGACTGCAAAGTCAACTTCAGGCACTGTGGAGATTTAAGAAAAGACACAAAGAGAAGAAACAAACCATTACATGCCTTTTTTTGTTCTGTTCATTTAAAAAAAACAAACTTTTTTTTAATAATTTTGCTCTGGGTCACAAATGACAATCCTTTCTCATTGTGTTTTTTTCACTGGCAGGTTTAGCTAGATGAACATTTGGAGGAAGGGATGAGAAAAGTTCTAAAAATTGGTCAAAAATAGGAAAAGAAATACTCAGCTCAACGGGCAGTGGGAATACAAAAGCCAAAGCAATGCTGAACTTTTACTATTACATCTTTTTTTATTTTTTATCAATGATTAGATAATTAACCGTTTTATTAGGAAGTCACATATAAGCATGCTTTGCTGAATTAAAAACAGAGGTCCTATTGTTGTTGCGGTTTCTGTTTTTAGAACAAAAAAGTGAAATAATTTAATTCTGAAAAGCTGCAACAAAAAAGTGAGATTATTTAATTTTGAAATGCTGCAGCTTCCTCTTTCAGCTTGCATTGCAGTCACCTAGAATTAAGTTATAGTTGTTTGGTCTAATTATTCTTTTCAATGTTTTTTTTTAACCCAGTATTAGTCTAAAAAGAAAAGTGCATTTTTTATTATGTTTTCTATATATTAATGCTTCTGACGATTTGATATCAACTTTTATATAGGTGTCTAGACTTTTATGTCTCAGTTTATCTGCATCCACTGGGGCTGCCAAATATACTGCATGTTGAGCAACAGTAAACCTAAGAGTGGTGAGTGTGAGTGGTGTACAAAAATAGTTTTTTTTTAAGGTCTACCCTCGAGGCAGAGGGATTCAAAACCCTCTGTGACGAGGGAGTTCCGCGTCACGCTATGCTTTGGAGAAGAAGTGCTTTTCTTCATGTGGGTGTGCTCTAAAGCACAGAAGTTTACATTTAAATGTAAGTAATGATTTTTTGTTTTAACATTACCTTTTTAAAGTCATAAAACTGCCGTTGTTACGTATATTCAAGTGCGCTAAAGAAGCTAAAGAGCGACTATTGATGACGTCATCAAGTGGTCGTGACGTCCGAAATCAGAGACACTATTTTTCCATAACTGTCCATTTGGAGGGCTAAATATAGGGGAAGGGAGAAGTGGTAGCGCGAAGGGAAGAATTCAAATTGGGCCTTATAGAACTGTTTTGGTTAAAGCACATCTATTCTTTTTTTTTTTTTCCTTGTTGATCTTATTCTGAAAATCTTTTTGTTGTGGATTTATTAGTTTACCAAAAGAAAACCACAGTATGAACTGCTTGGGTAAAAGCAGCTTGGGTATGAGATACAGTTGTAAGGCTTAATTTTCTGATCATTAAATAAACTGTATTTTATATAAAAGGTGTAAAAATATTAAGGCATATTTTTTTTAAGTCATACTCTTAAAAAAATTAATTTTGTTTCTGTTTCAGCTTTGGAAAATATTGGGATATGTAACATATCGTGACATGTGTATCATGATACGTATCGTATTGGCAGACTTCAACGCACCCTAATTTTTATGAATATAGCCATTCACATTTTGAAGATGGTCACTTAAATTTATATATTTGTCTATGAATCTAAAGAAATGCTGAAAAATCCTCAGCAAAAACAGATAGGATGTAGAAAACATCATTAACATACCTTTAAATTCAGTGGAAAACACATTTACTCCACCAACATCCACAGAGTAAAGCCCAGCATCGTCTTTACCCAGATTTCTGATGGTGAAAATATATTTATTGCCAACTTGTTTCAAATTGTGCTTCATCCCATCACCCTCGTGTCTGGTGACTGGAACCATTACACCATCCTGTACAGTTGTGGGGTATACAATTATTTCAGTGAACTCTTAAGCCCTGGGAAAGCAAGAGCTAAAAACTTCAAGAAAACAAAACTAAAGTTGTCAATACTCCACCTTGTACAGGTAAATTTTGCTGCCGGAATCCACAAGGTCCATATCCAACTCAATTGTTGCACAGTCGTCATCTTTGACATCAATAGATTTTAGTGTTCCGATGTGTGAGATAAACTGAAGAGATAAGTAAACTCAACTTGTGCCGAGTAAAGCAAAAAAAAAAGTGTAAAATGACTAAATAAATAAAGATTACTTTTAAACTTGTTATAGGAATGTCCACAATTAGAGAATTTTAGTGCAGGATAATGACTTTTATTTCTTTATTTAAAAGTTTTGGGTAATGTACCTGGGCTATCTCCTCTTCTCGTTCTTTTTTCATTTCCGTCAGTTTCTTCAGCATGCCTCGGAAGTCTGTGATGCCAAACTCGGCACAGATTCGTTCATAGTCTTTCTTGTCAGCACTAAGCAGAAGTTCCCAAACCTTCTCCTCTGGCTCCATTGGCTTGCCCTCACGTGATCCATCTGTCTTCCTGCAGAGGGAAGAGTTATGTGTATCTTCTGTTATGACTTTGTCAAAAGTTTAACATCGAAGGTAAAAGTTTACTCACCGTGCCTTTAGCCTCTTCTTGATTTCAGTAACATCTGAAGAGCACAACAGAACAAACAAAATAAGTAAACAAACTGTCTGTAGTTGTGAACATGGTTTGTCAAAGAAGAAATATATTTATCAAGTCATCATTGGTTGTAAGTTAAAACAACATCCCCTAATATTTATTTAATGAGAAAAATTCAAAATATCAGAAATTCCACCACTTATTTAAAATTTACAGAAATTAAAGTAAAGAATAACTTAAGCCACTCTACGAACAAATATTTGTTAAACCGCAATTACAACCTCACCTTCCATTTTTGCTTTTTGAAGTTGTTTGGTCATTGAGAATCCAACTGTACAAAAAAAAATAAATAACTCAAATGATAAAAATGGATTTCCCATGATAACATGCAACAATCACAGTATATGTTTATTTGTTTACCCTCAATGACATTAAGAACAACAACGCAGACAGCTCTCCCGTACTCATTTGTCGCATAGCACTTGTAGGTGTCAGCATCCTCTGGTGCCACTTTTGGGAACTAAGACAAAAAAAAAGATGCCATTTTTATTATTCCAGTAATTTTCTAATGGCTCAATAAATAATTTTGGTTGTCTTTACAGATCATTATTTCTTAGTGACTTGTGATGCAGTAAAGCTTTTACCTCAAGGTAATGTGCTTGAGCTGCCTCATCATACCTTTGAAAGCAGACATTGGGGTGAAAAACTATTTCTCTGTTTGCTCTACCCCATGTTACTGTGGGTGTTGGATCACCCACTATAATGGCTTTAAAGAACGCATGTTTACCTGTTGACAAATTAAAAACAAAGAAAGCATGGTATGGTTACATTTAACTCAATTATTCATTTATCCATTTGTCAAATCTTTTTAAATACAAATTAGAAAAATACATGTTTTCAAAGCACTGCAAAAAAAGGCAAAGCATAAAATCAAAAACAAGAAGTCACAAGATTGGTAAACTATTGCTTCAAAAAGTAGTAGACCAAGTATTCCAAGAAACTGTGGCCGCTTGTTGTAGAAACACAAAAGAAAAAAGAAAAGCGGCCCTGAAGTCTATGAGGTAAACAGATAAAAACTTACCCTCTTGTATGGTGAGAGCGATGGGTTTCCTAGTGAAATCTGGAGTTGTCTTTCCTTCTGGAAGTTCTTCCAAAAATTGTGTTATCATAACACCAGGCACTTTTGACTTCTTCCTGATGACTAAATTAATAATAAAAAAAAGAAGATCATAATGAGACAACCTGATTCTACAGACCATGTTAAGATCAGTGGTTATAAAGATAATGTAGAGTCTGCAAAATGACTCATTTCAAGTAACTCATTTGAACCCTTTTGTCATACCTTAAAGTCAAGATCATGAATTCTAAAACTAGAAAAAGCTAGGACTAAATCTTCTAGTCCAATTCTTCCATACTTAACCTTCCTTTTAAACCAGAGGGGCATAATTTGCTGCACTTTTATCTGTTCATTGTGGCTCTTTAGCTTCAAAGAAAAAAGCTGACAATTTGAATAAATTACAGGTTTGTAGTTGTGGTTAAGTTGTTTTAGTTAAGTTGTCATTTATTTTTAGATTTTTAACATGTCAATTATGGTAAAAGGTTAAATCTACTGTCTTAAAGTTCTTATAGTCCCACTCCAATCATCTTTTGATGCATTTTAAAAGTGTTCCCAGTGGTCTTTTCCTTATGATCATGTAAGTAATTATGATATTTTTTAGGCAAAATCAAAAAAATGTGTCGTTTTCTAGGACTGCAGAGAAACTGAGTTGTGGGCGGAACTCTTGGTGCAGAATAAGCCTTCCCTCATTTCCCATCATCCCTTTGTTTACCCACTCTCCTACTAGCTTTCAACCCCCCAACCTAGCAGTAGCGGTGCAACAAAAACGGTGAGCAATACTGGAGCTATCCAGCTGTACAGTTTTGAGCCAGATACCTGTGCAAACAAGGGACATGGATCTTTTTTTTTTTTGTTTGTTTTTTGTTTTCTGCAAGTGGATGCATCGGAATGGAGCAGAGCAGGGAGCTTGAAGTCTGCAAGTCTTGGAGTAGCATCTACAGCTACAAGCTTTTTCACACAGATTTTTTTTTTTTTTTTTTTGTTTGGCTTCTGATTCACAATGTCCTCCATCATGTGAAATATACTATGAGAACATGTTAAAATGCAAAAAACACTATTTGCATTGGAGTGGGTCTTTAAAGCATATAATTGCATTTACATACATACATACATTATTAAATAAAACAAATTAACTCTGCACCAATGTTTTCATGTTTATATTCAAACATAATAGAAGCAAGAGTGCAAATTTGCACCAAAATCGTATTGACAGAAAATGCTGTTTCACTATCATGGATTTTTAATTCAAGTAAATCTGCTGCAGCAGGAGAATCTTTTTTGACATGGGGGTGTTTTTTTTTTTTTTCTCAATGAACGTTTATGTAAAAAAAAAAAAAAAAAAAGAAAGTTAAAATTGTTTTATTTAGAAAAATATAACACTGTCATAACTCAATTGTTGCAAACTTTAAAAGCTAAATTTTGTAAATGAATGACTTAATGGCTTCAAAAGCTGGGATAGTAATGAATTTTGCAATTCTCGCTGGGTTTTGGTCAGTAAGAAACTAATCCAAGTGGCTCTTTTAGGATTAAAGGTTGCAGACGCCTAGTTTAAACCCCCAAAAAAGTAACACTCCAACTGGGGTTCTCCAATCAAACATCATGGTATCAATCATCATAAATGCAGCCATCATAAATATACCTCAAGACATGACAGAGTAAATATATACATTACTTCTAAGATAAACTCGTGTCTTATTATAGTGCTATATTTAAACACTCAAGCAAAAAAACAAAACAAAAACAAATTGACACTCTCATCAACTAAAAATCTAAAACAAAAGAAATATCAGAGACCAAACATTCAAGCTGAGAGTCACTAATCCAATTAAGTTTATACACTAAACAAAAACCTTCAGTTATTTTCTTTACCTGGCTAAAATAAAGACAAATATATTGTTGTGAAAATGCCACAAACTAATATCAAAATTATCTACTGTAATGTATAAAGTTTTTAGAGAATTTTAAAAAGTTTTGTGCAAAAAGCATCTGCAAAGTTTGCTAAACCAAATTAAATTCTCGCTTTGTTAGAACTATATGACTGAAAATTATTTCTTGACCTTGCTCTCAATATTTGCAAAAATCTTAGACCTTTTTCTATTTTTTTTATTGCAAGAAGCTCAAGCTTCAGTCAATACATTTAAATTCCCACCTACTCTGCTCTTGTGCATTTGCTTTGCCCTGACCCTGCACCCAGAGCACATGGTAAACACAGAGTGTGCATAAATTGAAAAATGCTTTCTGTGAGAAAACAGCCACAGGACAGTCAGAAGCCTTTTGAGAAAAAAACAAATTTATTCACCCAATTGGGTGAAACCAGAAGCTGTTTTTATGAAACACTATGCCTCATAGACTGCAGAGCTCTTGGATTTGGTAGAATTTCATCCTGACATGGGCTCTCTCCCTAAGTCGCTGCATTCACATGATTTTTAAATATAGTAAACATATGGGATCATAGTACAAATTCCATGGTTTTCCTTAAACAATATTGTTTACCTGTTTTAGCATTTGTAATAACTAGAACATTTGCAATGGGAAGTTACATAAACCATCCTTTTTTCTATTTTTTCTTAAATGTATAAAACAAGCTTTATAAAGTCTTACACTTACATTTATAAATGATAAATTTTTAAGTAACCATTAAATCATGTCCATAATGCCCTACTGTGCGTGTGCTTTACATGTAAATATTTGAAGTGCACCACCATGAAAACCTCAAGAGTGGAGGAACTGACCCGTAGCAATCTTGACAGCAGAATCCTTGAATGCTAATGAGAAGGTGTTTTTTTTCTGGCCTTATTTTTTTAATTAATGTTTTTTGCTATCAAGGAAAAAACTGCAATTATGAATAATAAATGGTTTATTTCAGTCATTCAGAGCAGATGCATTGAGAACATCAGTGTATGTTGTGTATAACATGTCTTCTGCAGCAAAGCAGTGATGACCTTATGCATACAGTCCTAAACTTTGTCAGAAAACTTCTTCAGCTTCTGCTTTCCTAGAAATCATCATATTTGTATAAAATATGATTGTGTCTCTAAATGTATTCGGTCAAACGAAATACATATTTTAATTTGTTCAGTCTATAGATTTGCCAGAAGTCAATATTAAAATGGGTAGAAACTCTGTTGAGAGATTAAAAAGACTCATCACTGTGGGGTTATTTTAACATGCTGTATGTGTGGGAGTGATAAAACAGAAAAAAATATTAAATCTTAAACAAATGCACATGGGCTGTTTGCAGAACAATCTCTGAAGGGGCAAGTATAGCTGTAAGATGTGGTAACTCGCTATCACTGAACAGCAGAACAGTATTTGGTCATCAGCTATAGTATTTTAAAGACACTGCAGGTCTTTCAGTTCTGTTGTAGTTGACTTCCAAGTAAAGTTTTCTAGTAAAAACCTTTTGATATTAACTTTTAACTGCTTTATTTTTGCTTTATCTTCCTAGATCTTTCCTTTTTCCCAACTTTGATCATTTGAGGGTTCAGTTTAAGGTTGTGGCCTTTAAAATGCAGTGCTGCATTTTTGTTTTGTTTTGTTTTGGGTTCTTTGTAATCTTCTTTTCAGAGGGAATTTTCCTCTGCACTGCTTTCCATTGGCATTATGGGGATCACACCAAAACCCCTTTGATGCCTACTCCGAAAATAGATCATTCACTTTGGCTTTATTGGAATCAGCCAGACTTAACTGGTTTATATGGATCTCAACTGTTTGGAATGGATTATGACAACTGTGATTAATTTAGGTCTGTTTGATGCTACTGTCCTTTGTGGTGTTGAACAGGGCTTTTATAAGTAGAGGAAATTAAATGCATGAATGGCATTTGTTTGTTTTTTTTTTTTTAAACTGCTATCTGTTACTTAATTGTGCAAAACATTATCTAATAAAAAACAATTTAATTAAAAGAAAACTTCTTTCATGTATATAATTTGCTTATTTTATAATGTTTATTCCCCTTTTTTGAGTTTGGCAATTTCTTGACACACAGACTTTCTGCATTCTTTTTTTTTTCTTTGCATTAACTTATTTATCCTTTGTTATTCTTTGAATAAAATTAAAGCACTTCTATAAACTCTATAAACGACTCAGCAAAAATATTGGTCCAGGTTCACCTATTTTAGGTTTGAAGAGTTTTAGTTTGCACAAAATGTTCCATTTTTGTAAACTGTTGATATAGACTAAGGTTTTTTGTAAAAAAATAAAATAAAAACAAAAAAAGTGGCATTTTCACTTTAAATAACTCCCTTTCAATGTAATTGGTTTTGTTTTCACTGTAAGGCTAAAAAAAAGCACCACAAGTGATGCTTCTATTGTGACACTGAAAGTTTTATCACCCACGACTGGATGGTACCTTTCACAGGTCAAAACATAAATTACATGCACCCCACTCAACTTAACATGGATTCATGCATGTACCGGTATACAGCATGAATCGACTTTTTTCAGCTCGCGTACCTTTGTTGTCAGGGTGAGCTCCGTCAGAACCGTTGAATTAACACGCAAAGTGACAGCAGGAGAGGGCAAAGGACAGGGAGATATTAATCCTGACAAAAGCACCATGGCAGGCTGGAACTTCGACAGGATCACAACACTTAATAAACACACAAGACCACAATGTGCAGTATGTCCCAGAAATGGGATGCACAGAGACAGACAGACTTGAAATATCCACAGACACGTCACGCAATAAAAAGACGTTTAGACAAGATTGTTAGAGACCCACATGACATTGTGGTGTTGCAACAGCACGTGAAGTGGTTGTGCTGTGCAACCCTTGATTAGATTCAACACAAAACTTGCTTACACGTTTTCTCATGGCAGACATCTCAGGATGATCCTGTGCGGTGCTTGAGATACTTCAAAAAATAATTTTCAGAAATCAAGTTTAAACAAGCCTGAAATTCATCTAGAGCCAAACATGGACATCTAATTGCTGTTAACTTGTGACAGCACGAGTGTGTGTTGCATTGATTCTTTTGCTGCTGGGTGTATGATGGTAAACCTTGAAGAATTTTTGCTTTTTATGAAGATGATGACGAGATGTTTTTGTTTCCTGACATGGCTTAGTTCAGTGATTATCTGGATCCCATCTTCTGGCTTCTGACACGACAGACATAATCGGTGGCCCTCCTCTTCATAGTTTTGTCCTTGGTGTCGAGAAACTTTAGTCGCAGCATTCAAATCAGAGGGGTTTTGTAAAAGCCTCTTCTTTGTGTTGAAAAATATGTATTCACAGGCAGAAGAAAACGTCTTTGCTGTCAAGGTTTCCTGTCGTCCTTGTTGAAGTACAGGGATTTGAAAAGTCCACATTTTTGTGCGGCTTTTCCATGTTGATGTGTTGTTGTTCTTCTGTATTTGATCAGAACTGGCCAGTTTGCAACTTGATTTAGTATAAATATATGCCTTTGACTCAAAATGTTCCAAATCCACATCTTGACACAATGCAGTCATTTTGTCATGAGTCTTGCCAGTGATCTCCATATCTTGCAAGTTTGTGTTTCTTAGATGCAATCCTCCAAAAAATGTGATTTTATGTAAATGGTTTAAACTCATTCAAAATGGATCCTTTAGTCAACATCATTGATGAGGTGAATGAAAGTGAGGTGGAGACAGCTGATACACCAACCTCTGATGGATTGTGACACTTACCCGCCTGCCCAGTGGCAGTCTGGTCAGCCACCTTGGTCTTCTTCCACATCTTGAGTTACTCCTGAGCTTCAGAAGGCTCTGCACAGGGAAGTAAAACACGTCTCAGGTTGCTGCCCTTTAAATTAAATTCTTTTTTAAAACAAGCACATACTGTACTCAAAGGGGTTTACAGAATTAACAAGTGGCTTTATTTGCCCTGGATGTCTTAGATGGTATTTTTAGTTACACCACTAGTGCAGTTATTCCATCCAGCCAGTGAGAGGCAGCAGCTGATTTAACTTGCAGAAACTGTTGACCTAAACTGTCTCAGGAGTCATTTACAGACATGTTAACTGAGAACAACTCATGCTCAAGCATTATAGGGTAAAATAGGATAGTATTGTATTGTACTGTAATGTATTTTTGTTTAGTGCCATCCAGTTTCATAAAGAAAAGTCACATGTTTACTGCAACAAACTGCATGCGTGCCAGATTACAAAGTGCTATATTAGACATATATAAGCACAACAGATTTTTGTTTGTTTTTAATGTGTTAATAAAAAAGCTTTTAATATATTCAGTACATAAAACTATTGTTAGGCTAACCCTTTTAACTGTGGAAAGTAGCTGAGAGGAACCACTCAAATCAGAAAATAGTTCATGACATATTTTCTGAGACTCATCCATGCACTACAGATAACTCCTGCACTGACCACATACTCTGAACATGGCATTTAGTAGCTTCTCAAATGTCCTTGACTGCATGCTTTGCATTTCCCCGGCTGCAGAATAGCATTGCAAGATGGAAGGCAGCTTCAGCTCTGTAACTCAAACAAAACTGGGCTTTCTGCCAATGTTTTTTTTTTTTTAGTCTAATGGTGCTACGTGAACTGCCACATAGATTTGCTTTTTTGTTAAGCTTCTGGGAGTGGGTCCTGTGACGTGATGCATTTGTGTTTCAAAACCAAAACAAAAAAAAGTGACCTAAACTAAATTGTACAGTTGGTAATCCTTTTAGTAATCTGCTTTCTCCCATAAATGCATTTCATGAATTGTTTTTTTTTATCATGGTAAAAAGCAGTTTCTTTTTTCTCATAACACTCTTAAAGGAAGCCAAGCAAAGAACTGTAACCCTGCAGAGTTCTTTAAAGTAAAAAGAAATCGATCTTCTGCCAAACTTCTACCCACTCTCTTCTGGCAGGTCCCTGGATCTCGGGTTGCATATTGATTTGATACCTCCATCTAAAGTTAGTCATCACCCCACAACCTCACAGTTCTGACCATATTACCATGATCCAACCTCCCAGATTTAAAGCAGTGAAATTCAAACTGAGCAGCAGTGTGCCTTGCAATATAGATTTTTACTCTGTGGAATCTGTGTTATGTGTGTAACTTAATCTAGAGAGATCACAAAAACATGCCTATGAATTAATAATCAGAGAATTTACAGGTTAATTTGAACCATTGTATTCTTGTATTCTACATGCACTATCCGTACTTTGATTGATTGAAATAAACAATTTCTAATTTATTCTGATAAAGATTTTTTTTTTGCTTTTTCAGTTGTAGCACAGATCTTTGAAGATGTAATGGAAAAGTTTCTACCATCTATGCATGCACAATGTTTTGTTTTAATTTTGTCATCCATTCTGTCTCTGCTTACTGCCGTTATCAGCTATAATGACAAATCTATTGCACTTATCTCAATGTAGTTAACAGACGGAAAAGGTTTTTGCAGCTTCTGCTCTTTACTCTGTTCAGTACATTTTTTCACCCAGCCTTCATTTTGAGGACCACCTACCTGCTCCGTCCTCGATGTGCTCTTCCCTCTCAGACAGCAGTCTGGTCGCTCTCTGCCTTCCCCTAAATTTTTCACTGTAATAGATCCTTTCAGTGGTGTGCTTGATGCATTTCTAGCTCTCAGACCTGGTGACTGCTAAGAGCTGTTTAGGCTTTTTCGTGGTACTGATGACTCCAAAGAGATTGGAGGTTGAGTGGGCGGTGGAGCAAGTAGGGGGGCTTGAAGGGGGAGGGAGATGGACAGGGTAGGTTAAGTACCTCTTTAAAGATTGTTTGTTTGTGTGTTTCTATAAAACAGGTTAAATGACACAAATGAGGATGGAGCTTTCACTTTAACAAGCTTCAAGTTGCAAGTTCAGGATTCAAACAGTGGTTAAAGTCAAGAATGGGTCACATGGTGCATATGTATTGCAGTTTGAGTTGCTATAGTATAGCACCATGATGATTTACTTGATTTATCTTGCATCAACATGGAAATCAAGAATGAAATGCAATAAAGTAATTATTAAATGTTTATTCAAATACAACTGAGTGAAATCATAAATAACTATATATATATATATATATCTTAGATTTATATATAGTACACATGTAGATATTATGCAAAAATCAGGAAAAAAATTCCCAAACTTTGGGTAAAATCAGACCTCCTTCAAAAGTGTTTTTTTAGCCCCATGCCAATTTTACTGCTTACCAGCAACTTTACAGCCCACACAGTAAACTTTGACTTCATCACACAACAACAGCCATAAATCTGAAACACTGTATGTAAAGAATTCTGCTAAGTGACAAGTGTCATCTTCCAGGAGGGCCTCACAGGTATGTGACCATTTAAAGAGGGTTGCACGCAATGATTTGTGTAGGCATTTCTTTGATTAGCAACCAGAATGAAGGAAGTATTATCCATCTCGTTTTTAGTTTTGTATTTCTTGATGTTTGGCTATTTGAAATACTACTTTAAAATTACATTTTAAGGGTAATACATTCATGGAGGAACAATGGATGTATTTTAACAAATGTAAACTTATCAGGATCTCTTCTTTGAAAGGGTCAAATGACATTTTTTTTTTTTTTTTTAATTTTACCTTAGCTTTGTAAGCAACTATACTGGCATTTAAAGGCCAGCCATATTCATTTCCATTTGGGATTCGTCCATTTGTTTTCCAAACATTAAATCCCATCTGGGTTTATGAGGTTGCTGGAGCCAAATCCTGGTAACTGTTGGGTGAAGGGGTCTTCACCCTGGACAGACCAGAAATCCACCAGTTAAATTTTCAAACATTTTCACGACAGGCAAGCTATGTAAATGTAAACAAAACCTTTAACATTTTTTTCTCATATACTTCAGAGTTAAAAAGAGCAAAGGGTAAAAAAAAGAACTTCTATTTTGAAAAATGTCAGCAGTGACTTGAAACTGAAACAAGTTTTAAAAGTTACCATTTCTTAGTCATTCTCCTTGTTGATCCTCAAAAAAGATTAAAAACCATTAAAACCATTTTTTTAAAATCTTGCTTGCAAAACCTAGATTAAATCAAAATATGTTTTTAAAATCAAAACTATTTCTCCAAATACCTTTTTATTTCCCAAAGTTGTTCTCTTTTACAGTGTAATTGTTCCCATAATAACTTTTTTCTTTTGAGATGCTGGCTCACAGCAGGTCATGGCACACTACTTTTTCACCATCCCCACTGATGGATGTCCTTATTGCACTGTGGCCACAGATTCAGACACATACTCAAGTACACCGTCAAATACTCTCCAAGTTATGTGGCCCCATGCCAAGTGGCTCTTTCAAAGCATCTGTTGCTAATGGTGTGTCTCAGTTCATACTGCCTCCTACCTGCCTCCTTTCCACTCCAGTTCCCATCCATATCTATCTGTTCTTTGACATTCCACTCCTTTCTCAAAATCGACTCACTCAATCAGCGTCTCTTCTCACTTCCTCATGTCGAGCTGTTTTAGTCAATTTAGTATTTGAAAGATTTTTTTATTTTTTTTTCTGCAGAATGAGAGCAGTTTTGTTCTTTTTTTCCATATGAAAACTCTCTCTGGCTTCTTGACTTCATAATTTGACAACACGAGCAAAAAAAAAAAAAAAAAGTAAATATCCCCCTGAGAGAGTGTGGGTCAACAGCATTCCTCTGGCAAGTGTCTTCACATTTTCATCTAGAGAATTTTAATACTTGCTTAATCAGGGCAGTATTTTTATCAACCAGGTCTAATGACTGACTAAGGAAGCGTGTCATGTGATCAGAGGTAAGGCGCCTCCAGTCCTCATAAGAGGCGACTGGCTGATGAGATCCCACAAAGAGTCAGCAGCAAATAGATACAGTAAATCAGAAACCACTTAAAGGCTGTACAAATGTGCCTCTTCCTTCACACATTACCTGTTTGAACTGATTTTGCAGCAGTCTTAGGTTTGCATGAGTCTGTCTGCAAAGCTCCTTTGAGAAGCACTTCTCATTTGTTATCTTCAGTTTTAAAGACTTGGCCTCTGTTTGACCTCTGAACCAGTAAATACAACGTTTTACCTTTGTGCATCAAGAACATGCTCAACCATTGATGGAAAAAGGAGCACATAAGCCTCCAACTTTACCTCCAGAATAATTGAACGCTTGCTTTTCACTCTCATCTTGTCCTAAAGTGGAGCTCATCATGTTCCGTCATGGACTCAACAGTGTGGAAAACAATTTAAGATAAATTACACTTTTACAGCATTACTCAACTGAACATGCATTAAAGGACCTTGACAAGAGTCATTCTGGGCTTATGTTTATCTCACCCAGAGAACCTTAGGTTTTAACTTTATAAGTAAAGTCAAAGTACCTGTATTTCACCATAAATAGGACGTAAATAAGTTTGGTAGGCTGGAGAATTGTGTTTAACTGGCATTTTAATATCAAATGTCTAGGTGTTGGCAGGCTTTTACTGTATCATCACTGTGATCGGTGGTGCAGGGAGAAACCTGATGTTCAGTCTTGTATTAAAAGTGGGAAAAAAAAGCTTTGTCTTGATTTTTTTCCCTTGCAAATGTAATAAATACTCATTAACAAAGCACTACTTAAACTCCTTGTTGAGCAGAAAAACACCAACAAAATATGTTTCATCCATTCTGGCCAAAACAAACATTTGTTTATTTGATTTTCTTTTTCCAGCATTTTAAATACCTGCTTGTTTGATGGGTAGCAGCGCATACCTGAGAGCAAAAACAACATTTTATTCCACTATTTTTATACTCCAATTAGACCTGAAGAACACAAACAAACACTTCACTAGAAAGGTTAAACCATGCTAGGAAAATAGTCAATTATAATCACTTTTAAATAAGGTTTTCAGCAGAAAGCAAATACCAATCATAGAGCAAACTTAGAACTAATGGTGTAACATTAGTAATGGTGTTCTTTTGTTTGCGTAGGTGAAGAATCAGTGAATTCAATGTTATAAATAGTTTATTTTAACAACAGTTTAAATTGTCAAAGTCCTGTTCTCTAAAATTACAACTATTCTACATTCAGATTTTCGTCTTAATGATCAACTTTAACAGAGTTTAGCAATCATAAATCACAAAAGCATAAGCAAATCAAAAGAAAAAGGGAAAAAGTGAACAGACCCTTTCAGTAGATGAACAGTTTAACAAAAACATGGTGCTCTGGTTTCTGAGCCAAAACATGGTTAAACAGACATGTGCAAGAATATGATTGAAGATTTATCAATTTAGCAGGAATAGTTATTGGTCAGATTGATATCATTGAGAAAAAATGAGCTGTTGTTGGGTTTTCAATTAAATTTGCTCAAATGTTGTTGATTCTTAAAAAAACATTTCTTTTTTTTTTTTTTTTTTTTTACAAAGGTCAAGAACAGATAACAATGCCATTTTTGTGGCAAGTCTGCCTTACGGTTTGGTATGTGGAGCCTAAAGCTGTTCATCCTTTGTTCATCCTTTGCTATGAGCGGTCAGCAGATGTTTATGTGTTTATATGCACATGGTCACAGTTCACACTTTCATCACTCAGTTGGCAAAGAAAGGAAATAGTTTTGAGTTTCCTTTTTTGATTTCCACAAACAAAGGTTCGTTGATCTCATAAAATGATCAGATGTTTTTATTTCTCTTCATTCAGTTTTTTTGGCTCATGTTGGCTTCAACAGGATAAGTTCCTACTGCCAACATGATTTTAAACTTGTATGAATGTTTTCGTTTGTTTGGTCTGAATTTTGATGCAAAGATGTTTAAGTTTCTAGGGTGTTGCGGGTTGCAGTCAAAGTGACTTCAATGGTATTTTCTGCTTGTAAGGTTGTACAGCAGCAGGAGGGATATGAGATAGTTGTAGTGTGTTTTGTTACCAGATAAAGAAGAATAGTAATTTGTTTACATCATAGAGCAAGTGAAAGTTCCAGAGACCTCTTAATATTACTGGTCGTCCTGGAAACATAATTATCCACCAACAAAAAAGTGTTTTCCTTCACTCATTTGCCAAGAAACGTGTTTTTATCATGCAACACTCGTGGCCCTCATAAATGTGCCACCTGTTTTTGGTGCATGTCGGGACACTTTTACCTTGTGTGTTGCTAACTTGGCATGACTCATTCAACTCCTCCCACTACAGTATCCTTTTACCAGTGTCATGAGTTCAACTAATGCTTCTAATTTTGCTCCCAACACAAGACAAATATCATACAGAAATATTTATAAAAAACATGTATTCAGAATATTTTAAAAATATTTTCTTTCAGAGATGATCACGGCAACACTCCAATTTGATCTTTCTTTATAACATTGATAGTCATGACTGGCTTGTTCAGACAAGAAATACTGGATTGTTTGAAATAAAATGTTTGTAATATTTAATTTAAATGCATTCATGTAATTGACTGAAAAGTTTTAAAGTCAAAAGATCAAGTCATCTTTGAATATGACAATTTGTGAAGGAATAGAAAAACATTGTCTGGTATTGACAGAAAACACTTCAGAAGATTCTCCTCAGTGCCCACATTTCCTTGTCCCAGAGCTAAAGTCTAATCTTCATTGTCAGAATCATAAAACAGAGTCTGATAGATCTGTGTATTGCCTGCAGACCAGTAAAAAAATACAGCCACACTGGAGCTTTCTGCAGGAAGATACTGTAGGACCTTTAAACAGTGTAGCCAGGCCCATTTTTCAGATAATTAAACATAATTTTATGGCTACAACTTTTTAAAGTTCTTTTATAATAAATTAAACATATTCAAATTTTCTGACATTTTCTACATCAACTGTATTTTTTATGAAGTATAGTTTAGTGATTGTGTAAAACTATCCCCAAAACAAAAAAGTCAGGTAGATGCAGTTTTGAATAATTGTGAAATTGTTTCCATTTGATGCAACGCACTAGAGAAAGCACTTTCATTGTAGACTTTTGGTCTTGAAAACCAAAAGTCCAACCAATCAAACTCTTGTTTGCCTCAGATGATGCTCACTCACAAATTAACTACACTAAGGTTCATTTGCAATGTAAAGACACACAAACAATGCAGCTTACAATTTACAATGCAAACAAGTATGATTTCCAAAAGGGTAAAATAACAACTTTTTAATTTGGTGGTGTAAATGAAAACAGTGGCATCAGCTAAAGCAGAGGACCAGTTAGTGTAGGCAGTTCATTTATATGTGCTTTTTCCCTTGATCGGTGAATTTTTGGGCAATACCACACCCAAATGAGTAGATGGTTTGTTGTAGAACTAGCATTTTTTTTTTTCCTGGTGGTTTGTTCCAGTACATGGGGAATAGTGAGTCTAATAATATAGGCTCTGGCAGCTTTTGGAATTCACCATTCAGCTTAGTCTACAGCACTATCTTAGGATAAGAGCAACTTAGGTCCCATCTGAAGCACTTTGATCATGCTGGAAAACAACAAATTTGGACTACTTAATGTGCAAGTTAAATGAGATAACAACTATATGTTATTATATGTTGGTTGGAATATTGATTCCACATACAAGACTTCTACTATTAGTAATGTTTTTCAACCACGGTTACCTATTTCCTTTAGGAAATTAAGTATTGATCCTAAGCCTTGTAATTAGTTTTAGTATTTTTTTTCTCCACTTTGGTAATTAAAAATGTAAAAAAAAAATGAATCAACACAATGTACTCAGATATTTTGGTGATGAGGAGGAATACAATTTGTAATGAATACATCAGAAGGACAGATCATTTTAGATGATTATGAAGGTAATTCAGATTGCTATGGTTTAAGACTATTCAGAGGGGACAGTGGATCCATCTGTAAAAGGATGCTGAGGTTAGAGCCGCCAAGAGTAAGACGAACAAGGAGGATCGTAAATGTAGTCAAGGAGGACGTGAGGATGACTTTTCGCTTACCTAAAGGGGCTAAGCAAATGTATGCTATTGTAAGTTTTGGATCTGCATCTTCAAGGTTTTGAACCAGTTAAATTAATTTTAATGCTTTTGGATTCCCTTTGTCCTACCCTGCCCTGTAAATGATGGATGATACTATGCTCCAGAGTTTCTGACCCATTTCAACCTCATTCTGCTGCAACAGTAAACAGAGGTGACTTATGTCAGTCAAGCTCTTTGCACAAATAATAGATTTCATATAATCTCACTATTTTTTGCAGGTCTTTTAAATTGATGCTGCAACTACATTTCCATCAACTCATTTTCTAAATCCCTTTCAAGGATACAGGGTTGCTGGAACCAGTCCCAACTCCTGTCGAGGAAAGGTGAGGTACATCCTGGACAAGTCCCCAGTCTGCTGCAGGGCCACACAACCACACATGCATTCACAGGGACACGTTTTGAAATCTTCAACTGGCCCATGAAGCATGTCTTTGGGAGGAAACTAGAGTGCCTGGAGAACACCCACACATGCACAGAGAGAACATGCAATATCCACTTATGAGATTGAATGGTCCAGATCCCTGCTGGGATTCAAACCAGGGCCTTCTCGCTGCAAGGCGAGAGCGCTAACCACTTTAGCACAATGCAGCCAACAAAGTTTTTGTGTGTTTTACAGCTGTGCCCTACAGCGTTAAGATTTTGCTTAAAATTAAGATGTCAAATTTGAAAAGATACAATCTGTTCATGAAGCCAAATTCTGACAAAAAAATTAATGTTTGTTTAGTTGACTTTGTTGTTCTTTAATATCTGTCTTTTCCCATTTTATTTTCTTATTTGGCCCATGTAGAAAACTGAAATCTAAAAGGAGCCATATTTGTCATTTATCTGACAAAATAATTAATAAACTGAACGTAAATCATACTAATTTAAGAAAATGTTCTTTAAAGTATTTCAGTTAAAAAAGCTTATCTTGTAAGGTTTATTGAACCTTTTTTTTAAAATAAGAAACAGTAGTGACATGAGCTTTAATGGATTATTTCAGAATAATAAAAAAATAGATTATTATTATTATCATCACAAAACCGAGAAATCGAGTAAATAAACAGTTGAGTTCAATTGCTCAAATCTGCTGAGCTGCTGTATGTCAGTGGTAGAATCATGCCAAAGGCATTTTCCAGCATCAGTGGCCTGCATGTGTCTTCAGCCAGCAGGGTTTAAAATAGGTCTTTGGAATCTGATCATGATGCTGAGCAGCAGTAAAAAACATGCAGTTCAAATTACAAGCAAAGAGGTAAAGCACCTCTCCAGGATCATGAGACTATACTATGTACATGTAGCTGAAAGTCACTTAAGGTAATATCTTTAGTGTTAGTAGTATCCCAAAAAATGACCAAATTAACAAACTTTGTATTTTTTTAAACTGGATGCTACATTAAATTAGTTATTGCCACTAGATGGCATTGTTACACTTTATTGTTTTGGACTGGCCTCCAAGGACAGCTTTTAAATGTTGTATGTACCAACATGTTATGTTGAGGATCATTTGGAGAAAAAAAAAAAAGTTAAATGTATAGACTTTGGATGAAACATCAGTTCTGCAGACCCAACTCTTGGGTTCATTGGATAGCACGATGAAGGAATACGTGCCTTGTTGTGAAATTCTGTACAGTAAAGTCCTGGAACTAGTATAATTTCAGCTTAATGTCCTAATCAACATCTATTCTTGCAAGTGCACAGACAACAGATACAACAGTCATAGCAACACCGGAGTCTCAAGAGGCAGCCTCGTTATTTTCTGTTCTGGTAAAAAAATACCCACCATCCTCTTTATGAAATAAAATATAAAGAGCAATGGCTTTGTTTGTGGCATCAGACAACTACAGAGTGGAGGTGGCTCTGAAGAACAACCTATAAAGAAAACATGAAGTCTGTTTGTCTGCCTGTCTGTGTGAATACGTTGGATTGTGTCACCTGAAATATTGTTACATAGTTAAAAATAAAGTTCCACATTTTCACAAAAGTCATGCAAACATGGAAAAAAATATTGAATCGACTTGAAGTCTAAAACTGCACATTATTTTAATGTTGTATTTGCAAATACGTAAGACAAGCATCATTGCACCACATCCTCCTGTGTTCATTTTGTAAGCATGATAACGTAAATGCAGTGATGCAGTAAGCCCTGCCAACAGTCATACTCTTACCCTGTGTAGAAGAAAATGGAAAGTGATGCATTTTAAATTTATCAAAACCAAAATCTCTATTTTAATGCTAAGAGCAGGAACACAGGAAACTAGAAATGAATCATAACAATTTTTACCTTACAAACAAACAAATAAAATAAAAACAATCTTCTTAAAACAAGAATGCATATCATTTTAAAATGATGGCAGAGTTATTGTTCACTAACCGGAGTCTTAGCTGTAGCTAGTTTTGCCCTCTTGCAGTTTTTTTTGTAGTTGTTGTTAAGCTTTGGCGCATGTTCAATCAGGAAGATCTACCTCACTTCCAGGTAACCTGGGTTCTTACTCTACACACCACTCATCCGTTAAGCTTTCACGCTAAACCAACAGCTAAATTCCCTGCCTTTGTTTCCTGTCAACCAATCAAATTCATACTTCTGCTTTTAAATGTATTCATTTTTATCGGTCTATATTTAAGAGCAGTGTTTCTCAACTGGGCTGCACGGTGGCGCAGTGGTTAGCGCTCCTACCTCACAGCAAGAAGGTTCCCGGTTCAAGTCCTGGCTGGGAGACCTTTCTGTGTGGAGTTTGCATGTTCTCCCCGTGCATGCGTGGGTTTTCTCCGGGTACTCTGGCTTCCTCCCACCGTCCAAAAACATGCTTCATAGTTTAATTGGTTAATCTAAAATTGTCCGTGGATGTGGGTGTGTATGGGTGTGTGATTGTGGCCCCTGCGACAGACTGGCGACCAGTCCAGGGGTGTACCCTGCCCCCGCCTCCGGGTTAGGCTCTGGCAACCCCGTGACCCCAAAAGGGATAGAGCGGATTGGAAAATGAATGAATGAATGTTTCTCAATCTTTTTTGAGCCAAGGTACACTTTTTCCTTGACAAAAATCACAAAAAAACGTAAAAAAGAGGAACTGTTGTAAGTATTGTGTGAATTTTTTTTTTTTCTAATAATTGAGGCAGAAAAAGCTTGAAGTTGCAGCTGTTTTTCCTAAAAGTTGCGCTAAAGTTGTGATAGTTTTCAATAATAAACTTTCAACAAAATTAGTTAAACGTTTGCACACGTAGTTGCTTTTCCCCCTGTTTAAAATTTTTTGCAACCTCACAAAAGGCAATGATAATTTAAATAATTTAATAATTTTCTTTCTAAACAGGGATTTGTTTAGTTTATTTATTTATTTATTTATTTTATGTTTGTGCAAAAGCAACTGTAATATTTGAAAAAATATAGTTTATAATCACAACATACTTGTTAAGTTTTACACAAAAAGACCAAACATATATTCACGTTTATAAGTTCAGTTCTAAAAAGACAAAAACTTGTACAGTTTTTTACTTTTCCTTAATGTAACCTTACCAAAAATTCTTTCTTTATTTTTGAGTGTACACATTGCTTACATTTGGTTTAAATGTGTCTGTTGACCACTAAACCTTCATTATTCAATTCAATCCCATTTTATTTATACAGCCCAATATCACAATAATAGCCGTCTCAATGGGCTTCACATCTTTATTTATGGAAAAAACATAAAGTCAATCATAAAAATATAAACAATCGCTGGTTGCTAAACTAAAGTAAACAGACATAGCTAAACTGGCGCGCCTGCCCTTAGACACTCCTTCTTGGTGAGGAAAAACATAAAAATCCTATCTTGGGAAAAAAAAAAAAAAAAAAGAAACCTCACGGATGGCCACATGAAGGAGGGATCCTCTCCCAGGACGGACAGTTGATGTGCTAAAATTATTAAACCAATTAGCTTATCTAAATAAACAACTACATGTTTAAATAAACAAGCACATGTATGAATAACAACTACATGTTTGAATAGTGTAGCAGATGGCTTCATCCAGATGAAACTGTGGGGCAGCTGTGGCTGTGAGATGAGCCAGGACAGGCTCACAGACAAAGACATGAGCACAGACGATCCACCTGAAATGTATACGTTTTCATATGTCAACATATGACAAATAACAACATATGAATCACACTGCACCAAACAGAAGCATCATGAACTAAATAAAAATATTACTGGGTAAATGATAAAGAATAGAGGAGAGAAGTTATAGAGGAAAGAACCCCAGTGCACCATACTTTATCAAACCATCTACCCTCTGCTTAGCTCCATGGAGAAGTATGTATAATGGATGTAATGAAAATTATAATTATTCCCCAAAACTTCATTACAGTAGGTGAGGTAGGGCAGCAGTTAGTTAGATATTCTTTGATTGCTGGCTAGTCTGTCCAAAGAGCAATGTTTAAAGCCTAACTTTAAATGTAGAAACTGTTTCTGCTTCTCTTCCATGAGCTGGGACCTTATTCCATGAGACAGGGGCTTGGTGGCTAAAGGCTCTACCTCCAACTGTGCTTTGAGAAATGTTAGAAACCTCAAGCAGTCCTGTATGTTGTGTTCTGTTTGTTTGGTAAGGTACAATGAGATCTTTAATGTGGGAGGAAGCCATACAATTTATGGCCTAGTTAGAATAGATTTTGAACTTGATTCTAGGTTCAACTGGGAGCCAGTGACATGAAGCTAACACAGGAGAAATGTGTTCTGCTGGTTCCTGCTTAATCTAGCTGCTGTATTTTGAACAAGCTGAAGACTTTTTAGAGAACTTTTAGGGCACGCTGCTAGCAAAGAATTACAGTAATCCAGCCTAGACGTATGAGTTTTTTAGCATCACTTCTGGATAATATATTTCTGATCCTAGATATATTGCATAGGTGAAAAAAATGCAGTTTTACAAGCCTGTGGTGAGCCCTAAATGATAAATCCTGGTAAAATAAAGCCCTTAGGATTCTAACTGTGGAGTTGCAGGCTATATTTATGCCATCCAGGGAGACTATGTCATCAGATTTAACTTCTCTAAAGTATTTGGAACCTAGTATAATGACCTCTGTTTTTTTAGGTTCAGAAGGAAGCAGTATATTGTCGTTCAGGTCTTGCTGTCGCTAATGCAGCCATTACGTTTCTCTATGTGGTCATTCTGGTCAGGTTTAATGGATAAATACAACTGTGTATCATCCACGTAACAGTGAAAAGTAATACTGTGATTCCTGACTATGTTTTCTAAGGGCAGCATGAAAAGCATAAACAGGATGGGTCCTAGAACTGGACTCGGACCAATCGCTGTCATCTGATTACAAATGACGGCACTCGTAATGTGAAAAAATGGCGACTGAATTGGCTTCATTATGAGCCGGATGTAAGGCATTTCAACGGATGATGTCACACCCCACTCGGTCCAGCGATAATAATATATGTCGATGTGAAAGACACAGAAGATGTTTAGAGATCTAGTATATTCATTTTAAAGAGCTACAAAGGCATCGGTAAACTATGGCAGTGTGAAACCTGGGCCGTTATTGATGAACCCGGAGCTGATATTCTGGCAATGGTAAATGTTTTTAAGACCAGTGAAATTGAAAAATTTTCCATGGCACAATGAAAAACACAAATCTGGACAGTTTTGCCAACCCTCCTCCGCCCTATTCTCCCCCTGGACCAATACTATGTCTTGGACAACCACCATCAGCATCTAGGCTCTTGGGTATATCCATCTTAAGTCTGAATTTGTCCCACCAGAATAAATAAATCATTGGTCCAGAGCCTAACTGCCAAAAGACTATGGATTATTTCATAAACATTTTTGTTTCACAATAAAATCTTAATTACTTTCATTCTTAAAATCTCTCCTCATTCAAATACTTTTATTAATTTAATGTTATAGGTAGTCTTTACTGAAGTTATTCTTTGCATTTAAAATTGAAAAAAGTCTAAGTTGATTGTTTTGTTTATCCATGAAGAAGGATAAGAGGCTTTAATGAGAAGATTACTTCACACTAAAACTGTTTTTAATTAACCTCAAAACGTTTGGAGACAGGGTCTGCTGTATTTATTTCTTTTTTAAGTGTCATTTTTTCATTTATTTAAGGAATTTGATGTGACCTTCTCAAAGAGTGAACATTTTTGTTCTGAAGTCAATTTTTTTCAAAGTGTAAGCAAGAGTTCAGAATGTAATAAATTTGCAAGTGAAATTTTTTTTCTAATGACTCGGGTGAAGTCTTTTTATCCCCTAAATGTCTGATCTAACAAAGGATTATTTATGTCTGCACTGTAAAAAAAACCTTAATGTTCTTTGCAAAAATAATTAGCACATCGTTTTTTTCCTATGAAAATAAGTTCAAACATGAAAGGAAGAAATGGCTTCTTTATCAAAGAAATCCTTGAAGAGAAACAGCTGAATGCAGATTTTTACATGTATTATAGGAATCTATGACCTCTTTGAGCAACACATGTATTTACAGCAAAATGAGCTTTCAGGTACACACTAAAACATGTTTTAAAAGCGCTATATATTACTGCATTGTATAACATGCTTGCAAACTTTTTTTTTTCCCGTAATGGTGCACTGTGGAATTTCTTTTGGGTTTTTAATTGTTAAATTGTGAAGGATGACACCTTTAAAATATAGATTTTTTTTTTCTGGATTATCAAAAGCACTGACAAAAAACTAATAAAATGTTTAAATAACAAAAACATCCATCCATATTCATAACCTGGTGATTCCCTATTCAGGTCACGGGGTCGCCAGCGACTGTCCCGGCTACTATTGGGCAAAGGCAGAGTACACCCTGGACAGGTTGCCAGTCTGTTGCAGGACCACACAATCACACGCTCACATATAGGGACAATTTAGACACCAAATAACGTCTTAGTCACATGCACCTGTACAGGGCTCAACCCATATGGGTGCTGTGTGGGTTTTTGGGCTGTCCAGCCCCGCAGAGAGTTCTAGTTTCCCATTGCTGGAAAACAGCAATGTTAAATAAAAAAAAGCTATATTGAAAAAAAAAAAAATTTGAAATCAGAGTTTCTGAAAAAAGCCATATAATTATAGTAATATTCAACATGATTAAAAAATGAATATTTAAAAATGCTGCTAAGAAAAAATGAATTAAATATATTTAATAATATATTTAATACTATTATGGCTAATTTAATTTATATGTGCAGGTTTTTAACAATTTAATTATCTTTTAATATATTTATGAGACATTTATTGGTTGAATGTCTGATTGCACAAGATCATATATATTTATTTAAGTAAGAACAGTTTGGGGCTTCATACATGAGAGATCTTGTACCTGCATTCGTAATCCTTGACAGACTTATGTTGGCAAAGGCCAACTGCTTTTTGGGGCACACGACTTCTGCCGCCTTCAGCATGCATTTTTTCACAATTTCACCATCTGAAAATGGTTTGGTTTATTGCACCAACTTGTTTGCAATAAGGTAGCCAGCTTTCACTGCTCCATCCCTGACGTCACAGCTGCAGTATTTACTGCAGCAGCAGACTGCTGTTTTTCAGTCCAGCTAATAGTTGGTTCATTTTCTTTTTTCTTAACTGCCCTTGCAAATGGTGAAACTTTCCTTTAAGGTGAGTCTCACGGTGCTGAATGTCATATTCTTTGAGCACTACGACCTGTTGATTACATACCAAGCACGTAGGTTTTGCATTCAGCTCTGAGAATAAATACAATTTTTCCTGGAAAGCTCAGCACTCCACATCAGCCTTTCTTCTTTTTGAGAAAGAAGTTTTGGTAATTGAGGCTTGACACGCTCAGGGAACCAAACTGCATCTTACCCAGACTCAGCACAAGCATGCAAAGACATGCTGTTTATTTCTGCATCTCTTGTCATGCCGGCTTGCTTTTTCTTTGCTACCCCTAGTGGAAGAAGTGTGCGTTTCAGTTCTTTTTTTAAAGAACCAAACATCACCACAGACATAGGCTAGAAATATGCTTTTTTCCCCCAACATATTTACATTTTTTTCTCTTCACAACTGGGCCAGATTAAACCATTGCAAGGCCTAATATGACTCATAGGCTATATGTTTGACACCCTGGTCTAAAGTTATAAGACCATGGCTAGTTTTAACTATCAGTTGCTAATTTTTGCAACAAAACCTGGCTAAAGTTTCTAAATCTGTTTTATAAATGCAAAGTTGTGTAATGCAATACATTTTTAGAGCCAACATATGTATATAGCGTTTTATTTTAGTTCAGATTTCCCAGAATGGCCAGAACCCTTGGCCCTTGTATCAGAAGTAGTTTTGTGCAATGTATATATAAAAAAGTCCAAAAAGGGTGACATTCAAGCAATCTTAAAATAAAAATAATACATTTTAAAAATGTGTTTTATTTGTGAAAAAATGTTGCTGAAAGAATTACTGCTGAGCTGAAAAGGTGCAAGAATTTAAAAGAAGTGAGAGTCCCTCACACTTTTGCATCACTGCTTTCTTTCAGAAGACTGAAACTCTAAAAAGGTGGGCAAGGATAATATTATGAGGAACTGCTGAAAGATATTACTTCAAGGTTAGACTAACGTGCAACTTAAACAAATGTTCTAAAAATTAAATTCATGAGTAAGTTAGGTTTGTTTGGAACAGCTAAAGTAAAATGCAAAGCAATGATAAATAAAAGAGGTCAGTGTTCATTAATGTCTAGGGTAAAAAAAAAAAAAAATAGCAATCTAATGGCTGTAAAGAAAACTTGCATACCATCCCGATGCATTTATTGATTGCTTATTTATTTATTTATTTATTTTTGGTGCAGCGAAGGGGAATGCATGAGGGGATCCAAAAACAGAAAACAATTTTTCCAGCCAAAAATAATTTCTGACTTATTGTCTTTTTTATTATTTATTGTCACTCTCTGCCTTTGAGCTTGTTTCTCTGTCTGATAGCTGGTTTTTCAGTATATATCCCAGACGACCATAAGCACCAACAGAAGAAAAATGCCAGGAAAAGCAGTGATATATCATGAAATGTCTTGCTGTTATATATCTTTCCATCCTGAGCATCATAACTCCTCCTTTATAGGAGCTGTTTGAGTAACGTTACCATGAACAGAGCATTAACTGCACAGCCATGGTGATGAACGGGGCTTTTTATGTTGGGATCTATTTGTTATAGAGAAAAAAAAAATAATAATGAAACATACATCAGAAAGTACCTTTGTTATGGAAGCTTCACTTTTGGTCTTGTGGACTT
The DNA here is from genome assembly GCA_036245035.1 of Adrianichthys oophorus. Taxonomy (NCBI): domain Eukaryota; kingdom Metazoa; phylum Chordata; class Actinopteri; order Beloniformes; family Adrianichthyidae; genus Adrianichthys; species Adrianichthys oophorus. The sequence goes on along the minus strand of BSAI01000073.1, from coordinate 16,615,672 downwards.
ATATTTACTCTAACTAGTTTTGCGTTAAGGAACTGAGGCTGTGCTTTGTCTTTTATAAATCCAATGTGAAGTCAACATGTTTCTAGAATGCCATCAATGCATCCTCAAGTTGGAAATATATTACAAAAAAGAATTGGAAATTTCCATGTGGGTCTAGTCAAGTGTAACTATTATAAAAGCTTTGATACTAATAAGCACAATTTAACAGCTGAACTAAATAAGAAAAGCCTGTTAGCTTAATGACACTGTTGATCATTTGTATTGCAAGAAGTCTGGGAAACTGCAATTGGAAAAGTATTTAGAACAAAATTATAAATAAATCACTTCAACTAGATTAATAATAAATCTAAGTTTTTTTTTGTCGTCCTTTAAAAGAGATCATCAAAGTGCCTCACAGCTACACAAAGTGCTAAAAATAGGTAAAAAAGTAAAACAAAAAATAAAAGTAATGACATAATTAAAACAGTAGAACAGTTACACATTTAAGTAAACACAAGTGCTTTGAGGATATTTTCATTCATACTACTTTCATTTAAGTGGAAAGAAAACGTTGAAATCATAAACCAAAGAACCATGCCCGATTTATATATTTTGTTCTGTTTTCTTTTCTGCAAAGGAAGCACTTTAAAAGCAATAGACAAGTCAGTTCATCACACACTCATGACATATTTGGGGCAATTACTGGTTTGGCATTTTAGTTGGAGGACTCAGACATGCAAACCAGAGGAGGTTATGATTAAGACTCCCATTCTTGGATTGGCAAAAAAAAAAAAAAAAAAAACTACTAATAACTAGTAATATGTCAATGAAAATTCTCATTCATCCAGGAGACATCTTGAAGCTAAGATTTGGCATGTGAAAATGTCTTCTCTCTTTAACTTTTCTGCCACTCATCCAAGTGGCTTCATTAGTCTTTCAGTTTCTCCCAGACTGATGAGGCCACTTGGATGAATGGCAACACATTTCAAGTAAAAAGCCAAAACTCACCTTGAAGGCAGTAACAGGCTATATGCATTTAACAATACCATGGAAGATCTCTGTCTAGAGGAGTGCAGACTTGAGAACAGCTAGATACTGCAAAAGCCACTCAAGCTACACATATACATTCAGTCTGTGTGTATAAAATAAACACACACACATACAACTGTATGTTGCTTATTGACAGGATTCAGTGCTCCAGAGGCATACAGCCTTAGGTCATAGATTGTTTCCAAGGCTGCAGCAAACACACTATCAACACACAATTTTGTTCAGGTTTTTGCTTTAAACAGTGTATTTCTCAGTCAGACAATTCCATCTGTTAAATACTAATAATTAAGCCATAAACATTTGTTTTGTCCATAACAGAAGACATTGGTTACACATGCACTTCCCTAAGGAAACCATCAATCACCATGGTGCAGGGAGATACAAGGTTCATTTAGAGCAACACATTTTTTTGCATAATCTCTACACACAGCTTTGGAAACTCTCTGAAACTTGAACTTTAAAGGGCCTGTACCATGTTTTTCTTAAGCCTTTCATAGGAACCACTATCCATGTATATGATCATATATTACCTTTGCCGCACTAAAGAACAAATCATTTATGAAATATGAGTTATTTCTGTGGGCTCCTTTCACAGCCAGAAGTAAAACGGCTCGATCTCTGAGGCATCGCCTTTCGCTCCTTGTGGGTGACGCCCAAATCATGACGTCAAACTAGAGCTGGCCTCAGCAGCGTGTCCCCTCATGAAAACAAACAACACCAAACTTTTTTAAAGATGGACGTGCATGTTGTGGTGCCTTATACTCTTCACCTACAGTCCGATTTGAAGTGCATCAGCAACCCCAAAGATGTCTGCAGAAAGTTTCCGACTGGTAAATAAAAAGTTAAGAGAAGTTTCTTTCAAACCGTTGCATTTATTATAGAAATAATACAAGAGCGTCTATAAGTGATTTGATTTATTTGATTTGTTTATTTATTTCAAGCATAAGTTGGACAATACACGAAAATAATCATACAAAATTATCAAACTCATTATTAAGACAATGAAATGCATTGATTGAGAGGAAACAAAGAAAAGGAAAAAAACAAAAAGAAACCAATGAAAAACAAACAAACAAAAACAACGCACTTAAGTCACATTTGTAACATTTGTTAAGTATAGTGATTAATAACTGAAGTCTAATAGAGCTTGATTAATTGCTTGAAAAGGAGTGAGAAGAAGCGAACTTATATAATCCCACCCCTACGTAGTTTCATCATTTCATAGTCTTGCATCGTTTTCATAATCCGGTTCTGATCAGAAACCTTATTGATTTACACTTTAGGTAATCAATATGTAATAAACATTGATTATCATTAGAACACTAATTACATTGATCTAGTAACCATTGGTACTTATTTTAGTTAGGCGCAATGTGTGTGGTAATGTAGCATTAGATCGTGCATGATATGCTTATGCTGCTTAATTTCAGCTAGTTGTATGATTTACTTACGGGTCTGGCATCTTCATCAGATCAGAGTCTCCCGGACAATCCACTTTGATATAGGCCAAGGTTAACAAAACGGTCATCTGTGAAGTGGCGGTCACAGACAAAAAGTTGCTGGCCAGTCTGTCGCGCTCTCGAAAATAAACTTTAGACTAAAAACATTTTTTTCCACTTAAAAGACATTGCATTACTATAAGCTAGCCAATGTTTTCACTGCAGATCAAGAGGAACCACTTCTTCTATGAGTTGTATTTGCTGATCAACGCTAGCTCTGCGGGGAAAGTGGGTGTTGTGTTTGTGTTAGCCTGGGGGCGGGGCTTGCAGCGCAGACTCTTTGTTGTAGTGGGTGCTCTCACTGGTTTCTGTCACACGGTGAGGACCTGCTCGTTTTTGTGGATATGGGAGGGGCTGCGGCTAACAGTGGTGGTTTTTGGAGGATTACTCAAAAACGTGTGATATACGAATATAATTTTGGGGTTCTTTATAGTGAGGAATGAACAGTATAATACACTTAAAAGCTCAAAAAGTTGATTTTTCATAGCTCTTTAATAGTTTTGGGTGTAAATTTCCTAATTTTGCACTGGTTTTTGCTTCTTGCTTGACTAGTCATAGAGTGGTCCGTTTATATAATGCAGTTTGCCTTTCATGGCCACTCAGTTTTGCAGATTTCTTATAGTGCAATTTTGCATGCTTTCTGCGTCCTGATTAGCTGCAGACCACTGTCAATCAATCTTGTTTGAGCCATGTCTCTTGCACAGAATGTGTTCTGCTTGCCATATTTACATACATTTTTGATCGCTAGCAGTGTGACTGAAGTGCTGTACTGTATGTTTGCTAGTTTTCTCTCAAACTAACTCAACCAACTACCCATCACTATGTTGGAAAAAGACACCTGTCCCAATGTTTTCAGTGGAAAAAGCCTAGAAACATCTATAACAATTGTAAAAATTAAAGCTGACTACTTAGTCAATTTTGCCTATTAATTGTTACTTTTAGAAGGTAACTCCCACGATTCATGTAATTAAAAAAAATATGGTCCCACAATTAAAAACCCAATAGTATATATATCTATTCACCTTTTTTTTTGCAAACATTTGTCATCGATGCTTTTTTTTTTTAAGTATATCAGTGTATTTTATGTGGTTGTATTCACTGTACAACAAATTACTGCTATAGATTAAATGATTGTCCATTTTTAAACTAGGACATATTTTCTCAAGTGAAGAGCAAGTTTGACTGCATGGTTGAATTCTACATCCATATGGTCTGCTACATTTCATAACCCTTCTCTGTCATTTTCTTGTTGAATTTCCATATGAATGATGCCGATTAACAACTTGAACCTGCCGAGTTGAGGGTTGACAGTTGACCCACTTCCCTCATGATGCATATGATAAGTTTTAGAAATTGTGTGTTTACTTTAAATTGTGTTTTAGGTTTAGACCAAAACGTGATGTTTTTGAGAAAAGAGTTAAAGCAGTTGATCGACTGGCTTGGAGAATGGCGCTTAGTGTTTTAGCAGTTGGGAAAAACTGTAACATCAGATTTTAAAGTCAAACTTGCATTCATTCCTCTAAGATCTCTCCATTTGAAAAAACCCACATCAATAAATAAAACAAATGCTGAAGGATATTTCAGTCAGGAAAATATGTTCTTCTCTTAAATAGTCAAACTTCGTTTGTGTCCTTCTATGTAAATGTTGATAGATCTCAGTAAAAAAATATGCTTTATAATAGTGTTTTTTTTTCCTTTAAAAAACGTTTCTTTGCAAGTTTTAGGTACACAGAAAGTATTATTGGAGTTCAGAGAAATCTACTGAATTTAAGCAAACAGTATGGACATGGAACATATTAAATTAGATAAACAAAGTATGCAAAATCTTGGATTTATGTGCTACTGTGAATCTTTTTTTTTAATGGAAACAGACAAAAACATACATAACAGAGTTTTAGTGTTCAATGAAAGCATAAAATCCCTGCTCCAAAAACCTGAGTATAATCTGTTTCTTAAAAAAAAAAAAAAGCTTACCAGAAACAAGTATGTGATTTCCCCTGAGATGCTTTTCTCCACAGTCACCTCCTCTGACACTTCTTTCCCTTCTGCACATGTGGAATCTCCAGCACAGTCTGGGAAAAAAACCTGTGGCTTCATTGTGTAAGCAAGCCCACAACAATTCTCTGTAAATCTGATTTGTAATTAATGCTAATTAAACCTAATTCAATTAAGTTGTTTCGTTTACCAGAAGTCCTTTAAGTAGGACTTACTTCTGTGTAATATTTACTCTTAAATATTTGGCAGGATTTGAATGAAGTGGTTTGCTGTATTCAAAGAAGAAAAAAGACTTTTAAAGACCCACTCCAATGTAAATTGTGTTTTTAACAGGTAATTGTGTAGAGAACATACACAAAGAAAATTAAGCCTAAAACTGCATTTCTGATTATTTCTTTATTCAAATTGTCGTGAATCAAGAGCAGACAAAAACAATGTCAAATGAAAAAGCTTGTAGCAGTGATGTAAAGTGGTGTCAAAGTTGGCGGCCCACAAGCTCCCTGCTCCACTCCATTCTGATGCATCCACTTGTAGATGACTAGGCCCATGTCCATATTCGTTTTCCTTGTGCAAGCTGGCTTTTAGTTTGAAATTGTACTGCTGGATAATTCTAATATTGCTCGCCCTTTTGTTGCACCAATAATGATAAATTGAAGCTGTGAAGGGCCGTATGCTAGAGGGAGAGAGTGTAAACAGAAGACTGATGGGAAGTCATGGCAGCTTTGCTCCACGCCATCGGTCCTGCCCACAACAGAGGCAAATTTCTGATGAACTCCTGCCACTCTGCAAAAACGTTATCCAAGAAAATAACACAACTTCTTTTTTTATCTTGCCTAAACAATTAAAAGATCACTGGGAGGACTTCTATCATACACCAAAATATGATTGGAGTGAGACTTTAAGGCTTGCATTCAATGCTGGATGTGGATGTAGTCTATCATTTAAAATTCTGTTTCACTTCATGGATGATCTGTGCTAAAGCCATATTGGGGATGACTGACTTTCAGACTTTATTTACTTTTACAAAACCCTTCGTTAATTAACAGCAAATAAGTTGTGTGTTTTAATCATTTATACCTTTTTTACCTATAACTGCCAACATATTGTATAACGTCCTTCTAACCTGTCTTAAAATCTGTAGAAAATAAGGATTTGTTGATTCAGTTTACATAAGTTATTTTTTTGTTTGTGTCATAGCAACAAGATTAACATGTTGATAACACCAATTTCTGTGGTAAATGATCTTGGAAATGTTTCTAATCCTGAACACTGACAGCATTTTTAAACACTGAACTGGATTTAGGATTGATGCAACTAACATTTTTTTTTTCTTTTTAGATATTTATAGGCCATCTAGTAACCAGAAAGGTAACAAACAGATGTGTTCATCTGTGAAGGTTGCTCTGTGCAGCCCATTAAAGCAGTCACAAAGGCCAACTGACAATAATGAAAGATTAGATATAAGAAAATTGAGAACAATGAATGTCAACTTCTATGTCAATGCAATTTTTGATTTTCCTTATTCATATTAAATAAGCCTTTTTTTTACAAGTAAGTTTTTTTTATAAGTAAGTTCACAGTTCTAACAAGATTGGTCAGACTCTACAAACCTGTCCTGTCTATAAGAGATACCTTACAGAAATTATTATTTTCCTGGAATTCCAGAGCTGGTGCAGCTAATAATTTTTTTTTTTTTTTTTTTTTTCCCAGAGCCTCCACCTTAGTAAAGAAAAATCTGTTTCTAAGTTGTCTTCTTGAGTTTAAACTCTCATTACAAGTGTGGTCCAACAATTTCATTTTTAGTCTTTCAATGGCCACCAGATAATTAAACCTGTCCACATTAAGGCTGTGAGGTAAAAACTGAGTTGATTCAAGTATAAACATTTGTATGTGGAATTGCTACTTATAAAAATTAACAAAGCCTAAAGCTTTAAGTGCACATCATTTTAAAAATGTGTCTCATTTAGGGACATATCATTTCACTTTTGTGTCCATTATTCTGAAAAATGAAATGAAAAAGAAATGATTTATGGAGAGGAGGTGAGTCATAACTTAATTTAATCATCTAAAGCGTGTTCATCAAACTGTTGAGAACCATAAAAAACTTTTTCCCCTTTGGGATTCTACGCTTCTACATTGATGTACTAATCCACACACAGACGGGTTTTTTTTTTGGCAAGGTGGAAATTTGTAATCTGTTATTAACATTTGGACAGTAACAATGTGCAGCTGTTATCCTCTTTCAATTTAATCTTTTCACCTGACAGCACTTAGCATACATACAGCAGCAGTTGTCTGACAGTTTATCGCCTGTCTATCAAAAAACGTGTCAGCTCTCAGCCAGGCATGATAGATCCCAGCAGATAGAGGATATGTTTAAGGCGCCTAAAGAGACAGAAAAAAAAAGTGACAATTGTGTTTTCAGGAAAAGGTGAATGAAGATGTTTCAGTTTTTGGCCTCATAAGAAACACCTTTGAGACTTTTTGACATGTATTTGCTGCAATCCTTCTGCAGGAAGAATTATCTTTTGGCAACAGGATTTTCAGACCGAGAGCCAGAAAAACATGTGTCGGTTGTCACACCTCATAAGACTGACTGAAGCTTCAGTGGTTTTCAATGTTCTCTGAACTCTCACACGTATGCAGATCAGATCCCTGGACTAATTTCCTGGAAGGTTATCAACATTTGGTTTGATTTGTTTGGCATCTAAAGTGCATTTTGAAAAGCTTTTTGCTTCTCCTTGGGATTCTATGAAATACTAAAAACATTGGCTCATGGATTTGTTCTGTAAAATTATTTATGGCTTGAAATATGTCCAAAAAGTGCAAAAATACTTACAGTAAAACTACTGTCAATTTGGAATAAAAAGTTGTGAACCAATTTTGGGAATATTACCTGTTTCACAAGATTGTGTACTGAAACTAGCGGTGAAATCGGTGAAAATCCTAGTGACAACTAGGATGCACCTGCCTTTATGTAGTATAAAGCAGCGATAAAATGTAAGTATTTAATACTTTATAGCAGGAGTGTTGGACTCCAAACCTCCAGGGCCAACAACCTGCTTCCTCTTTTTTTTTTTTTTTTTTTTTGCCAATTCCACTTCCTGCTGAATACCAGGCTCTGGAGTACTTTGTCAATAGAAAGCTACAATCCCAGATTATTTGGAAACCATGAAAGACCTTGGCCTTTGAGGCCTGGAGTATCTGAGTCCCACCAGGTGGAACAGTTTAGTTGTAACAGGGTTCTTTGGAGTTAAAACTAAACATTCAAAAAAAGACGATCAAGCCAACAGACATTACATAGTAAACAGTGAAATTGTATGTCCCCGCAGCCAAAAAAAAAAAAAAAAAAACAACACAGAGAGAAAATAACTGTTTCTAGGAGAGCTTGTTGCCACCACTGCAACCAAGACTGCTTTCTCTCCAAACTGCCAAAAGTGCCCCCCTGGTAAAGACTTAGCCCCTCCCACAGGTCAATTAACCAAAAATTTATTTAAAACAAATTCCTGCCTTTCAACCTGGGAAATTCTTAAACATAACCCAAAAAATAAAACATAAATAAACATTAGTTTAGCTTATGAAATACAGAAATAACTTTAAAGCAAAAATCATTTTGACAAAAAGTAAAAACAAAACTAACAATTCTTATGTATGAAGTCACTTCCTGTTTCCTGTTGTAGTAAGATCTATATAATGACGTATTGGAATGTTGGTGGTAGGAACCCTAGATGGTGAGTAAAATTCTATTTACCCATAGAATTAAACAAAATCAGACTTTTATGTTGTGTTAAAATGTGAATGATGTTTGCCTGGGTGTGGGCATGTGTCAAACTATAGACTGCTAACGGACTGGGAAATAACAGGACAAAAAAAACAAAAAAAAAAAAAAAACAACTGAGGCTGGTGTTTAGGTGCTGTTCTGCTACCTGTGACGCTGCTTTGTCTCATGAGCATTCTGTTCTTTCACCAAATCCACCAAAATCCTCTCAGGCGAAGATCTGTTTAGTGAAGCTAACAAGCTTGGCTTGCTTTCTCTTCTGAGAACATCTCATCAAACAGCGTGCTTATAATTGACTAAACAAACAAGCGGTACAACTTTGATAGTTATAATAAGTTATTCTGTATACTCAGTTGCTCAGTTTACAATTAGATGTAAAAAATATTATGAATATTCAAAAATACTACAAGAGGGTAGAAACAAGCTAGCAATTTAGTCAAACTTTGAACCTCCTAAAGCAGCATTGGTTAGTTTAGACATGCAAATTAAACTCAGTCAACAAATGTCTTGATCGACATATAGACATTACTTGATGTGACTTACAAGCACACATACTGTAAAGCATGGTTTGTATGCAGAAAAAGGCCTAATGAACCAATGTCGCAGTGTTCTCCTAAGCAAAGGGAAATGAGCACTTACCAGGCAACACAGACAAACTAATGAAAGATCAGTCAGAGGCAGAAAGAAAAATTATTCATTGAGATTGATGCTGCGGTGCCTTTTATAATTAGAAGTTTACTGAGGTCAAGGAGGCAAACACAGGTCTCTGTTATGAAGTCCTCCCTTTTCAAATGACTGACCTTCACTGACCACTACAGTACAAAGCTGAAACCAATCTACTCCACTACAGTAACTTTGGTTTACTTCCTAACTTTGTCTTAGAGTAGATGATTCCTCAGATACTGTGCAGATGGTGTTTGATAATTAGGAGGCTGGGGAATGTAACTTTTATGAGCATCCTTCAGGTTGCACTGACCACAAAAACCAGACTGGCTACTGTTATTTCTCACACCTAATTGACCATCAGTGTGTACTGGTGCAGTTAAGTTGGTGACAAAGGACTCGTTGCATTTTCCTGAAATGCTCCAGTTCTGATTTTAGCCCAGCAGTCTAGCTTATAGCCTAATTGGCTGTATGCATTGTTTTTTGATTGGTGCATCATATCTGGTTTCCAGTCATTATCCCACTCGTACCACTCCTGTTGTTTTGTTTACTATATCACCCCCTGTGAAAGCAAATAAAAGACATACATTTTTTTTTGAGGGGGGGTTATTGTTCTGCTAGTTTTGCCGGCTTGTTTGGACTGCTTTGATGTGAGGCCTTTGGGCCAAATGAATTGAAAGGATAAAAGGCACTTAAAGTGTTGAGCATTCGAAATTACAAGCGCTCATGTTGTTTAAGGATTGATGAAACCTTGCACAAAACCCTTTGCATTGTGGGACTTTATCACTAATGGTGTTTGTCACAGGTTATTGAGCAAATATTTGATTTTGCTTCTAGAAAAGTTCATTCAGAATTTGCCTTAGAAAATACAAATGCAATCACAGTTGTATGTTAAAGGACAGGGATAGAAAATGCTGTTGAAATGTGCTCCAACTGACTAAATATGCTTCATATTTTTTGTATTAAAATTATACTAATGAAGAACAAATATTGTTGCAGCTGCTTTTAACCTTTTAATCATAGGCTAATTACATAAGTATTGAACTGAAAAGCAACTGGTTTGGGACAGAGTTTGATAGACACAATGACATTTGAAAAAAATCAATGTTTTCAAACATGTGTAAGGTTTTTAACAACTGGTCATCTCACTTTGAGGTTGCCCTTCACTATTCAGTAAAGGTGAATGTCAAGGTAGGTTCAAGGTTTTGTCATGTATGCATCAACTTACATTGAAGCACTTGTTTCTTGTGCAGAGCTCTCAGAGTCAGAGTTTAAATTGAGGTAAGACAAATTGTACAAGTTAAATAACAGGATGAGTATCAGCATGTCAACATATTTAACTACTACTAAACTACTAAACTGTCCAGTTAATGTTTCAGTTGCAATATTGTCTTAAATTCCAGGCATTCATAACTAGTAGTTCAAACAGAACAAACACCATCACATGCACAAAAATTCACAACACTGGACAACCTCAAAACACGGGATGATCATAACATGCCACACTCACCACTAAACGTTTTAAAAAGACAGAATGTAACTGCATGTTTGGTACTGAACTTAGGGATTGAGCAAACACCTACACTGCATGCAATTTTAATGAAGAGTGAAAAAGTCTAAAGCACAAATGATTGGCTTGTGGCAAAAAAAAAAACAAAAAACAAGTATTTCTAAAAGCAAAATATACTCCAAAGTGTTGTAAAGAAAACATTATCAGTTTTCTTGTCCATAATATTTTTTTTATGAAGATCATTGTGATTTGCGTCCCTGAGAGTCCACTCTTGCCACTGACTCTTTCCTATTCCTGACTGAAATTAGAATCTGACCCCCTACCCTCCTCTTAACCAGACAGTCTGTCCTGCTTGAGAAGGTAGAATCCTTTTTTTAGCCTGTGTATCGTGTGTTTTCAGTGTCATCCAGTGAGGAGCTTTGAATGGATCGCCATAAATCATGATTTCCCACAGCTTTGGGGAAGGAGCCTCACCACTGCATATATTTGGCCTAGTTCTTGGAAAAGTTCTTGCAAAGTTCTTGTTGAATCCTCTCGTGGGATAGAAGATAAATGTGGATCTTCCCAGAGAACTCTCTGTCTGCTCTGTCACTTCATTAGTTATGTCCAGACAACATACCTGACTGACTCTTACTTTCATTGTGCTTCTTTTTTATGCTTTGCTCCAAAGCACACATTTGAAAACGTTGCTCATTAAAATGATCTTTCGCATGCAACTGTACCATATTCTACTCTATCTAATCATCTGTAGACTTCATTGACATTCAACCACAAAATACAACAAGATACTCAAAATCCAATTCAAATTGGGTGTTGTATGAGAAAAATACATTATTTTAAAAAGAAACTTCTGTTATATTGCAATGGCACCCACCCAAGACATTTCACTTGTCTCACATCAAATTACATCAACTTGTAAATAACCACAAGTCAAGTCTCAGAAACCTCAGGGTGTTGTTTGACAAGTTTAAGTCCCTGGAAGGTCACTCAAAACTGATAATAAAAAAAAAATGTTTTTATCATCTGAAGAACGTGGCAAATTTAAAGTATTTTGTAATGATCTGACCTGGAAGCAATTATTCATGTTTTTATTTCTTCTTGTTTAGATTACTGCAACTCTCTTTTTGAACAAACAGATGCCTAAACCGTCTTCAGCTTGTCCAAAACTCTGCAGCAAGGCTTTCAATCAGTAAATGAACACACATCACTTCTATTCTATTCTATTCTATTCTATTCTATTCTATTCTATTCTATTCTATTCTATTCTATTCTATTCTATTCTATTC
>BSAI01000073.1:16566612-16603902 GCA_036245035.1 Adrianichthys oophorus | reverse complement strand
TCTATTCTATTCTATTCTATTCTATTCTATTCTATTCTATTCTATTCCATAACTCAAAGTCCAAGTCTAATCTGAATTTCTAAATTTGGGCTCCATTAAACAAGTGGTCTAATTGAAACCATTACAAAAGGACAGATTTTATAGTAAGTAGATGAAATGTGGTTTTCTGGTCTGTTTAAGCAGTTGGAATTAGCAGTGTTTCTCCAAATTTAACTAAAACATTGAACAGTTTCCCAAAGAAAGATCGAAGAACACAAGTTTATTTTACATTTAGAGAAATCATACCACAAAGGTTTGAACTCAAAATGGAATCTATGTATCACTTTTACATTATCTGTGCTTTTCCAGATGCTCAAAGCATTTACAATGTATATCTATTATTCACTCACACCACATTTATACTTGGTGATGGTGAGCTACTGATGTAGCCACAGCTGCTGGGGGCAGACTGAAGGAGGCATGGCTGCCATTACCCGCCAAACGGCCTCTTTGACCATCACCTGTACATTCTTACGCATTCAAACACCAGTGGAGTCACACACTGGGGGCATTGATGACAATTGCAATTGCTCACTCAACGATGGTTTGCCTGGGTGGAATGGGGATTGAACTGCCAATTCTTCGATCATTGGCTGACCTGCTCAACCACCTGAGCTACAACTGCCCCAATAAAACTGCTTTTAGCTAATCCACATCAAGGCACCACATTTTCTTGGTTTTAAAAGATGTGGGACTGTCGAACACTGCGAAAATGTTGAACCTGGTCCAGCAAGAACAACTACATATACTTGAGGACAATGTTGGACGGTGGAAGGAATGCTTTGAGGATCTCCTCAATCCTGCTGACACATCTTCTCTTGAGGAAGCATAGGCTGAAAGCCATGGGGGTGGGGCTGTCCATTACCCAAGCTGAAGTCAGCGAGATAGTCAACGAGGTCCTTGGTGGTAAGGCACCGGGAGTGGACGAGGTCCGCCCTGAGTACCTCAAGTCTCTGAAAACTGTAGGAGTGTCTTGGCTGACATGTCTCTGCAGCATCACGTAGCACTCTGGAACTGTACCACTGGACTGGCAGACAGGGGTGGTGGTTCCTCTTTTCAAGAAGAGGGACTGGAGGGTGAGTTCCAGCTACTGGGTAATCACACTCAGCCTCCCTGAGAAAGTCAATGCCAGGAGAGGAAAGTCCGACCGATAGTCGAACTTCAGATCCAGGAGCAACGGTGCGGTTTCCGTCCTGGTTGTGGAACTGTGGACCAGCTCTATACCCTATTTAGAGTGCTGGAGGGTTTGGTCATGCTGTCGATATGTGATTTGTGGAGTTGGAGAAGGTGTTCGACTGCTTCCCTCAAAGTATCCTGTGGAGGGTGCTCTCAGTGTATGGGGTCCAGGGAGCCTTACTCAGGGCTGTCCAGTCTCTGTATGACCAGAGCAGGAGCTTATTCCTCATAGCCGGCAGTAAATCAGACCTGTTCCCAGTGCATGTTGGACTCCAGCAGGGCTGTCCTTTCTCACCGGTTCTGTTCATTGTCTTTATGTACAGAATTTCTTGGCGCAGCCAGGGGCCAGAGGGGGTCTGATTTGGGAACCACAGGATTTCCTCTCTGCTCGTTGCAGATGATGTCCTGTTGGCTTCATTGAGCCAGGACCTCCAGCATGCATTGGAACAGTTTGCAGCAGAGTGTGAAGCGGCTAGGATCAGGGTCAGCACATCGAAGTCTGAGGCTACATGTTTTTTATTTTTTTTTATTTTTTTCTTTTTAACAAATTTCAGAGCTACTAAAGTACTGTTTCATTTTTCCATATCGGTTTTTTTATTAGTTCTTATTTTTTTATGAAATGTAAGTGTCTTTAATAAATACAGGAGAGAAGTCAGCAGTGAGTGGGATTTCTATTACAGTTGGATGACTGCTACAAATGTTGTCCGTTTAGTGATCATACAGTCATATTAATACTGATGAAAATTTCAAGTTAAGATCACAATAGGTTAACATAATAGATTAATAGAATGTGTTGATTTGGAGACAGCGTTATAGTTAGCCACTAATGCTATGGTGCTAACTAGCTGTTAGCACGTGTGTCCTGTGTGATCACGGACCGGTTTAAAGTTGGATGGTTATTTTCACGGACCAGCCTGTAGGATGCGGCTGATAAATACAAAAAGATTAATTCAAAAAAATGTATTTTCTAAATAATAACAGAATTTAATTATTTTAGCAGTGTCTGTGTTGCATAAGGGCTGCACGGTGGCACAGTGGTTAGCGCTCCTGCCTCACAGCAAGAAGGTTCCTGGTTCAAGTCCTGGCTGGGGGACTTGAAACAGTGTCATCAATGGGGACCTTTCTGTGTGGAGTTTGTATGTTCTCCCCGTGCATGCGTGGGTTTTCTCCGGGTACTCCGGCTTCCTCCCACCGTCCAAAAACATGCTTCATAGGTTAATTGGTTACTCTAAATTGTCCCTAGATGTGGATGTGAGTATGTATGGGTGTGTGATTGTGGCCCCTGTGACAGACTGGCGACCAGACCAGGGGTGTACCCTGCCTTCGCCCATGAGTAGCCGGGTTAGGCTCCGTGATCCCGAAAGGGATAAAGCGGATTGGGAAATTAATGTGATGCATAACAGGTCTGCATAACAGTCTGTGTTACACTGAAAAATGTGACCTGCCAGATATTGTACTCAATCCTCCCGCCTTCTTAAAGCTTCAGCTTTAGTATCAATAATGATATATAATAACAATAACCCAAAACATTATACTGTTTTTAGGCATTTCTTTGTCATGATTTGTAATAAAATGTGATCACCCGGAGGCGGCATTATAAAAGCTCTAATAAAATCTGTCCTTGTTTTCTCAGCATGTTTGACTAAAGACAACAATAAAGACATGTTTATACCATTTATAAATTATTTTAATGCAATTTCATTTTCTTAAAGAAAAATCAGAAACAATCCAAAAAAGTAAAATGCCTAAGGCATTTCTGTGTAAAATAATATCAGAATTATGCTGATAAAATATATGTTTGGCCGGTTGATTTATTATTCAACCAGCCAACTTTGTTAGAGTTTCAAAAATTTAATTTCTGCCCCTGTATGGAGGTATTTTAAGTTCTTTAAAATACAACAAAAAAAAAGAGTAATGTGCACTGCAAATTGTTCAGAAGGCATGATCCTTCTAAAACAGAAAATACAACCAACCTTTTTTATCGCCTGAAGCAGTGCCATCAAGCATGCTCAGTCTTGCTTTTAGTTTCTAGCTTAGTCACAGGATGTTGACAAAAATGTCAATTTTATGTTTGTTCTGTAAAACTTGAAAACATTTGAATTTATTTGTAGAATGAATGCTTTGTTTTAAACAGAATTGATTAAGCAGTTTAGTGTTCTGTTTTATGTTCTCTTTTGAAACTTGAAAGCTTTTACTTAAATTTTCAGTTTAGTTTGTAATATGTATGCCTTTTTTAGTTTTCAGGGGGAAAAAAAAAACAAAAAAAAAACTGTTGCACCATGTTTCTTTTGTGCATCCGTTATGTTTAAAGTTTGATAGGAAATACATTTTTAAATCTAAACAACCTGCTGATGATTACACATTTCTCTAATGAGCCACAGAGTGTTCAAATTTGACAGATAAAGTTATTTGGTATATATCGTGATATATGTCGTTATCGCCAGATATAAAAAAAACACTATCGTGATGTAAAAAATTCATAATCTCCCAGCTCTAATTTACCCCTACTTGTGTTGAAAGTAATAGCAAACTTTTCTTTTTTTTTTTTTTTAATTTGTCTACGCATTAGCATCAGTGCCTCAAAGATCCTGGTTTAAATCCAACTGGGGGCTTCCTGTTTGACTGCATGGTGGCAAAGTGTTTAGCGTGCTTGCTTGGCAGCGAGAAGGTTCTAGTTCAGATCCCACCTGGGCCCTTTCTGCATGGAGGTTGTATGTTCTGCCCATTGACTGTATAGGAGAACTTGACAGAGTGAGTGTGATGTCCATCAAAGATAATGATTTGCTTGTTTCTATCCAGTTCCAACAAAAAAAATAATTTCAGTCAAAATTTTTCTGGAGATTCAGTAACAGCGATTGGTCCGAGTCTAAATCTAGAGGTATCTTGAACACAAAAAGTGAATTAAACAACCTGAACAAAAAAACAAAACAAAAAAAAAATCAATACCCAAAATTCTGGCACAAATAAATAGGATGAAGGCAGTCAAAACTTTTTTTTTTTTTTCCCCCAGAGGACTATTGCACATCTGCTTCCCCAAAGTTTGGTCATCTGAAAACTGTTTTTTTTTTAAACTTTTTTAAAATTATTATTCATAATTCAAACTAATATGCAATTCTCAATCGACAATTCAATTGAGAATTTGATCGTGCAATTTGAAGATGAAATTAAATGTAAATTGCAAAATGCAATTTCAAAATTAAATGTCAAATTGCATATTCATTTTTAAAATAAAACATAGGACACCTGAGATTCAAGACTTGTCTTCCAAGCAAAGTGCAGCACAAGATAAAACATTTCACAAGATAAAGACATCCAACATGAAAATAATGTGTGACAGGTTTAAGTTCCTGAGGCTGTAGAAACTGTCCATGAAATAAGATAAAGTGACAGTCTGAATACACACTGAACTAATTGGAAAACTAATTTGGCATTAAGACATTAGTAGACGCCAGTGATGAGGAAGCAGCAAAGAAAAAGCTGCAAACGACACACAGAAACAAATGACCAAGTTCAGAAGATTGTGTATAAATTCAAAAATTACGAAAATGAAACTAAAGCAAGGCTTCTCACAGGAAACTATGAAATTGACCTCAAATAATTCTTAATATGTGTAAATAAATAAAAATGAAAGATGTGAAAATTATTCTGAAATCCACAATGTGCAACCTAATTGAAAAATAAGAAGATTAACACTGTTATTAGGAATCATCACCCACAAATCATGGATGCCTGTGTTAGGTATGGTTTCTGAATACTTTTGCTAATGGTGAGAATTTCACAGTAGAAGTGAAAACAATATATGACAAGTGATCTGCTGGCATCGCTTCAGGGGATGTTCTAGAGAAAATATGTCTCACCTTCACTTCAGCTCTGCTTTTCCCTACTGTCAGGTGAAAAATGTGCATGTGTAGCTAATGCAAGAAACAAGTAGTGCTGCACTGATACTACTGTGACATCGGTATGGTTAAACTAATGCGGCATGCTGTCAGAATGTGAATGTATAATAACAAATTGACAAACTTCCTACTTGTAAATACTTTAATACAGTACTAAAAACGACAACTTTGCAATTCACAAACAGATTTTGTAAAATTTTAAATGTTAAAAAAATTGAGACAATCACATCTATTTTTCCTTCTTGTATTTCATATCTCCATTTAAGGGAATCTTTTGCCTGGCAAATATAACTTGAGTGTTTCTTTCAAAAATGACTGACTCACATATTACAAAATATCTTTTTTTTTTTTTTTTTTTTTTTTTTTTAGAAAATGCTGGTGTCCAACTAGAAACATTTTTGTGATGTATGTCTTAGTATCAGCCCCTGAAAGCCTTCTTGGGCATTTTCCAACAACGGTCAAACTTGTTTGTCCCTGACATTTGTCTACCTTTAAAAAGACCAGACTAGAAAAACATAGCAATGGGATAATATAGTAAAAACTCCAAGCTGAAAAGTTCACATAAAATTGGCCTCATTAAAACAAGTAAATGACCATAATTTATTTCAACTTTCAATCATGTGTCTTCAAAGTTAATCATTAGTTCCCTTTTGGAACACAAATTGAGTGTATAGGAAAAGTGGACAAAGCAAGTGTGACATTGTTGCTAAAAAAATGTTTTGAATTTTATTCCAATGAAATGAAGTCAATTCAGGAACCAGGCATCATCAGTAAGCAGTGACTGGTCTGAGTCTACATTTCTTTCACAGCTACACTTGCCAATCAGGAGTAAGAATGTTAGAAGACCACACCTCTCCCAGTGAAAGACAGCTCAAGAAAATCTGTCAAACGGTTTAAATGTGCAACATAAACACCATCTTTTATTGTGGCATCTGATTGGCCAGTTTATAACTTGAAAACTTGTGCTACAGCCAAAATATTAGGAAACATATTCAATATGAATATTAAAAAGAATATTAAAATATTGCAACATAAAAATATTAGGAACAAAAACGATTATCAAGAACATGTTGAAAAAAGGTATCAGAGCAAGGATAGTGATTCTGAAGAATGTAATGACTAATTGTTTTTTTCTCAATAAAAGGCTATAGGATTTTGCCATTTTTGGGACCAGGGGGTAATTCCTATCTGGAGCACAGGGTGGGAGGGGTCAATAGGCATACACAACAGCCAACGATCAGATTCTTTGGTGGCCAAACAAGCCCAAATAATCATACCTCCACCACTGTGTTCAAACCAGTTGTAGGGGTGTTTGAGCTGAATGATTACAAACATAAAGCATGCAATCATTTTTTATTCAAATTTACAAAGCCTTTTATAAAACTATTTCAAACTCCTTTTTCCACAATAAAGGGACTTTCTCTCTTGAAGAGTCACAAAGAAATTGTGCTTCATTGTTATCATAAAACTGGGGTAATTAAAAATTCATTCATTCATGAATGAATGAAAGTCCTGGCTACTGTTGGGCGAAGGCAGGGTTCACCCTGGACAAGTCGCCAGTCCCTTTGCAGGACACACGTGCACACATTGGGACACTTTAGAGAAACCAAATAACCTATGAAGCATGTTTTTGGACTGTGGGAGGAAAATCTACATCCCATGAAAGGACCCAGCCAGGATTCGAACCAGGGAACTCTCGCTGTGAGGCGAGAAGGCGTTGAGTTCTTTACTAGGACTATAAAATTATATATTCTGCATTTATGGTTGACTGTACTAGAAAGTAACAGAATGTTGTTTACATTTTAAACTAATTTTTATGCTTTTGAACACACTGCTGGGCAAAATCTTGAAATTAGGACGAGGTATGCTTCATAATAAATGACAGTCGCCACAGAATAAAAATCACACTTTACTTGTATACAGTAAAACATTGCCCTAGGAGAATCTAAGCCTATAAATAAATTATGCAGAAAATAAACTCTGAAAGATTATTAAAATTTGAGTAGCAAAATAAAAGAGCACTTTCTAAATTAAAGCAGTAAATGTGGGAGAGACAGACTGTAGTTTAGTGTTTCCCCGTTCTTGTTAGAATGGCCTAGTTTCACTGTGAAAGGTTCTGCCTCTCTCACGCATGTTTTCTTTTTTTCTCTCCTGCTTCTTTGCCTCCCCAGGGAAAACATGTTATCCAAATGTCTCTTTTAAACCTGAGGATCTCGACACACAGCACTCGTCTGGTCCTTCAACTTCCCCCGGGCTCAATTAAACCTCTCTGAGTGGACTCCATCCTCAAGTTGAAGGCCGGCTGTGTGTTAGAGACACATGACTGTGCTCTCTGGAAGCTCAGTCTTTAAAACAAAACGCTAAATCATATTTGTGTTGAGCATATGTAATAATTGCATTTTACAATTGTTTTATGACTCAAAACGCATTAAAATTAACAATTTACCTTTTAAAGGAAAGATTGTTCTGAAAACAAGAACAAGAAATAAAACTTTTCTGTAATGTGTCAAAGCACATCAGACATAATATAACTTTGACTTTAAAACAAATTATAGTTCTCAGTTTATGTGTAATATTATACAGATCTATTAAATGTAGCTGCATTGATTATAAAGTAAAGCGGTTACAAAAATCTTTAATCTAAATGTCCACTAGGATTACATGACATGCAGAGGCTGAAGAATTATTTCAACCTAAATGAAAAATGAATAACTTGTAGTGTTACAGAATGTAAAAAAGTAATTAGGTCTAGTATTATGACTCAGTATAATTAACACTGCACATATAATATCACAGAGAGGAAATAAAAACCCTTCTCTTCAGCAAAGCACTGCAAGTAGGACTGTACCATTAAACATTTTGGTGGCTTATATCTGGACATACAGCTTTCGTCTGGGGACTGAAACAGATGATGGATTCATCTATAGTGCATTAGCACGGCCATCAGTCACCACTCGAATTGGACATTTATTTTCTTAGTATTTAGGTTAGGGTTGCATGGCTCGGATTAGACATTTCTAGGGCAGCCACTAAACTCCACAGAATTTTTTTGTGGGTCATTCATAAAAGTTAAGAATTTTCGTCAGACATTTGACACGTCACTGTATTGCTCTGTCTTTGTTGTAGAATATAAGACTAGAGCCAACACGGATGCAAAAAAACATTGCTATGAGCTTAATTATCAGTTAGTTTATGTAAACTACACTCCAAAAAACAGTAAAATGTATTTTACCCTGATTGGCAGATTTTCTTTAAACAGGAAAAAAAAAAATATATATATATATATATATACTTATATACACACCTGCCAATGCATGGGATAAGAAAAATATTCTTACCTTTATTTAGCAAAAAAGCAAAAAAGATATTTTCTTTAAAAATGAGTATTTTGCTATTAAATAACATTCTTGATATGATTGTTTTTGTTGCAGGACAGAAAATAATACAATTTTTCATGACACAATGTTTTTTTTACTTTCTAAAGATTTAGTTTTTCCAGTGTACCAGTCAAAAGTTTAGACACCATAAACATCTACAAACATTTGACATTTGATAGTTTAAGTAGGCCTACAGTAAATCAAAACTAGTTAAAAAAGACAAAACACACAGACAAATCTTAAAAATTCATTAGAATAAAAAAAAAAAAGTTTCATGATTGTTTAATATTTCAACCCTACAATTTTTAACATCTACTGTTACTTGAACAAATGTAAAAGAAAATAAAACACAGAGAAAATGCTTCTGAAGGAAACAACTTGGGGCCCAATTTTCTAAAAAAATAAATAAATTAAAAAAGCATACATACCGTAGATTGATATAATTGAAGTTTAGATTACCAGCTAAATTGTACTTAAAAATGCATGACTGCAATCTTTCACTATCACACACAACATAACAGCTCTGCTTTGATGGTGCAACAACAGCAGGATATTCACTGTTTCCTAGCAACATAGTGTACGTGGTGGATTTAAGCTACAATAGTATGTCTACAGTGGGATCACCTGTCATGGAAGCGATAGATGAATACAATGATTGCACAATGCCTCAGAAAAAGGCAGATTTTCAAACATGTCAGTTATTTTTCTTTGCATGCAGTCAGTTTCTTCACAAACACAGACACTCTGCATCCTCTGCTGCTGTCCACTGTGAGTACGTGGAGGTGCTGCCTCTGATTCAGCCTTGAGATCAAGCTTTATGCAGCATAGCAGCCCGAGTCAGTCTGTGGATGGTTTACAATGGAACCGCTGCACAGCTGAGAGAGCTCACTTGTGAGAACCCCAGAGAGAAAACGTCATTGCAGTGCCTCTTTCAATCCTGCTATATATCGGTGCTCAGTTCTAGACAAATGTGCTCCTGCACTCATTCTGTCACTTGAGGGCAGTTGTACTGTTTTATGTTCAGGTGCTCATGGGAAAAGACTGTGCCAACACCAGCTACTCATACTTGCACAAGCACCGTCTAAGCAGAAGCTTTCCAGTTTTCTGCCACTGCAGTCAGACACCATTTAAACAATAAATGTAATTAGAGTTTTTTTTTTCTGTCACAACTGAGTGAAACTGCTTTTTGAGAGTTTTACAATTCAGAAGATAATTGGACTTTAAAAAGAAAAGTGTTACAAGACTGTGAAGAACACACAAAGATTTAATGTAATACTGTGATTTGTGAAATGCAAGCTATTGTGTTACTTGTGCTTTAATGTTTTTTGCATTGATAAGTGAGCAGGATTTTAATTTAGTTATTGTTGTAGAGTGGCAGTTTTTCTCACTGTCATCATGGTATTGTAGTAACACATTTAAAAAAAAAGAAAATGGTTTAGAACTTGGTTTTTACTTCACAGTATGTCATCTCCTTAGTGACACTGCGGTGCACCTGTTTCTCACAATCAACTCAGATGAAGCTGTGCCTGATGTGAAATAACTTTTTGTTCACATTCTTGACATTTTAAGTCTTCTGTACAATAATGCAACAGAGCACTGCACTGAACTCTTAAAAACTCATGCCACCATGAATGCACATACCAGTTTTGTTCTGTGTGTTCTGCCACTGCTCCACAGAACCTCCTTGCATGTTGTCACAGGTAATCGTTAGGTATTCTGCAACACTGCAGTCTTCAAGCCCATGAAGCACAGAGAAGCCAGCTGTTAGAGAAAGAACAGAAACTCACCTGTCCTCTCCACAGCTGAAGGATTTACATTCAGACACTAAAGCCACTAAAGATCTGAAAAGTCTGCACTTGCGTTTCAACAATTATAACCTCCAAATATTTATAAATATTTTTAAAGTCTCCAGACTAAACCACATTTTGATATTCATTACTGCACGGTCTACAAGTTAGGATCCCTGAAACAATGAAAATTTGTTTTTTGTAATGTCTGTGCAGTAATAATGCTACTTGGCAATGTATCTAGTCAGCGGGCCACAGACTCTCTGCTCCGCTCCATTACGATGCATCCACCAAATAGATCCATAAACATCTTTGTTGCTCTGATATGGCTCACCATTTTTGTTGTACCAGTAATGTTAAGCTGGGGCTGTCAGAATTGTGGATGCCTTTAATCACTCAACACTGCTGCTTATTCTGAAAATGCATATTACTTGTACATGTAACACTCATAACAAATAAACAGCTACTCAAGCAGGATAAGTGGAATTCCCTCCAAGTCCACTTTTATTAGCATGTTATTTCCACCACTTTCTGAGAATTACAGCACAGATTTCAAAAGCTAATGTCTGTCCCTTTAGACTTCTAAATCTTCTAAAGTCTTGCTTATTTTGGGGATTTACTTTCTGTAAAAATGAAAATAAATTATTTTCTTGGTTCTCTGACAATAAAAGCTTGCAAGGTGCTGCTCCAGTAAGATAAAGACACGTGAAATGTTCAGCAGATATTGACTTTGTAATATTGCGTCTACATGTAGACTTGACTGTAGAGATTAAGTGAGATGAACCACATGCACCTTTGTAAAAGACCTGCTGATTTCAGCAAAATAGCTCACTTCCAGGGTGCTGTGCTGTGTTGGATTATTGGTGTACTACCTTTTTGCAGGGGCCTGATCTTTCAGTCTGGATCTGTAATGGTTAAGAATTCCATTCCCCTCAAAGCTCACACATTCCTGCATCTTTTAAACAGAAATACATTTTATATTACTCAGTGCCAAACTGTGTCAAAACTACTGTAAAAATCAATCAAGTAAACAAAGTCTATACTTAAGGCAATTTGAAATCGAGATCAGTGCCTTGACTCTACAGTTCTTATGCAAAACTACCTAAACAACCTTATAATAGAATTAATCGCTAACGCCAAATAAAATACAAGCAAGTATTAGCATGGTCTAGAGATAATTTCTATTTCTAAATTTACCTGAGTTATTTTCATCAATGGTAAATCTTTCCTTTGTATTTATTTGTCTATCTGAGATGGTAAAATTAACAATATTTCACTAGGAATGTTATTGTCTGAAATTATCATAAAGAAACTTTTAATCATTTTGTGCACCTGATAACAAAAAAAATATGACCTACTGTGAAATCATTAGTTTAAACAAAAAAAATAAAATAAAAATACAAAACAAAACGTAAAAAAGAATGGAACAGGTTAAATACTTGGTCCTAATGTGTATTCTACTGCCTGAAGGAAAAAAAAAAAACATGCAACTTACTGCAAAATATGCATGTGAGAAGATTAGGAACCAGCAAAAAACATGGTTTAAAATAAATTGCATTATAAATATCAGTTGTCTGAAACAAACTAAAAAGAGCATGCGGAACAATAAAATAAACTTTAAATCATGTAATTTTGTGTTGCACAACCCGGCAGCCTCTTTATCGCGCTATAGAAAGATAGCTGAAACTCTGCTGTGAATGTTCCTGTGATCTTGACACCCCTTTAACACCCTTTCTATGCGACAACTGTTATTTGTGCAGCTTTTTATGGAGGTCTTATGGTATTAGGAAGGCGTGGAGATGATGATTGTTGAAGAGAGCCTCCAGTGCACAAGCAGACCTGGAGATTCAAGTGGAGACTAACCATTCATTTTAAATAATTTTATGTTTCCTTTCACCATCTTTCAGTCCTTTTCCTGCTATTATCAGAGCAATTGAGGCAACATTTTATTCAGAAGACATCAGCTATTGTCTTGTTTCAAGGTGGGAAAGCTTGCATTGTGTTTATTCACAATGGGAATAAAAAAGGGTATGACTTTCACAACTGTGCCTGTAATTCTGTGTTTTATAATCATGGAAAATTCAGAGGAATTATGAAAACTGGATTTTAAGATTTTTTTTAAGACAAAAGAGTGATCAAGCAATTAAAAAAAATAAATCTTTCTGACTTAAAAAAAAAAACAAACTTGGGAGTTTTAAAACATTTTTAATAGAAATAATAAATTTTGTATAAAAAAAGAAACGAAACAAAACATGCTTGACACACTTCATGGGATTTTACAAATACAAGTCAGATAGCCAGGCACTGTATGTTTTTTTTTTGTACATATTTCCAAATTTCAGGATATGCCAGTACATAAAGCAGACGTCATTGATCTATTTAATAACATACATTAACTTGCCATTTAATTGGGTCAGCACTCACATTTTATTCAGCAACACAAATGGTTTTTGAAAGAAATACAGAGGGAATCATGAGAAGCAGCACTGAATTCACAACACAGATGACCGCACAATGCTTTCTCCAAGACATTAAAGGCCTTTTATTCTGAGAGAGTCCGAATACTCATCTGCTTAGTAAAGTTGGAGTGATCGATGAGGATATAAAACATTTTCACGATTAGATTTTCCTTTGTTGAAAAGCTTTACAGGTTTCTGACATCTCCCTTCTTATCATGAGAGTGCCTGAGGAGGACATGTATAGTAATGAATTTTCTCAGTAGATGGCCCATTATGAATGTCACCCTAAGGGCTAAAAGCAAGATCCTCTCAAGGGCAAACTTCATCTTAATTCCTCTGCTAATGGATCTGTGAGGCTAAGCTTAGACTTTAGACTTTGCTTGTGGCAGTGATGGTTGGGTCATCGTTGATGAAGGCTCCCAGTGAGATCTCCTGGTTAAAACACTGATTACTTTAACCCCGAGCCACTGTTTAAAGCACATACAGGTATGCGGAGGGCAGTGGCAGCCTTGGGCTAGCTGGTAATACAAAATATGACCTCACTGAAGCACAGATAAACACTCACTCACTACACCTTCACCAACTGAGAACAGATTTGGACGTACAATAGGCTCAGGCCCAAACAATTGCAACAGAGTTTAAACGCATTCCAAACATATTATTCTCTCTGTTTGTTTCTTTTTTTTTTCAACGACACAACACAGGATGTTGAAACTGGCATGCTCAAGATCATCAGATCCTCTGACATGTGTGTAGTTGTTCTTAAAACAGCAGGACGCTGAAAGAGGAGAGGAGAATTCACGTGTTCCAATACAGATCTGCTGCATTGTTGAGATGATGTTCATTTCCAGTTTTCTGACTCACGGGACCAGAATGCATTTAGAAATAAAAACAAGCATGAGCTCCTCTTAGAAATCTATGAATCCTGTTGTCATGCCTTTTTGGTGTTGATTAATCCCTTGTGATGCCTTGAGAGGATTTTAAGATAATGTTAAGATTCCTTAATAAATTCTAAATTTGAGTTCAGTTCCAGTCAGCAGTGCTCAAGATGAAAGGAGTCTTTGAAAGAGGGCATAGATAAAATGTAAAGACTCTAAAGAAAATCTCCATCCTTTTATTCCTTGGGCATTTGCCATGCGAGCTTTGTTTTTTTTTTTTTCTTGGGTCTTCTTGTGAGGCTGACAGAGGAGTGAACCTCATTCAGGTATTTGTTCAGATCGTCTCTTTTGCTCACCCCTTTTTGTATTCTCTTCTCACCAGTTTCCATCTGTGGGCGACGCTTCTGTGATCTCCAGCAGCACACGATTTCATTGCATGTTTTTTTTCTTTGTTGTTGTTTTGTTTTGTTTTTTGCCACAGAGTAAATCCTGAATTGTGATAAGAACCTTTGTCCATTAGATTGCATGGTTGCTGTAGCTGATGTAGGTCTGCTTTGTGGAGAAAGCTGAAAGAGAAGAAATAAAAGGGGATTGACACTCAAATACAAGCAAGGTGAAAAGAACATTTGGCCCTTGTGTGTGTGGTTTTTTTTTCTTTTTTTGCTCAATTTTGCTGGTGGAACAGCCATCGAATAAAATGAAACAAAAAACACTGGCTCACCTCCTTGTAGTTCAAATTCTACAATAATGTGTTATTTATAATATAACAATATAATCTGCAATAAAAAAAAGTCCTTCCTGTCAAGTCTCAGCCATGTTTTCACAACATGCCTGTGTTACCTGTAGAAACTTGCTAACTTCCTTTCTTGCAGCTGTCAGGTCCTAACTTTCTTGTTGACTCCCCAAACAATGTTAGCCGATTCACTGAAGTGGAGCAGATAAATCCTGACATATCACCACATGATCTCTTGCTGTTGTGGGAGCTGGCCCCAAACAGGAATTTTTCAATTTCATCAAGCTATATATCCACGCCAGCAGTGACAATGACAAATGGTTGCTGCTGTGCCATGTTAAACCCATGTGGACCATAACCCCATTGGGTCAAGTTGCTGCAGGCTATCAGCTCAATGTCTTTTGCCCAATTAACACTCAACAGAAAAAAAGCTTAAAGACCCACTCAAATGAAAATCCTGTTTTCTGTGTTTTTAATATCTTCTTGTAGCATTTTTCTCATGATGGAGGGTGTATATAGAATATATTAAGCTTAAAAATGCATTTCTGAGTATTTTGTTGTTTAAATTGTGGTGAATCTGGAAACAAGATTGTAGTTGTGACAGCAACTGAAATGGGTGGACCACAAGCTCCCTTCTCTGCTCCATTCTGTTGCTTCCACTTGAAGACAAATAGATCCACTGACGTCTTCATTGTCCTTGTCTGACCTGCCATCTGGCTCAAAACTGTACAGCTGGATAGCGCCAATATTGCTCGTCACTCTTGTTGCTCCCCTAATGGTAGCATGTGGTTGTGATGGACTGTAAGCTAGCGGGAGAGAGTGTAAGCAAGGGGATGATGGGATGTCAGTGGAGGCTTACTTCTATGAGAGTAGTTCCACCGACAACTCAGAGGTGAATTTCTGATGAGTTACTACCACTCTGCAGCAACTATGTCCTAGAAATGTTTTGCCTAAAAATTGCATTATTATAATAAAAAGACCACAGGGAACGTTTTTACAGTAGATCAAAAATATCATTGGGACTTTAAAGTTAAATTATAATATTGCTATGTTATCATTTCAATTCCTTTCTTGCATTGGTGTGTATTTAACATAACATCTGTTTTCTTTGTTAACAGCTCTTCTAATTGTGTGTGGACTCTGGCGTAAAAAAAAAAAAAAAAAATCATTTTTTTGCTTGCAGCAGATGAAGTGAATGGATTCTGTTGATGGACATGACTGATTAAAATCTTTTCCTGCTTGAGGCCACCGTGCTTGCTGCACGGTGGCGCAGCGGTTAGCGCTCCTGCCTCACAGCAAGAAGGTTCCCGGTTCAAGTCCTGGCTGGGGGACCTTTCTGTGTGGAGTTTGCATGTTCTCCCCGTGCATGCGTGGGTTTTCTCCGGGTACTCTGGCTTCCTCCCACCGTCCAAAAACATGCTTCATAGGTTAATTGGTTACTCTAAATTGTCCCTAGGTGTGAATGTGAGTGTGCATGGGTGTGTGATTGTGGCCCCTGCGACAGACTGGCGACCAGTCCAGGGGTGTACCCTGCCTTCGCCCATGAGTAGCCGGGTTAGGCTCCGGTGACCCCGAAAGGGATAAAGCGGATTGGAAAATGAATGAATGAATGCTTGAGGCAAGTAGAGGAGAATGTTTTGGATGTCCCATGAGTGATTTTTGCTGACTCAAATGCTGAAGTCATTATTTATTCCCTTGTGTAAAGCCAGTCTGTCACTCGGATACCGAGGTGCCAAGCACTTTTATTGGTAATTAGATGGAGGAGGAGATGTGAAGCTTCTGAAAAGGAGAATTAGTCCCCTCTTGATTTTAGAAAATGCTCTTGAAGTCTGGCTGCCAGCCCTGATTTTCATTACTGATCCGTTTATCATTCTTATCCCTTCAGGTTTTTTTTTCTTCTATTTATGATGCCAGTAGAATTACTGTTTTGGTTTTTAGTTGACACCTTCATCTTGGTTTGTTTCAGCTTGTTTTTCTGACAGGAAGAAGTTCTCAAAGACATTTTTATATAGGAATTAATATTTAGCTTCAATGCAAAAAGAATTTAGGGGTTCTTTATTCAGGGTCTTTCAGAAAATATTAATAAAACAAGCTTTAGGGCATTTATGTTTCAGGTGTTTTAGTTAAAAAGGCATTTTTAAAAAGCTGAGTCATGTTTAAATAATTCTGGGTCCCTGTTTTAAATTACTGTAGTACAAAACCTAATTTTAATTTAGTCAAGATGAAACTTATTTGATTCCTATTCAGTTCTATCCATCTATTCATTGCATGACACTTATATGGGTTGTGGAGACAACAGTTAAAGCAAAGATGCCCACAGTTTCCTCTCTCTGGTTACTGCTTTTGGCCCCTTCAGAGGATGTAAAGTAGTTCTCAGACTAACTCAGGCATTTAATTTCTTTAGCATGTGTGGGATCTCCTCAGAGCCTCTTGGTTATTGAATACGCTGGTAACACTCAAAGCCAGAAAGCCACCCATGGCATTAGTATGCCCAATCCCAACTGGCTCCTCCTGATTTGAAGTAGTCATTTTGATCTTGAATAGTTGAGTTTTTGACTCTTGTTTCTAAAGAAGATCCTATCCAACCAGCAAAATAAATAACCTCTGCCATTTTATCTTGTTGTTCACAATAGCGGCTGGATGGCTTAGTTGGCTGCAAGCAGGAATGGCACATGGGAAATGTTTTATTTAAGCTACTGGTTAACTATGCAGCCCAAGTCTGGTTTTCCCCTGTGCTGGTCCCCAGCCCGGGTAAAATACAGGATTGTGTCAAGAATGGACATCTGGCATAAAACTCTCAGCCAAACCAAACGACTCAGTGAAAGCTAATTCGCTGTGGAAATCTGACAGGATATGTGACCAACATCAATATATTTTTGTTCACAATCTCCTTGTTCAGTTCTACATGGTAAAAATCATACATGTTAATATGACTTTACACCACTAGCAACAGAACATGTTCAGTCTTAGTCATACTTTTAATAACAACCACTTTCATAAAACATACATTTGGCTTTCTGACTGCAGAAACCGGTGAGAATTTTTGTGGAGCTGGTCCAAGTTTTTTTCTGGAATTATTTTTGACTCATGTTCCTCACAGCAGGAGAGTCTTTGCAAGAGAGGCATTTTCACTTCAAGAAATATTCCAAAATGTTTCCCTGGGATGAGTACAGAGAACCAGAGCATGATACTGTG
Source organism: Adrianichthys oophorus (assembly GCA_036245035.1). Taxonomy (NCBI): domain Eukaryota; kingdom Metazoa; phylum Chordata; class Actinopteri; order Beloniformes; family Adrianichthyidae; genus Adrianichthys; species Adrianichthys oophorus. The sequence goes on along the minus strand of BSAI01000073.1, from coordinate 16,586,362 downwards.
AAAAAATCACAGTGTTTTGATCACAGTATATTGAGGATTGTAGATGAGTCTCTCTGGTGACAATTTCTTTTTTTTATAATTACATGAAGGCCAGATATTTTTCAATTGTTAACAACCAACAAGTGAAAACCAATATTAGGGAGTTAGTTAGATTCATTGTGTAGTCACAACTAATCTAAATCAGTGTTTGTCTTCACCAAGCATTAGACAGCTGCTACTCCCTAAGAATTCCTCATTAAATGTTGCTGGCACTTGTATTCACAGCAGCCATAATGGAACATTTGGAAAAAAACGTTCAGAGTTGCAAAAATATTATGTATAGATGACTTTTGAAAAACTAAAGTGAGTAGATCCTTTTGTTTGTTGTCAAGGAAATAATAACTTCTTTAAGAGTGGAAAGATTCTTGAGAAGAGTTTTCTTTTAACTAACTGGGTTGAAAGCAATTGTAAAGCAACCCAGAGAGGCTTTAAGAAGATATTGCTGGCAGCTAAGCCAAGGAACAAGAAACAAGGTTCATCAGAGATGATGTCTGCATTGCCTGGAAAGCAGACCAGAGCAGGCACAGAAACACAGAACTAAAACCAAGACACTTTCTAGAAGCTGGGAGTTTGCATGAAAGAAAATAGGAAAAACAGCAGTTTGATGATACTGCTTTAACTGTGTTATTTGAAAAAAAAATAAATAAATAAAATACACACTCACAATCAGAACAAGTTTCAAGTTATATAAAAAAGTGGCAGTGATACCCAAATTTTAATTATGCTTTACTTTATTTTCACTTTTTTCTCGACCAGGATATTTTTTCTGTTTTTTTTATTGCTAAAAAACAAACACGCAAAAAAATAGCCTACTGATTTGAAGAAGAACTGACATGTAAAAAGAATGTTGGCCAGCACGGAATTTCTTGCTTGGTGAGAGAATGGTGAGAGTTCTGCTTATCTTACTGTTGATGTGTTTTGTGCACACAAAATATATTTCTGGGATCAAAAGGAAGGAAAAATGTTCTCACTGGCCTTTTTTTTTGTTGATGTTCAAATATTGTCGTATAAAATTTACCTAGTAAAATCGTGATTAATCACAATCCAAAAGTGTGATTCAATCTGATTAATTTTTTGAATCGATTGACAGCATAAATTTAAATATATATACAATAAATAAAATGCCCCTCTAACCCTCTGTGGCTGGTACCTCACCCCACGGTTGGGTTCTCTACCAGAGGCCCAGGAGCTTGAGGGTCCTGCGGTGTATTTTAGCTGTTCCTAGCAATGCACTTTTCTGGACTGAGATGCCTGAGGCAAACTAATAATCATAATTAACAAAGAGCACATTTTTAATTCTTATGCTGGAATCAAACTGACGCAAATGAGGTTGAGGGAAGTGAGGTTAAGGACATCACAGAAGCAATATTCACAGTGAGAAGAAAAAAAAAACACACACACACTGAGAAATAACAATACCCAGCCTCAAAGAAATGAGTAGCGGTGGCACATTTACTAGATTCAGTGAAGTGTTAAATAACATACTATGCATCTGTTAATAAGTATACTTTTTATTTAATTTTTTTCCCCCATGTCCCATTGCAGAATAATTCTGTTTGATTTGCTCACAGAAGGACATACCATTACTGGAAAAAAGCCTATAGGTTTTGAGGTAGCTGCTTTCTGATTAGCATGTTTGAACTTACATTGTGATTCTGAGCTTTCGCACAGCTCAGTCTTGGCTTCTCCGTTGGGTCTCATTCCGGCCTTGGAGTTCAACTTGTTGGACATGGTGGTGGCAGTTACAACGGCCTTGAGGCTGCGTGTGCGCTTGGGCACATTCTGCTCGGGGTGTAGGAGAATGACGTAGACCTTGGGCATGTAGAGCAAGCCCAGGGACACTGAAGCACTCAGGCTCACAGAGATAGTGAGCGTGGTTGTCTGGATGTACATCTGCAGAGGGCAAACAACACACACAAACCCACACAAAACAAAACAGTTTAACCCTGTTATGACATCATTTATTCTTCTATATCAGCAGCACAAGGGACATCTGCTGTGTGTCATTACAACTGGATTATTTAATGTCCTGAATGAAGGGCAATGTGTTGCTGAAATACTTTCTGCTGTGGTCTGTGAATTTAATGCAAATTGATAGAAGTAGTGAGAGAAAACCTCTTTTGAATCAACATCTAATCTGCTTTTATGATACCTATACTGCACCAGGCAAGGCTAGTCTGTTTGTTTAATTTTCTACAGCGCTAGTTTTAATAGCATTGTCACGTAATCTTGGACACAAATTTGATAACTCTAGTCGATGGGGTACTATGATTCATAACAAGCAGACTCATAAAATGAAAAAAGCTCATGAAAATTTTACGCATGGTCAAATCCCATGAACCATATGGGATGGCGATGCTTAATATCATTCTTACTCATCCTATTTTAATCATTTATATAGTTGTTGCAAATTACATTCAGAGTAGCTCTGTGGAAGAGAAGCTTTTGGTGTTTCTATATATCAGCTACGTGGCGGCTAACTGACATGCAAACTGAGGAAGCCTTTTCCCTCCCAAACTTATAAAGATGGTAATGTTCTCATCAAAAGAGAAACCTGCTTGTTAGCATTTGCAGAGGTGTAATTTCATGTCAGGGAATTCAAGACTTTCTGTCACTGATAAGAATTGCCCACTTGATGAAAAGTGTCAACACGCCCTGGGTCTGAACAAAACCAAACGACACCTAATGAAAAAAAAGACATACTTTATTTTGAGCTATTTCAGTTGGGCTTTTTTTGTCTCCAGAAACATGTTGTTGTGAAAGTAGATACATTTGCTGTTTGTGTGATGTGATGGTAAGGTTGGAATGGTTTTAAACAGTCTTTTCATCTTACTTCATTATGTTGTCTTTGTTCTCAATGAAACACTGATTTTCTGATCTAATGTTTGAAGTGGATAAAGTAGATCATTATTGAAACGAATTTCAATTTGAGGATACTTTGTAGCTCCTGTAAAGTGGCCTTGATGATTTTTGTTTTTAAATCCAATGTTACAGTTGTGGTCATAAGTTTACATACCCTAGTATTATGGTTTCTTGGCCATTTTCATAGAATAAGAATAACACAAAATCTTTTTTTCCACTCATAGTTAGTGAAGCCATTTATTGACAAAAATCTATTTACCCTTTTTTAATCATAATTTTTTATCAGAAACTTTCTTAATGGCCCTGTTCAAAAGTTTATATGCCCTGATGACTTAGTTCTGTAAACATGCACACAAGTTCCTACAAAGGAGTTTGAATGGTAGCTAAAGGTAACCATTCTCACTTGTGACTCATTTGACTGTAATCAATGTGAGTGCACAAAAGGTCTTGGAGTTTTGGGTCTCCCAGCAAACCCTTGTACCTTTCATCCAGGGCTGCAATGACATTTCTGAATCCTAAGTCACAAGTAAAGTTAAAGAGCTGTCAAAAGATCTACAGTAAAAGGCAACTGAATTGTAAAAAGCAGGAAAGGAATATAAACAGATATCCAAAGAGCTGAGAATGCCAGTCAACTTTGATCAAGAAGTGGAAGTGAGGGGTTTTGTTGAAACAAAACCACATTCACAAAAACGTCTGCCACAACTGCCAGAAAAATTGTTAGAAATGCAAAGAATAACTTCAGCTGTGATCCAGTTATGTAAACTTATGAGAAGAACAACTGTAAACATTTACAAATTTCCTCAAAGTCCCATTCCAATAATCTTTTGATCAATTGAGCGTTCCCTGTTTTTTTTTTTTTTTTTTTTATGATTATGGCGTTTTTAAGACAAAAGCAAAATACTTGTGTCATTTTCTAGTGCATAGTTTCTGCAGAACGGAACAGCAAGAATTAATTAGAAATTCGCCTCTGAGTTGTTGGCAGGGAGTGAGCCTCCCCCTCATCCTTTTGTTTACACTCACTCCTGCTAGCTTACAGCCCCTCACAATTGTAAGGTAACATTAGCGGTGCAACAAAAATGGGAAGCAAAATTGGAGCTATCCATCTGTACAGTTTTGAGCCAGATGGCAGCTCAGACGTGGAAAACTAAGACGTACATGGATCTATTTGTGTGCATGTGGATGCAATCTCACACACAAGCAATGACCCCACAAACAATGAATACTTATAAAAGTCTATTCTAAAAGATATGTCCTCCATCATGAGAAAAAAACTATAAGAACATGTTAAGAACACCAAAGACAATTTTCATTGGAGTGGGTCTTTAAACTGATGTTACAGTATTGCTAACGAATCACCTTCATTGACCCAGAGCCTTTATAAATCCTAACAATAGTGTTCAAGTCTGTTCAGTGTCATTTACTGTATGTATTTTAGGTCTCATTCCAGAAAATCGTGATTATGTAAAATCAAAACAATTTCTTTATAAATCTTTCATGTACAAAAGTTTTGACAGTCACTTTCCCTAATCACCAGTGTTAATTCACAATACTGTGGTTCGACTGTTTTACTTTCCCTGAATTATGATGATTTATTTTAGCTGAGAAGCATGTATCCCCTAGTTACAGCTTCAAGTACTATTTTGTCATCATTGTTTGAGCATCCACAGAGATTCAATCCTGACTAGCAGCATTTCATCTCACTCAGCCTTGCTACATGTGGGTCTGTTGGCTACAGAGCAGACTGAAGAATGGAGGAAGTAGGATGGAAGGACAGATGCAGCAGCCCCCTCCCAGCAGCTCCAGCATTAACCAGTGAACTGCTCGGAGCTCGGTTCACAGCTACCTTGAGGACAGACTATTGAACCCAAGCTGTTCCATAAACAGAGGGAAAACAGCTCTGTTACTTTTCAAGCAAAGCAAAATATTGCATTATTATCACAATTTTAAATGAGTGTCACAATATTAAATATATTTCCTAACACTAACATTAATGTATATTCATTATTATCAGTAGCTAAAATTAAGCTATACATTTTCTTAAGCAAAAACAATATAAACTGTTCTGTATTTCGGGTGAATCTGCATCATCTTAGCTTTTTAGGTCAATATTTGTGGTTATCAATTACGCTGATTACTGTAGTTCAAACCAACATAATTAATGGCAGTTAATACTAGCAGATCACTATAGCAATAATCAGTCCTATTTTGGCTCAAACTCACAAGAAATTCCTTATACTAACATCAAACCCCTAATCAGGCATGATCATTTTTTCTTTTAGTGGTAGTCATACATGTGTGTTTAAGTACGATGAGATTTAAAAAACATTTATATAAATCTCACTAGGCAGTATGTCATTGTTGACAGTGCTGGATTTTTTTTTTTTTTTTTATAATTCTCTACTGCAGTTTCTTGTTTCAAATCAAGCCCTCATTCTGATGTCAGTCATCTTCCCATAGTGGTCAAGACTAACATAATTGCACAAACCAATTCCACCAGTATAATATATAATGTTAATTTGTTGCTGAGCTCTTCACATCTTTATATATCTGCTTGCTTTTTCATCACATACGTGTCGCTGTGCCATTAGTCAATGAATTTGTGGCTCCTCTCTAGAGTTGCATTTATAAGCAAATGCAGCTCTGTTTTTGGTGTCACACCAAATCCAGCATTACATCCATTCATTTGTTTCCCCCTGATTGCAGTGCACCTGGGCATTCACTGAGTGGAGCTCACGAGAGAGCTGCAGTAACTGTTAACCTCCTGCCACTGCACTTCCATCAGCAGATCCTGCTTCAAGCACAACAAACTACAGAAGGAGCAGCTAGTGGCAGCACTAATTACTAAACTAGATGCAGGAGGAATAACAATAATCTGTCATTACATACATGCACATCCTGTTTATGTGAAAAGTACCAGAACTGATACAATTAACAGTACGGTTGACAAAGGTGAAAATATTCACTTTTCAAAGAGTGACTTGGGAAAACTTTTGCTTCACAACACAAAAATAAACCGGGTAATACTAGCTCTGCATTAAACTGATGGATTATTTCTAAGTGTTACGGAAATGTTTAACAGAAGGACTGGCTGCATGAGAATTTACTATTATTGTGTTCTAATTAAGCCAATAAACAAATAGAAGCCTTAGGAGACAGGATAATGTAGCTTCTTCTGAGACTGTCATTTATAAAGATCACAATTATTTGCCCTTGATTAGCTGCACGGCCTGTTCACGCATTACTGGATCACCCAGAGGTCAACAGTTGAGACCCGAAGGGCTGCTGTGCTTCAGGCCTAATGAAGGCAACAACTGCTCTCTGAAGTCCAAGATATTAGTCAGATCCATCTGCTCCACTGCATAATTCATTCTTAAATATTATTGGGCCTGCTGGACTTCAGTGTGAATAATGTTGTTTTATTTTACTATAGGCTAGAGACAACATATGTACTTCATGGAATGGCACAGCTAAGTTTATGTAGACTTCTGAACTTCTTCTGTTCATTTTTGTATTGCAATTATTTAACAAATAAACGATGTAAAATAAGAGCCACAATTTAAGATTAAAAACAACTGTACGTTGTTTGTTAAACACTTACTGCACTAAGGGAGACAAGAGTTTGTCAGCATCCATAGCCCACTCAAGTTAGCAATGTAGCCTAATACATTTGTTTTACGAGTTTAAAGACCCACTCCAATGAAAATAATTTTTGGCTGTTTTTAACATGTTCTTGTAGCATTTCTCTCATGATGGAGGACATGTATCCTATAAAATGAAGATTAAAACTGCGTTTCTGAGTATCTCTTTATTCAAATTGTGATGGATCAGGAGAAGCATGACATAGCAAGTGCATGGTCGAGCCAAGGTCTCTCTTCTGCGCTCCATTTCTGATGCATCTACTTGCAGACAGATAGATCCATTTACGTCTTAATTTTCCTCGTCTTAGCTGCCATCTGACTCTAAACTGTGTGGCTGCAGTTCTAATATTGCTCACTGTTTTCATTCATTCATTCATTTTCCAAGCCGCTTTATCCCTTTCGGGGTCACTGGGTTGCCGGAGCCTAACCCGGCTACTCATGGGCGAAGGCAGGGTACACCCCTGGACTGGTGGCCAGTCTGTCGCAGGGGGCTCACTGTTTTATTTATTTATTTATTTATTTATTGCTACGCTAATGTTAGCTTGGGCTTTTGAGGTGCTAGAAGTTAGCGGGAGAGTATGTGGATAAAGGACTGCTGGAACTTTAGCGCAGCTAACTTCCGCACCAACGGTCCTGCCCAAAAACCAGAATCAAATTTCTAATGAACTCCTGCTGCTCTGCAGAAAATCCATCCATTTTTTAAACCCACATTGTCCCTTCCGGAGTCACAGGGCTGCCGGAGCCTCACCCCTCCACTTGTGGGCGAAGGCAGGGTACACCCTGGACAAGTCGCCAGTTTGTCACAGGGCCCCAATCACATACTCACACACACACTCGCATGCAGACCTAGGGACAATTTAGAGTCACCAATTAATCCATGAAGCCTGTTTTTGGATGGTGGGAGGAAGCCGGAGTCCCTACGTGTGCACGGGGAGAACATGCAAACTCCACACAGAAAGGTCCCCTCATTGGTGAAGCTGTTTCAAGTCCCCCAGCTGTGACTTGAACTGGGGGCCTTCTGAGGCAAGAGCACTGACCACTGTGCCATCATGCAGCCCAGCAGCAAGAATGTCTTAAAAAAAACGACACATGCTCTTTGATTTTGACTAAAACTGCATAATCATAATTAAAAGACCACTGGGAATGATTTTACATTAGAAACATATATGGTTAGAGTGGGACTTTAAATGTAAATCATTGTGTTGCAGACCAGGCATGGAGTGTGAATTTATTTATTCTACATCTATTCTGCAATCTTTCTGTATGTTCCTGAACAATTCATCTAACTGTTCACAACACATCCTGGAGTTTTCTGCACTTTCCAGAGAGAGCAAAATTTCCACATGAGAAAAAATGTTATGACACCTCCAGCAACTTGTTTGAATAATTGGCATCCCCACCCCCCCTGCTCGCTCCAAACATGCTCTGAGGACAGAAAACATGTCATATATCTCAGTCTTTAATTTATTAGTGTAAAATGAGACAAAAAAATCTCTCTGTGATGTGTCTCAAAGATCTATATTTATGCCTTTGGTGCTCTGTTAGGATTTAGCACATCCCCCTCACCACCTTCTGGCTTACAAACTCACCTCTTAGTGTGGTGCTTTGCACACCGAGCGCATTAGAGTGTCATTTCATGACCCATTTTTGTGATTTCTTTTGGATTTCAGTTCGAATTTGATCATTTTAAAGCCCAATTTAGAACGTAGGTATGCCTAAAAACTTGACAGCGGGAAAAAAAAAGTTAAATGGGCAGGATACTACATGCAATCAATTTAATATTGCCATTTATCTAATAGGTGGTAGTGTTGTAGTTGCTTTAATATGGTTATTTTTGCACATTTGAAAGACAGGTGCAAACTGGCACAACTTCATGCATGAAAAACTGCAGCATTGTATTAATTAGGAGATGATGATACAATGAAAGGAGGCAAAAAGCCACAGTTTCTGCTCATTCAAATAATTTGGATTTCCAAAGGCAAAGATAATTGAGACGTTGATTATCCCATATCCAGCGTTGTGCTTTTGGATGAGTTAAGGGCTGATATTGAACCAGTAATAATTGAAACTGGCATCATGTTTTTTCCCCTTTTTCTCAGTCATATTTACTGTGGATTTTTTTTTATCTTAAGTCCTTTTTCTCTTCTTTATCTGCCTCACACTTTTTATGTGATGAGCTCTGGGGATTCTGCATTCCTGACCACCACCTGTACCCTGACTTTGATCCCATCTCCCATCTGTAAGTCTGTCATTGTCTATAATCAGCACAGACTTAGGCTGACCAACCACTGTGTAACGGTTTGAGCATTTCATCTTAAAGCTCATTTTATTGAAGTTAAAGAACATTCTAGGGCATAAATTGTCAGAGCACAAAAGCTTTATTTAATAGTCCCAGTTGTACTGTTTTTAGTATTATCCTAACATGAACAACGCCTCACATTTCCCACGCAATTCCCTAATTTTTCTCATTGTAAATTTATCCTACAGTCATAAAATACAACTGCCACTTGATGTGGAAGCATCGACAGAATCTTCAAGATTTCATGCCGCTGCCCAATTTTTTGAAAATCATTGACTTACTTGGTCATGAATGGAGACGGCAACAGTCAGGCTGCAGAATGACCTGCTTTTTATATCCCCCCCGGGCTACAGGGAGGCTGGTGGCACTTGATATGGACAATCGCCGTCCGGAGATATTTATACATTGTCCAGTCAGAGCTGCTGTCGGCCAGCGGTCTGGCTGCCACTGCCATGTGGCCGCCCAGCTGTCACGCAATGACGTCATCCCCATTTGTCATTGAACTGCTGCTGCGCGACCTCGAAATGTGCCCTGATAGCCACTGACTTATGTCAACTTTTTATAGCAAAATTGTCCCGTCTCCATTAAATTTTAACTTTTTCTTAAACCTCCACAGCGCAGCATGTAAAAAAGCTGTGCCAATTGGGGATATGTGACATTAAAAACATGCAATGTCAATGCATGCTCAATTTTGTTCTCTTTTTGGTACTTGGGGAAGTCAAGCTTCTCAGTTTTCCAGTGTAAGACACTTGACATCTTTAAAATGTGTTTAAAGGATATGTGTGATTCTGATGCAGTTGATTCTAACTATCTTTTGTTTCAACTTCTGTCATTGCATTACTGTTACAAGGTTGGACCCATTATTGTATTTTAGCAGAAAATTATTCTTATACACCAGCCTGACTTTCAACATGACCTTAATTTGATCTAGTACCTTTTCTTTTCTCAAAATCCATCAAATCATCATCTGATACAGCTTAAAAAGAAGGAACGCATGAATGGATCACATTCATTCATTCAATACTAATACATTACATTTTGAAACTAATGAAACATATAAAAAGACAATATTACAAAGAGATTGGACCACTTAAAAATAGCAGAAAATAGATTTTTGACTCAAAAATACATTGATAGGTTTCCTTTGAACAAAGCAAATGACTAAACTCTGTATCTGTTGTAAAGATTTAAGCGAAGTAGGGAGGATTGAATCAAGTTGAGCTGTATTTTGTTGTATAAACCTAAGCCAGCAGAGAAATTGAAACAAGAAGCGAAAACCAACAATCAACGTATACAAGCGCACTCCTTTTTGACTCCTGCCGGCCTGTTGAACTCACTACAACACCCACTCTTTGTCTAGCCACTGCACTAACAGCATTTTTGTTGACAATACAATAGTGTGGTAGAGACTTCACAGGGGAAATTACCAGCACTACTCATCAGTCCATTCATCCACTGCAGTGGCAGGACCAGTTTGTGTGGGCTGATTGGATTTGAGCTGGGCCCATTGTGCTGAGGGTTTATTCCCATGCATGCTATTGTCAAACGCCCCTCCTCCTGCCTCCGTGTTTGAGACAGCCACTGATTTAAGCCTTTCTCCAGGTAAGCAGGTGTCACATCTACTCCTGAAGGTGGTATAAGGCTTGCTGATGACACCTCATGGATGGACCAGATGCCCTCATTTGAATAAAAGAGAAAGCTTCCCATGGCATTCATTACATCAATCTGAACACCAGATGACAAATAACCGGTCCTGAGTACATAGGCACTAGGATAAGGTAATTTAGGATGAAGTGGAGCATTTAATTGTTCTGAAAGACATGTCAATGTGGGATGTGAGGCTTTGCAAGCCCTGTCATTTACAATATGATGATTACAAGGTGTGTCTGCTTTGACATGTCAGTTCCTAAAATAACAACACGGTTTATGTAACAGCTCAGCACATCAGTAAGGATGTTTACTTTTCTAAGTTAAACTAGCTGGTGTTACACTTCTGACAACAAGTTTTCTAAAATGCCTTCCGCCACCCCCAAAGACTGTCACAAATGTTTTTCATGATTTAAAAAATATAATGCGTGTTTTATTATTAAATTTTGTTAGGTTTGATCAGGTTTGTTGGAAGAATATGAAGCCATTCCAGATGCACAAAACTAAACTTTTTTTTCTTTTAAAGCCATCACATAATATGCAGGAATCTTTTTCTACTGGAATGATAAAAAAGTTAACATAACAATCCACTTCCAAGCCTCCATACTCACAAGCCACTGCGTGAGCAGGTGTATTGATTCTGATGATTCATATCCACTTTGAAAAGTAACTATCTGCATAGATACTATTGGTTTTAAAGCTTAATCCCCAATGCAGTATTTGAAGTTAACAGTTTTTTTTTTTGGGGGGGGGGATGCTATGAATTTTTGTCCAGTAGATTTTCCTGGTTAGTTTTTTTTTTTTTTAAGTTGTAGCAGCAGCATACAAATACATTTTAAAAATTGTACAATGTGATTTCCAGACACTTTTTTTTTAGCTCACAGTGAACATGCATCTAAGAGGAAAATTTCAGACCCCTTCACTGTTTTTAAGTGGGAGAACTTGCAAAATCACAGGGTGTTCAAATACTTATTTGCCTCAATTTAAGTGGCATGTAAAAATTCAACTAGTTAGAGACACAGAATGGCAACAAAATAGGCAAGTCATCTTCTAGATCAACATTTACAGTCCAGCTACCGTGAAAAACAGAATCCTGTGATGTCATAGCACCAAAGCCTGGATATGTTCATATATGTATGCCATTAGTGAGAATTCTACAGGGAATGAAGCTAAACTTGTATTAAACAAACACATGTTCACCTAGAGGGGATATTCATGTTGCGATTGTATAAATCAATTTCCAAATAGATTCCAAATAGAAATTTGTCCATAAGTTGCATATTTTGCTGCAGTGTAATCTGTGAGACTTTTTTCTGTTCTTTCACATCTCTGTTGGGTAAAACCATAACAAGCTGAATTAGTCTCTTGTGTCATATTATTATGTCAACATACATGTTACATCTGCAGCACAAACTGTGCTAAACACAAAGTGTGTGTGTGTGTGTGTGTGTCTGTACACATGTGGGTGGGGGGTTTGTGGCTTGTTATAAAACAAAGTTTAATATGACGGAAGTAATTACAAGTCAGAAAAATCCACCCTTCCACAACCACTTTCATTTGTGTGGGGTCTACAAAGTCAAAAAATATGTCAGGCTGTGATCTGTTGAGATTTGCGAGGTTACATCATCCATCCAGATCAAAGTGGAATTATTCAGCCTCTCCATCTTTATCTCCACCAAACTTTACATCATTCGGCATTTGCTGCACCTCGGCAGCTGCAATATTGATTTCAAAATTTCAAAAGTGTCACACCTTGCGGTGGAGGGGTGGAGATGGGGGTGGGGGGGGGGTGCTAATCACATTACTAGAATAACACAGTCAGCACTAAACGTTGTCAGAGAGTAAGTAACTTCAGCGATTTTACACTCAGAGGAGCTCTTAGTTATTTATTGAGGATGACATTTCCTTCTGAAACGAGTAAAGAACAAATGTGGAGCATTACCCTGAAGCTTAGTCACCATTTTGTATCTCACCTTGAGATAGCTCAGGGCGATGAAGAAAGTTTTCTAAATGTCTAGCCATACAGTTCTTACATTGTGAGGGATTTTTAAAATAGTTGCTCAAAAGAAACGGTGTGCATAAAGACAAAGTTGATCTGGTTTTGTAAGATATGTAGAAGAAAAGTAGGACTTTCAACTCTATTCTTTTTCTCACTTCTGTTTATCTTTTCAAAGCCACACCAGCTAATGGATTACCTCATCCTTAGAAAAGGCTGTTTGGTCTGTCTGATTGTATAATTCTCTTTTATCTTCAGGGAGAGAAGAGGGAATGATTAAAGAAAGAACCTGCTATTACCAGTGGCTGCTGTTGACATTTGACTTAAGATGTGCAACACTGGCATTAAAAAACAATGCACTCCTTGCAGCAGAACAGCTTCCTCGTTACTGTGTCTGATGATCAAGAAAGTATTGTGATCCTTGCTGATACTCTTTGTAGCTTCCTAAATGTATAGCACACAATAAACATATAATAAACTCAGCTAGTTGCTGTTAACACGCAGATGCTGATGACTGCAGATTTTTTGTTCACACTGGTGAATGTGTGGCAGGTTAATAGAAGGCCAATATGCAAATTTACCTTGGAGCAGGCTTTGTGACAATAAGTCATTGAACTGCTGGTCGCATTTTGCATTTTTAACACAAAACAAATGGTGGCTGTCACGTGCCTGCAATGCTTTGGACTTTAGAAGTAATCTTAGGATGCAAAAAAAAAGAAAAAGTGTCAGTTTAGGTCTCCTCAGAATGTTTTTTCTATAAAGCTAACTACCAGCCAGATTTCCAAGCCAGGATTTTGATGCATTGTTTTGTTTAATCCCAAGGGGAGAAGGTGAGGATTAATTTGTTGCATCTGTCAGACTCTTGCTGGCACTGCTGATAGTGTCCATGCCAGCTTGAGGCTCTACCTCTCCACCATCCTTTGCAGTAGCCTCTGAGGCCCTTTTTGTTACATTGACAAAATGCCTCTCTTAACTGGATTGACACATTTCCACTCTGTTATTGTTGTAGTGTATTGGACTTGTGCCAAGATTGTTCTCCTGTGAATGCGGTGTCCAGGCCCAACTCCACTTTCATGTCCCATTTGGATTCTTTTGACCTGGAGACTCCCATAGCTTTCAACGGACTTGATCCAAGTTCACAGTTCAGGAGGTCAGGTGCATTGATTTGACATGGGAGTACGAGTGTGAGCTTGTGTTTGTGTAAACAACTCATGAATCTGTAATTCACAGTGACATGCAGCCTGACTCATGTGAGTCATGCGCTGCCTTCAGTCATTAGTGAATGCTCTCTTATTACTACGTCTGCACTTTGATGTGCTTTGTTTTCACTGTTTGAAACTTAGACATAATGTCCTCTTTTTAGGTTCTGTTCGCTACAATGATTAATTAGCATCATTTCTAAAACTGCATTTTGTCAACAAAAGCTAAATGGAAAATATATTGTTTTAAAAAAGCATAAAACGTCTGCTTTTTACTGTTCATCCTTATAAGCCTCTACAAAATATTTTTGGACACATTTTCCTACTGTCTCAATTTCCATAAAAGTTTTCAGTCACTACTTCTTTGATCACTTAAGTGTTTTAATCCAAATAAAACAAAATAATTAGCTACTGGAAAAGTGATACTTGTCCCAGTTGTCCCATGGCAGCAGAGATTGCTGATATTATTACATTTTACGGCAGGAAAGATTTCTTGCATTACTGAAAGTGTGAGCATGCTATCACTTGACCAGAAGTTGAACTGTGTTTTATTGTAAGCTTACCTTTTCTGTTGATTGTGATGTTCCAAAGAAGATTGGGATGAATGCTAGCCAGATAATGCAGGTGGTATACATGGTGAAACCAATAGGTTTGGCCTCATTGAAAGTCTCAGGTACCCCTCTGGTTTTGATGGCATAGACTGTACAGGTGACCATGAGCAGCATGCTGTAGCCCAGAAGGCAGATCAGAGAGAGGTCAGAAATGTCACATTTGAGCACACCACGAGCCAGCTCTGGATTTGATGTTCTCTGGTCCTCATAGTCAATAAGGGCCTTGGAAGGATCCACAATGAACCAGACACACACCCCCAGTAGCTGCACCGATGCCAGGGTGAATGTAATGATAAGCTGGGAGGCTGGGGAAATAAACCGAGGTGCACTAACAGACATACTGCCTTGCTCAAAGATGCGGTAAATACGGTTGGTTTTGGTGAGTAAAGCAGCATAACTAATGCTCATTCCAAGTCCCAGGAAGATCCGGCGAAAGGAGCAGATTCCGACATCGGGGGTCGAAATCATCAGGAACGTTGTGGCATAGCAGAGAAAGATGCCAGTTAGCAACACATAACTCAGCTCTCGACCTGATGCCTTTACAATCGGAGTGTCATTGTAGCGTATGAACGTGACAACCACAAACAGAGTCGCCATGATGCCAATGACTGCTATCAACACAGGGATGAATGCCCACGGGGAGCTCCACTCCAGCTTGACAATGGGGATTGGAACGCAGCCTGTGTGATTCTTGTTGGGCCGCAAATCAAACCGGCACATCTTGCATGTGTAGGTGTCCGCCTGATACTGATACCCATCACAGCGCTCACAAAGCCAGCAGCAAGGGATGCCTTTCACAATCTTCTTGCGCTGTCCTGGCTGACAGGGCTGACTGCAGATTGAGAAGGGGATCTGACGGACGCCACCTGGCCACTGCATGGAACGCAACTAGGAAGCAGACAGATTAACAAAAGAAATGTAAAGAATGAATTGTAAAAGCTGTTGAAACTTTGGTATTCAAACACATCAGTTCTAAACAAAGGTAAACCAGAGGTACTGTATGCAGTGAATGAGTTACCATTGATTAAAAATAATATTTAGGCCCTTTCTAACACAAAGACGTTTGTTGGGACATTTACCTGAAGTATACTTAGATTGTAGGGTTTTTTTTGTATTTTTTTTTTTTTTTTGTATAAAGTACTATTTGGCATACATACATTATTCTTAGTCTCAGAAATGTTCTGTAAAAAGTTTAATTTTATGAAGGGAGAGATATGAGAATAGGAAAAAACATCTGCCTTTTCTGCAGGAAACTGATTGCAGTTTTCTGTCTGCCGTCAATATTGAAATATGAGAACAATCAGGAAGAAAATGAATGCCTTAATGTTACCTATAGCTCTTTCATAGTGACATTTTTTCTCATTTTATGAGCAAACTTACAAGGATTAAAGACATTTTCTAGTTTCAAATGCATGCTTTCCTCTTTTATGCCCCATTTTGTTAATTCAATTGCCACTGTTAATTCAAAGACAAAAATTTTGTCTTCAAATGCACCTTAATTTAAGAACTTAAAGGATTTAAATAAAATGTTTATAATCAGTACTGACAAAAGTCAAATGTAAAGGATCACAAATTTTCTTTTCTTTTCTTTTGAAAAAGCACATAAGAAGTATAAAGAAGCTACTTTTAAATGACTGACACTTGTACTCTGTTCCCTTCACAATACCTTCCCTTTATTTTGTGGAAAAAAAAAAATATGCAAGTTCTTCATATTGCAGTTGCATAACAGTATCTATCCTACAGAATCACATTTGGAACTCAGCAATGCCATCTGGAGAGATTACATATGTATACTGAGCATATCTGTCCTTATGCTCTCATGGTTTTCTTTGAATCGTCGGGTTGCTCTGTTAGTCACCTAAAGCAGGGGTCCCCAACCTTTTTGTGGCTGCAGACCGGTCAACCCATGAGGATTTTACGGCAACACGGGGTGTGGGTGTGTGTGCTGTGAGTATACCTGGATAAGAACATGTGCTTTAAACTTAATAAACAGTTCTGACAATAGATGATCATTCTTTCACTGATCTGACCTGGGAATTTTGGACGACTAATTAAAAACAAACATTCAAACAAAAAAACATAAACTCAATTAATGCCTCTTAATTTAGTGTCATGTCAGGACTGGTTAAAACGAGTTTATTTTACGATTAACAGATGATCTCATTAAAAAAGAAAAACTTAAATACAGTAACATAATGCAACCAAAAAATCTAGTTACTCAATAACCAACATATTAGACTACTTTGAAGCTCCATGCAAAAGCTTCTGGTGAAACATTTCAACACAAAAATTCAAAGTCATGATGAGCTTGTTTGAGCTTTTATGTGAACGTATAAAACTCAGGGGGAGAGGACAAAACAACAAATTAAAGAACAGTTTCCAGCGGGCCGGGAGGCTATTCCTATTAAAAAAAACCTTGATGAGCCATTCAAAAGATTGGATTCCTTCCTGAAAGACACAACTCTATGTGCACATACACGGTGTGTGGGAATCACCTCTTGCGATAAATCTACATTTTAATCAGGACTCCTGGTAGCCCTAATGTTTTTTTTTTTTTTTTTTGGTCTTAAAATTGTATCCTTTTCTTCTGTCTGTTTCTGCACTTATCCTATTTGCAAAGAAAGGTTTCACATACAACTTGTGTTGCACGCCCCCCGGACTGCTTTTAAAGCTCAAGTGACTGAAATGTAATCAAGAGAATCCGATCGATTTTCAAAACCAAAAGATTTTTCAGAATTAAAGATTGTTCACTTTGCTGCCCTGACCAAACTTTACAGTTTAATTGATCGAAGGAGAGAATTTGGATATTTAGAAGAAAAAAAAAAAAGATTGTAGCTGAGAGAATTTGGCTATTTAAAAAGAAAAAAAAAAATTTTTCAAAATAAAAAATTTCAGGATAAAAAAAAAAAAAAGTATTATTCCTTCTGTGGCCCGGTGGCATTTGCTCCACGGACCTGTACTGGTCCACGGCCCGGTGGTTGGGGACCACTGATCTAAAGAGCCCTCTTGATATTTACACTTTGAAGGTGAAACTAAGTAATGTCAGACAATTTAAGGATATTTTGGCATTGTGTTGCAAAGCAGGAGAAAATGTGTTTCCACATCATTTTCCCCACATCACATAAGGTGACATAACACTTAAACTGTGGCGGTGCTTACATTTAGGTGGAGCTGATCCGTCCAGTGGCCAATGATTTTATATTCAGCCGTTTGATTTCTGATCTGATATTGGTAGATTTCGTAGCGTCCAGGGGCATCTCCATTTTCATTGAACAGAACCGGGTTTCCAGCAATACCTGGAGGAGAAAACAATCATTATCATCACCATTTTACTTCACATTACAGAATTAGTTTCTCTGTGGTGAGCAATGAACTGCAATATCAAAGCAATGTGCTTTCATTGTTAACAGCAGTCAGTTCATTATAGGAAAACATTAGACTTGTGAACCTAAAAAGTGTTCTTATGCATTTTTTCAAAATAATACTGTTTATGTAAAACAAAAGAGCTGTTTTCTATTTCAGACTTCAACATGATCTAATCTTATCATTGCTTTGTTCAGACCCAATTATGTGAGGGTTAGGAACATAAATATGAACATGCTCAGTTGCTGCAGATGTGTTTCTGCTGATCAGTATTGTTTTCTTGCCCTTTGTTTCGACTCTGGATGATGTTTCCGCCTAATCCACATCTCCATAAATCAGCCCTGTTGGATTACAGCATTACTGTTTTACTTATCCCAGTCTATGACAACAACACCCACACCAAAAAGAAATAAATGATCATGAGAGGATTGCAATGACGTTATCTAGTTTGCCAGTGTGTTTATTTAATAACAAAATCCCATTAACAATTGGACAGCTTTTCTTTTTTTTTTGGATTATAATTATCTCAAGCTTTTTTTCCTCTTAGACCTTGAAAGCTATAATAATAATAATAATAATAATAGTATATATATATATGTATAAAACCCATATATAATGGGTTGTGTGTTTTTTACGTAACACAACAAAACTCAGTTTGTAAGTCCAACTATGGACTTGATGTTCTTGTAAGAAATATCCAAATGTCCTCTTTGGAAGGTACAGTCGGAGTCAAACTTTAAAATTTCTCAGTCTCTTTAACTGCTTGTGCCATCCATCTGCCAGATGCATTCTCAGCTCAGTAGGCTCTTGTTATTTCACCAAAGTGAAGAGAGTTACTGTAAACCCAACAGGAAAGAGGGGAGATTTCTGATAAACTCTTGAACACAACTCTTCCAACTCCAATTCAGTTTTCAAAACACATGGAAACAACCTGCTGAACCTTTTTCTGAATGCTTCACACGGCTTTTCTAGTGCTTGATTATTTTTCTTTTTTGTAAGTTGCTTAAAAAAAGATCTGCTAAATTGTAGGATCTAAGGCTATGATTATTTAAAATATTGTAACTTCTTATTCCAAAAACAGTTACATGCACTCATTTTTTCAAGCTTGGACTGAACATGTAGTTTTACTACTTCTTCACAGACGATCCCAAATGTTTGCTGCAAGAGCTGAAGATAAAAAAATAGAACCCAACCAATAAAATTCCCCTTTTTTTCTTTTTAAGTTGTTAATATGTTAGCTGCTTCTCACATGAAAGACTGTGTTGTTTGATCCAGAATGACATAACATTTTGCTCGTGGGCTGAAGGCATACTTGTGTTTCCTGTTTGTTCCTGTTTAGAAGTGAAGGCAGCCTTTGCTGTTTTTAAGGTTAAGCTGTCAGCTTTAGGCAACATTTTTCTTTAGTATTATTGTCAAGGAATGTCAACATTTATGTGAAATTCAAATCATACATGTTCATATACATACATCTTAAGATGTACCAGATTTTTATGTTAATCTATTAACAAAAAACAAAAAAAATAACATGTTAATTTGATAAATGTGAATGTGGTAGCATTTGTATTAGCATTTAAGGTACTTTTGTCTCTACCTCCAACAATAACTGTTAGAAATACAAAAAAAACAAAACTATTTATTATAATCACCACAGAAAACAGTTGTTGAGAAGGTAGATTAAAATAATTAAAGTTTCTCATTAAAACTTTACGCTCTTCACACAGATGTTGCAGTTTTGCATGAATTTATTCTGCAACCTCTGTGTAAGTGTAGTTTCACAAATGTGAGGATAGAAAAACTATTAAGCAGACAAAATGGAACAATTACAAACATCTGGAAACACAAGTGTGTACATCCCTTCTGATAATGTGCCTGTATTCAGAGTAAACACATTACTTTTGCCAGCTCCATTTCTCAAAGCAATGTGAAAAAAGCTCCAACATGACTGGGCAATTAAGCAGTAATGATACTATAACTCCCTGCTTTTGTTCCAGTTCTGGTTATTCAAGTAAGCACTTTAACATAGTGAACAAAACACAGGACACTACAGTCTTCTGCAGCACAGCTTTTTTTTTTTTCTTTTCTTTTTAAATAATTTT
>BSAI01000073.1:16509726-16566512 GCA_036245035.1 Adrianichthys oophorus | reverse complement strand
TGCAGCACATCTTTTTTTTTTTCCCTTTCTCAGTACTTTCAAATACAGCAATTATATATATATATATATAATTGCTGTATTTGAAAGTACTGAGAAAGGGAAAAAAAAAGATGATTCATGTTTTTATTTCTTTTTCTTTTGTGATTTTTTTTTTGCAATTGGAATAAATGAAGGAACTGACATTTGAGTAACTTTTGAGTGGATGTGTCAAAACAATCTGCAAACATGTAGTTTAAAGAAAAGGGTGTTAAACCACGGACAGAGAGGATCTTTTTCTTGAGTTTAAAACTTGAAAAAAGAAAAAAAAACAGTTATATGTTTTTACTTTTTCAGTAATCAGAAATGTTGGTTATTTTAACGTGTTTAGAAAATTGATTCTAATCTACATGCATGCAAGATGTAAAAAAGTCAAAGTGGTGGTAATCATTTTGCAAACCTTTTAAAAAATATGGATAAAGTAACATTTTTCTTATTTGAAATGTTAAAAAATCAATACTTGGTGCATATTTCTTGCATCTTATAATAAAAAATAAAACAACTATCATACATTATCTGATATGGTTTCAAAGGATGCTCAGAAAGTAGAATCTCATTCTACAGTTGAAGCCAATTTCTTAATTTAATTCATTTAATTTAATTTCCTAATTAAAAATCTAAGCAACAATGAGTTCCATAATGCCTCAATTGATATTAACAGTAGTTCTTGCAGTTGCCAGACTGTCCATCTCTTCAACACAGAGACTCTGACAGTCTTTTTAGTATTACCCTAACCATGTTAACCCTAACCACGACTCTTGAAGGATACTTTTAAAGTTTAATTAGTTTACCACACTGACTGCTGGTCAGTCATTCTCCTCATGATGCCGCTACCCCCACCGTCACTTAACATGCTTTTTTCAAATGTGTAGTTTAGTGCAATTAAAGGGTTTATTCCTTTTTAAAACCACATTTATACAGTTGACCTCTGAAGTTAGCAACCAAAAGATCAAGAAAAACATTCTTGCAGTTGTCAGATAAAATAAATGCTCATTAAATTGGTCATATAAACTAAACAACTTTTATTTTGTTTAACTAGATCCATTTCAATTAAAGCTAAAGTTTTCACAACCCATGAGGTTAATTGTTAAGATCTGCAGTAAATGTAAAGTTGTTCTTTTTGTTTTTTTTCTAGATTTTGTAGTCCATTAGTTTAATATAGTGGCATGCTGTCCATTCTTTCACAGATTGTTTCATTATCACATAGCTGAAGTTTCTTGCCATTTTAGGTGGTTTGCAATTATTATGTGCAGTTGTTTACTTGTCTAGTAAGGTCAATAGTTTCTGTAACTTCTCGTCCCCTCCCTACAAGCTCTTGGCTAAGCTGTATTGAAGTTTTTTGGAGTCATTACTTATAACTATATGCAATACGTAATTGACAATTCAGTTTGCAATTTTATCAAGCAATTTGAAATTACACTTTGCAATTGACTTTTAAACATGCAAATCAGGCTTGGAATATGAAAATACAATTTAAAATTTAGAATTCAGTATTAAAAATTACAATTCAGGATTGCAAATTTAAAAATAAAATATTATATAAAAGCAAAATCAATTGATTTTTAAATGTCATGGGTTTTTGATACCACAATTCAAATGGCTATGCATTTTGTAATTTACAATTCAATATGCAATTTGACCATTCGTTTTGAAAATGCATTTTGCAATTCACAATACAATAACAATAATGACATTTCAATACATTGTTGGCTTTGAACACATTTTAAAGTAACTTAAAATCTATTGCATTGTAATATGTCATGGTGTTTTTGTGCAAAACAGCACCCACCAGAGTAATGCATTTTATTTTGCAAAGAATTGCTCTTTATCTGTACCAAAATTAAAATTAAAATGCAAATTGTCAGACATTCATAAGGCCGGGGCTCACCACCCTCCTAAATTTGCTAAATTCTGCCTCCACTTCCTTCTGTTGATCTTAAGGACAGAGTGTAAATCCCAACCATAGACTGTCTAGACAAATGAGATCTATTTATGTTTTATCTAATTATGGTATCAAAAACCTATGGCAACTAAAAATTGAATTAATTTTGCTTTTATTTATGATTTTATTTTTAAATTTGTCATATTGGATTGTAATTTTTAAAAATGAATTCTAAATTGCGAATTGTATTTCATATTATAAGCCTGATTTGCATGCTGAAATGTCAATTGCAAAATGCATTTTCAAACTGCATGATCAAATTACAAATTGAATTATAAATTGAGAATTGCATATTATTTTGACAACAAAAAACAAAAAAAAAGCTTCTATACCATACAGCAGCTACAAAATCTGCTGTACCAAATAACAACACAAACCACCTAAATAAGTTGGGGGGCCAGAGATTGAGAAATTCTGGTATACAGTGCAGTGGTGAATGAGGATTTTAAAATTTAGTTTATTTTTGTTTTTTGTTTGCATGAACACTGTTGACTATTTTGAAGTCACACATGGCACTATTATCTTTGTGCCAGCATATTCGTCCAAATTAAAAGTAGGAGTTTATAGGAAAATCAAAGATAAATTCAAGATGCCATAATAAAAATTCCTTGCTGACTGTCACACCCAAGATGTGTAATAAACAAAATCATTGTGGCTTTTTAACATGCACATTGAAATAGTTGTAGTTTGCTGTCATTTTTATTAAACACGTTAATTAAATTGAAATGAAATTATAATACATGATTAAGAAAGGTGTGTTGCCAGAACATGACTTGTTGCTAATGAATCCACAACTGCTCGGAAAACTGTAAATTATGTATGCATATTTCCTCCAACATTGCTGAAAGTCACCAGAAATGTTTATGTATTTTTGATGTAAATGTACATATTTTTAGACATGATTTGACATAAAACATCAACACTTTAGTTGATTTTTTTAAAATCCAGGACTGCAATTTTTTTGATTTGCAACATAGTGTTCTGACAACCCAAAGATAAATATCACCTCTGAAAATCTGACAGGTTGAACACACTTTATGAGCAAATTGCCTTTTTCTGTGTGTTTGGAGAGCCTCGATATACAGCTGTGGGTTGATGCAATTACAAGTGTAATGTTACCCTCAAAGCAAACCCTCTGGTCAGAGTGTTTGAGTTCAGTTGGTCCAGACGTGCCTCCAGAGCAGCTGCTTCATGTCTTTACTTATGGGAGAAAAATAAAGCTAATAATGTTGTTTTGCAGAATCATTCAGAATATTAAAAACGATATGTTTGGGAATGTAATTCACTTTTAGTGTTTCCTTAAATGATTATTTCTGTTAAATTAAATATCATCCAGATTTTTCTTTTATTGGGTCACATTTGACCCAAAAATAAAAGAAATGTGCCATTTTTAAACCAAAGCAATTGCAAAGTGAAAAAACGTCAGCTATAACAGCACCCTTGTAAACTCAAAGGTCTACCAGTTATGTTACAGATTTACTACAAGACATGAACATGACAAAACTGAAGCATTTTTGTGTTGATGTAAAATAATGCCAATGCTGTTTGACAGCAGACCATGCAAACCACGGAGACTAAAATACAACATGTCATGAACAGTCCATCGCTTCTTTTTTTTTTTCCCCATAATCCAGGATTTTACACAGTTCAGTTTAAGAAGTTCAGCTGCTGCTGCAGCAGTAGGGTGCTGAGGGATTCAGCAGCTGTTACTGAAGGAGGCGGCTTCATTCTTGTTGATTTTTGTTAACGTTTCAAGCATCTTAACGTAGACACACAATGGTGATTGCTAAGTCACGACTGTGCTCATGGCTCAATATGGGGTGTCTGCAGGCGGAAAATTGACAAACCTGTACTAGGTACACAAGTGGCCCGCACAAAAATGTCAAAGTCGTAGACTACTGGGTGAGCCCACAGAGCAAAAACATTCACGCACATATATTTCTACAAGCATGCTTTAGGTGACAGATCATAGTGAGCCCTTATACAACACACAAGGTTAGGTGAGACGCAGGCATGTTGTATTGATTTTTCAGGTTTTCGACACCCCCCATCCTGCAGATGGAGTAAAGGGCCTGTAAAGTCTTGGTCATGTGATAAGGGCGCACTCCTTGTGTTTGCAGGTTTACTCATTTGTTGCCCTCAAACACCCCATATCTAGCCATGAAGGTAGTTGTGACTTACTTTAATAACTAGAGTGTAGCGTAAGGGCACAGAGGAAGTGCAACTTTCATTTCTCCTTACTCATGGCGATTTATTTTTTTCATTTATTCTTAAATGATTCAACATTGTCCCTTTTTTTCCCCCAATTTTTACAAGTGAGGGGTCTTTAAATGAAATTTTAACATGTCAGTTAAATAAGTCTTGAACCGCCAGAGATGGACAAATTTTGTGATATCTACGGTCCTCAGCATAAATGAGTACATCCTCTTTAAAAAATACTAATTTGATCAGTAGCGCGATGAATACAAGAACAATTTTCAAACTTTCCACAAGGATAAGTTTACTAAAAACCGATAGAACTCAAAAACATGAAATGAAGGTGAATAATGTAACTTAAATCACAAAATCTTCAAATTGGTTGAAGCAAAAATGAATACACGCTGCATCAAAAACTCCTTCATCTAGTATTTTGAATGAGCACCATGATTTTTAAAGACAATACCAAGTCTTGTAGGCATTGAATGAACAAGTTGGAGACATATTGCAACATCTATCTTTTTCTATCTTCCAGAATAACCTCTTTTAGGACCTGGATGCTGGATGGGGAGGGATGCTCAACTTGTTGCTTCAGAATTCCCCACAAGTGTTTAATTGGATTCAGACCAGAAGACATACTTGGCCATTCAGTCACCTTCACCCTGTTCTTCTTCAGAAATGCAACAGTAGCTTTTCATGTGTGTTTTGGATCATTGTCGTGTTGGAAAAGTGCATGACGACCACGTGCACGGAGTGATGGCAGCATCTTCTCCTTCAGTATACAGCAGTAAATTGTTGAATTCATGATACCATCAATGAAATGCAGCTCCCCAACACCAGCAGTACTCATGCAGCCCCACATAAGGACACTGCCACCACCATGTTTCAACAAAAAAAATATCAATTCAGGTTTGTTTCAGTTTTGTCTATTTGCTGGGTATTGCACCAGTTTCCACCTAAAGTCATTTTAGTACAGCATACCCAGAAAAAACAAAATCCAAAACAGAGCAAACAAATTCAGATAATCCACAGTCTTACATATCGTATTTAAAAAAAAAAGCAAACACACGAAGACATTATGTAGTCAGCTTGTTTTTTTTTTGTTTTGTTTTTTTTGTTTTTTTTGTCTCACCACATCTTAGAGGTTATATTTAGCACAGTCTAATGGGACCATAGATCACTAACACCCTTTTTAGACACAGCACTTCTGCACAAAATACTAACATGATACATTTTCCAAGAGACATAGTTCTAATGGCGTAAAAGTTTATGTTGAATAATTTGAACTATCGCTAATTTTCTGTGGACTTGCTAAAGAATATGTGCAGGGGTGGCCCTGGTTTAACATACACATTCATATTATTGTTCTACTAAATGTTGGGAAAATTGTTGCAGAGACATATACTGTTTTGTTTTTTTAAGCAGACAGCAATGAACCCTCAGTCTAAATGACAACAATTGAGCAAAATAGTATTGTTGTGAACCAAAAAAACAACACCACACTTCTAATTTGGGGTCTAGAAATTTCACCTCTCAACACTTGTTTTTGTCCAGAAGATGAGCAAAAAGTTTGTTTTAAAGAAGCCTGCGCAGTGATATAGAACATTTGGGCTGTGGGACCTGTGCAGGTACCATTTGTGTTCGGCCTTTCAGATCGATCGGAGGCCTGCGACTAGTGATGACGTCACACTATGACGACATAACTTAGGAAACTATGTCCGAATTCCTCGTAACACCACTTAGACAAACTACTCAAGTTAAGTTCAAATTCCTTCAATCTTAACCATCGTCAGGCATTCAGGCGTTCAGACAATCAAATACTGCCACATCATCAGGCTGCTTTTCATATATATATGTAATATATAATAGGGGTGTAACAATTCATTTTAACAATGATTCAATTCAATATTTGTGGTTGATAAGTCACTTTCAATTTTAATTTATTTTGATTTCTGATTCACTGACCTAAAATTGATCCAGGACGTCTTTAGCCAAAAATTCAAGCAGTGTGACACAGAGATAAATACCTGGTATTAAAAATGCAGGTGAAGTTTTCCAGATTATTTCGATTTCTTTAAACATATTCAAGTGTAAATTGAATATATAAAATGGGTTTAGAAAATGGATGGATGGATAAACATTCCGTGTCTCAATCCAAATTATTTTTTCCAAAATTGATTATAATCAGTTTATTTCATGTTGAAACAAAATTATAACGCAATAGGTCGATTCCAATTGATTCGACTAACAACTTGCCTCTGACAGATTGATCTGGTTAGATCGTAGTAATATGAATCAATTCATCGATTTATTGTGACACCTTTAATACACACAGCTTTAATGGAGTTATTTTTTGTGGCACATTTCCACAGAAATTAATCCAGAAACCAGTTTTGCTTTGTGAGTTATTTTGAGTTCACCCTAAATATCAATATAGTAAAATACTATAGACCTTTAGTGAAATTAAATACCGCAACATCATTCAGTCTTTTTTTTTTTCTTTTTAAATAAAACATCTCCTTTTGCCCCGCAAATGTGAATTAAATGTTGAATGGACATCCTTTAATAAGTAGATTAGAATGACAAATTAGCTTGAAGAGCAAGAGTTCAAATGAATATTTATCTGCACAAACAGTGAATACGCAAAACTCCATGAATGAATTTTAATTGTGTTGAGTCTCATTTCTTTTTTAAAAAGCAGTGTCTCCATAATGGAACTCTGGATCACAGCTTTTTTGTGAAAGCAGTCCAACATTAATATGCCAGTCATGACAGTGAACTTGACTGATAAGTGGTTATTACAATGTGTGGCATAAAAGAAAGAAAAATGGGTCAAAAATGAAGGAAAACGAGTTATTGAAGAGTTGCGTTTGGAACCAAGAGGTGTTCAAAGGAGCTGCAAATGTATACATTTGTGGTACAAAGGTTTTTCTCAAAGTTTAAGTAACAGTCATGCATTTGGCATAGCAAACATATTACTTTTTTAAATGGTTATTAAAATAACAAAATATATTTTGCAAAGGGAATGGCTGAAATCCATTTTTTTTATAATTTGTTTGCATGTCTTTGCACAACAGTTCATTGGAAAGTTCCAAATCTTTTTGAAAAGAAAATGTCATAATTCCATCAAGAACTAACAAGTTCCAGTTAGAAAAATAAATAAACAAATAAATTAAATAAAACCAGAGCTGACCTGCAAAGTTTAGCCGACGGATATGCTTGAGCAGATGGGTGCCATTGATTGGATCCATCTTTGCGCAGAGGCCCACCTTCCCTGGGCAGAGCTCCCGGTGCATGTTGTGCAGGGCATGAGCCATTGCATAGACTGCATCAACAACAAACTGCACCTTTCCCTCCTGTTCATAATGCGAGTCCTTTCCTATTCGCTCTTGATCTTTAAGACACAGTAACAGAAATATACAATTAGTTAAACCACAAGCACATGCATTATATCTTTTACTTTACTTTTTTGACAACCACACTAATAAAAATATAACAGATTATAATTCATATCACCATTCGCATATAATAAAAGGTTTAAAAGTGAAAAAAAAATCTGACTTGAGATCAACAATGACATTTTAAAGAAAGGCAAGTTAAAGTTATTTCACAAAATTTTGAAAAAAAAAATAAAAAAGATACATTTAGATTCACAAATACAGTAATGCAGCTGGAGGAATCAGCATGTCTCCTGTGTAGAAAAGCCTTTTTTTTTATTAATAATGGAAAAAAAATTTAATTAAAGACTTTCACTTCTAGGATTCATCCACAAAATATCTGAAAAATAGAGAGTGCACGTCTTTTTGAGATTGTGAATTCCAGAGTTCTGTTAATCTTCCCTGAACTCTGCAAAGCGGTTGTAAAGTACTGTGCATTACTTGCACTGGGCTGAACCTTTAAAATGAAGGATATGGCGCCAGTCCAAAAGGCATAGAAGAAAATGCATGGCTCCTCTGCGAGTCTCCTTACTTTCTGCACTGAATGAGTCTTGCCTTTTGCAATTAGCTAGAAGGTAAATATCTGGATTGCTGCAGAGGAGCAAATCAATTTCAATATCTAGAGTGCAAGTTTTTCTCCTCTGGGAAATCTCATCAGTAAAAAGAAAAACTCTTTCTTGCATCTCTAGAAGAAATACATAGATTACTCCCTGAGTAACTAAACAAGCATCATGTGTTGTGCCAGTGGGTGCACGTTATTAACTGTTTACTGCGTGTTGCCTCCATCCCAGGTTTTGCTGGCAGTTTTAAAGAACATGTTTATGTTCATAATTTTTTACATTTGATGGCTTCTTGGCCTGCTAATGCAGTTCCCAGTACATTAAAGAATGCAAGTATCTGGGAATGAAGACATGCATTTAGATGACAGTAATAATCTCCCCAAAGGCTAAATGTGACTTCTTATTGGAGCTCATTAATCCCCGACGAGGTTGTTCCATAGGTTTTTGCAACTGTTAATTGCTTAGAGGGGGGTGTGGTCTGAGAAAGAGAAGATAATATGCTGATTTCTTTCTCCCCACAAGCTTAGAGTCTTGAGGAGGTCTTTATTTAAGTCCCATGTACATGTAGGACAAAGCAGGTGTGTTCCATTTAGATAAACAATGGTATTATTACCAGGGATGAGCTAATGATAGAGCTGCATATACTTTCGCAACTGCTGAATGGAATTCAGTTAAGCTTTGCAGGTTAATAAAAACACCAAGGTATATTCTGCAGGGACTCAAACTGTTTCGGTTGTACTCCAGTAAGCAAAATCAGATATCTTGTAGGGACATTGTATTGTGTCTGGACATCTAAATGCACTTTTGGATTATGGGATTTGGAATCTATATTTTAAAAAGTACACTTTTTCGAATTGCACATCACGGGTGTCCAGTTTCAATTTTAAGTCAATGTACAGACCCAATCTGAGGTCCTGCGGTTCAGTTTGAGCATCAGGTGCAGCGTGTCCGGCAGCAGCCCAATCTGAGTATTGCGGCGCAATTTGGGCGTCGTGGCGCGCATCCAGAGTTAATAAATCTGAACTTTGGTGAGTATGATGTTTCTTGTTGACCAATCAGGGACTAAGTTTTGAGCATGTGACATGTTAAGTGACTCGGTCAGCGGGTGGAGTCCAAATCTAACATGGAGGACTGATTTGATCGTTCTCCTCCTGAACTTTATATTTTTCTTGTTTTCATTGAGACAAAAATAAAAAGATCCTCTTATTTTTTCCCCATCTTGGACAAATGCGGGACAACAAATCTTCAAACTAGTTCACAGAGACATGGAAACATAGCAGGAAGTGGCTGTCATTCAGACCCAGCTCTTGCTGCAGGGGTGAAGCTCACCATACTGGGAGAGTCTCTGAATAATTTCATGAACCCAAACATGGAGACATGATTACCAATGCTTTTGTAGAGCTTTTCAAAAATAAATAAACCTGATCTATAAACATCCTTCATGTCTTCCAGGCATTGTAAATGAGATACACACAGACACTAGTCCATGTAGCAATCTGACTAAAAGAATTTGGCGGTAGCTCCTCTCACACACGTCTGGGACTTCAAGTTTATGAACACATTTTTGGACAGGCGTAAACCAGCAAATTTGCCGCACATCGAAAAAGAAGCCCCTGATGTTCAATTCGAACACAGCATTAGTTGTTTGAAATGTTTTACAAAAAGGTTTAAATGAAAACATAAAAACATATTTCTCTTAGTTGGCAACATAATGGCTCAAGAACAGATTTTTTTTTTTTGAGAACCTGTGCCTGGCTAAATTGCATCATCTCCAAGCTACTTTTTGATGGAACACTTGACTGTCAAATTCTTGTTTTATATATTTTTTTTGGTTCTGGAGTTTCCAGGAATCAAAGGCAGAGACACTTGATAAACAAACTTCCCAGTTGTGTTCCAGAAGCATCAAACACATCAAATTGATTATTGAGAGAAGAACAGTGTCCATGAGTCAGGTTCTGCTGGTTCCTTAGCTTTGTAACATTTGTAACTTCATCAACACAAATGTTTTCATTTGATCTGAACTCATTTGGACTTGCAGGAAAACATTCGTAGAATTTAATTTAATGGTAACTGTATGATTCGATTGATCAGCATTTCCTGAAACTAATACAGTGTCAAATTAAAATATTCTTTTTGCAATAATCCAAAATCCAAAACCCAGTGTGGCATATAGCTGAGCTCATTGGGTTCTGTTATGCCACCATGACACATTATTCAAATTTTAGGCATGAATTGGTTGAGTTTTTTGCTTTTGGATTTGGAATAAAAAAAAAACACATTTTCTTTCCTTTCAGAATTATCAATGAAAAGTTTGTTTAGAAGATTAGCTTGTAGTGTTACAGAAAGCAACATTTTCCAACAGTATTTCCATGCACAGACAGATGTGCTTACAATAAGTGTGTGACAGGTTCTGTCAGGCAGACATAAAGCAAGAGACAAAGTAATTGATTAAAGGAAAAATAGGAGTCCTGCTTTGAATTTCTTGAAATTAAAGAAAAACAGATAATTTTTTCTCAATCTCATGGTGAAACCAAAGGTCTTTATAATAACTTTTCACAGTGTGTGTCTGTGTGTTGGTGGTGGGGGGGGTCTGAATTGTCTACTTGGGCTTTAATTTTTAGTGTGGCAACACTGTGTCTTAGTGCCAAATAGACTAATAATTTAACTGCACTTATATAGCTCAAAAATGCGTGTGAGCTCCAGAAAGCTTATGAACCCTTTCTTATGTGAAAGAAAAACTACATATCAAAGAATACATGTATTTATATATAAATATATACATTTAAGAATATATGTACCGTGAATTGTTTTCACTGCAAAACTGACTGTAAAAAACAGTTAGAAGAAAAATCTAAGCACATGCGTATGACTATTACCAAATTCAATGTTTGTTTTTAAGTTGTCCAAAATAAAAATGTAAAACATGCTAGTAAAATCTGATAAGTAGGGTTTGCCTAAGGTGTGATGAATGACACATGAGAAAATCCCATGTGAGTTATATTAAATACAAATCTAATTAAAGTTTTAGGAATTTATTTATTTAAAGTCTGAACAAATCTTATTTTGAAAATAGTGTTGAAAATAGGTGAACTTTTTTTTTTTTTACTTTTGCATTCAGTTGGGCATGTATGATGGAAAACATTTTGTTTGTTTAAAAAATAAAATAAAACAAATAGACAAACAAACAAATAAATACATCCTTAAAACAAGAAGATGTTAATGTGTACAGTGTAAACCTAATCATTTTGACAACAGTTCCCAGAGGTTTGATATTTAGTGTCAGTACAGCAAGGTTATTAAGCTCACACCTGTACTGCAGATCAATACTTTCACACTGAGGCATAACAAATGAGTACAAATTCCTTTCTGCCAGAATAAAAGAAAGTATTGAACCACAACACTATGTGTAATAACATCAAAGTGTGTTCCACCACACAGCAGTGGAAAGTAAACAAAGAAAATGCGTGGTGTATATATCAACTTTTCATTACTGAGGACTTTCAAACACATGCATATTTAACGTTCAGTTCTTGTTCATTCAAATTTCAAGCTGATTTCAGTAGTGGCCCCAATCTGAGAAATCGCCAGTCCCCAAATCAAAGAAGGTCTCCCTTCTGTCAACCATCATTCATTTGTTGCATCTCCAAATCCTCGCTTCACACCAAAGGGCTTTAATGTCCTTGATTATCTTGCGAGCTTTTGAAATGCTTAAATTATTATTGGAGTTTACGCTGCAGTAATTAAGGGCCACAGGGCAGCGATTGAACAGAGATTGTCACAGTATTGGCCGTCATGCTTGAGTCACAGGGAATCCTGCAAGCCAGAGTGGGTGTGAGAGTCACAATTGTCTCAAAGGGCTGGCAGTCCACCCACACTGACTTTGTATCATATCTTCTTCAAGACTTTTATTTTCCCCTTTTTCTGCCATTTTCCTCTGTAGCTTTCTCCTTTCTGGGTTTTGACTCTTGTATGCTTTTTCCAGTCAGAAATTTACGATAAGGCAAATAAAAAAAATATAAGGGTTAGACAGAAAAGGAAGGCCTCAGACAATTTTATTTTTGGCTTTTGATCTAAAACAGACTGCTTTTTTCTTGCCAAAGTACTCAGACAACCATTTCAGTCTAATAAACGTGAAAATCTGGTAATGTATCACAAAAATGAGCAATTTTGATCAGTTAAGGAGAGAAACACTAGTCTTGTGTTGCTGTATGGCCCCCAGCTGTGCAATAATTTCCCTCCAGAATAGCAAAGGACATTTGACCTTACCAGTTTACATCTAAATCTAAGATTGTAAGATTGCAATTAGGGATTTCTCACAGTCTTGAATAAAAAGCAGTAAAAGTCAAAAGCGTTTTTTTTTTTTTTTGGCCTTCAATTCTTAATATTATGTGGCATTTTATGTGTTTCATCTCATTTAATAATTGCATGGCTTTTATATATTTTAGTTTATATTGCCTTTTTAAACCTGTAGGATGATGTTCTTTTATTTTTCATTTCATTTTATTATTCAAAAGCAATTTTGTACTTCAATGGAGTTGTAAAGTGTTTAATTGACAAAAATGATCAATTCAGACACAAATGTTCCTATTTACCATTTTGCCCGTTCAATAGTTCCAAAGAAGACTAAAACTCCAACGCGACCACATCCAACGACCCTATGATGGGGATTGGGAGGATCACTAGAGAGACGTCTACTCTGGTTTCTCTTTTTTTCCCTTTAATGAGCCGTCCAGTTCCAGAAATGTGGGTGTCTGACCTGGATGATACAAATGTGAACTGAATCCTGCACCACTCAGACTGATGAAGCCTCTTGGATGTGTGGCAAAACGTTTCAAGGAAAAAGTTTCGAAGTCCAGTTGGCAGGACTTAGAAACTCAGAGGTCAAGACACACTCTAGAAAGGTTTGACCAAGTCCCCTCTGTTTGCAAAACAGAGGTTTTGTTCGGAAAATATTCTTTGCAGATTATGTATACAGGAAGCTGCTTATGTTAAGAGTGAATGTCATTATGTGTGTTTGATCACAAGTGGCTTTCTACAGTAACAATTGTACAGAAGCATTTTAAGCTTTACATCTAATAATAGCTCACATTCAGAAACTGAACTGCAAACACAGCATTAGTCAGAAATCTCACAATTACACATTTACAAAGAATGCTTAAAGCCTGTTATCTGCTGAATTGACTTTCAGTGCAAAAGAAAATCATCCTGTTGGAACTGGCAAGCTCTCCAAAATTATTTTACATCTTTTGCCAAGTGCAAGCTGGGAAATACTCCAGCCACCCTGCAAGGCTGTTCTGGATAAGTGGTTTAAAAAATAGATGGTTGGATGGAAAAGCACATGTTTGCTTTATCTGCATTGCTTTGTTTCCTGCAGCTCCCCCACATTGTTTCCAAAAAGGCAAAACATAAAGCTCACAAAACAAGAAGAGGTCCTTCTCTACCTTAGTTCTCCTCTCCACATTAATCAATATTAGTTTTACATCTTCCTCACTGACAGATAAAACACAAATTCTATTTTTTTCCCCTTCAGCCACCCACAGTATCATTTTCCTTTGATCCCAGTGAGAAGTTCAACCCTCTCAAGACACTAATAATTCCGCAGAACGCCCCATGTGGCTCTGGCTCGGCTCACACAGCTGCCTTAGGGACAGTCAAGCCCTCCACCAGCACAGACGCACCTCACACGTTACAGTCAAACTTCAAACAAACTCCCTCACAATCTTGTTCCACGCGAAACCAAACTCACGCAGCTTAACGCTAAAGTGTCTACAATGAAAACGGTGAGTGACAGATGAGCAGCATAATCCCTAATGCTGGTGCCTCTAAAGCATTTACCATAGTCTGTGACATCCTAGTGTGGGCATGTTTAATTCAGAAAAAGAATCTGCCATGAAATAATAATAAAAAAAAATATTTACTTGTGTATCAAGTTTGACTGGCTTACAGGGTAAGCCAATTCAGTGCTTGATTGAGGGATTTACTTGGTTTTTTGGGGCATCGCCATAAAAGATGCTTATGCATTTCTATTCCATCTATTGATCTGCAGATCTTGTTGATTTAACCATCCAATGAAAATAACCTTGGCCAGGAGGGCACCCAACGTTCCAAGTATTGATGATGCAGTTAAATTATTATAAACGAGCTAAACTGCTGCACTTTGTAAGCCACTCAGCTAAAAGTTTTTGCTGCTTAATACCAGTGCCCAACTATTTACATATTCAACCAAACATGACAAAACTTTGTCCAACCTTTTCTAAATTTCAGATGTATTTTATAATAATAATTCGTTTAAGCAGGCAAACTGAAGAAATAATCCTTTAAGACTAAAAACATGCATGGCTTCAAGCAAAAACTCACAGTTTCCTTTCCTGATGCCATTATCTGATTGTGTCTTTGAATGCAGAGTTATCACTGAGGTAAGAAACACTGCAAGACATTTGACATTCGGTTCAGCTGTAATATAACATCCACACTGCCGACGTCCACAAAGCTCCTAAAGTTGGCTCTGTGGCCCTTTTTTATTCTGTTTCTTGGTGCTGCAATACTTATATATATATATATATATATAATATTTTATCTTACCTTTTTTTTGACAATGCCCAGTAAATTATCATAAAAATATTTGGTAAAAAGGCCAGAATCAAAAAGTCAAAATGGATCCTCATAATAACCGAGTGAGAAGGAAACGGAAATGACCTGCAGTCTCACAATATCTTCCATGAGTCATTGCACTATTCAGTACAGAGCAGGAATGTGTAACTCTGCTAGACACAAATCCCGCTGACACTCCTGTCCTCACTGATGTAGGGCTCATGTTTACCTTCTGTACGTCAACACAAAGATGTTTTGATGTGGTTCTTGTATGCTTAATCTAAAGATAACTTTCTAGCAACAGAATTATTTTAAATACAGTCAGACTTGTTTTATTTCAGGATAGATAACATTCCAACATCAAGCTTTGGAACTTAGAATTCAAAATGAGATCTACATAATAATCAGTCATTTTCTGATATTTTTCCAAGTTATAGTTTGGAGGTCAAAATGTATCCTTGAAAAATAGATCATAAGTAAAACATTAGAGTTATATTTATTTTTTATTAAATGTTTAAACAGGTTGTTAAATATTTGAAGAACTGTATTTTTAATAGATAAAACATTGATTATGGATGATCTGGGTCGGGGAGTACTAAACGGTGGACACCCTATTGTAGGTGGTCAGCTGCCCTCCTGCACAACTGCCCCCTGCTGCAGGTGCAGCACAGCCTCGATTATAAATGCTGTTTGCAGTTGTTTAGAAATGTATCTGACTCACTGTTGTGTAGTGTGGGTTTGTAGCATTCAAAATCTGCACTACATCCACTTTGTGCATTTCACCACAGCATAAAAAAGCATTTTGTGTGTGCAAACTTCATGCAGATGGTGCATTCACACATGTAGCTCCAAGGCAGAGTGGTGGCTCTGTGCTTAGCACTGTCACCTCACTGTAGAAAGGCAGTTACTTTGATTCCATTTGATTTCCTGGAGTTTGCGTGTTTTCTAGCGTGAGACATTATTCATCCGAACAAACCACAAAACTGCCCTTCAGTACAAATATGAGGGTGAGTAATTCTTTAGCATTGTGTCATGCAGCAATGTCTGTTTGATCATCTATCCCTCCTCTATGCTTCACTCCTTATCTAAATCAGTGTTATGCAATTAAATGTCATGTTTGTGTTGCTGATTGCCGCTTCTTGTAAGGTGAACTTTGTTTTTCTTGTTGTTTTATTAAGTTTACATCATAAATCTTGGCTCATTGTATGAATTTAAAACTGTTAACACTCATTTCCTACTTGCATCTGCAAACAATAAGCTCTATATTAAAATGTTGATGTAGTTCAAATAACATTTTAAAAATAGCAGGTGATTAAAAAACTTTTTGTACAACTTTTGTTAAAATAAAAAAATGGGTTTCGTGTAATAAAAACGTAATCAAATACACAGGTAAATCTGTCGTAGATATATAACATCTAAGAAGATATGTGAAGAATTGTTTTAGAAGCAGTAATTTAGAAGCAGTATTTAATTTAGTTGCAAAGTGGAAACCACTCTACTTTGACTAAGTAAATTCTGAGTCTTTTCTGTAACCGGCCTTAGGTAGTTATTTGGTAAACTGACCTAGCTTGAGTGACTTTTGTTTTTACATGCATTTCATTCTGAAAGTCCAACAGTAGCCCCTTGGTCTGCCTTTGCATTGTTAACTTTAATATTTAAAGTTTTAAAAAATGCACTCTAATATTTGTTCACCATTCGTGGAACTTTCTCCTCTAATTCTGCATTGAGAAGCTAAAATAATGAGAACAAGAAATAAAACTTGAATTGAACCCAAATAGAGTAGAGATCCTAAAATAGAGAGGTAGTTGATTAGACCTTACTGTTGAGATCACTGTCAATAATAATACTAAAAATAATAATTAAATAATAGATTGTTAGATAAATAGCCAAATATTTTTTTAAAGTAATGGTTTATCTGTTGACTGGATTTTAGTTTACTTTGTTCTTTTCAGATATTAAATCTCACATCAACAACTTCTTTTAAGTCCTTTCAAACTGATGAGGTCCCAGACGTATAAAGCTGTTGAACTCTCACACTTGAGCTTTAGGTTGTTCTGACAAACACATCTAACGTGCAGACTTGCTGTCCCGTTGTCTCATCTATCTTGTTGTGTATTGCAATATAATTGATGTTGGAGACTAAAAGGATCTGTTCATTACAAGTACAAATATTTCTGGCACTTCTGTTTAGGAGTCAAGTTCTGAAAGATGAAAACGTGAAGCAAAAGAAGCAAAAAGCTCACCTGGATAGTTTCCTTGAATAGATAAGTAGATTAGGGTTTCCCAGAAAAAGTAGATGTCAAGAAGAAAAATATATATATTTGCAATTTATTCAGTTTAGTTAGAGACTGTAAAAAAAAGAAAAATGAGGTCAACCTTCAAAGCAACTTCAACTGTATGTTGTAGCAGATATTTGTTTTTCTTATGATTAGATAAACTTCCTAATTCTCTGACAGTGACAAAAATCTGACATGAGTTCCGTCAATTACTTCAACCTCATTAGGGAAGTTTGACATATTCATGAAAGCCTAGATTTGAACCCTGAATGATCAAAGGAGAAGTGTGACAAAAGCAGAGATGTGAACTTTAATTTTGTCATTATTCAGCTTATGAATTGCTGTAACAGACTAAGACCATAACTGTTGCACAGTTGAATATTCCTACCGACCAAGTATCTGAACAGTACAGTAAAACGGCGTATTGCTCTTTTACAGTCTCTTTGTGCTAGGTCAGAAATGTGTATAAGCTAATTCAAGCATGAGCAGCACACAATCCAATCTGTAGCATTTTAATAACCTGTTGTCATCCTTTAAGAAGATATTTTTTTTGCTACCGATTCATCTTTTAACCATCTTTGGAAAGTTTCATAAGGCCCTGCAGTATTTTCATATTAGTTTGCAATATTGCAAGAATAATTTTTCAATAGTAAGGAGCGTCTAATAATTACCTTAAAATCTAAATGGCGCTATTTCAACAAAAAATTTATTTGAAATACACTTGCACCCTCTAGTTAGATTAGATATTTTAATCTATGTTGTAATCTAACAAAAAGTTGCATACTTCTTCCAAATCAACTGAATCTTTTTTTTTTAGTTCTATTTATTTATTTGTTTGCAAAGATTTGGGGTATTGGTTGTATTCAATTCAATTCAATTGAGTTGTATTTATATAGCCCAATATCACAGCCATAGCTGTCTCATTGGACTGATTATCAATATATTGCAAGAAGCAATATATATATATATATATATATATAAAACATGTAAAAGTAAACAATAGCTGGTTGTAAAACAGACTAAGCTGAACAAACATATCTGCCCTTAGATCCTCCTTCGCGGTGAGGAAAAACTCATTAAAAAACCCTATCTTTTTGTATCTTCTTGTTGTACACTTCACTGTTGCTGGGACACTAGTGAAAAATGAAGGAAGCAAGAAAAGCTCTTTGCTTGTGCTTGTCATTTAAAGTGACAACATTTTCCTGGTAAAGGTAGCGCTCATTCCGCAATCTGGGACTTAAAAAAGCTCCTGCAGTGAGCAACTAATATCAAAGACCAGAGAGTTTCACAAGGACTAAAAAAGAAATGTGTCCCTAACAAAAGGATGACAACAAGTTATTAAAATGCTTCATATTAGATTGTGTGTGGCTCATGCTTGTATTGAATTATACACATTGCTGACACAGCTCAAACAGACTGTAAAAGAGCAATATGTGGTGATGAAACTGTTAGGATACCTGGTTACTAAGAAAATTCAACTGTTATCTAAGTCTGTTACAGCAATTCATAAGCTGAATTATCACAAAATTAAAGTTCACATCTCTTCTTTTGTCACCCTTCTTCTTTGATCATTGAGGGTTCAAATATAGACTTTCATAAATATTTCAGGCTTTCCTGGTGTGCTTAAATGAATAGACGCAACTCATGTCAGGTTTTAATTGCTGTGAGAGTAAGGCTGTTTATCTGCCAAAGCAAAAATGTTCAAGTTGTTTTGAAGGTTGCCCTTAAGATTTCTTTACAGTCTTTAATTTTGTATATAGTAAAACAGAATAAACTGAATATATATATTTCTCCCCCTGACCACAAGTTTTCCACAAATACCTGTTTTTTGGGTTACCTTTTGCTCCTCGCCTCAGCTATTCAAGGAATGTGCAACCATTACTTTCAGATTCAGCTGAGCTGGGTTTTTTTTATTTGTTTTTTTTTTTTTTGGCCTACATGTTTTCATCTTTCAGATCTTGACTCTGAAGATCAAGAAATCTTATTATATCTTATTATATCTGTATTTGTAATGAACATTTTTTTTTTTTCCCCCTCAGTTTAGTCTCTCATATTGAGGTGGTCATATCGTGGATCTCAGCAAACGTGTGTTGGAATGTCACATCAGATTCTCAGTGACCTAAAGCTCAAGTGTGAGAGTTCAACAGCTTTAAAAGTTTGGGACCTCATCAGTTTGAAAGAACTTAATAGAATTTTTGATGTGAGTTTAATATCTAAAAAGAACCAGTAAACTAACTCTCAGTTGCCTGAAATGTCATCACTTCCAGAAAATCTTCAGTTATTTGGTTAGCTTGCAAAATGTAAAACATTTTCTAATCATACATTCATTCATTCATTCACAAGGTCTTAAAATCAAGGCTAAATAACATACTAATTTCCATGACAATGTTACATGTATATTTCATTTTTCTAAAAAAACAATCTTTTCATTTGTATTATTTTAAATCAGAGTTAGACTTCACCTTTGAGAAATACCTGTTCTTCAAATGAGAAAGCTTTGGTGACTGTCCAAGGTCTGTACTAATTTTGAAATGTTTCTTTGTCTTTTCCTATATATTTGCTCTTTTTTCAAGAGTCAGAGTTTGGTGACACCAAAGCAGGCTAGCAAACAACCTTGGAATCTACCTTATATAAAGAAACTGGTCCGTATATCACATGCTTTTTAAGCCTTGGTACAGTGATTGAAACAAGCATGCTGACATTGTCTAGGTTAAATGTAATGATCTGATAATCAAAAGCCTCTAGCATTTTTGAACAATTGAAATGTTACACATTCCTGCAACTATGCAACAGCTGCTACAAAAAAATAAATACACATTTCGGTTTATTAAGAGGTTGGTGAAGATACCTAAAGATTAAGAATATAATGAATCAACTATTCTTTCAAAGAAATATGGCTGTGAGTTATAAAGATGAAAAGTAGGGTAACCAATGAGAGGAAATCACAGTGTGATGCATGTTTTATGACCTGAGTGTTTAAAGTATAAAACATGCAATGGCTTTCTCTTTCAAGAGACTGCACCAATAGACAGCTGCATGCAGTCCATCGAAGCATTCATTTCTCACACAGTAAACGAACATGACTCAGCAGAAATGCAGAACATCAAAGAAATTTGTTGCAAGATGAGCAGTGATTGTGAATATTAAACATCCTCTGCTTTTTTAAAAGGTGTGCAGAGCTGTCTAAACACTTTCTCTCTTCAGCTGATTGTGTCGTTTGCATCTTGACATTAACAGTGAAGTTTTTCCAGTGCGGTTAAAAGTTTTAACATTCAAAGAAATGGAATGGCTTTTCTTTTTCTCAACAAGGAAAGAGAATGTCTTACTTGTGCACTTTCTGTGCCCGGACCCTTTCTTCGCAGCACGACGGCTCAGTGTGCAGTTGAAGTTGTTCTCCCAGAACTCGGCAAACCAGATATTCCTTCTGTTGTTTTCCAGTGTTCGGCTAATGAAGTAACGATCAAACCCTAAAACAGATCAATGGGTTTGCTGTCACTCAGTGTAAACAACAGGGTTGGTACAATCTGTGAGCACCTTCTAAGATGTTTCCTATAGGGGAAAAGAGAACATTCCATATATAACCCATTTACTTCATTTCTTTCTTTAAATGTTCTCAATTTTCCTTTTTGATGAGCCAATGAGAAGCAAAGCCTGACAAGGCAGCTTTAATCCGTCTGAAACAGCAACAGAGAAAAGCTCTGGCTCTATTGAAAGGAAAATCTTACTGAGCATGCACAATCTTTTTTGGACATAGTGACATTTGATGTCTCTACACATCCCATCTTGATACCTCTAATAGACTGGCGCTTTGGTAAGATAGTGACTGCTCCTTCTGCCATTTCCTCTTGATGCTCAACTGGAGAGATCTTTGATCCCCAGCTGTCCGAACCCACCCAGATGAAATGACCTCTGTGGTTTGCCTTTTTTGCTGCGCTGAGCAGTCGCCTGTACGAGTCAAGAAACACATGTTGCCTTGGATAAGGTCAGGATTCCAAACAGATGCACTTTTTACCTTGTAATCAGTAACCATCTGTAAGTGAAGTGGCAGAGGTGGCCTCAGGCCTCCTCACAGCACAGCGTTTGTAACGAAGTGTGTCAAAAACGCGACAGGGGGTTGATGGCCCACGATCCCTGGCTGCACAACAAGGGATCCCTTACCATTTGTTCCTAGGAGTAGTTGTTAGGTGGGCCTTCTTCTGTTAGTTGTGCCACACGTCACAAATTGTGACAACTTATTATTTTGGTCTATTTACATCAAATTTAATAAACGTTTAGAGACCCACTCCAATCATCTTTTGAGTTATTTTAAAAGCGTTCCCAGTGGTCTTTTAATTATGATAATGCCGTTTTAGCCAAAATAGAAAAAAATGGTCTTGTTTTCTACGATATAGTTTCTGCTGAGCGCCAGTAGTTGACTACAAATTAATCTCAAAGTTGTAGGCGGGACTGTTGGTGCGGAATAAGACCCCCCCCCCCTTTCCCCCATCTTTTTTTTTTTCCCACAAATGTCCTCCATCACCAGAAAAAGGCCACAAGACTATGTTGTAAATATTAAAAACAAAAGTGGGTCTTCAACTTTAGCTCAAGACCAGATAGGACTATTTTGTCATGCTTGTGATTCTTCTTTTTTTTGGCGTTCTCTTTTTTGTCACAGTTAAAATATTCAAGCCTATGTTTTGCCAACAAAATATGCAAATGGGTGAGATTACAATTTTGGACTACATACATTATAAACACTCCCATTATGATTAGCACTCAGATCATAGCATCGGTACACATAGGCCAAGAGGTCTCATGTCGAAGTTCTGAATGACACCTACCATTACTAAACGGACCGTATTTTGTAGTCATATGTCCTCTATGACAAAATAATTAAATTATAATGTTAAATAATAAATATTGTGTGTGAGGAGACCCTTGCATAATTCCAACATGAACATAATCTGCCATGTCTTCTTTTTTATCTCAAATATGAGCAACATTATTACCTGATGTCATCTTCATTAGCAAAAAGTATGACAACTCTTGCATTTGGGTTTTCAAAGAGTCTGTGGACGATCTTGTCAAACTCGCCCTGCTTTGGCTCCCGAGGAATCTTGACGCTCTGTGAGATGCACACAACACCTAAGAAAAAAATATTTAGAAATATAAGGTTTGGCACAATTCCCCTTTCTCCTTTAAAAAGAAGTCTTCAATTTTGCTCCACTTTTTTTTATATTCTTCTAAAAAATGTAAAATATTAATAAATATTTATTTGAGCGAAAAATAATCACACAGCTTTCCAAAAGTTTCAAAAGCTGCAAAGTCAGAAGAACAACAACAGTACACCATGACAACAACTGTGATTCCCTGCACAAAAGCACAAAAGGCAAATTATTTTTAGATTTGTTTTGCTTCATAAAAGATCATTTCGTGTTTCTTGTGAGTGTGCATCACTTTAGAACATTAATGTACACAAGAATTTCCTGCACCTCAAATAGGACCAGGGAAACAATTAGAAACGTTTCCCTGAACATGTTCTGTTTATAGCTCGTCCTGTATGCGCTGCAGTGATGCATTACCTTTTTTTCCTGCTTCATATGGAATTTTAGCTTAGAAACTGTGTTGAATTATGGCTTTTTTGTTACCAAGGATGTGCAATGCTGCCTATTGAGTTTCATACCATCCACAGTGCAATCCCTTCTGAAAACCCCTTCTCTGTCTTTGCAGTTTCAGTTGGTTTTTTTTGTTGAAAAAGTGTTTTATGCATAAAACACAAACAGTACGAAGAAAAGTCAACCCTAACAATGAAATCCTTACAAATTATTTGACATTCATTTTTATGTGACATTCATATTTATGAAAAAGCATAATCTGATTCCTGCAAAGAGAAAATAAAACCGTGGCATTATGGCTGCCACCACATTCATCACAGTGAATGTGAGGATGTCAGAATCTGTCCTGATTTAACTGTCAGATATGACTGAGTCTCTGTGACACCTGGATCCCTGGCAGAGCTGAAGAGCCATCACTGACAAACTGAAATTTATCAAACTGTCTTTGATGTCAGGCATGCAAAGATTTTAAACAGGCAACAAATTATTGTGTTTAATCAGACATTCTGAGGGCGTCCCAGACAGGTATCAGGTCAATTATAACACAGGAAGGCTGACATGTACTCCTGAACAGCTGCTCACTGACATGCTGCTCATTCCTTCACTAGCACATTCCATCGCTTCCAACACCAAGAGAAAGTAAAAGATGTCCAATATTACTCTGGAGGAACAGCTTTGCATATTAGACGATGACCTAATAGACTTAAGAAATGACTGAGAGAGCTCAGAAAGCACAACAGTCTGCATCCAAAATCAACTTTTTAAAATAATAATAATGATAAAATAATAATAGTCTTACAGTACATATGCTTTTTTTTTCTTTCTTACAGAAAGTGACATTAGTGGGCAACATAACTGACCATTCACAGACCACGTAACTGTTTTAAAACAGACTCAGTTATAGCTGTACATGAGTTGACACTTAACTATGGATTATATCCAAGTGTCTCAAAGCTTGTAGTATTTTGCTGCACAGAACGTGTGACTTGACTACAGTTGCTGGAACATTTCATCACTTCAGCAGTGTAGCTCCAATGACCCACTTGTGTTTACTCAAACAGCTTCCATTATCAGTCTTTTTTCGAGTGTTTATTTAAATGGATGGGTTTGGATAAATTAGTAATTAAAAACACGCATCACTGCACTTTTTTACATTCCACTCTTGTTGATACTTCCTCAACAAATTTCATGGAGCTGCTACAGTGTCAGGCTTCTAACAATGGAGCAGTTTGTCTTAGTCACCATGTATGATTCATCTTATTTGTGCTCTCTGTGTTTTTGTGTACATTTTAAAGACTTTCCATAACTACAAAGACAACATGAAGATCATAACAAGGCAAAGGTTAAATGAAAATAATTGGATCTGGTTTTCTTATCAGAGCAAAACAATATCTTACTTTATCTACCAGCAGCACTGGTTGGTAGTTTTAATGTAAATGTATCAAAAGTTCTACTTGATTAAGTAGATGAAGCACTCAACCAGTTTCCTTTTGTCCTAGAACTGCAGAACTTCACTCACACAAAGTGGACTTAGCTATGTGTAATTTAAAGTTTACGCAATATGACCACAGAGGGCACATTTTTCAACTCAGCGGCTTTCACTGTTTGTGCCT
This sequence comes from Adrianichthys oophorus, assembly GCA_036245035.1. Classification (NCBI taxonomy): domain Eukaryota; kingdom Metazoa; phylum Chordata; class Actinopteri; order Beloniformes; family Adrianichthyidae; genus Adrianichthys; species Adrianichthys oophorus. The sequence goes on along the minus strand of BSAI01000073.1, from coordinate 16,542,267 downwards.
TACATTATACCAATCTTATCAACTCATACAATGCAATGCAATGCATCCAACCTGCTAATGGCTTTTTTAAGTGTGTCAAAGATCGAGAAAGTAAAATGACTTTGGTGAAGTTTGCTTGTTAGACTTGTAGTATGGAGTTGAATTTAAAAACTTTTGATGCTGTTTTTTTCTCTATTTCAAGCCTGGTTAGAGAGAGTTTTTGCTGCTTCACAAAACTTTGCACAAACAACGTTATTGCTCTTCAAAACACAAAGTCATATTGAGAGAAAACAAACAAAAGCTGGAATACATTATAATATAAAGTATTTTGAAAAAACATTAAAATAATATTTTCACAAACTGCAGTTGTAGTCATAGCAACTAGAATGACATATACTGTACATGTATGGAATATTTTTTAATAAATAAAAGATAACTTTTCTTCTGTATATTTTCCTTTTTTATTACTATAATTTGTTGTGGTTTTCAACCAATGTTTATAAACAATAACTCAGTTTTATGTAGTGAAATCACTGCTTTAGGAACCATAGAAGTAGAAGAAGCTCTCTGGTCATTATTCAGTCAATTGTTTAGCACAATGTCTTTTAGTCAGCATTCAGAATACATTCTTTTTTTTTTTTTTGTTGCCTTTCAGCTGCTCTTTTTAAATGATCACAGCAAAAACTCATCTGTGATTTGCATTTTGGACTTGGCTTTGGTGTTATGCTGGTTATGGCGGCTAGATGGCTCAGTTGGGTGCATGCAGGACTGGCGCATGGGAAACCTAGATTTATTTGGGAGGGGGGCTGTGTGCAACAAGCTTATTCTGGGTCCTTAGGCAAGACCCTTCATGCTACTATCTAATAGCCACAAGGGGGGTCAATTTTGGGCCTCACTGTGCCGGTCCCCACCAGATAAAATACAAGGTTGTGTCATGAAGGGTATCCAGTGAAAAATCTCAAACCGAATGTGCCAATCAGTGAAAGCTGATTGGCTGTGGTGACCACTGATGGGATGTGCCGAAAGGTGAACAACAACGTTGGTCTTATGCTGGTTGCCCATCCTGTCACAGCACTCTGCATATTTCCAGACTTGGGACATGTACACCAAAGCACTAGGTTATGTTAAAAATAGGAGGAACATTATTTAAAAATACCAAATTTGAGTGCTGCATAGCGGTCCAGTGGTTAGCTCTTTCGACCAGGACAGGCTCTGACCACCCTGTGACCCCAGGAGGGATATAGTGGGTTAAGAAGATGGATGGATACCAAATTTGATTGAAACATATGACAAAAAATAAATAAATAAAACGCACAGTACACAAAGTAAAACACATGACAAACAATATATTTGTGTAAGTAAAATTTTTGATATATTTTCTAGGTTTTTACATCCAGTTCAAGCTTGCAAAACTTAAAAAAAAAAACTAAGACGTTGACACTGTGATCTAGCACATACAGCTTCACAAATTTACATAAAAACGTAAACAATTATTTATGTTGCTGTTTTCATAACAGGATAACCATACGCGTATTAAAAACAGATTAATAACATTTAAGCAATTTAAAGTTCAATGGGACAGTTGTGTTTTGGGGGACAGCAAACATTTTTGTTTTGAGTTCAATTGTATATATCTTTTAAAGAAAATCGTTCCACTTTAGCACACAAGCATCTGTATTTTATTAGTAAAATATAATTCTGGCTTTATAAATGGCATCACTGCATCTCCCCAATTTCCCCTTAACAAGCACAATATAGAAAATTATTTTACAACTTTGGGGTCTTGACCTCTAGTTCCACTGCAAATCACATGGGTTTGTTAAGATAAAGCACAACACTGCAAAGAGCACAATATCTGAATGCATTATGTATTAGACTGTGCAGCTTCAGCGCTTTTTATTTTAATAGCGAAAGCAGAGAAAAGCCACCTAAAATCTTGAATTACATCTTGAGGCTGCACTCCACATGAGCTGACAAAGCATTCTGCTTAAGCAAGAATTTTACATCAGCCCATTTCCCCTGTCAAAGCTATAGTGCAATAATTTAAAGTAATGAAAAAAAAAATCTGTAGTTTCCTGTACTAGACTAACCTTGTAAAAACAATGGTGTAATTGCTAACCTTGCAGCTCTACAGCTTTATGCTCTAATTTGAAATAAGTAATGCAAGAATCTTTCTGTCAGCAATGGAATTTATTCCACAAAAGAAAAGAAAAATAGTGTAACAGTTGAATATAAGCTGCTCTAAATTACTTATAATGATCAGTCAATGCAAGATAATTGAGGATTGCAGAAAGTAATTTAATATTGTATGTAGACTTTTGATTTAGCAGTTGTAGAGATGACATTTAAAATCACTATTGACTGTTCTTATTTCCTGAGGGACTGTTTTACACATTAATTATAAAAATCACAGAAGCTGAATAGCCACAAAGCTCATGTGTGAGTTGAAGTAATGTAATTAAGCAAATGTATTAAGAAACTGAAAGAGAATCCTATGAGAAACACCTTAACCCTTGATGAATTTGTGCATTTGCAAGACAAAAAAAAAACCAAATCATCCATGCTACCTTTTAATTTGCTTTGTACTCATTGATAAGTGGGGATACCTAAAATCCTTTCCTCTCAAGCTGTTCACCTTTCATTTCAAGTGTGCACCTTTAACTGCACTGAGAGCCCACAAAGCTGAAAACAGAAGAGCTTAATGATGTGTTTGCACAGACAGGAAACAGGTGAGTCATTTGTTCTGCAGCAGTTTCTACCAATCCAGATTCTTCTGTGGACTATTCTGTTTCATCATGTCTATGTTCAATCCTAATAATTAAACCAATAAAATGCACAAGTATTAGGTTTTAAAATACAATTTGTTGTGTTTTTCTGCACCACTGGGTTTCCTAATTGTACATATTTCCCCAGTTATTAGTTCAGCACTCCTGTCTTTTGTGTGTTTAGTCTGTAAGGCCACTCAAGTAAATAATTAACATGTGCAACTTGCCATCTCCATTCTTCTTTTTGCTTCAGACTTCAAAGGGCTGCCGCGTTCCTGTCCATTTCAAGTCAACAAAATGCTGGCAGATCTTAAGCTTCTGCTTGGAAACATTCTGTTAAATCATGTGAGAACAAAACTATCAATCAAACGGTACTCACACTCAGCCTGAAGTAAACCCTGTTTGTCAATGGTATGTGACATATGCTCTATAACAAAAAACATTAGCTGAAAAAAAAGAAAATGAACTGTTGATCGAAATAATGTGACAACAAATTTTCAGAAATGTGAAGCTGAAACTTAGAAGCATGCAGGAAAGTAATTTAAGCTTTTTGATGATATTTGTAATTTCTATACACATTTCTCTTACTCAGCTGCATTTTTTTTTTTTTTTTTTTACAACTGAACTGAGGGCATCAGCTTGGGCAGAGAACTCTACTCCTTTCTCTGATGTTACTTTTTCTTTTATCCAAAGAAAAATGGTTGTTGTTTCCTAGACAGAAAAGGGATGAAATTACTTCAATAAATACTGGAATACATCTGAAATGTCTTCATTGGCTCACCTTTGAAAGACTAAGGAAAGCCAAATATTGTAAAGAATAGAGTAATGGTATCTACAGTGAATTGCTATATAGTCATGAACAGATAGACAGAGACACACTCACAGTAAATTGTAAAAAGTTAAATAAATAAATACATAAATAGTTTATAAAATAAAAGTTTATTTAAAGCACATTAAAAAAAAAGTACTATCAATTTAATACCAGCATCTATGCAAATTATTATCCATAACATCATAATCATTAAAAAAATGTTATTTTTTCATATTAATGTAGATGGTATTGTTTGCAAACCGATGGAAATACTACTATTTAACCCCATTATTCCTTTATGGATCCCATTTTCTCCATATAATTTGATTTGCAAGAGTTGCAACTGTTTTAAACACACACACACAAAGCAATCATGTTTCAGCACACAGTATATTGAAGATCTGTTTTCAGGTGTTTTGACATTTTTTTGTAAAATCTGATAGCTAATGAAAAAGTAAGTTTTCATAGTTTAGCTCTCTAAATTATCTCTCATTAATGTCCTAAAAGAAATAAACAGTCTGTTTACTGCAAACCTGTTTGAAAAAAAACTAACAAGGTAGTGCAAATTGGCATCAAAAACAGTTATATTATTTGTATTTTTTAATGTTGTTATTCTATTAAACTTATAAAACAAAGAAGAAAAAAATAAAAATAACTCAAAATTTAAAAAAATGAAAAAAAACGTCTAAAATTCTTAGGGATGTGTTGTAAGAAAGCATATATACTGTAGTTTTAATTGTATTCATTTTATTATTCCTGGTACATTTCCATGAAGGTTTCAAATGCTGCTGAAACATGCCAAATTATATAATGTGCTAATGTTTGATACATTTTCTTTAGTGCATCAAGTCCCACTCCAATCATATTTTAATCTATTTTCAAAGCTTTTTTTTTAGCGGTCTTTTAATCATGACTATGCTATTTACTTTTATAATTTAGTTACTCCACCCCATTCCCATCATCCATCTGTTCATGCTCTCCCTCAAGCTTACAGCCCCTCACACCAAGCTAACATTACCGGTGCAACAAAATGGTGAGCCATGGAGCTATCCACCCATATAGTCATGAGCCAGATGCCAGCTCTGATGAGGAAAATGAAAGTTTCGACGTCCCAGCTACATGCTTTTTCCAACATCACTGTTTTGGCTGCTCCTGATACACCACGATTTAAATACATTTTAAGTTTAATTTTATTTACTGTACATGTGTCCTCCATCACGAGAAAATGCCACAAGAAGAAGATTAAAACACAAAAAATGCAATTTTCATCGACGTGGGTCTTTAAACCTTTTGATTTAATTAATTGTCATTAACAAATGTTTAGTGTCCCAGTGGAGAATAAAGGACAGAGCAGAGGGCCACATTACTCAACCTAACTGTATGTAAGCCTGATGAATGACAGCAAAGTGTTATGAATGCTGACTTTGAGCTTTTAGAGAAATAGTGCTCACATCTGGACAAAGAGATTTAAGTAGAAACTAGATCAGAGTGCTAAAACACTTTTACCATATTTATGTGATCTAATCTTATGTGTTTAGCCCTCTATACACTCCCACAGATTGAAGACACATTTTGATCTGGTCTCTCAGGGCCACACTGAAGGACACTCTAGTTAAAGTGAGTTGAGATTTCCACCTGGAGCTTTTACAGATTTGTGTAAGCTGTCTCTGACCACTACTAAAGCCTGCATCAAAATGAAAGTGTTAGAGCATAAAGTGTGCAAACACGCATCATCACAGTATAACAGATCATTTTTTTTATTTTCTTTATCCATTCTCCACAGTTTGTTTTTTGTTTGTTAGTTTGTTCAAAGCACACACAAATCAAACTGAGCTAAAGATTGTTACATGGTAGTATATAATATCAGCCTAAATGATTCATCCAGAGTACATTACAAGATAAATGTTGCAACCCCAATCAACTGTGTAATTGCTGACACACCCCATTATTCAAGCAACAAATGACTTCAATCTCCTACTCATGCCGCAAGCTAAAATCGGCTCATTAAAATAAAAATAAATACATAAATTAAAAAAAACATTTTGAAGGTCAGTGCACTTATTAAAAAGCCAAAAATATTTCAGTTCATTTTGATCTAAAATGTAAAAAATATATATATTGTCATTGCACCATCACAAGAAAGCTACAAGAAGGAAAAAGACACTCAGTTGTAACTCAAGAAACTTGTGACAGAATACACAGCTCAAGAGTCAAGATTTCAATTCACCTGATAAACACCAGGAGCTGTGACTACTATTGAGGAAAAGCAGATTTTATTTTATTTTTTTTTCAGTATTAACAAGTGTCACATATTGCTAAGAATAAGAGAGAACAATCAATGAGATGAAAAGGGTTGTTGGCCCTGATTCAGAGAGGTCACCAACAGAAAGCCTTTTTATGTAACGAGTAATACAGATGTTTATTAGAAATATAACCCCAGAGTTGCAAATATGACAGTATTTCGTTTCCCTATGTCTGGGTCAAACATGGGCAACATAAATACACCTAATTGAACCTGTGAAGCATAGAGGTGGAGGGGTAATGATTTGGGCTTGTGATCCCCATATAGAATATCTGACAGTATTTATTTCATATTATTCAAAATGAATATTAAGCTTCTTTGTCTGACAGCCAGCTTGAAAAAATGACCTGTGGTCAAATATAGGCACAATGGAATGGTGGGGGAAATGAGATGATGAAAAGATTCAGTCTAAGTCTAGACTTCAACCATACTCAAAATGTTATGGTCAGACCCTAGAAGAACCGTGAAGAAATGAATGCTGGCAAACCTCAATAGACACAAGTAAAGAAAATAGGAAGTAAAAGCCTAAAAATGATGAACATTTTACCAAGACTATTTATAAATCCACTTTTTTGATGATGAAAACGTGGATGAATTATAAAAAAAAATCAATTAAACTTTTCTTCACTTGAAAATGTGTTTAAACGCAATGCTTTGTGGTCTACATCAATCGTTTTAGTGAGCATCAATGCACAGTGGTTTTTCATAGAGACTTTTGGGAAATTTCTAGTGAAGTGTTTTGGAATGGTAGATTTAAATGGTGCACGAACGATATAGTGCACTATGTTGTGAGTAGTGAAGGGATTTTTACAAAACCATTCTGTTCTATGATTACACATCTTAGCTAGCTTGTTCAAGATAAACAATTACTTTACGCATTTTTGGTATGTAGCAGTTGTTGCATATGAGGTAAAAATAAGTTTAAAAAATGATAAGCACATCCTGATATTTGTCTGCATTCGCACTACAGAAAAGGAGGGTGGACTTTTTTCACAAGCTTGAAGTGCTGTTGATGTTTGCTGCAGATACAGACATTAGAGAGGAAGTAACTGATTTACACAATTTTCTCACTCTAAAACATGTTGCAAGCTTAAAAGCCTGAGCGCTAAAAAGTTGGAGAACAGTGTTAATGATGCAATGTTTAAAGAAACAAAAGTGATTTTTAATGCATAGCATTAATATTATTATTATTATTATAGCATCTCCATTATGTCATCCACAGGCATCCCACTATCAGATGGATTGACAGAGGCATGTCATAGCCATTAGGCTTTCAAAGTGTGAGACATTAAAACATTGGACAGTTGCATAATGGCTGAAGTGTTATTTCTCACCTCTGAAGTAGAGGCTGTGGTTTCAATCAAAGCAATTGACTTCTGCCTGACCTCGTTCCTCTGACTACAGTCCACAAGCCCCTTTGGGTGAGGCTCAATCCACACACTCTGCCCTTAGAACAGAAGTGTTATAGAATGTACCCTACCTAATTGACTTTGTAATAATGCCATAGTTCGCTGCCACCAAATTGACAGAATTTTCAAGCACACTCTGGCAACTCAAATACAGTGAAAAATTGCACAAAAAAGCTTTCCAGTGCAACTCTTTACTTGTTTACTAATCATAAAATGGAAACAGAACAGAGGTAGTGTGATTTGAGTTCTTTTCTTAAAACAAATTGTCATGTCAAGTCAAATTACATGAGTATTCTAATGTTTAATGCACCTGTCCTCCTGATACATTTATGATTATCTTAGACAGATGATGTAGGCTCTCTTGTGCTACAATGGTGTTTTGTTTTGGGCAAAAAAAGAGGTATTTTTAAACGGTGTTTATTCAAAGTTGAATAGATACAATTATTTCAATATTACTCCAAAGTATCTATACAAAAATGTTCAAGTAAATGCCAACATCTAAAGTAAATATCCAGTTTACTGCAAAATCCACAAAGCTTGTTGTGACTTATTAGAATGAGCACTTGAAAGCAGCTTTGTTAGATAGGAGAACTTTTAAGAACAGTAAAACCAACTATGACGGAAAGTTAATTTAGTGTATAAACCTCAAAAATGTACCAAACCACTCATAGAACTACTAGATGCCATTGATGGTGAGACTGCTGCTCCATAACCTATAACCCTGAAATATTATTGCTGAGGGAAGATCCTCCTTCAGGTTGTGTGTTAAAAATGCAATTAGGAAACTGTTCAGCAGGTGCAAGTAGAAAGACAAATTTGAACTCTGAACAAATCTTTCAGTAGACTCTCTAGATCATACACTAAGTCTCTCTTCCAAAGTTGTCTGACCTTCTCCACATCACAACTTTCACCGGCTTTATCTCAGATCTCCATTCCTTATCTTCCTCACTGTGCCTTTAATAGGCCTTCAATAGGTTCTCTCATCAGAGTCTTCTACACCTTTTCTTTCCTGCTTGCCATTGTAGACAAGAAGGGTTTTAAAGCTGATCCTTGGTGTAGTCTACCTCTTTAACTCGACTATCACACCTACAGCACACCTGACTAGTGTCTTACAGCTCCCATACAAGTCTTGCACAACTGTAGTATACCACTCCAGACTTTCATATAGAAAACCATAAATCTTTTCTTTGTACTCTGTAATTGATTTTTCTCTAGATCTACAAATCGCAATGCAGCGCCTTCAGACCTTCTCAGTATTTCTTCAGAATAATTAGCAAATACTTCATCTGTGGTTCTATTTCTTGGCAAGAAACCACAAAGCTGCTTACAAATGTTCACTTCGGACTTCAGCCTAGCTCCTAGAAGTCTGAATGTGTGACTCATCATGAGCAACACCAATCAACCAATTATTCTCAGTTAGAAATTGGTTTATAATGGACAACAGGACAAAACTCAGCTCAATATAGACAGACTGTGCAAAACTGCTATAAGCCATAAACAGCCCACCTCAACTGATGCACCGTAACATTCTCTCTCAAACTGATCATATTTCAATTTGTTGTTCAGTCTTATTGTAACAATACTGAGACATATTACCCTGTATCAAAACTGATTTGGCAAAATCTCCATCTTTATGTAAAATGACTATTTTAGCAGCTTCTTGTCTGCAGTTAAATCTTCAGGCTTGTTTGCCTTCTTCACGTTTGTATGAACCAAAAGATGTACTTTTTAAAAAATAAATACCACCTACATAGTTTAAATTTCAGAGTCAAGGAGACATTTAATCAGATATAATGTGTGTAAAGTGTAAAAGTGCAATCACAATTTTCTCTATTTGATTGCAGTAAACTGACTTGCCATTGCGCAACTATTGTCTTTGCCAGAAAATGTAGCAAGTCAGTGCAAACCTTTTAAACCTGGACTATCAAAATGAAAAAAATATAATGGCAAATGCTGGATATCCAAATATTAAAGAAGATAGACCCCCTAGTGCCTTGAAGACCTCAAAGTAATCACAGCTTTATTATAAATGATTCGTGAAAATCATTATTTGTCAAAATGAGAGTATTTCTAGTTGTCATTATGCCTTTTTTATGCACACAGCTCACAAAATTGTTTCCATTTAATTTTGTTCAGAAACCTGTGGTTCCTACTGTGTATTTTTCACTTCTGACCTGTTCCATGCGAAATTGACTGCTGCTTACCTTCAAGAGTTGTTAATTAAAAAGAGAGAAGGAAAAAAACATAAATGCAATATTGTGAAGGGAAATGTCTAGTGGGCTCCTAGTGTTCTGAAGTTTGGCTTTAATTCTTCTGTGTTTCTATGGAGAGGTCACCTAAAAGTGACAGGTTGACAATGATTAGATAATGCATCTTCATGGGTGTCTGACATTTCATAAACCTGCACTGCTGGATCAACTGTTTAACTTAGGCCCACTGGTTTTCCTTAATTTTTTCTCTGAAATAAAACAGCTCCTAACTAAATTAAAAAATATGTATAATATTTCAGAGAAAATTTGAATCTAAGAAGTCAACTAAATAAAAACAAGTTCATTCTTTGAAAAAGATTTGAAAAAAAAAATTGAAAGACTTTTTAAGAAATGGAGGACCTCACAATAACACAGAAAACCATTTGGAAAAAAAAAATGTGTGCCTCCAGATATGACATGAACCTATTTAGAAGTCTTTTTTGCTCCATAAATGACGTCATCCAGTAATAATTTTCCATCATCAAAGAGACCTGTTGCCTGGGAACACAGGAGCTTCCAAGAACCATGGTCTAAGCCTCTAAGCAGAGAGTCCGGAGAGACATTTTGAACTGTAAGATTACAACTGCTGAGATCTGGGTACTCGAAAGGACAAAAAGTAAGCCTTTTTTCCATCCATAAAGCTGGAAGGTAGACATCAGTTCAGGTTATCTGTTGCAAAGCAGTGACAGATAATTGCAGCTTCAGGACTGAGGTGCAGGATGCAAATATTTTTACATGCATTTGCTGCTTTTCCAATAACTTTCCTGTCTTTAAATATTTCTTGGCCCTTCTGGCTCTGAGAAGAAGTCCTCTTTAGTGAAACTTCAGTGAAGCTCTATAGAGATAGCCACAGCTTTCACATTGATAATGTTGGACATTCATTCATTTTCCAAGCCGCTTTATCCCTTTCGGGGTCACAGGGTTGCTGGAGCCTAACCCGGCTACTCATGGGCGAAGGCAGGGTACACCCCTGGACTGGTCGCCAGTCTGTCGCAGGGGCCACAATCACACCCCCATACACACTCACAGTCACACCTACGGACAATTTAGAGTGACCAATTAACCTGCGAAGCATGTTTTTGGACGGTGGAGAAAACCCACGCATGCACGGGGAGAACATGCAAACTCCACACAGAAAGGTCCCCCAGCCAGGACTTGAACCGGGAACCTTCTTGCTGTGAGGCAAGAGTGCTAACCACTGCTAACCACAAGGAAACAAACAAACAAAACAATAAACTGATAAAACACATTGCATGTGAATTTTTCTGAGTGAAAACTTTACTGTAACATTGGGGTTCTGTAGAATGTAGGTATCGACCAAAAAAAAAAAAAAAAATCACAAAACAGGATTTTCATATACACCACAGTTTTTGGCAGCAGCATATGCTGCTTGGAGTGGGTGGTATTTATACGATTTTGCTGGTACTGATGCTTGCTTCATGTATTCAGAGCTATCCAGCCCTGAGGACAAGCTATAATAGAAGAACATTTCATTCATCACAGATTAAAGTCAGCCTTTGGAATAATTGGAGTTTCTGGGAAAAAATAAATAAAAAAAAAACAAAAATTGTGCCAAAGATATTTTTATTTTAAGTGCTGTTAGTCATCACTGGCTAAGATATTGTGGCAGACTAGGGTTTTATGCAAGTTAAACCCTGACAGTCTCACAGAATTATTTAATACAATGATGTTCTGGCACCAAAGAGCCTGCAATCCCTCATTTCCAAATTGTTTAGTTATGCTCTTATAATCTGAATTATTACTGAACTGTTATTGACATCCTAAATATTGTGACAAGCATTTTACAAAGGACACTGCCTTGATTGAAAAAAAAGGTGATGTAGTTTTAATCATTGTTGGTGACTTACTCAGTCATTGTATCAGTTAGCTTCACTTCGCTGGCTCCCAGTTGAATCCAGAATCAAGTTCAAAATCCTCCTGCTAAACTATAAGGCCTTGAATGGTATGGCCCCATCCTATATTAAAAATCTCATAATGCCTTACCAAACAAACACAAAACTTCACTCACAAAATGCAGGACTGCTTGTGGTTCCTAGAATTCCTAAAAGCACAGTTGGAGGTAGAGCCTTTAGCCACCAAGTCCCTGTCTCATGTCTCCCAGCTCATGTAAGAGAGACTGAAACAGTTTCTGCATTCAAATTTAGGCTTAAAACATTCCTCTTTGGACGTGTTTATGGCCAGAATAGCTAGCAATCAGAGAGTATCTAACTTACTGCTGCCCTACCTCACCTACTGTAATGAAGTTTTGGGGAATAACTATAATTTTCATTACATCCATTATACATACTTCTCCGTGGAGCTAAGCAGAGGGAAGATGGTTTGATAAACTGGACCATCTTGGCCCATTCCCTCTGCTTAGTGGGCTTACACGGGCTTAGATTATAATAATAATATATTAATATTGACATACTAAAACTGCAGATTTTCTATTATTGTTATTATTATTACTATCCACTATTTTTATTACATGAAACATACTATTTCTTTTTTTTTCTTCCTTTATGTGGGCACCCTTTCGTTTTTTTGGTTTTTTTTTCCCAAGATAGGATGTTTTTTAAGAGTTTTTCCTCACTGAGAAGGAGGGTCCAAGGGCAGGGATGCCAGTTTAGCTTATTCAGTTTAGTTAGTCTAGCAACCAGCTATTGTTTATAATTTTATGATTGACTTTAATTTCTTTGCATACAACTACCTGTGTGGAGCCCATTGAGACAGCTATGGTTGTGCTTTTGAGCTATATGAAAAAAAATGATTTGAATTGAATTACTGCATTAAGGAAAAGTCATTGACTGTGTTTGAAAACTGGACTGAGTGACCTCTCCCCCATTGTGCTCCAAGTAGGAAGCACCTGCTGGCTCCAACAAGCCAAAATCCCATGGACTTCTAAAGAGAAATAAACAGCTATCAATGAGTCATTCTATTTGTCGGATTGACTATTCTTGCTCTGCTACCTTTTTTAAATATGTTCTTGCTAATCCTAATTCTTTTTCAGTATCCGTCCTTTTTCTAAACCTGTTCTCCTGCCTCTCAGGGTCCCTGGGATGCTGGAGCTCAATCCTGCTACTGGTGGGCAAGGGGCAGGGTACACCCTGGACAGGTTGCCAGTCTGTCTCAGGGCCCCAATAACACACACAACCACACTTGCATTCACACCTTGGGACAATTTAGAGTAACTAATTAACCTATGAAGCGTGTTTTTGGACAATTGGAGGAAGTTGGAGTGTCCAGAGAAAAAACCCACGCATGCACTGGGAGAACATGCTAACTCTATGCAGAAAGGTCCCCCATTGGTAATTCTGGTTCAGGTCCCCTCGCCAGGACACCAGGGGCATTCTTGCTGTGAGGTAATAGTGCTAATCACTGCGCCATTGTACAGCGTCTTTTTCACAGATTTATTTATTTTTTTATATATTATATTTTCTGTTGTGCAAGTTATAAACTGACCAATCAAATGCCTCGATAAAAGTCTGTGGTCTCATGTCAAAAAATTGAAAAAAATTATTGACAGATTTTCCCGAACCCACTTTCAAGTTTTAAGGGTTTTGGTCTTCCAACAGGCTTACTCCTGACTGGCAAGAGTGGTTGTCATGGAAAAGTTGACTCTATCAACTTGGACCAATCACTGCTAACTGGACATGCCGCCATGTTGGACATGGTGGCATCAGTGTCGAGGAAAAAAAAAAAAGGCGACTTAATTGATTTAAATTCGTTAAAGCCAGAATTAAGCCATTTTCATTTGGTTACGTCACACTTACTTTGTTGAGTTCTCATGTACGGTGAATGGCAAAAGTGTATTCTTTTGGCTGCTAAACAATTGATGAACTTATTTTGTGCACAGAAACGCCAGAGGGTGTGGGAGGAAAAATTTGTAAAGAGTCTAAGAAACTGGGGCTGTTTAAATTACCATACTATGATGTTTTATGTAATTTTCTTTGGCTCAAATAAACATATCTCATTAAACAAGCCAAACTCATTTATCATCCCATACTTTCATTTCCCACAAAACTATGCACACACTGTTTATTACAATTAAAGAGAAGATATACACAAACTTTTGCTTCTTTTTTTTTATATTTTAAAGGCTCAATTCCAATTAAACACTTTATTTATAGTAACAGAGAGAAAATCCAGCTCTTACTAAATCTTGCTCTCAGCGCTGTTATTCATGAAGTAGTGGTCCCTCTTTTATCGCAGGAGTTAAATTTTAACACATGATAGGCAAAATCCACAAAATAGGATTATAGATGTTTTAGGGCTAGAAAACCCCTCACTACACACTATATACACTTTCCTCAAACAGACAAGAACATTTTTACACTTTACTTTCAGAATTTAACGGGCTTATATCCCACAAATCAAAATTAATGAGCCTTTAAGTGAATTATAATGTTAATTCTTCCCGAAAAACACCCGCAAAGCGGTATTTTGCTCTGTTCACGCATCTCTGAGCATTCCTCTAAAACCCTGATCTCTGAGGACCGGCCCCTCCCAATCCACGAGAATGATTGGGTCCTCATATTCATGCGTATTAATGTGGGGGAACAGCCCATTCCAGGAAGAGTCCGCACTGCCAGCACGGCCCCCTGGCAAACACACACACCTAACTTTATCTGCAGAATTAGCAGTGATCGGAAAAAAGCTTCCACTTTAGTATAAACTTTGAGAAGAAGTGGTTCGTCTTTCACCTAATCTGCACCTAATCTGGTCCCTGCCAAGGCAAGCTCTAGGATGACGTCATGTAATAGGTGGGACCCACAAGGAGCAAAAGGCGGTGCCTCAGAGATTGAGTCTTCTTATTTCCGTGCAGGAAAAGAAGCTCGCGAAAAAAAACTCACATTTCATAAAAATCTTGTTATTTAGTGTGCCAAAGGTAATACATTATCATAAATATGGATAGAGAAAGGGTCAAGAATAGCATGATATAGGCCCTTTAAACTTTCATATTAAAATAAGTTCAGTATAAAGGAATGAAAAGATCAAGTCATGATTGAAGATTTATGTAGATTTGGCTAACTGAATGCATTCGGATTAAATTTGTTTATTATGCTTTTGTGCTGCACTTTAAGCCCCGTGCTGTGAAAAAGAAACAATTTATGTTTTACTCCTGGATTTAATCAGCTCAATGGTTGGGTAGAGGGTCTCAGTTTGTTCAGTTAACGGGAGTGAAATTTTTGATAGTTCAATGTAGTATTTATGTGTAATCTAAATTCTTAATCCACATTCCTGTTTCACAGAAGCCAAATAAAATAAAATGGCATGTTGTTAATTCAAAGATACTCCTGATCCTTCATACTCTTCCTTCTTCACTTCTGGTGAAGGAAATTTCTTCACAATGTTCTGCATACTTGGGAAATCTGGCAAATTTGTCAGCAAGCAAATGAGCAGGACAGACCTCCCATTTCAGAACAGAATACCCATAAAATGTTTTGACAGCTTCCTCAGTCGGTGATGAACAGTTTCACAGTGAACATGCCAGCAACAGTCAGTGGCACAGTAAAGTGTTCAGCAGCATCAGCTTCTCTTTGAATTTTGTAGGTTATCATGGACTTACAGCTTTAACTATTTGCTTGAGGTCACCTGTGAATTTTAGGCAGCATCACTTCAATATTGCTGCTCTTTACTTCCTCTTATTTCAAATGTCTGTCTACATGGATTTTCCTTTTTTTAAAAATATGACATGTTTGATTGTGCAGCAGAGGAAGAAAAGGGAGAATTAAGATGTTTAGAACGGGATGCTCCATGACTGTTTTATCTGTTAGTCTGAGAGGCACTCACACTGGATCCGGTCCAGTCCGGCCTCTGTGGTCCAGTCTGGCCTCTGCGGCACTCCATATTTGTTTTGTTGATTTCAAATTTTTCTGGACACCGGAGCTGATCTGTAGCACTTTATTTTGAAGTTGGGGCAACTAATATCATGAACCGGAAACCATGCGAGCGAATGTGAAGTACATCTGATACATTTTTCACAATAAAACTTATTTTTCGCTATGACATCATATTTAAATGGCGGGTTCTCGCGTGAACCTACATGAGTTCAGAGATCCACGAGGTTTGCAGCAGAGGCTGTCTGCAGAAGAACCGCTAGGAAACCGTAGTCAGTGTGAGTTAACAACTGTGGCTAGACCACTCTGACGTCCGCACTAGGGCCGAACCGCATGCAGTGTAAGCCCGGGGTTAGGGTCAGAACAATGAAATGAACTGAGTTTTGGTCTTGGGAGTTAGATTTAAGCTTGAAATTATTATGTGTTTGCCATACTCTCCTCAATCAACATTCATAGCAACATTCTAATGAGCAGGAGATCAACACCTGAAGCATTTGAAAGTTTAAAACCAATTTTATTGTATATTCTTTCCTATGGTTTCTGTCTTAAACACCTAAACCTTAAACTTTTATTTTGACAGTGTGTGGTCTCCACACATTTTTATGCGTTTTCAGCTGCCAAAAAATTGTGACAAATGGACAGAAATGGTGGTGCCCTGTGTCAGTGTGATTTTTTTTGGTGTTCATGTTTGCATTATGGGAACACGTATTCTTGGGAATAAAAACAGTGTAAGTCCATAATGTGTCCACAGAATGTCATTATGACCTTTGAGTTGCTCTTACTCAGTGGGAGCTTTAGCCTAAGTTAATTACTTTATTTTGGAAGATTTTACCTTCATTTAAAAAGCAGTCTTTGGTTTTGCAATTTTCAGCTGCTTATTGCCATTGTGCAGATCTTCTGGAAGGCTGAAGATCTGAAAAAACTTAAAATAAGACACTGTTTTTGCTCAAATAAATGAAATGGTTCTCAAAAAAAGGATTGTATAATTCAGCGTTAAGAGAGAAAAATATTTTAAACACTCTGTGATGTTAAGTGCTAATCCACACCAAATCAATTTTGCATCAAAGTAGTTAGATGAAAAAAATCCTAAGCGACAGTGATACAATTTTCTCTGAAATTTCGTACTGCAACATTTTCACTGCAGTGGAATCAGCACAAGGAAAACATGTTTTTTTCAGAAAATGTCAAACATCACAGTGTCAAAAACAACAGTGACCCGCCAAAATAAATAAATAAATAAATTAAAAATAGCCTGACCGATGACCCAAACCGTAGCGCACATGTTAACAGTATGAATGTAGTAGCATTGTAAATTGCACTGACATCAAACATTGATTAAAGAAATACTGCAGGATAACACATGGAGAACTTTCACACTACAATTCTCAGGAGCTCCATATCTTTGTAGCTGTGCAAAAAGTTTTTGGTGCCTCGATGTTGGAAAGAGATGATGCAATACAGCTTTCACCTTATGGCCTATTGGCCAAATATGCCCAAAAGTGACACGAGGGACAGAAGATAAAGAGTAAGCACTAACGTAATCGTGGTGGAACTTCTAAGTCGAACTGATTGATGAGACACTTTTTGCATGGCGAGATGTGAAAATTAATAGTCAATCTTCATTGGCTTTGTCACTTTAATTATGTCACAGAATGAGCGGTGTTGATTAGAAAATGAAAACGCAGTTTGGAGGATTTTTTTTTTTTCATTTTATTTAAGAGACAAGTGATGCAAGTTACATTTTGAAAATGAAAAAGCATCCATCCATCCATCCATTTTCTTCCGCTTATCCGGGACCGGGTCGCGGGGGCAGCAGTCTAAGTAAAGATGCCCAGACTTCCCGCTCCCCAGCCACTTCCTCCAGCTCCTCTGGGGGGACCCCGAGTCGTTCCCAGGCCAGCCGAGAGACGTAGTCTCTCCAGCGTGTCCTGGGTCTTCCCCGGGGCCTCCTCCCAGTGGGACATGCCTGGAACACCTCCCTAGGGAGGCGTCCAGGGGGCATCCGAACTAAATGCCCGAGCCACCTCAACTGGCTCCTCTCGATTTGGAGGAGAAGCGGCTCTACTCCGAGCTCCTCCCGGGTAACCGAGCTTCTCACCCTATCTCTAAGTGAGCGCCCAGCCACCCTACGGAGGAAGCTCATTTCAGCCGCCTGGATCCGGGACCTCGTTCTTTCGGTCATGACCCAGAGCTCATGACCATAGGTGAGTATTGGGGCGTAGATCGACCGGTAAATTGAGAGCCTTGCTTTCTGGCTTAGCTCTCTCTTCACCACGACGGACCGGTACAGCGACCGCATAACGGTGGACGCAGCACCAATCCGCCTGTCGATCTCACGCTCCGATCTTCCCTCACTCGTGAACAAGACCCCAAGATACTTAAACTCCTCCACTTGGGGAAGGAGCACTCCACCCACCCAGAGAGGGCAAACTACCTTTCTCCGGTCGAGAACCATGGCCTCAGACTTAGCGGTGCTGACCCTCATCCCAGCCGCTTCACACTTGGCTGCAAACCGTTCCAATGCATACTGGAGGTCCTGGCTCGATGAAGCCAACAGGACAACATCATCTGCAAAGAGCAGAGAGGAAATCCTGTGGTTCCCGAACCAGACCCCCTCCGGACATTGGCTGCACCTAGAAATTCTGTCCATAAAAACTATGAAAAGAACCGGTGACAAAGGGCAGCCCTGCCGGATTCCAACATGCACTGGGAACAGGTCTGACTTACTGCCAGCTATGCGGACCATGCTCCTGCTCTGGTCATACAGAGACCGGACAGCCCTGAGTAAGGCTCCCCGGACCCCATACTCCCAAAGTACCCTCCACAGGACACCACGGGGCACACGGTCGAACGCCTTCTCCAAATCCACAAAACACATGTGGACAGGATGAGCGAACTCCCACGAACCCTCCAGCACCCTGGACAGGGTGTAGAGCTGATCCACAGTTCCACGACCAGGGCGGAAACCGCATTGTTGTTCTTGGATCTGAGGTTCGACTATCGGCCGGACTCTCCTCTCCAGTACCCTGGCATAGACTTTCCCAGGGAGGCTGAGGAGTGTGATTCCCCGGTAGTTGGAACACACCCTCCGGTCCCCCTTCTTGAAAAGGGGAACCACCACCCCTGTCTGCCAGTCCAGTGGTACTGTTCCTGACTGCCACGCGATGCTGCAGAGACGCGTTAACCAAGACACTCCCACAGCATCCAGAGACTTGAGGTACTCAGGGCGGACCTCATCCACTCCCGGTGCCTTGCCACAGAGGAGCTTGTTAACTACCTCTGTGACTTCAGCTTGGGTAATGGACAGCCCCACCCCAGGGCTCTCAGCCTCTGCTTCCTCAAGAGAAGGCGTGTCAGCAGGATTGAGGAGATCCTCAAAGTATTCCTTCCACCGCCCGACAATGTCCCCAGTCGAAGTCAGCAGCTCCCCACGTGCACTGAAAATGGTGCCTGCAGAAAGCTGCTTCCCCTTTCTGAGGCGCCGGACGGTTTGCCAGAACCTCTTCGAGGCCAACCGATAGTCCTTCTCCATGGCCTCACCGAACTCCTCCCAGGACCGAGTTTTTGCCTCTACTACAGCCTGAGCCGCAGCTCGCTTAGACTGCCGATACCTGTCAGCTGCCTCTGGAGTCCCACAAGTCAGCCAGACCTGATAGGACTCCTTCTTCAGCTTGACGGCATCCCTTACTTCCGGTGTCCACCAACGGGTTCGGGGGTTGCCGCCACGACAGGCACCAGAGACCTTGCGACCACAGCTCCGAACAGCAGCAGAGACAATGGAGGTGGAGAACATGGTCCATTCAGACTCAATGTTACCAGCCTCCCTTGGTACCTGTTTGAAGTTCTCCCGGATGTGGGAGTTAAAGACTACCCTGACGGAGGGCTCAGCCAGAAGTTCCCAGCAGACCCTCACACTACGTTTGGGTCTGCCGAGTCTTTCCGGCCTCCTTCCCCGCCATCGAATCCAACTCACCACCAGGTAGTGATCAGTGGACAGCTCTGCCCCTCTCTTTACCCGAGTGTCCAAGACACACGGCCGAAGGTCTCCTGAAACGACTACAAAGTCGATCATTGATCTCCTGCCGAGGGTGTCCTGATGCCACGTGTATTGATGGACACCCTTGTGCTCAAACATGGTGTTTGTTATGGACAAACTATGATGAGCACAGAAGTCCAACAACAAAACACCGCTCGGGTTCAGATCAGGGAAGCCGTTCCTACCAATCACCCCCCTCCAGGTGCTACTGTCGTTGCCCACGTGGGCATTGAAGTCACCCAGGAGGACAATGGAGTCCCCCGTTGGGGCACTTTCCAGTACCCCTCCGAGAGACACCAAGAAAGCTGGGTACTCTGAACTGCTGTTCGGCCCATAAGCCGAAACCACAGTCAGAGACCTGTCCCCCACCCGAAGGCGGAGGGACGCAACTCTCTCATCCACCGGGGTGAACTCCAACACTTGGCGGCTAAGCTGGGGGCTCACAAGTAAGCCCACCCCAGCCCGCCGCCTCTCACCATGTGCAACTCCAGAATGGTAGAGAGTCCAACCCCTCTCGAGAGACTGAGTTTCAGAGCCCAGACTGTGCGTAGAGGTGAGCCCAACTATATCTAGCCGGTACCTCTCAACCTCTCGCACAAGCTCAGGCTCCTTCCCTCCCAAAGAGGTGACGTTCCATGTCCCAAAAGCCAAGTTCCATGACCGGGGTTTAGGCCGCCGAGGCACTCGCCCTCGACTGCCACCCAAACCACATCGCACCGGCCCCTTCTGAGCTCTCCTGCAGGTGGTGGGCCCACTGGGGAGTGATCCCACGTTGATCGTTCGGGTTTTACCCGACCGGGGCCCGTGGGAGGAGCCCCGGCCACCAGGCGCTCGCCTGCGAGCCCCAACCCCAGGCCTGGCTCCAGGGTGAGGCCCCGGTAACGCCAATCCGGGCGACGCAACTGGGTCTGTGATGTGCTTTCTCATGAAGGGGTTTATGAACCGCTCTTTGTCTGGCTCGTCACCCAGGACCTGTCTGCCATGGGAGACCCTACCAGGAGCCGAAGCCCCAGACAGCATAGCTCCTGGGATCACTCGAGCACTCAAACCCCTCCACCACGTTAAGGTGCCGGTTCATGGAGGGGCTGAAAAAGCAGTTCTGTTAATCCATTTTAATTGTTAAATTTGATATTTCTAATTGAATTTTGGTACAAATTTACTAGAGAACTTTTGAAAATGAAATTTAAAATGCAATTTTCTTCATGATTTTAATTAAATAACAGAATTAGCTGTGTTGAAGAAGAAAAAGGAGTTTGGAGGACTGAGTTGTCATTTTATTTTTGAGTCAACTGACGCAGCTATATTGTGAAAATGAAAAAGCTTTTCCAGTATCAACCTTTTTTTTAAATATGAGTCACATTTGCTTCCATAGTGTGATGGTTCTGGTTCGATGTGTGTGATGGTTCTGGTGGCTCTTTACTGTGCATGTTTTCCATGTACATCAGAGGTGTCCAAACTTTTTGCAAAGAGGGGCAACCAATCAACCTGACATTCTTTCACCTATTTTATCAACATTAAATTTAAATCAACAAACTAATTAACATGTTATTGCAATTGTATGCTTTTCAATTCTTCCCATGGAACAAACAAATCTAAATACATTTTTGCCAATACCACTGTCAAGTAGAAAATTGTTTTCCCTGTAAATGCCTAATTAGCTTGTTGTAGATAGTAAGTCTAATCTAGTTGTCTCTCTTCATGATAAATATGAAAATGTAATTTAGTCAACCACAATCAAGAAATTGTACACAAAGTTTTTAGAAAGTGCTGGTGGCTGAATATTTTATGAAAGGAACCTGGGGGCAGTCAGAAATGTGTACGCAGGCCGCATTTGGTCCACGGGTCAGACTTTGGACATGCCTGCTGTACATGCATGGGTTGTCTTTAGACACTAAATCTTGCTCCAAGAGTCCAAAATTTTCCTCTAGTGTGTGGTTATCTGTCTTTGTGTGACTTTGCAATGTTCTTTCCAGGTTGCACCTCACCTTTTGTCCTACATTTGAGACAAGCCCCAGTATCCTGTGACCCTGCACAAGTGTAGAATAGATGAATTTAGACAATAGATGAATGGAAATCAAAAATCTTACAATTTAACTTCATCTGTGGCATCGTAAGTACTTCTGCACTTACTGTTAACTAGTTAATAAACAACAAAGAAGAAAAAACATTTGACAGATATTATCGGAAATATAATAAGTTGTTTAAGTGTTGAGTTCCCTTCTATTGGGAACAGAAAGTTTGAAACAGAAGATTTTTAATGCTCCTCTTTAGACAGTCTTAATTAGATGTGTCAGGTGTGGCTCAAAAGCCAACTATTTTGGTTTCACATCAAGTAGTGTTTTTAAACCAGGAAGGTTTCTTTCTCTTTTCTATTAACTCTATAATATCACACAGTATTTGACTTAAAGACTGAACTGTTTAATAATTCCGAGCCTGCAAGTCCACTTTTGTCAAGCTTTTGCTTTGGTGAGTCAGCTTTAAACATCACCCACTCCATGAAAAGACAGTTGTAGTGATTTTTTTTGGGCAGTCCAAACTTCACAAGTAAACTGGAATAATGATGACACTTTAATTAAACTGAAGGCCTCAGGGGGCTCTGCTGGAAGATTTTAATATTCTACTACAAAAGTGGCCTATCATACAATTTGCCAGCCCATCTTGTGTGTCTGTGCTTTTATGTGTTTGATATGCAAATGGATGTAAATATTGGATCTGAAGGCAGATAGTTTAAAAGGCACTGTAAAGAATGATAATTCAAGATGAATTTGTGCAAAACAGATTTACCACGGCCTTTGAAATGGGAAATTCAAACTTGGTCACCATGTGTTTAAATGAGGTGAAAAAAGGCCAGTATTACTGTTTGAACAGCTTCATTAAATAAAATAAAATTAAAAAAAACAATACAGCACAAGTTTGTTGTTGCTACTTTAATAGTCAATTATTTATTTATCTGCAGTGATAAAACCAGATAAGTGGAAAGTGTAAATGTTTATTTTTTATTTACTTATTTACTTTTTTAAGCAACAAATATTTCTGTCTTCTGATGAAAAACAAACAACATAAAGAAGCAAGAAATTCACACAATGGCTGGAGAACATCTAGTTTTCATAAATGTATATAGTATGTGAAACTGCTTAATAGAATACAATAATCTCAGTGACTGAAAAAAAATCAGGGATAGGAACAAAAACATGTTTTTAATTATGAAAGTTGTTTCAAATTGGAAATCAGGTGCTTTGGTAGAAATTATTCAATCAAATTTGTTTAATTCATATTTCACAATATTTCCTGTAGATTGCAATGTACTTGAATAAATGTGAATTTTATTAAAAAAAAAAAAACACTTCTACACAAAAGCCCCTTTCTGCATGGGTAGCATTTATTTAATTTAGTCAGCTCAACTTTTAAGTATTTCCTATGTCAAGACAAAGAGAAAAGACAAAGCTTAAATAATATTTTTTTTTCAAAAATAATAAATAATTACGAAAGTTTTATACTAAATAAGAATTAACTATGTGTTGCAATCTGTTTTTGTGGACAAACGCCTTGAGTCACAGTAGGATATTATGATATTTTATGCAGAATGGTAAAAAAATATATTAGAATATGATGCATTATGCACTCGAGTTATTTGAAAGAAGATCATTCTTATTCTTTTTTTTTTTTTTTTTGTTCTGTTGTTTCCAATTCTCACACCAATGCTTTCCTGTTTTTGCATTTTAGGTTGAATCAAAAATCTCAGAAAAAAAGAAAAAATTCCTTTAAAAGTGACGACTTTCCATTCTATTCATTATTTGCTAAAGTGTATTTGTTCGTTTGCTTTACACCTTTACATGTGAGTGAAGATTCCCACTTTTGTCTGTTGCCACATCCTGCTAAAACAATTTTAATAACCTAAAAAGTGTTGTATGCTTTTTTTTTTTTTCTTTTTTTTACTGTATCCCAGGGTAGCAGATGACACTCTAGTCATCTTGCTGGGATTTTTTTTGACAAAGGAAAAATTTCAGAGAGCCATGTGGATCCGCTGCACCTTATGGCTGTATCCTGTATGACTGATGCCGTTGTCAGTCATGAACAGAAGGATGTACCATTTAAAATTCATGAAAACTCTATTGAGCAGCAGCCAGCAACCAAGTGAAAGAAAGTGAATTAAACTGAGCCTTGCACAGTGACTTTTGCTAGCCTTGAGACTTTGAACCATTCTAAATCATGTGTATGTCTTGGCAGCTTGGTCACATAATTGATGCCATTCATTACATGATTGAGGGGGGAGTGTTTATGTGAGGTGAGTGAAGGTAGCCAGACCATTGCTGAGAGCAACTTATGCTGCGATGATTGATACTGCATGAAGTGCATAAATGCTGGAGTGTTGCTTGCCTAAATGCAAGTGAGTGTTTCTCTCTTCTTCAGCTTCTGGCTAAGCCATTAATAAACCCTGCAAATGATGATAGCTGTTGTATTGATTCTGCTTTGCACTCACCATTCCACCAACCCTTCTGTCTCTGATACTTTGCCTTGGTAAACAAAGGCATTGAAATTGTTGCCTTGGTCCGTCTCTTTCATTGATCACCTCTATTGATGTTGGGACACAGTATTTTCTTTGTTTGTGTGTCAGTTTAATCTATTCACAAAGCTCGCAGATGGCACTCAATGGATCAATACAACAGGAAAAATGGAAAAGTTATAAATGCACTGACCAGAGAGCACACAAGAGACTGGGTGTGTATACAATGCTCCAGAGCAAACCCTGAAAATCTTCTTGCATGTATTGCAACTTTTATGACATGATAATGAAAGTTTGATTTAAAAAAAAAATAAACATTAAAGAATTTAATTTACAAGAAAACACAAAAAAAAGTGATGGAATCCAGAGTTGATGCAACACCCTCCCTATTGGCTGATCAAACAACTATTTCTCATTCTGCATTCTACAAACGTTTCCTTTTATTTCAGCCTTAAAATCCGATCCCACTTCATCTACGAACATCCCTGAGCTTCTCAAGACAACCCACAGCCTCTCAAGGCTTCAGCTGACTGTTAAGCGGGTTGTCATTTCTAATGGAAATGACACACCCAGAGTCAAAGTGACATTATGTCAAGATTTTATCCTGTGATTCCTGCCAGCCTAAATCACTCTCGCCTTATTTCTTATGCAGAATTAAATTAGAAAGCCTTTCTCAGGCTCCCATAACATCAGAAAGGCTCAAGTGCAATGTTTTCAATAACACTTAAAATCCTGAGTGCAAGCCAATGTTATCCTCTCTTCCATTCCGACTGAGAAAGTTGAAAGGCTCCATATATCTTCGGTGAGCCTGAATTCTGCCAAGCAAAATATTGGGATAATACTTTAATAACTTTTAAAAGACAACAAACAATCTAAAGACTCTTTTCCTCTGAGACATTAAAAAGCAGCATCTTACACAATAAAGTTTTGACTTTTATGGTTAAGATCTCTCTGGTTGTCTTAAGCATCATATTTCTTTGAAGGAGTCAAAGTTTTTTTTTTATTTTGTCAAATTGCTTGTCTAAAAAGTACAAGAAGGAACTCAGTTTTTAGCTGCTGAATTACTTTAATATTTCTGATGTCTTCCTGGTCAAAACAGTTTGTCATATGTGAACAAATACTCGACAATTTGTCCAAAACCCTTGAAGAAAATCTCTACAGAAACAATAGTGCAAATTAAAATAATCACTTGGTTGTTTTTATAAAGATGCTTTTATTACCTTTTGTAATACACAGAATGATTCCTATTTTGGTTATGCATCCCTCCATGTCCCTTATCTCGTCAAAGAAAATGGAAAAATCTAATCAGAATCATTTTTACATATTTATCCAGCCTTTAACTTCACAGAAATTCCATTCAAAATCACAATCACTATTTTTTTTTAATTTTCAGTTTAATCAAATTTTGTTCCAAGATCAAGGTTATTTTATCACACTGAGGTAGAGAATGCCTGTGCCTGACTTTCAGTAGTCAGATAATGCTGATGTTTTCTCATCACTTTCGGCACTAAAGGCTCTATTCATCCCCTGTTGCGACCCCCATCCCCCCATCACTAAAGCAGCGGTGCCTCTCCTATTTCTTCCAAATTAAGCTCTCAAGGTCCTCATTCAGAGGTGAAATTGCCTTCATCTTTGCTGAATGGAAGCATTCTTCTTTACATATTGTTGGAACTTTATTCAGTATAGCAAACAACAAAAGAAAAAAAGAAACATTGTAAATGTAATCATAGGTGATTACTCATGGTAACTTGACAGAAAATTCATCTGTCGCTGTTAAAATATATACATATTCCAAAATGCCACAGCACGGCAACCTAAATGCAAGTTTTTCAGCAAATTAGGCAGGTGGCCACATGCCGGCATTTGTAATCAGGAGGTGGCAGTCGCATTGTTACACGGTGCAAGACAACTGTTGAGGTTTTGACGCCATTATGTAATTGGGCAACAGCTGGGCAGCCATAGGGCAGATCGCCGGTCGGCTGGCCGGCAGCAGCTCTGAATGGACAATGTTTAAATTCCTTTGGACGGCGGCTGTCCAGATCAGTTGCTACTGGTCACCTGGTAGCCCAGGGGTATACAAAAAGTGGGTCATTCTGCATGTCTGACGGCTGACTGACTGGCACCAACAATTTAAATCATGACCACGCCAAAGATTAAAAAGAAAAAAAATCATGCAGCAGCATGAAATCTTGAAGATTCTGCCGATGAATCGCCATCAAGCGGTGGCAGTTGTAGTTGTGACTGTAGAATTGTAGAACAAAGATAAAGTTTTCTGTACCTCACAGCTCAAGCTGTGAATAGATTATAGTTCTTAAGCCTTACAGACAAAATTCTAAAGTAAAATTTTGACATATTTAGAAATATATAATAATAAACTTATACATTTCTATTAATAATCGAAATGTGTTGTAGTTTTTTTTCCGCAAAAGATTTTTATCTTTTTTGGAGTTTTTCTTTAGATTCATTTATGGTTTCATGTTCATGTAAACTTATTTCTAGGGAAGAAATAACCAGCACAGTGAGGGAATATTTGTACTACAAGCTGTTTTTGAAAGTGTTGTGTTGTCCCTTGAAACCGAAAACAAAGGCACTGCATCATGACCTCATTTGGATACCCCCCTTCCCTTATGGAAAAATGTTTCTTTTAGTAAAACTGTAACTTTATCAGAACTCTACAATAAGGAGACGTTCATAATTATAGGGCATACTTAAAAATGTATCTGCACATAATATTTATTACACCTGCCTTGTTTTGCTTCTTAGCCAATAATGCTACCATAAATATTGACGAAAAAAGTGAACACAAACTGTGATGTGAGTCTGTGGAATCTGTTCTAAAAGACATATTTTTTTCTCTTTGCTAGAGTTCGCATTAGGTTCACTGAGGAGCTGACTGAACACTATCTTCCACATGCTCATTAGAGGCCATCCTTGGAAAAACAGAACAATAGAGAGGGTTTTTCTTTCTCCCAAAGAAATGTGAAATAATGTGTGATCAAAAACAGACACTGCACGACAAATACACACGTGCACAAAACATTGTTTGTTCTTGATCAGATATGCTTCTATGGCACAATTCTTTAACAAAGCAAATGATATTACCAAAAACAAGATTAAAAACAACATTATTTATATTTGTTCAGTCTAAATCACTAAAAACTTTTTTTTTATGTGAAAACTGACATTGACAAACAGAATAGAAATATAGATTAGAGGAGAGAAAAGTTTTGCAAATAAATGAACTAAAAAATTCCTTGGCTTGTCATCTTATTTTATTTTACACCAAATCTAAATTGTGAACACATTTTTGCAAGAGAGCTTTTGGACACATCCAAAGCTAGGAAATCTAAAACATCACACTGGTAACATGACAAAAAAAATGAGGGAAAATGTTCAATTCAGTGTTTTTTTTAATTTATTTTTTTTTTTCCCAGAAAGTACATTTTCAGAATCTTTTCATTTCTAACTGTAAAGGCTGTCCTCTAGCACACATAACATGATGTTGTTTCCAAATGTTTTTTTTTTCTTGTTCAGATAAATTAAATTGCAAATTCTTTGTCCTACAGTTCAAGAATTTTTTTTGTTGAATAGAAAATGATTTTGTTGACTTAAGGTAACAAAAAAAGCAGAAAAGCAAATGTCAAATCTCAGTTCACCCTGATTATTTACCAAAAGGGTCTGCAGTGCCATGAAAATTTGTTGCATGAGGATGTCATCAAAGGGCAAAACTGACGTTACACTTTCCTTCACAAAGAAAAAAAAAACTTGCTTTTGTTTAACGTTTCAGGAGTATTATGATCAAAACTTTTCTGCAGATATTTTAGAAATCCTTCAGCAAATTGTGACAACTTTAAAAACAGAAAGCAAGGTCATAAAAAATCAAAAAGGCTTCAACTTCAAAACAACTGCTGGGTTAACTTTAAATGTATAGTTCTGTAAAATTAATATTTAAACAAGACAGCTAGAGGTTATTTACTTTCTTCTACCTTTTTTTTTTTAAATCCGTCCATGTAAAAACCCACAAGGATTTCACTCTGTTCTAACATCCAACTCTTGGGTACTGTTGTTCATTCCTTGCTGCTGCTGAACAAAGTGAAGCTGAGAGATGTGTGCCCGCAGAAGCAATTCTTGTTCTCTTTAATGTCAACACTGAGAGCCGTGTGTCTAAAAAATATGAAATAA
Organism: Adrianichthys oophorus; assembly: GCA_036245035.1. Classification (NCBI taxonomy): domain Eukaryota; kingdom Metazoa; phylum Chordata; class Actinopteri; order Beloniformes; family Adrianichthyidae; genus Adrianichthys; species Adrianichthys oophorus. The sequence goes on along the minus strand of BSAI01000073.1, from coordinate 16,514,190 downwards.
GCAAAATTTGAGGATCTTCTTTGAAAAGAAAAAAAAGATGAAATATAAGTCCTGGAAGATGCGAACGCAGCAGAAAAGTTTCTAAATTGGCAAAAGTGATAGGACATGAAGCGTGACATTCACTGCTGTGAATGCAATATCTGTGCTTAGGATGACATGGTAAAGATTTGGACAATAAAAAGGTCCAGTGTGTGCTTTGATAAATAGAGGAAAAACTGCAGCCATCTGAAAACTCTCAATAGGAAGAAAAATAGCAAAAGCTCAAGACAATCTGTCCGAAATGAGAAAGGAGACCAACCTGATAATCCATAAAGCTGTTTTTTTTCTCCCATGTTTCTTTCCAGTCATTCTTTTTATGCTGATTGAGATAAAACAGAGTCCGGTTATGTTTCATCCCATGACATTAAAACCTAAACCTTCTGCAGGCATACAGAAGCAGCTTTTATGATTTTTTTTTTTTTTTTCAGATTAATGCCTGTATTTGATCTGATTAAATTAAATCAGTCTTTAACATATTATTTTAAATATGATGAAATGTTTGATTGAAACATTTTAAACTGTAAACATTCAGAAAATACACACATGTTAACCAATCTATACATTAAATTATTAGGTACATTTAGAATATAAACTATTAAAAAAGAAAGAAAGAAATATGGTATCAATGTCTCCAAGATCTAATTGTTTCACTCTAACACAATATGTAAGCCTTTTCTACTGATTATGTTATGTAAGAAAATAGAAAAACTCCCACTGCTCAGACAAAGTGATTATGTTGAGGAATCAAGATAAAGTGGATGGATTAGTAACAGAATTGTAATCCAGATTAATTGCTCAAGCAGCCCAATTTGCAGTCTACTCATTTGTGATTTAATTAAAATCCTTTCCAGGAGGACCAGGGTGGGAACAGATTTCAGGATACAGGACTTTACTTCATCTAAACTGATGTCTATTTTCAGTTTGTTGTTCAATGTGTTTTTCCATGACACTACCCAGTCCTAATTGGGTACTCTATATTTAAAAACACATTACAAGTAACACAACTTGCAAGATTCATATGTTCAGTTTGTAAAGAATATTTGTGCATGCTGGTATGAATCTTTTTTTTTTTATTCTAAGCACGTTTTTGAGGCCTATTATTGTTTTGGGTTTTTTTGTTTGTTTTTTTTACATTTTTACGCTTTTTTATGATATTTTTTCAGCTGTTTTAAAATCCACTGGCAGATATGTGTTTTAAATCTGACATTCAGATTTACTGTTTTGCCTGTTCAACCACTTGTTTACATAAAATCCTGATCAGCCAATCACATGGCAGCATCTCAATGCATTTAGGCATGTAGACATGGTCAAGATGATGTGCCGCAGTTCCAAGCGAGCATCAGAACGGGGAAGAAAGGTGATTGAAGTGATGTGGCATGGTTGTTGATGCCACATGGGCAAGTCGGAGTATTTCAGAATCTGCTGATCTACTGGGATTTTCGCCCACAACCATCTCTAGGGTTTACAGAGTATGGTCATAAAAAGAGAAAATATCCAGTGAGCAGCAGTTCTGTGGGTGGAACTGTCTTGTTGATGCCATAGGCCAGAGGAGAATGGCCAAACTGGTTCCAGCTGATAAAAAAGGCAACAGTAACTCAAATAATTAATTCAAACAACTGAGGTCTTCAGAAGAGCATCTCTGAACACACAGCACATCCAACTTTGAGGCAGATGGGGTACAGCAGCAGAAGACCACACCTGGGCCACTTCTGTCAGTGAAGAACAGGAAACTGAGGCTATAATTCACAGACTCACCAAAACTGGACAATAGAAGATTGGAAAAACGTAGCCTGGTCTGATGAGTCTCCATTTCTGCACCAACATTGAGATGGTAGGGTCAGATCCATCCTGCTTTGTATCACCAGTTCAGGCTGGTGGTGTTGGTGTAATGGTGTGTGGGGTTTATTTTCTTAGCACACTTTGGGCCTCTTAATACCAACAAGGCATGGTCACAACACCACAGCCTACCTGAGGATTGGTATTGACCAAGTCCATCCCTTTATGTCCACAGTGTACCCATCTTCTGATGGCTACTTCCAGCAGGATAGTAGCTGGCTGATAGTAGCTGTTATAAAGCTGTAATCCTCTCAGACTGGTTTCTTGAACATGACATTGACTTCACTGAACTCAAATGGCCTCAACAGTTACCAGATCTCAACCCAATAGAACACCTTTGGGAAGTGTTAGAACGGGAGATTGGCATTAAGGATGTGCAGTCGACAACCTGCAGCAACTGTGTGATGCTATCATGTCAATATGGACCAAACTCTCTAAGAATGGTTGATGAATTTATGCTATGAAGAATTATAACAGTTCTGAAGACAAAAAGGGAGTCCAACCCCGTACTAGCAATGTGTAGCTAAATGAAAAGGCTGGTGAGTGTATATCTAATTAAACATCTAAAATAATTAAAAGAAATTTGCTCTGTTGCATTGTGTTATTGTCTTTCCCTTTATAAAGTACAATATTGTGATACTGTCACAAATGCTGCCTGAGTTTTCAGCAAACAGCTAAAAATAGAGTTTAGATTAAAGCAACATGACCTTAAAACTTATACATTTTAAACTTTAAAATCTTAAAGCAAATCTAACAGTGGTTTATGATTGAATTTACATATAATCTATATGAAAAAGTTTGAATAAATGAGCCGTTATAAAATAATATGTTTTTCTGTTTTACATCTATTCAATATACATCTTTCTAATTTTTCATTTGTTGAAAATATATTTCAATGGTTGGTTTTTTTTTTGTTTTTTTTTTTGCAGGGCAGTAGCTTAGAAGCCACAAGTCTTTTCTGTACTACTTTTCACACAGCCCTCATTTTTTGTGGCCAATATGTGCAGCTTCCCCTGAGAACATTCGGCTAAAATAAACTGCAGCATCCCACATAACCTCCCTCTACCCTAATCCATTGCTCTGGTTTTCTATCTACTTTTGATTTGTTAAGTAGCACACACTTTCTCCAGTCATCTTCCATGTTTCAATGTTTATTAATTTACATTTGCATAAAAGAGAACATGCTCCCGTGTGGGAAAATGTCTCGAAGTGCATTTATGTAATCTATCTATAACCATAAGTACAAAATGTGATGTGAAATGATGTGGTTAACCAATGTTTTTTTTTAAACAATTTTTAAGATCAAAGTTCAAGTAGCATTACTCGCTGCGAAAAATGTGCTTTTACATTTATTCTTCATTGCTGGCAGTTTGAGTGTTGTATCACAGAGAGAGAAATGCTACAGATGAATGATGATCATTCAACCATTAGCTTTGCCCAATTAAGCAATGACAAGAAACAGTTTAAACTAAATGAAACAGGAGCAACTCAGGGGTCATTTGTGTGATGTCAAATAATAAATAGGGCCATAACTGGCTGACAAACCACACAAGAGTCATACCCAGAGATTAAGGGGCCATATGGAAGGAAAAAAGAACATTGCTGAGTGCTGTGATTTCCTCCTCTGTGACTGCGGTCATTTGAAATACAGATGTTCAAAAGTCTCCCTGTTGCTTTCCTTGGAGGCCTGCTTTACTTTAATCCAGTCATACAACCTGCAATACAGTTTGCATACATTTCTCTTGTAACTGCTAGGGTTTTTTGGCACAGAACATATCTCATGGTATTTCACACTTCTTTGAATAATCGTATTTCATACAAACCCAAGCTGTTTTTGCAGCCCCAAATCCTGTCAGGCTCCAGTTTATTTTGTTTGCTGTCATAACACAGCATTAAATCTTTCATTCATTCATTCATTTTCCAATCCGCTTTATCCCTTTCGGGGTCACGGGGTTGCCGGAGCCTAACCCGGCTACTCATGGGCGAAGGCAGGGTACACCCCTGAACAGGTCGCCAGTCTGTCGCAGGGGCCACAATCACACACCCATGCACACTCACATCCACACCTAGGGACAATTTAGAGTAACCAATCAACCTATGAAGCATGTTTTTGGACGGTGGGAGGAAGCCGGAGTACCCGGAGAAAACCCATGCATGCACGGGGAGAACATGCAAACTCCACACAGAAGGTCCCCCAGCCAGGACTTGAACCGCGAACCTTCTTGCTGTGAGGCAGGAGCGCTAACCACTGCGCCACCGTGCAGCCCTGCATTAAATCTTACTTTTGCTATTTTGTAGTACAAAGAATAAGCATACTTTCAGGCTGTTCTTAAAAATGCACCATTCTTTTTCAAAGAGGACCCAAAAAATCCTCAAATCAATCTAGAAAAAAAAAGGTATCAGCGGGATCTGACGCTTGACAAGACTGTTTTGGCTTCTCTAAGAGCATTTACTGTGACTGTATTTTCTCAGAACATAAATATGAAACCATTCCCAAACTTTATCATCATTCATTCATTCATTTTCCAATCCGCTTTATCCATTTCGGGGTCACGGGGTTGCCGGAGCCTAACCCGGCTACTCATGGGC